>JARTUT010000876.1:2400000-3080292 GCA_030674115.1 Micraspis discolor | reverse complement strand
GAATCAAACATCATAGTACCTATCTGTGTTTTAAAATCCCCTTTAGATCAAATATTTTTGAGTGTGAATCGAGGAATCATTTTCAAAATATTTCAAATTTGGATTATCTATTGAACAAGCATTGTTATACATATATGTTAATCACAGAATATTAATACATGAGAAAATTGACTTCCTTGATTTTTCGGCTATCAATCATCGAATATTTTGATTTTCTGAAGTTTACCGATCACCATAGATTAGCACCTGCTCGATATGTCATGTGAAAATAAGTTTTTTGATAATTTTTTTTGTTTGATAAAAAGTTGTATATTTTTGAGAAGGAAAAAAAAGGAATTTAATTTGGTACAGAAATAAAAATTTAAATTAAAAAAAAACTCAAAATTACTTCGTAATTGTAATAAAAAACATTAATTACTTCAATGAAATCAAGGAAAAAATTGCCTGTGTAATGTTTTCGTTTCAAGTTTATAACGTCAGGAATGAAGTAGTTATGAGAGATTTTCATCTGAACCTATTTTCCAATTCCTTCAAACAGCTTGAAAACGGTTCGACTTAAAACGTTGCAGTTTTCACTAATAATACGAGCCCGTAAATGTTCCACTTATTCTGTTCTAGCTCATCGGGTTTGGTGAGGGGTGAGATCCCCTAAACAACAAATTTTGGACACCCGGTACACGAAAGTTCCTTTTTTTTGTCCTCATGATAATGATTAACTGATTATATACTAACATTTTTCTTCTGAAGCTGATTCAGCATTCACTATTATGTTGGAGGCTCCAGTTAATGGGAAACTTTCAAAATCTCCATGTCTGAATTTAAACTTTTAGCTCATTTTTATATATTAAACAACCGGTTAACCGAATTATTTCTTTGCGTAGTACTGCGGAAAATCTTTTTGCTTGAACTCTTTAAAATTTTTTTATGTCGATGATTTCCTACATGGCGAGATAACATTGTGATTAATCATTTCTACGTTTCATCAAATCTATTTTGTTTTTCACAGTTGTGCATTTCTTTCCAAACTTCTTTCTTGTCATTTCCTTTTCTTTAATTCAAAATTACCTAATTTTGCTAAAGCTTTATTTCTTCTCAACTGAATGAGTTGATAACTTGTATTGTTGTTTGACATTTTTTCTCCAGGTATTTTCTTTTCAAGATCAATAACTTCCCAATTGATTAGCCGCAACCACATCGTATTTGAAACAATAATATTTTGATACAGAAAAGTGCCTGAAAGAATCCAAAGTTTTGATATTTTTCTCTATTTCATATCTGTGTCAAAGTCATTAGGAACATATTTTTTTCAATTAAGTAATTTAAAATAGAATTTATTCAAATGACTTCAAGATTGCTGTTCACACTCAAATTGGTGTTGGTTTCAGCGACGAATAAGAACACTTTGCAGATTTGACATGTTTATAACTCATGATTGCAGTAATGGAAAATCACTCGTACTGCCAAATAACAATCTATTTTCGAGTAATTTTTCAATTACCACTCAGTGTGTAGGCGAGTTACTGTCTCTTGATTAGTTTTCCCTTATCTTTTTTCTTTTCAGAAATATCATTTTCTGATGAGCCAAATTATTTATTGATATTTCTATTATTCCTTATAATCGAAATTACATTTATTTTTTATTTACTCATTCGTTTATTTATTTTCACTGGAAAATAAACTAGAACCAGTTCCAGAGGCAGGGTTCACTAAGTTACAAATAAAAACTTATACATGTAATATACCTATCAACTAAATTACCAAACCAAAAATCAGATGTTATATACAGTATTCAAATTTACATTAAAATATCCTGGAAAGATAGAAAACAAAAGTTGAAATTTCAGACATTTTTTAAAAGTTGACAGCGAACTAGAAAAGATATCGACGTGTGGCGAGACTGCACCTGCGGTTCTGAAAAGTGGGGAATTTTCGGTGTAGTTTATTCTCCTCAGCGAGACCTGAATTATGTTTTCTGATCTGAGCCTTAGATCAGGTACCCTAAAGTGAATCTCCTCCAAAATACCAGGAGCTATGATCAAACCATTCAACAGCTTGAACATGAATGTAGCATCATTCATGAATCTTACTTCGGCTAGCCTGTGATGCTGAAAAAATCGTACGAGCATACATGTCGTCATGATTTTCTAGTATAATTTCATTTTTGTACGCTATAAATCTAATGAACCTGTTCTGAACAGACTCCAGGCCTTGAATATAGCAGTCGTATCTTGGGTTCCATATGATGGATGTGAAGTTCAACCGTGAGGAGACAAATGCATGGTAGAATGCTATGATAGTCTCATTCTCTTGGAATGTTTTTCCATGCCTAAGCTCAAAGCCAAGCATTATGGAGCAGGATGTGACGACGTTATCAATGTGAGCGTCAAATATTAGTTTGGAGTCGAGTGTTATTCCCAAGTCTCTTACAAATTGACTCCTTCAACTGATGGTTGTCAAGTGTGTAGTGGAAGGAGATTTTGTTGGCGTTCTTAGTATACGAAATTTTCACACATTTGTCAAAGTGGAGAAACAAGCTATTATTTTTACAGCATTGAAACAATCTATTCAGATCACTCTGGAGATTAAGACAGTCTTCGAGGGATCGAATCATCATAAACAGTTTGAGTTCATCAGCAAAAAGTAGAAACCTACAATATCTAAAGCATTTTCCAATGTTATTGACATAAATTAAAAGGAGTATACGACCGAGATGAGAGCCCTCTGGAACTCCAGAGCTATTGCGGAACTTCCTAGATACGCAGCTATTGATCAAAACGTATTGACTCCTACCCTCGAGATAAGACAACAGCCACAACCTCAGATTTCCACACACCCCCACATCAGGAAGCCGTACCGACATAACCGTATGACACAGTTTATTAAAAGCCTTCCTGAAGTCAGTGTACACGGCCTCTATTCGGACACAGGACTCACATCCACCCTCAAGTAAATGCAGAAAGCAGAGAAAGCCTGTCTCAACACTTCTAACATCTGAAAAGCGTGCTGTTTATTGATAATAATGCTCTTCAGATGAAATGAGAGGTATTCATGAACTAGCTTGGGAAATACTGATAAGATGCTTATAGGACGGTAGATTTCGATGAGATCTCTGTGTCCCCTTCTAAAAATTGGAACAATATATGATAACTCCTAGATGTTTGGGAAAATTGACGATGATTAAGATTTATTGAAGATAATATACGGGGGTATGCTAAATTCAGTGGACAATTTCTGACAAAAACAGGTGGAGTGCGATGGGGCCCAGGACCCTTCTGAACATTAACTGATAATAGTGCCTGTTGAACCTTATGTTATATGCTGACTGTTGAATCAAAAACAGATTCGAAGTAACTGGCGAAATGGTCAGCAGTGGCTCCAGGAGAATCAGCCTCAACGCCATTATATGTCATACGTGCAAGGTCACCATTTGTTTCACCATGAGTTTTTTTGTGATTCAAAAATTTGAAAAGATATTTAGGGTCCGACAAAAGGCTTTCCTCAACGTGAGAGAGATATAACGGTAGTCAGCAGCAATTAGATTTTTCGACAATGCTCACAATTCTCTGAATCTAGTGATAACATTCTCCTTACGGTACAACTTCCACTCAGTATGAAATTTCTTTCTTTGACGTATTTGTTTGATAGTTTTACAAGAGAATATACCCTAAATCTATAGTTGGTGGTCATAAGAGATACAAATTCAGAGATGACATCCTCAAGAACATAATAGATAATCTGAACATTAATAATAGCATCAGTATACCTACTCAATGAATCTCAATTTATCCCTGAAAGTTTTTAATTGGTATCATGATAATTAGCTCTATTGAATACTCTAACTGATCTTATAACCTTCATTAGAAAGGAATGCTTCTTAATATCCAATAATAATTCCACGCTGGGATGATATGGGTCCTCAGGGACAAGAGGATCATTGCAGCGATAGACGTCTGAGACTTTATCCTCGTTACATAAAATAAGGTCCAAAATTCGGTTACGATGATCAGTTATAGGGTTGAACTGGATCAAACCCGAGAAGGCTAGTGAGTCGACTAATTCCGAGCATTTGGCCTCAATGTGCATTAGTTCCAAATACAGACCAGAGGCACACCTCGTCAACTCGGCATTCCGGCACCTGTAAAGGCGCCACGTATAAGCATGCAATCACCCTCGCTGATATCGCGGAAATTTATCTCCAGACTATTAAGGAAACTTGAGACTGCAAAACTATCACCCGGAAGCAAATATACACAGTACAAGTACATCCGAATGTCACCACACGAAACACCAATCCAAACATCCTCAGCATCACTGTGGAACTACGGAAGAGCACTCCAGGTCACTGCGGATCATAAGCATGACACCATCCCCATCGCATTGACCAGAGGCGGTAGAGGCCCTTCTATACATTGTATGAAGTTTTCCGTCAACCAATTCCCGATCCGCTATACATTCATTCACCCAAGTTTCAGAGACGAACACAATATCATGATCGTTAGATAGTAAACTATGGTCTGATAGATTATTTCCTTTAAGAGACATGTTGTGATTGATTTTCTCGGAACTTTGAGGAAAGAAGTAGGTCAAAAAACTACATTCAACTAATGCTAACGTTTCGTAGATATATTTCTACTTCAGGGCAAAGTCGATTTATGTTTTAAACAAGATTAAGAACTTTTGTTTGTAAAACATAAATTCGACTTTGCCTTGAAGAAATAGAAATATATCTACGAAACGTTGGCATTAGTTTAAAGTAGTTTTGTGACCTACTGCTTTCCTCAAAGTTTCGTGAAAGTAAATCACAATAGTAAACTATTTTTGAAGTTGGCAAGCTTTGTACGCAAACCACGAACATTCTGGTAGATAGCGTGTAAACCCATCTTGTAGATTCAGAATTTTTGTGATGTGTTCTAAATAAATATAGTTTAAAAAACTCGAAAAACACACTTATATATATACGAGAATATCGTGTACTAGTAAAATTGAGAAAGAATCGTGGGGCGTTTGATATAAGAAAATTATGGTACAAAGCGGCCCACGCTTCTACTGCGATTTTTTTAGTATATTTTATATACATACTATTGACATAAATTGATTTTCAAAATTATATCTAACATTTTGAGCCCCATCTTCACAAGCGTGTTTTTTTTAGTTTGTTTTAACTATATTCATTTTTTACTTTTTAACGACTGTCATAAGAATATTTATGGTAATCATTAAGTCATGATTGCACGTCGGAAAGTCGGCCAATGTGTCAAACATGCAGAGCTCACGCATCAAGGTTTTGAAATGCAGACCTAAATCTAATATTCTACAATCTTAAAATATAGGGGCGTGGATGGAAATCAAACTCACGATCGATGAATCCAAGAGCTGACGTCACAGAAGACGCACGCCTTAGACCGCTCGGCCAACGAAGGCATTAGAAGAAGTTGGATCTTTTCACAGTAATGAGCCACTGACGCTCAAAGAAGGAAAGTTACAAACTGACATACATACAAGTGGACATAATATAAGCGTGTTAAAAAGGGTGAAAATGGTGATTACCTAATTTTATTCTTAGAATAGAATGTAATTGTCTTGGTGCTACATATACATCATCGTATTTTGCACATGTTATATTACTATCCATAATCTAAATCAAACATATATCAAGTACCTAAGATCATGTTAGTTAAAAGATATATGACATATATCAAAATTTTTCTTAGCAACTTGAGAACAGCATTTTTGAAATCGAAATAATTTAGTTTCTCTGATCTGATGAGAGACAATCATACATTTTCTAAGATAGGTACACTGGATCAGCCTCCCAGTTTAGTATACAGAATCTCCGATAGAGATATTGTCTCTGTTTCTTGTCATATGTTAGTGAATATATATTCTTTGGTTTACTTCTTGAATTTTTTTATACCTATATTGTTTTCAAATATGAACAGGCTGGGTAGGGTAAAAATACCCAGTTTGGCAGACACATGTTTACTGTCAGTCCGATAACCTATACCACCACACCTCACAGCGCGCCTCTTAAGTCCAAAAGTTCTCTGTGCAATTCTCTTTGTTGAAAGGTAGGCATCACTGTAGATACTGGCATGTAGAGTCAGTTGTGTTGATTACATGACATTTGTTTGTCGAGATGATCTGAAATCTGTTTTACCCACTTATTCTTTAAAAAAAAGAACAGTAATTTCATAATATCGAGTCGAAAATTGTCTGAATCAATTGGATTCGACTTCCTGATGACGAATCCGTGTTCAAATTTCAGTTTGTCCGTCCAGCCGACGGTATACTTTATATTTTCTAGAGGAGATGAGCTAGACCTTTCATATTTCCAGAATAGGTTTATTATTGGGATATCCCAGTCAGATTCGTTATTGGGCCAAATTCGTTAAATATTTCAGCAGTTAGGAGCATTTGGGATTTGGTTTACTCAATAACTTCTAGAATGTCCATCCGATCGATTTGAATCTTGAAAATAGTTGAATAAGTTTGAAAGAAAGGAGTCCTTCTAATTTCATGCAGATGTTCAAGTCAGAAAATTCTCAAAAATTCCTAAAATTTTTTCTTACATATTCGAATTCTCATAGGATATTCGTCAGATCTCAACATAATATTGTGTGTTCAAGAATGTTATTGATATTTTACTTGTTGTGAAATTTCATTTCCGTAGAATGAATTCACGATGAGATAACGGAGTTTCTTTTTACGAGCTGGTTCTAGTAAAGGTAATTAGAAGAGCAGAGTTTCGCCATACCCATTCTTATATATTTCGTTATGAAATAACGTTTTAATGTTTGTCAAAATCTTCGCCTTGGCGTCATGGAAACAGTGGACATCATGTATTCGTTTAAATTACTTGCGAAACTTGGCCCAAGTGGAATGACTGGTAACCGAACAGCCATGTAGTTACAACTTATTCTAAAATGTAATCCAAACTTCAAGGTGCATCGAGGGACCTCGCCTGGGGTTGGTCCGGGTTGTAAACTTCTTCATCCCCCGTTATTAATGAAAGTTGCAAACTCCTTTAATTAATTTTACACCATTATCCCCCGTATATTAATCAATAACTTTCGAGTTGAACCCCATGTCCCATGGTCTTAACTTGAATCCATACATGGACATCTGAAATGAGAACAAACCATTTCCGGCTGATTTTGCATGAAATTTTTGGAAGTGAACGCTGCATCAAAAATATTGTATGGAATAAATGTTTTGTCCCAGATTTATAAGGTGAAACAAATAACATTCAATAAATGTTTAGCAGCGCTGATGTTAGGGCATCAGTTTTACGTATTTCTTTTTACCTGATAAGTTAATAATATAAAGAGTATTAAAAGAAAACGATGAGCAAATTTTCTTAAATTTTTAACTATAAGTTATACCATGGTTATCTATATCTTTGATAGAAAAATATTAGGTTTCATTAACGGTCATTCGATAAGATTTTGGATAATTCCAGGAGCGCTAGGTTCAAGGTTGAAAGCGCATTGGAGGAACTTGTGTTTGTCGTTAATTCAACACATAACAAATATTTGTTCATTGAGTTTTTTGCATTAACTTTCTCTGTTGTTTTTGTATTAGAATGTTGCAGTAAAAGACTTGAAAACTATAGCTCAAAAGTTATTGACCTCACGGTTTCTAAATTTTTGTTCATTTAAGTGACTAGTTAAACATCAGGTTATCATTTTGCACAAATATCTGCTTTTTCCGAATATCGAAGTAAAAATGGTTTCAATCAAAAAGAATTGACTTCTTGATAAAGAATCAGTTGCCAAACTTGAGGATGTCCAGCCGTATACTTCATATTATCAAAGGAAGATGAGCTAGAGTTTTCATATCTTCAGATTAGGTTAATATCTAGGAAAATTTCGTTATTGAACCAAATCTGTTGAATTGTTAAGCAGTAACATAAAATAAAGAGAAAATATTAGATGCAAAATAATCATCCTTGCACAATCTGTTGTGCCGAAACTGATGTGTATATTTCATTCGTACCCTATTCAACTAGTGTTGGTATCCACAATATGTTCCTAAAACCTAGGATTCCCAAAATCTTTTTTATTGAATATTTGTTCTTGAAATCTTACAAAATATGGTTGTATTTCAATTTGTGCGTCCGTTCTGCAATTAACAGTATGATTAAGTTTACTGTATAATATTTCACTGATGATATAATTATTTTCTACATACAAAATAGAGACCGCTTGAAAATTATGTTTTTCATTGAAGTAGTGTGTTGCAACATCTTCTTATCTTTGAATCCAATTTTTTCCTGATAATCATATTTATGCTGACTTATTATATTTTTCAACAATTGAGGTAGGATGATTATTTTGCATCGAATATCGACACAAAGTTTTCCTTATTTTCTGTATGTTTTCTGTTACAATTTGTTCATGTTAGGACCATTTGTGTGTGAAACATAAGTTCAACTTCAGTAAGATGCTTCAAAATCATTATGTTTTCTGATCAACTCAAGAAAAAGGACAAAAAATTGAATCAATAAATTTTAAAATTCAATTAAATATGTGTTTTTTTCACATCAATTATTTCATATATATTTTAATTACATTTTGAAACCGATTTTTAATCGATTTATCAGTTTTATTTTGTGAAATAATTGTACAATGTATATTCTTCCTAAATTTCTTTTTGTTTCCCTGAATAACAGGAAATATATATATACGAAATATTGCCATCAGTTTTTCGAATGGTCATATTCTCAAAATTCTGTGAAAATACATTTCAGCATGTCTTTACAAGGAAATCAGAGTGTACTCCTTCGAATCTGTAGAATTTCCCGCCTTTAATCAGCCACATATTTATTCGTCTACCTCCTCTAAAACCAACAGTCAGACGAAGTCTAGCAGCAGAGGATGCAATCACATTTCCACCCCAGGCTCATTAATATCACGTGGTCGGAGGAAGGCGGGCTGGTGGAAATCCTAATAAGTTAATCTGTATTGGGAAATGGGTTGTCTTGGATAACTGAATTGTCGGGGACATATCGAAATCGGCTTCTCCAATATGGATTAAGATGGGACTTCGATGATAACGTCGTTATGGCCATTTGATTTTCGTCTATGAAAAATAATTGCTGTCATGGATCAATGTTTTTCTAAATAATAATAAAATACCACTAGAGATGAAATGATGCCGGCAAAATTTCTCGATTGTAATATATATATATATATATATATATATATATTCTTTTGAACTTTTGGCTGACAATATTTAGTTAGCAAACAATAAAGCATATAGATTAGAGATTACTGACGGGGTGTCATACAATTCGGCGTATGACATAAAAGCCTTGTAAAAAAACCCTGGCTCCTCGTCTAAGTGTGAAAAAAACAAAAATAAGCTGAAATATATTTCAGGGACTTCTTTCTTCAAGAGTGATCTTCTATTGATGGAGACAGAAACTTCTTCAAGCTCACATTGAATCTGGAAATAAAAAGACAAAAGCAGAAAAAAGAACTGAATAACAAAAATACGTATCATATTCGTTTGAAATTTATAACCCATTCCGAGAAAGAGTTGGAAACATCATGAATAGCCCTAAAACCATCTCGAAATTTATATATGGGACAACTGTTGATGAGATGAGGCATTGTTTCTTCTGCTTCTCCACATTCACAACATGCGCTAGGAACTGAGTTCCATTTAAATAGCATGCCATTGGTACGACCATGACCTGTGCTCAAACGATTGAAAACTGTCCAAATTTTTCTTGGAAGATCAAAATCAGGAACTTTTTCAGAAGGATCAGAAACGAGATACTTATTGAACATTTCGTAAGAGTTCCACTCAGTCTTCCATAACTCTTTATCACTTATGTTCATATTGAAGGACGTATTATGCCATAATGGTTTACGTGACTTCAATCTGGGAATTCTATTTTGTGGAAAATATGAAATAATTGGGAATAAATTGGGAAAAGAATGATATTTATTCCAAGAATTCAGAGCTGCAGTCTGTCTGCGAATATGGGGAGGGACAATATTAGACAATACTGGTAATCAATGAACCGGTGTAATTATTCTCATGGATGTATTCAATTGTGCATCAATTTTTTGTGTATGTGCACTATTAAACCAAACAGAGCAACAATACTCAGCTGCAGAAAAGCTAGAGATGCTGTGAGAAGAGTGGAAGCATCAGCACCCCAAGACGATCCAGCTAATTTATGAACAATATTATTCCTAGTTTTCAGTTTTAGGCTCAGATCATTTGAATGAGCCTTGTAATTGAGAGATGGATCTAATTTAACTCCTAAGTATTTTGGATAGAAATTATGTTCGATAGGAGAATCATTGAAAGTTACAGCTAATTTTCTATATTTTTCATGATTATTTAGATGGAAACAAGATACCTCTGTTTTGTTGGGATTTGGACATAATCGCCACTCGATAAAATAATTCTTTAAAGTTTCCAAATCAGATGACAGTATGATTTCCAGAGTATGGAAATCCGAATGTTGGTAAGCAATAGCAATGTCGTCAGCATAAACAAATTTTTGAGATGATGTAGTGGGCAAATCACTTAGATATAAATTGAAAAGTAAAGGAGCTAAAACTGATCCTTGAGGAAGACCGTTTTTCAGTGTTTTGAAGTTGCTACTTTTATTGTCAATAAAAACACGAAACCTTCTATCAAATAACATATTTTCTAATAATCGTACCATTTTCCCACATTTTAGATGGGTATAGAGTTTAAACATTAATCTATCTTTCCACACAGTGTCATATGCCGAAGATAAATCGATAAAAGCAGCTCCTGTTTTTTTTTTTCGATTGTAATAAAATAAGAAAGTTCGTTGTTTAGGCAACGTTGTGAATGATTTTCGTATGAAAATTATGATCCGTGCGGTGAGTGATTTGGGAGATGATGTCATAAAGATATTGCGGATTAGCAAAAAATTGAATGTTACGTGCTCAAATTTCATCCATAGTGGTATTCGACATGACTATTTCAAGGAAAAATATATAACAGTAATATGGCAACATTTGAGAAAGTCAAGAAAATTACGATTCAACAATGTTTTGATATAAGTAAGTGAAATACGTTTAAATATATTTTTGAAGTAAAAGCTGAAAATGTTATAATTTATTATTCGAGGATTGTTCCTTTCGATTACAGCAGAAGAGATACATCTGATGAAAGATTTGATACTTCTGGTTTCCTTCTGTACTGATTTTGATTGGTGGGAGATTCAAGATGTTCAATACCTAAGTTTTAAATCATGTTCTGCACCTAATTTCAAATAGTGTTTTAAATGGTTTGCAGTCGAATCTGCCGTAATTTCGATTAACTCTTGCTCATTAACTTTTTTTTGGCTAATGATGAAATGACCGATGCTCTATGGGAATCGTTTGTAATTTTGAACTTTTTTATACTAATTCCAATAGTAGCGGCTGATGTTGAATACATTCCTACAGGCATGTTCTTGTACCAAATTCCTCTGTAACAGTTCGTATGTGAAGCCAAACAATATTTGTCAGTTGTTACGTCTGGATTTATAGTTTTTTTCCTATAAATTTACAGGATATAAATCTTCGAGTATTCGTGGTGGGCCAAATGGATAAGAGTCTGCCATTACTGAAATATTACAGATAAAAATAAAATCATTCATCTTTAGATTTAATTTGTGAGGGCCGGAAATATGTTGAAATGCTCTGAATTAAAGGTAGTTTCTTCTGGTGCTATCAGAAATGGTTAATTCTTTACCCTGCCATTAAAAGAGTGTGTCTACCGGGAAGCTGTACTACATCGTTCATAAGTTCTGATTAAATGAAAGTGTCTTATATTGATAAATGTTTTATTTGTGGTCGTCAATTATGTATGGAATACCATTTCAGATAAAAGTCCACCTTTGTTATCCTTACAAATACGAGCCCTTTTGAGCTCATTTTTCATTACTTTCTCATAGATTTCACGTGGTATTTCATAAATTTCATCACGAATATTTTGTCTGGATTGCTAATGCAATTGTTGCATAAACCTTGCTTTTCATATATCCATACAAAAATCAGTTCGGATCAGTAAAATCAAGTGACCAAGGAGGGAAATCAACATCACAATTTCATGAAATAACTTGTGAGATAAGATCTCATAGTAATTACATGTTATCCATGCTGTATATGATGTGACACTGTCTTGTTCACACCATATGTTAATCAGGCTCGAAGCATGCAGTTGTGGCGTTAAAAAGCTTTCAATCATATCACAATATCGCTCCTCATTGACAGTTACCGTTACTCCGATTTAATTTTCAAGAAAGTAAAGTCCAAAGACCAAATTGCACACCAGACTATCTATTCTATTCAATCATATATGCTTTTGAAAGGAAATCTGCCTCGTCACTCATTATGGTTTTTTCATTAAAACCAGGGTTGTCATGGGCGAGGTGTAACATCTTATTGTCATATTCCTTGAGTAAAATTTTGGCCAAAGTTGTTCTTTCAAGATCCAGTTCCTGAGCAGAGCGTCGAATTGAGGTTGATGGATTGTTTTGAACACTTTGTTGAAAAGCAATAGTGTTTTCGGCCGATCTTGCTTATGCCTATTACCTACAGTCCCTCTGTCTTCGAAATCATTCCAGTGGCGTATATAGGGGGCAGGGGGCCCGGGCCCCCGAAATGGATAAAGAAAACTGAACTACTATAATAAATAAAACAGGCTCGGGAAGCATGGCTCCGGCGTCTGATGTGAACATACAACAACTGTTTGTTCGCGTGACGATTTCTAAACTGGTTGGGAACCTATACGCAGGCTCAGATCTTAAAATTCGGAACTATGTGGGTACCAGTTACAAATCTTCGAAGCTCTGATCATATCTTTGAATCCGCGAACGGTTCTTTTCTATCTGCGCTTAAGTGAATAAACCTAATAATAATTTGTAATACGCACGACACGGCTGAAGCCGCTAGGACAGTAGTTGATGATTACCTAAATCTCACGGTTGCGTTCTAAGATCGTAAGAGTATTTTAGTGTTCTCGGGTCGTAATTGAAAGCTGATTAGTGAAAGAAAATCACAATGAAGAGACAAAGTTCAATTCAAGATTTTTCACGAAAAGACAAAATGTGGATAGGCCTGAAGTTGAAAATTTGGAAGCCCGCGTTGCCGTGAAAGGACAAAGTGAAATTGCTTGTGCCGATATCTTTCAAACGAGCTCCTCTGGTCAAGATGTGGAAGGTATTTTTCAAGTTATTAAAAATGTAAACGACATTGGAAATTACTGTCAAAGGAGTTATATTTGTTCATTAACAAATGATGAAAAAGTTTCATTGTTAGAAAATGTATGGAAACCTCAGTCTGGATACAAATTTCCTACCACTTCGATTTCAAACCACACGAGATCCTTTCAAGCGAAATGGCTTGAAGAATTTGAGTGGTTAACTTATTCAGAGGAGAAATGCGGTGCATTTTGTAAATACTGCGTGTTTTTCTCTCGGATCGAAAATGTAGGGAAAGGAGATCACCAATCATTGGGAATATTTGTAACCCAACCTTTCATCAATTTCAAAAAAGCAAAGGAAATGTTCAAGCATCATCAAGATTCAAAATACCATAGACAATCTATTTTGATTGCTGAAAATACAAAATCCTTGATTAAAAAAAAACGTAATAGTATTATCGATCAAGTAAATTCTCAAAGAAAATTAGATATTGAAAATATAGAAAAAAACTAGTTGCTATAATTCAAACTATTAAGTTTTGCGGAAGGCAAATGATTGCTCTGAGAGGTCACAATGATTCTGGACGAGTAAGTCTTGAAGAACCTGACGAAAATGACGGAAATTTCCGATCATTGTTGAGATATCGAGCTAACAGCGGAGATAATCTTCTCAAGGACCAATCAGTGCTGGTGGAAAGACAATGTACACAAGTCCCGTCATTCAGAACGACATCATGAACACATTCGGTTCTTTGATTCAAACCAAAATTGTGGCAAAAGTTAGAAATTCTATCTTCTATTCCGTTTTAGCGGATGAAACCACCGATATAAGCCAATTAGAACAATTTTCACTTTGCATTCGCTATGTTGAGGATGAAACTTTTAAAATCAGAGAAGATTTCCTAACATTTGTTCCCGTTCATGATGTAACTAGTGCAGGTTTGGCGAAAACAGTACTAGAGACCTTGTCAAATTTAGGTCTTGACTTGAACAAATTGAGAGGCCAAGGATACGATGGTGCTGCCACTATGAGTGGCAAGTTCAGAGGAGTTCAAGCTGCTATCAGAGAAAAACTACCATTGGCCCTTTATACACATTGTTCTTCGCATACACTCAACTTGTGCTTGTCAGATGCAAGTAGCATTTCCTCTATTAGAAACTGCATGGGTGTCATTAAAGAAATATGTGCATTCTTTCATGCATCAGCTAAGAACACAGAGATTTTAAAATGCACGATTTCAGAGTGCTTTCCTGATGAAAAGAGAAGGAAACTGATTTCATTGTGCGAAACGCGATGGGTGGAAAGACATGACTCAGTTATTCTATTTAAAGAAATTTTATAAGCTATCATACTCTCCCTATATATATATATATATTCTTTTGAACTTTTGGCTTACAATATATAGTTAGCAAACAATAAAGCATACAGATCAGGGGTTAGTGACGGGGCGTCATACAATTCGGCGTATCACATTAAAGCCTAGGGAAAAAACCCCCGTAAAAAAAAACCCTGGCTTCCCGCCTAAGTGTGAAAGTACAAAAATAAGCTGAAATATATTAGGGATTTCTTTCTTCAAGAGTGGTCTTCTATTGATAGAAACAGAGACTTCTTCAAGGTACCCAAATCGAATCTGGAAATAAAAAGACAAAAGCAGAAAAAAGAACTGAATATCAAAAATATAAAATTTGAAAGATAAGATAGAAGAATCGAGTGTTTCATCAACTAAAGGATTTGCTTTAAGTCGTGCCATTTGTACTTTCCCATCTATTGTTAATCTTTTCATTTTGAGCCAGATGTTGTCGACTACACACAGCTTGTCTGAGACCCTTCAGAAAAAAAATATTGACCTTAGTCAGGCTATAAGCAACATCACAACTGTTTTAGACCTACTGTCAAAACAGAGATCAAATGCCGAGCAAACCTTCAAACCATTATATGAACAGGTGAAGGCAATAGCCTCAAAACTTTTTGTCACAGAGGAGCTTCCACGATTTTGTCGGCTTCAAACAACAAGCACAAGGTACCTCATACCACAGAAGAAGAATATTATAGACGAGCAGTTTACGTGCCATACCTGGATGATTTTTGTGAAGCGTTAAGGGAAAGATTCCAATCTCATAAAGACACAATAATATCTTTACAAAACATTCTTCCACAATTTTGTATCAGAACAGACATCACTTCATAAGACGCTGCATTGAAATTATATGAATCAGATTTGTCATTTAACGACATTGTGCGAAGGGAGTTTAAGCTGTGGCAAGAAAAGTGGAAACAGGAAAAACCTGAAGTTCTGCCAAAAACGACTTTTAGTTATCTAGAAAAATGTGACAAAGATTTATTCCCCGACATGTATATCCTTCTGAAAATACTAGCTGTCCTTCCCGTGTCAGTCGCTACCGTTGAAAGGACTTTCTCTAGCTTACGAAGACTGAAAACTTACCTAAGGAACACAACATCTGAGAATATACTAAATGGTCTCGCATTGCTCTCTATTCACAGAAACATCACAGTTAGCGATGAGGAAGTTCTTGATAAGTTTGCTAGTGTACCGAGAAAACTGGGGTTTGTTTTGTAACCATCTATGTAAGCGAATGTTCAGCTAACCTCGTCTTCAATATATTTTTTCCACTTATAATCAAATAAAATTTCTCAATGTCGTTTTTTGTGAAAACCTCACTACTCTATCAATTTCTCGTCACGTTGCAGGAGTCCGTTAAATGGGGATAGTTTACAGACGTGAGTGAGGCTAGAAATAGCAACAAATGGTAATCTCTTTGCATCGAAACGATATGAACATAATTTGTATGAGATATTGATGAAAAACAGGAGACTATGCCCAAAGTTATCCTTTGATTCTCAATAAAAAATTGCATCTAACCTAATCTAACCATTGGATCATTTGATGGTACAAGCATCTTGGGCCCCCCCCCCCGAAAATATTTTCTATATACGCCACTGAATCATTCACTACATGATGAATATCATGTTGGCACGTTTTCTCTCCCAAAAATGACACGTAACCTTCTGATCATCACAGTAATCACAAAATGAAAATAATGTAGATAATTCCCACTTTCATCCAGTGATGATTACCACAGAGCAATAGATAAGATTATCTCAGATGAGCTAAAACTTCTTTCAATGACTCGATGTGAACTCACTTCAAGCTTTGTTCCCGAATCTTCTCCTCGATTACATATCCCAACTCTTACCTATTCGAACTATCTATGCAAATTCTGGCGGTCCATTTTCCTTCATCGCCAGCAATTGTTTCGGAACATGTTCCGTGTGAATAGTTGTATAAATTTCCCCAGTACATGCCCGCAGCCCCGTATATTTCATCTATCTAATAGTTATAGCATAGTCATGTATATTAATGAGCAAAACTGTACGGGCAAATCTTATTGCCGGCAGTAAGCCCGATGGCAAGGGACCGCACCCGTGAGAGCCGCCATCTTTATTCTCCCGGTCCTGTGGTCCCGTCTCTCTCCAACCGCCTTAGAAAGGTTCGCACCGTTCCTCGTCACTCATTGACCCTTCCTTCCAAGAGAGTCGATATTCTGCAGAGCCACAGAGTAAGAATATGACCAAAGAATCTCCGGACTTGGACCCTCTGACGGTCGAATTTCAGTCTAGAGGAAGGCTGCCATAAGGGTGAATTTTGTATCCCTTTCCTGTTTCTTGTGTAACAGGAACTGATAGAATGAAGTGGAGAGTGGAATCGACAGGGGTGAGGAATGTGTTAGGGGGTCGACGTGTTTTAAGATGTTGGTTGATTTATTGTTCGGCGGTTGGGAGAATCATTAGATCATGGGTTTTATTCAATTCTAGAAACTACGATATTTTATGAAGATAAGTTCGTACTTGATCTCAATTTGAATATAAATAAATATGAAGAACACTGAAATGATAGCTAGAGCATTTGCGCGCTTGTCTTAAACTGCTTTACACGACGAATTGTGAAAGAATAAACAAACATAGAAACATATGGTCCGTTGCAGATATATCGGCATCAAGAGGGGGCTAAGAATTGAAATTGAGTTGGCAACGAACGATCTTGGTTCATTTCCAGTTGTAAAACTCAAGTCACTAACTTTGGTTAATTGTCAATTGGTTCTTGACGATAAACAATCTTTTTCACATGTTTACATGCTGTTAATATTATTGACTTATTTTTGGCAAAATTAATCCTTGGTTTGACTATTTCCACAGCTTTGAGTTCTTCTAAAATTATTGAAATGATACCACTCGCTTATCAAAAGTAGAACTTGAAGCATTATATTGCTTTTACTGTGAATTCCTCATAAAATCTGCTGACTATTACCACTAGAATTAATCGTATTGCCCTTGTGTTTTAGACAAACGTTTATTTACTATCTCGAAGTGTATTTTGATGATATATTATAAATATTTCCGATTCCTCCGAGGACTGTTCAAAGATTGATAAGGAAAAAGCGACGTGGACATCGAGGTCTTCGAACTAAGCAAATCAAATTTTGATATAAATGTTCGAATAATTACTTATTTCAATATACGAATCAAAACTAGAATCGAATTCTTATAAAAATTACAGATAATTTGATTATCGAAATACTAGAATTTATTACGAGGGTTGCCTTTCATATTTCGGAATTAGAGAACAAAAATCATCGAAAATCTCTTTATTGTTCTTCAAAATATTCCCCATCAATATCTATACACTTTTGCATGCGTTTAAACCAATTGTCGAAGCTCTTTTGCCACTCTGATTGAGGTATCTCCAAAACATGCATCAACCGCTTCTTCGGGTGTCGCGTTCGGAAATCATCCGGTGCCAAGTCAGGACTATACGGCAGATGACTCATCAAATCGATAGTCTCAGTGCCCAAAAATGCAATTATTCGAACCGATGTTGGAGATTTTGTTGGATTTGGCTCGTCTTGAAACACCCATACAATCGACTGCTGTTTACTTGCGGACTCATACGCGTGAATCCATGATTCATCGCCTGTCCCGATGTCATAGACGTGCTTCGAAGCTCCGGGATCGTATATTTGGAGCTTTTCTTTCGACCAATCGACACGAGACTTTTCTTGAGCGATTGACAAATTGTGTGGGATCCAACGCAAACAAATATTTTTGACGGTCAAATCTATGTGTGAGAGCTTGTATTGTCGTGGTGAAGGGTGATCCGTCTTCGGCGGTTTGTTTTCCTGATTTCTTGGAAGACAACTGGCAAACAAATTAATGTTTGTGTACCACTCAGAATTGACTGTTTTGCGTTGTTTTAGTGGTACGATTTCGACATGTTCAGTTTTTCCGAAAAAAAAAGCTACCATTTTCTTGGAAGTGCTTGGTGCGCGAGCATTTTTTGTTGGATTTGCCTCATCGTGAAACGCCCATACAGTCCACAGCTGTTTACTTTCGAGCTCATACGCGTAAATCCACGATTCATCACCTGTCACGATGTCCTAGACGTGCTTCAAAGCACATCGATAGTATTTTTGGAGCATTTCTTTCGACCAATCTACAAAATCCTTCTCTAGAGCAATTGACAAATTGATGGGCGCCAATGCGAACAAATTTATTTGACGGTCAAATGTCCATGCTATATTGTATGTATGCTGATTCCACTTATGCCTTTGGTTGTCTCACGATAGGGAACATGACGATCTTGCAATATCAGTTGGCGCACAGCATCAATGGTTATCGGAACCTCAACTGATTTCGGATGACCTTCACGACATTCGTCTTGAAGTGAGCTACGATCTCGGTTGAATTCACCATACCATCGATAAACACTGGTCCTTGATGGAGCTTCATCTCGAAAATTTGAATTAAGTTAATCGATGCACTGTTGTTGAGGTAATCCACTTCGGAAATTGTAAAAATAATCGCACGAAAATTTTCACGATTCAATTCCATTTTTGAGCGAGAGATGAATGTTTTAAGTTACTGTAAACAACACAAATAGTGTTCGTATGTCAAAACATTATAAATATCAAGCTTTACGATAGAGCTGTCAGTTGGAAGATTGAAACACTACGGTTGTCCGATCCCGAAATATAAATGGCAACCCTCGTATATACTATAACTTATTGAACTGACAATACTTATTTCATGTTTCAAAAAGAAAATTTCTAACAAAACGATGGTGAGGAATATCAGTAACAAGGACTGCACGTCAGTGCTTCCAACATGGCTATATATGAAAATCGTCGTTTTAATAAATAATAACTCATCCAACAGATACTGTGAAGTATTGTGTTAAACTAAATTGTTGGGTGTATAGTGAATAATATATTAACAGAGAAACAGATTTTACTTGTGCGTTTCTTCGCTTCCAGAACGTCAGTATTGTCTGTCTGTTCAATTCAAATTAACTGAAAGCATCATATCCAGATCCTCGTTAAGTAAAATGAAGCTTATTCCTGGAAGTCTGGGACTGTGTAGATGGAAGTGGATTGCTGTAATTTGGATATATCGATTCTGTGTTCGCAGGAGTTTATCGTGTACACGGCGTCCTACTTCCTATTAGTTTTCGGAACGTGACCGAAAGGACTTTCTGAATCATTTATGGCTTCATGTTTCACGATGATATGGCTGAAGTTGGTCTTGTACGTTCCACGGATATTTTATGAGTATCAGAAGTTGTGTGTTTGTGACAGACGGATTACTGTCCCCATATTAATAGTGATGATCAGCGAAATGCTAAAACATCAGTTATGAACCTTGTGAATTTGTTATTATGATATGACTTGTCCCACTGGATATCTTTTATTTTATTTTCCTAGGCATCTGAAATTGTTCGTGACTATTTCAATTTTCAATAAGGATAAATATAATTGCCTTTTAATTCAACAGTATTCTCAGAGTTGAACTGTTTTTTGTGAGTGGATATCTTGTTGAAAGATTTCTGAGCTATATTCACAAGTTCTTAATATTCTGTTAACCAACGATTCAATAAATATCTACCTTCGTTTTCGAGGTAAACTTGTTCTCAAATAGCAGAAAATTATATGAGATTTATAGATGTATTTAATTTAATGACACTGGTCTTTTGTCGGAGATATGATCGAACAATAATCCTTCAAACTTCCAGCATTTCTATTGATGCACAATTGAATACATCCATGAGAATAATTACTGGCACCATAAGATCTACACCGGTTCATTGATTACCAGTTTTGTCTAATATTGTCCCTCCCCATATTCGCAGACAGACTGCAGCTCTGAATTCTTGGAACAAATATCATTCTGTTCCCAATTTATTCCCAATTATTTCATATTTTCCACAAAATAGAATTCCCAGATTGAAGTCACGTAAACCATTATGGCATAATACTACCTTCAATATGAACATAAGTGATATAGAATTATGGAAGACTGAGTGGAACTCTTACGAAATGTTCAATAAGTATCTCGTTTCTGAGCACTATGAAAAAGTTCCTGGTTTTGATCTTCCAAGAAAAATTTGGATAGTTCTTAATCGTTTGAGAACAGGTCACGTTCGTACCAATAGCATACTATTTAGATGGAACTCAGTTCCTAGCGCAAATTGTAAATGTGGAGAAGCAGAAAAAACAATACCTCATCTCATCAATAGTTGTCCCATATATAAATTTCAAGATGGTTTTAGGGCTATTCATGATGTTTCCGACTCTTTCTTGGAATGAGTTATAAATTTCAAACGAATGTGATACGTATTTTTGTTATTCAGTTCTTTTTTCTGCTTTGGTCTTTTTATTCCCAGATTTAATGTGAGCAACTTGAAGAAGTCTCTGTTTCCATCAATAGAAGACCACTCTTGAAGAAAAAGTCCCTAAAATATATTTCAGCTTATTTTCGTATTTTCACATTTAGACGGAGAGCCAGGGTTGTTTTTCACTGGGGTTCTTTCCCTAGGCTTTTATGTCATACGCCGAATTGTATGACACCCCGTCACTAACCCCTGATCTATATGCTTTATTATTTGCTAACTAAATATTGTCAGCCAAAAGTTCAAAAGAATATATATATATATATATTGATGAAATATATAGTGATTTTCTTGGATGCTGCTTCTTTTTTTAAGATAATATTTAGTGTTTTATACAGGGTGTTCTGATTTGTTTCAGACAACCTGAAATGGGTGATAGATCACATCATTTTAAGCAAAAAAGTTTCTATGAACATGGGTCCGGAAATACTTCGTTTCCGAGATACAGGGTGTTGAAGTTGAAAAAAAAATTAGCGTTTTTTTTTATATCTTCTGACTTCTTAAAATCCTTTCATGAAATTTCGTATACAGTGGTTGTTTGGGACAATAAATTCAAATTTTTGGACGATTTTTTAACTAGAAAAGTCAGGGGAATCGATTTTTGTAAGCTATTATAGGGGTTTGCAAAATAAAGTTTTTTTGAATAACACTTCCAAGATTAAAAACTGTTAATATTTCATTCAAAACAGTGTGTAATGTAAAAAAAAGGAAAAATAAAAAAAATTGTCACTTATAATACCACAAGAGCTTCAAAATTATCGGGTATTTCCCGATAGGTTCGTTGCAAACAAATGAACGAGTCAAGTTATTCAGGTTTTTTCCTGAAAAACTTGACGATTTTATTTGTTTGCAGGGAACCTATCGGGAAATACATGATAATTTTGAAGCTCGTGTGGTATTCGGGGGATTATTTTTCTGTCCCAAATGTCGGCCAATAGAATTGCACCAAGAGACGAAATGTACAGTTAACAAATAAGAATTTCATAATGAATAAAACAACATTCAATTAAGAATCAGGGTAGTGCAATTAAAAATACAATTGTTGCAAACATTGGTGCATGTTTTCTTCAAGTCAGAGTTATCGGTAATGGTCCCAGAAGAGGTAGATGGCATGAGGTTTATGCTGTTGATGGCATTTTCTGCAGTAGGCTCACTCCTTCGCAGTTTCTTGACAATTAATTCATGGTTTTCCTGGTCGAGTTGGAGATACGGCTTGATGGAGTTACTGTTGGCATGTCCAGTTATTTTGATTATCTGCTGCTCTCCCAGGCCCGATTTCGCTAGATTGGAGACGGCTGTTGCACGACTGGAGTGATTGGTGATTTTTTTGTTACCAAGGTCAAGCCCAGCTTTTTGTGCTGACTCCTTAACCCACTTTGAAATCGTGTTTTGGCCTACTGGGGAATCCTTGTACCACCTAGCGCCTGGAACTTTATTCCAGAATGGATTTTGGGTCAGGAATAGTCTGTCGCTCTTGATATTGACATCTCTCTTCTCTCTCAATTTCTGGAACAGTCTCACTGGGCACTTGTCAGGGATTTCCCGATTCTCCACCAGCCACTTGCTGTCTGATAATTTTTTATCACCACCTTGTGTGGTCTTGCTGAAAATTGGATTGTATTCAATTCTCCCAGTTGTTTCCCCGTCATTTCGCTGTTCTGCCTTGAAGTGATGTATTGACGCCATGCTGCCCTCACCACCTCTCCAAGCCAATTCCACTGATATTATCATGAATAATTTTTTCTGGAGGCCATCAGGAGTTTCCTCGTCCCAAACAGTGGTCATTGCATCCCAATCTTTTTCCTCCAACGCTGCTGCACTTGCCCTCCGTTTTTCCGGAATAGATTGTAAAGCCTTACGCTTGGCATCACGAGCTCCTCGAGCGGTCTTGAATGCAGCATCCGAAAATGGGTTGATTTTGATGTCGAAATCGTTCAAATACTTTTCTTGAAGTAATTTGGCAGTCTGATTCCACATTGTTTTTATTGTATCTTCCTTATAGTCTTCTCCATCCATTTTCTTCATATTGTAAGCGTAATCTTTCATAATGTTTGCCAATTGCGCTTCACTCGTTTCAGCACTCAATGTGTATTCCCTCTCAGTACAAAATGTTGTAAATTGGTTCCAAACTGTTTATTTTGTCTTCTCCGTATTAATGGGAACATTTCCTTTGACTTTTTTATCGATGGTGGACAGAGAACAACCTGTCAGTTTGACGTGTGCTTAATTTGACTGGATCATGTTTTGTTTATATATAGCAACTACCAGAGAAAATTTTCAAAAAATTATCAGTATAATACCATGTAGGTTGTACCACGTGTCGTCGAATGGTGCAATTCTATTGGTCGATATTTGGGTCGGAAAAATAATCAAAAGAAATTTTTGAAATATTTGAAAATTCACTATGAGAATTGGTAAGAATCATAAGCTTGAAATGCGGTTTTCTCAAAAACCGTTGGTCCTAGTCACTTAAATGTGGTATACCTTTTTTTAACTAGAAAAGCCAGGGATATCGATTTTTCTAATCCAAAATGACGAACAGAGAAGCTCAAAAGAGTTGCATCGGTTTGAAGGGGACGAAAAGATTACCAGTGGCACCCTCTAGAAAATAATAATATAATAATAATAATAATTATGACGGTTATTCAACTTGTAGATCATGAAGTTACATCTTACATACAACCAAATCAACCACAACTTTGAACTTCTCACCTCAAAAAACCCTTATGTAGCAACTTTAAGATATTAAAAAAACGCGAATTATTTTTTCAACTTTAAAACCCTGTATCGAGGAAACGAAGCATTTCCGGACCCATCTTCAGAGAAACTTTTTTACATAAAATGATGTGATCTATGACTCATTCCAGTTTGTCGGAAACAAATCAAAACAACCTGTACATTCAACTCTTCGTTCTTCAGTTTTATTCATAATATCATTACCGATTACAATGTAAATTCAATATATATTGTCTCTTCCATGTTGCTAAATGGTATGTATTTTATCCATAAGTTGAGCTTTAGGACCTATATTCCTTCCATATATAAATCAGCTGAAACTGAAGACTATTGTTAACTCTTGGCTATTGCAAATTCTTGTGGATACTATCTGTGGTCAAGTTGGAAATATACCTATTGTTTCGATACTAATAATACGTTATTGCATTAACACTAAGTGTTGTTCCTCAGCTTACTATTTAATCATTTTCAAGCTTTTTTATTTCGATTACAAGTGTTTTATCAGCTGGAATTTTGGTGATGACACTAGTGATATCAAAGCTAACAATGATATCATCTTCAATGATCTCTCATTTTTTTATTATTTGTATTGATTCTTCCATATTTTTATCCGTAGCTGTAGAATTACTTCTTGAAGAAGCTACGACTTTCAGAAAAAAATTAGCCAATTGTCGACATGGTTAATTTCTGGTACTCAATTCGTTTTATCTATGTTCGGTTGTTATTATTGTTGCGTACCACAGTTAACTTACTGCGACTGTTCTTGGGCTGATCAATCTTCTATTAATTGAGTTGTGATGTATATCTTTGTGGTTCATAAAGATATGCGTCGATACAAAACCGGTGTATCGAATTTTTTGCTTGGTTTTCTCTAAATAAACATTCAACACAGTAAATTTACTTTATTCTCTCGTCAGTCTTCTGTAACTGAGTGAGAGTTACAAGTGTAAAGTTCGGAGGTTTGTATGATTCTTTCTCTGGAATACATCTGTTTTAGCTTTTATATTTTTATCTCTCTGGTGCAAAATGTGGTACAATATATACAAGTATATAATGCCACCACATCTGCCCCATTCAAAGTGTAACATTCCTCACAGATAAAAGGATTTAAATGACTCTTTCGAAATATTTGCTTACCGTGAAATTAGGATTATTTACTTTGAATGGCTTGAGTGGCCAAATCCCTTGTCTGAAACGTTTCTTTATAATTAACAATTATATCTGTTCAATAAATTACACAAAGGATCGAACATATATAAATCTCGTGTTTGTAGAGAGATTGTAATGTATGCAACAGGGATTTCATTTCTGCATTAATTTAATTCATCTAGAAAACGATATAAAACGTCTATCGAAACGTTGGTGAAAAGATCAACTGCAGAAGGTGGAAACAGCCCAAATAATCATTTTCATACTCTCATACGAGTTATATAATCGAAAATATCTCTTTATACCCCAATAATTATCTTGTTATATTTCCTTTCTTGTTTTCAATTCCTTCGTTTATTTTTGTGACTTAGTAGCTGTCTTGTTGATGTTGTATTTTTTTCTATTTTTCGTTCATTCTTTTTATTTTTTTATATTTCACCCCTTTTCAGTTCTACAGTCTTTTTGGCGCTCTTGTTCACCCGAACAGAGTGCCTATCATTTTGCCCGAATGTCTGTAATTTTGGAATATCGAGCCGAAAATGGTCTCAATCGATTGGGTTTGACTCCCTGATGAAGAATTCGTGGCGAAAGTTGAGTCTGTCCGGCCGGCCGTCCGGCCGTATCCTCTCTAGCATCCAAAAGGAATCAGCTAGAGTTTTCATATTTTCAGAATAGGTTAATTGTCCAAATATCTCGGTCAAGTTCGTTATTGGGCCAAATCCGTCGGATGGTTCAGTAGTTATGAGCATCTGAAATTTTGTTTCCTCAATAACTACTAGAATATCCATCCGATCAAGTTGATACTTGGAATGTTATTGAGGGACGCTGAAACGAAACGGCTTGCAAAATTTCGCAGAAATCGTCACCCTAGAGAATTTTTAAAAATTCCAAAAAAAAAAAATTTTCAATACTCAATATCTCCTAAGACTTCATTTAGATTCAAATAAAAATCCGTATGTTAATTGAGGTAACCGATATCTTACTCATCCTCAAATTTCATTGTCGTAGCTTTCCCCCTTCTGAAGATATGATCATTTTTTTCATTTACTCAAGAGAAAAATAGAAATGTCATGAAGTCCGAGCTTTGTCATTGAAAGATTTGCCATCACAGATCGATATTCGTTTGACAACTTGCGGACCTAGATATCAGTGTCAGTTGGCGTAATATCAATCAAAATTTTCATAGAATTCATAGAGGTAGAATTCGATGTCGATGACGTTGTCAAAATTCAGAAAAGCACAGACGTAATATTAATAAAAAAAATTTGTATCATAGAGAAAGAATTTGATGGCGTTGTCAAAACTCAGAAAAGCAATGACGTAAGTTTTTAGGAGAAGTATAGAACAAAATTTGGTGAAAATTATGAGTAGTTACTTTCAAATTGAGATAAAGGTTTGTTTATTCATTAGGCTTTCATATTTACATCACATTGTCCCATAGTGCGGAAAAAGACTATTGTTCACCCGATCAGAGAGCTTATAGATTTGTTAAGGTTTGAATATGTACTCGCAAGTAGGTCAACAAGAGCGCCAAAGCAATCTGACCTCACGTCAGTGCTTTCTAAATTTTTCTTTTTCAATTCTGAGATCCGCATAATAGGAAAATTGTATATTGTGGAATTTCAAACAGTGCTCGATGAAAAAAGACTTTGCACATGTAAGTGCTGAAAAAAATCAGAAACCCGAGATTCTGGATTTTACATCCTACAGCAGTGAACTTCAATTTTCATAGTATTGAATTGGCAATTATGTGCTGGACCATTGAAAAAATAACAATAAATTTGACACAAAACTTATTAAATTATGTCAAATTATCTCAAAAAAACTTCTGTCAGACCTATTTATTATACAAGGTGTCCAAAGAGTATCGGGTATTTGTTTTCGCCGCCATTTTCGAAACGGGGCATCTAAAAGGAGCTGGAGGGGTTCGTGACGCCCGCCATTTTGTGGAATTTTAGTCACGGGACGCATCTCGAATTTCGCGTACGAGCGTATTATCGTAATGGTAATTCAATAGTGACTGCTCAACGTTTCTATCGTGCGGGATATCGTACACGCCAAGTGACGATAGCATTAGGAAATTGATCAGTATGTTCGAGATTACAGGTCCGACAGTTGAAATCCAAAACTCTGGTCGTCCTCATTCAGTTCGCGATGAAAAAACAATTGAAGAAGTTGAGCTGTCGGTTCGTCAAAATCCGTCTTTATCCATCCGAAAGCGAAGCCAAGCGGTGAACATCCAAAAATCGTCTTTATATTGAGGAGTTTGCAGGTTTCAACTCAAGAACATGGTTCCAGCATGATGGGGTAAATTGCGATGCCTCAAATGATTAATTGAAAGTTGTTAACGAATTATTCCTTAATGATGTCATTTCGAAATGGGGTACATCAACTAGCCTCCCAAAAGCCACGACCTTAGCCCGCTTGACTTTTGCATGCAGATACCTTAAGAGTAAGGTTTATCAAAATAATCCGACTAATCTAACCCAGTTGAAGCAAAACATC
The DNA here is from genome assembly GCA_030674115.1 of Micraspis discolor. Lineage (NCBI taxonomy): Eukaryota > Metazoa > Arthropoda > Insecta > Coleoptera > Coccinellidae > Micraspis > Micraspis discolor. The sequence goes on along the minus strand of JARTUT010000876.1, from coordinate 3,052,978 downwards.
AGGTTAGATGCCATATTATAGTGAAACAGCTGTCGTTTTTAAGATAAGGTTTTTGGAAATTGAAAAATAATCAAGTAATTTACTCTAAAATTAAGTTTATTTTGTAATAGATCTATACATAATAAAACAAATAGCAGAGAAAAACAATTTTGAAGGCCAGATTGTTGACAGAGTGCTGAAAAAGAAAATGTAGATACGAACGCTTAATAAATATATTTTCCTATATGTTACGTTGGAATATTGTCTAACAGGTTACTAGAGAAAAGTGACTGGGTAGAAATACTTTTCAGATCTACAGGCAACATTCCCACAGTTAGAAAAAAGTGGGGTATATAAACTTACTTGTGAAACGTGTCGTGCAGTTCCAAAGGAAAAAGAAATAGTACCTTCTGAATAAGAATTAAAGAGCGTTTGAAAATTTTGAGATTGGGTTCCCATTATGATGATTCGCACTTTGGAAATCACTGGTTCAAAGAGGGTAACGAAATTGTGGTCGAAACCAGATTCAAAATTTTACATACTGGTGTTTATAAATTGTTGACAGACTATCTGGGAAAGTTCGAAATTAGAAGACATAAAAACTGTATTGAATTCACAAACCGATTTCGGTGATATGTGTGTCATGAATACTAATTTCGAAATATAGGTACATACCTCAGAATATAGAAAGAAGTAACTGAAAATCTGTGGTCCACCTCACCGCTTGGTTTCTATGTTTGATTGATAGAAAATTGTATGTTTACGTTTGTTTTATCCTCATTACCACTAAATTATATTTCTCTTGCAGTTCGAAGGTTTTTGATCGAAGATGCACAGGTTTTACTTATGCGAATCCGGTCATCTTGCTTGATCATTAAAATACTATGAGGAAGATTAATGATGATTCATTCTCTAAAAAAATTAAACTTTTGTGAAAATATGAAAAGTATAGCTTAACTATTTCCGAAGATAAAGGATATACGATCGGAAGTTATAGTTAGTTAGTTATAGTCCAGTTTAATCCTGTGTTCTTCATCAGATCAAGTCGAACCCAATCGATTGAGACCAACTTCGGCTCGTAATTTGGAAATAACAGGCATTTGTTCGAAAGGATAGGATGCTATTACGCAACAATGGCAATATGTTGAAAATTGATCAACTTACAGCTGATCCTACCCAACCTACGACCCTGACCCATCCTAACTTCAGACTTATCATTTGAGTTGTATTGAGTCTAAGTTGGCACTTATGTGCACTATTGTATTTTCATGTAATTAAGTTGGCAGTTGATAGGCAAGATTAGATAACTTCACAATATAATTGACAGACAGCGGAATAGAAAGACTAAGAACAGGTGTGCTTCGAAAATTGTAATCTGAAATTATTGCAAGTATCGAGCAACAATCCACGATTATCGCTGGACAGTTTTGTTGGCATTGGCCTATAATAGAAGAGCATTGCGTCTTGACGTATGATGAATTCATATGCATTAGGATCATTTTTGATACAGTTTACTGTCAGTTCCAACGTCGCTATTTCAATCAGATTAAAGATACTCCAATGGGTGCTATTTTTCTCCCATACTCGCTCAATGGGTTATGGATGTTCATAAGAAAAAACCATCCCCCAGGTTGATATTTTAGATACCACTCATACATGAAGTATGTCGATGATATTTTGTGTAATACCTGAAGAAACAATGGATCTTATAGTTGATATTTTCAATTTTCACGCTGATGATATAAAGATTGCGTTTGAATTAGAACAGGAGTTAACTTTTCAATTCCTAAATGTAAAGTTGACCCAAGCATTGGACGATAAAATCCAGTTATCGTAAGAGTATAAACATAAAGTCAATTTGGTATTGGGATTAAAAAGGAGAATTCAGGAAATAAGCGGCCCAGTACATACACTGTAAAAAATAGTTCCTCATCTCAAACCATATTAATTTGTCTCAAGTACTCCGTACGTTTGAATACAGCCAAATGCATAAAGTACTTGACCCTACCGCCCTCTACGGTTGAGAATGGCGTTTACCCTAAATAAAAGTTTCTTGAGTTAAGAAACTGATTAGTTTCAACCAAGCTCAAAGTTTTTCACTCAGGTGGTAAAAAAATTTGATCCAACGGTAATATTAATTAGTATGTAACTATTGATACTTTTCGAAGAATAAAAATTTTGGTTTCATGTAAATAAATATTAAATTTCACTGAAACTCGATTTGTAGTTGATTTAAAGGGACTTAGTTGAATGGGTCGAGAATTCAGTCGATAAAAATGATAATATCTCTTATGTCAAGTGAATAAAAATGAAACGAACGAATGGTTTCGTTAAAACCTATTTAGAATAATGTATTTGTATCAATCAATTATGGATATTGAGACAAGTGCATAAACAATTTCTTGTAATTGTATGTTTATGTTGAATCAGTTGTTTCTTTCATTTCGCTGAAATGTAAAAAGTTTCAGGCGAATGTTTTAGCTGTTCTCTATAATCAACTAGGTTGTTTTAATCAAGAAAAATAGTTCATTTGGCGTAATCAATTTTAGATTAATTCAAATTAAAATGGTTTGATTGAAAAAAAATTCTCAAACTCCTGAGGAGTTTGAGCGCAGAATTTTATTTTTTACAGTGTATATATTGATGAAGAATTGAATATATTGAAGGGCTCACTCTTGGAAAATAATTATACAGGGTTTTCTGATTTGTTTCCTACAAACTGAAATGGATGATAGATCAGATCATTTTAAGCAAAAAGTTCCTATGAACATGGGTCCGAAAAAGCTTCCTCTCCAAGATACAGGATGTTAAAATTGAAAAAATAATTCGAATTTTCTGTAATATCTCTTGACTGCTTCGAAATCCTTTCATGAAATTTCGTATACAGGTGTTTTTTGGGACGATAAGTTCGAATCTTTGGTCGATTTAGTTGTATTTTCTAGAGGGCGCCACCGGCAACATTTCAACCCATATTTACCGTTGCAACTTCTTTGTGCTACCCTGTACACCGCTTTGGACTTAAAATATCGATTCTCTAATCCTTTTTACTTAAAAAAAAGGTAAAAAGGTATACATCACCGAAGTCGCTTGGATCAACCGTTTCAGAGAAAAATGCATTTAAAGCCAAAGGGTCCCTAAACTTCTCCGAAAATTCTTCCATTTCAAATATTCAATTTAAAATTATTACAAACTTGTTTCTATATATTTTAGAGATTACAATAATACTTTTTCAACTAGAAAAGTCAGGGAAATTGATTTTTGTAAGTAAAATTAATTTTTTTTAAATAACACTTCCCAGGTTTAAAAACTATTTATATTTTATTCAAAACTTTATGTAATGTGAAAAAAAAATAAAGAATATCATCATCAAATTCAAAAGAATAAAAAGAAATTTTTAAAAAATCTGTAGATTCACTATGAAAATTGGTATGAATCATAAGCTTTAAATGCGTTTACCTCGGAAACCGTTGGTCCTAGCGATTATATAAGGTATACCTTTTCCAACAAGAAAAGCCAGGAAAACCAATTCTTCTAGTCTAAAATGGCGTACAGGGAGGCACAAAAAAATTGCAACGGTTTGAAGGGGACGAAATGATTGCCAGTGGCGCCCTCTAGATCCCAACCAAATCGACCCCAAGTACGAATTTCTCACCTCAAAAAACTCGTATGTACCAACTTTCGTGCAATTATTTGGAATCAATCGAAAGATATTGAAGAAAACGCGAATTATTTTTTCAACTTTAACACCCTGTATCTCGGAAATAAAGCATTTCCGGACCCATGTTCATAGAAACTTTTTTGCTTAAAATGATGTGATCTATCACCAATTTCAGTTTGTCGGCAACAAATCATAACACCCTGTGTATTTATAACAGGTAATATAGTGACAGGAACTGAGGAAGAACAGAAAAATGTTGTTCTATCCAGAAAATTTCTTACTCACCAATCTATTGTAGATCAATCAATAACTCAATAAGAATTTTTGAAGTTATGCAACAGTATTCGACTTTAAGATAGCGAGAAGGATACCCCATAAATGACATAATATTTTCCTAAGGATAAGACAGATCAAATGAAAATGTCCAACATAGTGTACTCTGTTCAAAGTTTGGATTGTTATGTTGGTTGTTAATATTTTATGGGTCAAACAAAAAAGAATTTGAACAAGGAAAGAAAGTTCCAATGATTGCAGGAATTTTAATCAAAATAGTGAATTGTCGAAGTATGCTTATGACTCTGACGATAGAATGGATTTTTGGAAATGCTAAGGTTCTATCCAACGAAACAAGTCCCAGAAAGAAAATTTGAATTTTTCATAGTATCAGTTCGATGTATAGTTTCATCGTCCAGATAATTAGAGACCAGTGTAAAGAAAGAAGAACTATGACATCTAACAGTGAGTGGTTGGACAATTGATAGTGTCTGTTCTATGGTTTTGCTTAAGTAACAGATATTTTAACCACGTTTTAGGCTTATAGATTTGTTAGTTTTGGTTTTAAGTTTATGGCTGATTGTTTTATGCTGATGCGATATTATCTATCTACCTTTAAGGCTTTCACGAGGGTAACCTCACAATTGTCGTGAGTATTATTCAGGATATATTATAACAACATTGTGAATAGCATTCCATTCTTTCAGTGCCCTGAAGAAGAATGAGCTCTCATTTGGAAGGTAGGCTAATGTGACTTCAATATGATTAACTAGTATCTTTCGTTGACTGCCTACCCAATAAAACTTTCCATCAGTTTTTTCATGCATTTAAACTTTTCTTCATGAAGCGATTGATTTTGTGAGCGAAAATCGAAACACAAAACTCCTCTATAATACCAACCCAATTCAATGTCTTCACTGTTGATATGAGAAGTAGGAAATCCCAGCTGATTTCCCCACTCTTCTTTAGAAATCGAATTAAAGTATGCGCAAAACCTATTCCGCACACGTCCACGTGCTCATAGCTACTATAAACATGTGATAAAAAGGAAAAAATTCCAACATATGAATGAAAACTAACGGAATTCCCAAGAATTTTCCCGAGGCAGTCGAGGGGAGAGATTATGGAGGGAAATATGTCCCGCCTTTCGCCCAATCGCAGCAATTCCCAGACGATCGATGCAAGAAAGCCTTCTGAGAATGTAAAAAGACGTTTCGTTGGGACTTGAACCCGAGTTTGGAGGGGTAAGACAAAACCCTGAATCATTATTCACTTGGTACGGACCGGTTATTAGTTTGCTATGTATAAGCTAACCTCAGTGTAGCAAAAATTTCTTGCTGGTCGTAAATTATTCTGACAAGGGACTCTCTAGCATTAGCCGTTAGTTTGGCTTAAACTAAATGGAAACTACTTCTCAGTTTATGCCTGATCGAAATTAATAGGTCCTTACCTCTGAGTTATTGCCTTTTCGTTATAATGTTTCCAATATTGTAGCTGTGGTGTGGAGTGGTCTGGTATAATAATGTTCGAATGATGCACTGGTTTCGAAAAAAAAACTTTTAAACATCAAAAATGGTAACAAATATGCAAATTCCATCTGAGAAACACCATTCTCCATACTCTAAGCTTTGCAAGTAATAAAATGATAGTAGTACGAGAGCTCGGAAAGTCAAGATACATGACCAGAACACTAAATGAATAGAACGAAAATGTATCGAAGGCAGAATACCTGCGTATGTGGCATTCAAGAGGTCTTGCAGCGCCGCTCGGATTTTCTGGTGGAGTATAATATTTGTGTCATCCGCGTAATTAAATAAGAAGTAATACAAACGGGGAATTACTTCTGGCATGTCATTGACACAAATAACGTAAAAGAGTGGACCCGGGATGCCCGGGATGAAGTCAAAGCAATATCCCAACAATATCTCCCGTCAAGCCCTTAGTCCACATCTCAATAAGTTTGTAAATGACTGTTTCGATGTTGCTTACAACTGAACATACCAAATTTCCTGAAGAAACTATTGAAATCATTGTATAAAACTGTTAAGTAAACTGATCGGTCCATAATTTTACAGATTAGTTGGGTCATTTTTTTCAAAAGTAATAACGGTTATTTTGAGTTTCTCTGGAAAAATTCCATATTTGAAAGTATTTTTTATCATATGAGTAAGTGGCTGAACCATACCCAAAATCATACACACATCATACATTAAATACAGTGCGCGTCAAAATTATGGAACAAATTCATTTTCTTTGAAGGAACATATTCGGCAAATCAATCCTGAAATAGGTCAATTTTTGTTCCACTTTTACCAAATTTTTATGCATTTTGGAAGGATTTTTGTTGCAACCTGTACCAAACCCATCAATCTCCTATATTTTTTGAAAGGGAATGTAGGTTTTGTGGTACTTTTTTAGAAAAATCTTTGTATCTTCTTTATAAGCGTGCAAAAATTTTCAAGTTTTAAAATTAATTAGATTAAAGAGGTACCTAATGAAATGTGTCACCGAAGAAAGCCAACCATTAGAGTTCTATTCATGCATAATTTTCAACGCCCTCACGAAGAAATTAGAACGTGTGGAACAGTACCATCGTCCAGAAGAAAATGAGCCATGGCAAAGTGCATATACTGAAAACCTCTTTAAACTAATTAATTAAAAAAAAATATGCTTGAAAATTTCTGCAAGTGTGTGAAGAAGGGTTAAGGTATTGACAAAAAAGTGTCACATTACCCACTTTCCATATTAAAAAAATTTTGAGTTTTGATTGGGATCGCACAGGGTGCCACTAAAATCTTTCAAAAATGCATAAGATTTTACAGTGAAAAAAAAATTTAACTTTTTCAGGATTTCGTAGCCAAATATTTCAACATCATAAATGTAGATTTTTGATGATCATGATAACAATTTCTTTCTACTCCGAGAATATGAGCAATACCTTTGTTGTGAGAAATTCTTGAAAATCCCAGAAATATTGGATATTGTTCTTAAACATTTGCGATTTTCTCCTCAAGATTTTCATACATGAAAGCCATCATCATGTCTATAAACACTTCCAACGCGTGAGGTTGTCAAATTGCTTTTTTCTTCACTTAAACTAAAGAAAATAATATCTCAGCTTTTCCGAACACTTATATTTCTGAATTTTCTTCTCTTAGGCATAATTTCTTGAGTTGTACTGACCTATGAACAAGTGGAAGAGATCTTTTGATATTAATATGATATACCACTAAAAATATGAAGTTCCTATATGAAATCTTTAAGAACATTTGATGATATCAATGTACAAATATATATATAATTCTCTCAACAACATCATTTTTGAATCTTCCTTTGCCTGATGATCATCCTCTGTTCTGAATTCAATAGCAATTGACTTTGAATGATTATGAGCATTCACAGGTGTGCAGTTCCTCTTGCTTTGAGAAATCGGAGTATAATCACTTAAAATTGCTGCTGGAAAACCCTGTAAGTACTTTTAATGAAGAAATTTTGGTTATGATGAATCAGTTTTGTTTCTGTTATAATCAATTCAGTAAGCAAGAACGTCATTACAGAAAATTTAGAAAGCACTGACATGAGGTCAGATTGCTTTGGCGATCTTGTTGAGCTACTTGCGAGTAAATATTCAAACCATAACAAATCTATAAAAACTCTGATCACGTGAACAATAGTCTTTCCCGTGCTATGGGACAATGTGATGCAAATATGAACGCCTAATGAATGAACAATCCTAAATCTCAAATTAAAAATCACTACTCATAATTTTCCCCAAGTTTCGTTCGAAGCTATAATTCTCTTTTCCTAAAAACTTATGTCAATGCTTTTCTGAATTTTGACAACGTATATTATCGAGATTAAATTCTATCTCTATGATTTCCGGTTATGAAAAATTTTGATTGATATTACGCCAACTGACACTGATTAATGAGCCCGGCATTTGTCAATCGAATATCGATCTGTGATGGCCATCGTTCGAAGAAAATCATCGGGACGTATGTCATTTCTCTTTTCTCTTGTGTAAATTAAAAAAATGATCATATCTTTAGATGGAAATGAGCTACGACAATGAAATTTGAGGATAAGTAAGATATCGATCACCTCAATATATTCACGAATTTTTATTGAAATCCGAAAAATATCTTATGAGATAGTCAGGATTAAAAAATTTTTTTTTTGGAATTTTTTATAAATTTTCTAGCGTGACGATTTCTGCGAAATTTTGCGAGCTGTTTTGTTACCTCCCTCAACAATATTTCAAGTATCAATTTGATCGGATGGATATTCTAGTAATTATTGAGGAAACAAAATTTCAGATGCTCATAACTACTGAACCATCCGACGGATTTGGCCCAATAACGAACTTGACCGAGATATTTGGACAATTAACCTATTCTGAAAATATGAAAACTCTGGCTGATTCCTTTTGGATGCTAGAGAGGATACGGCCGGCCGGCCGGACACACTGAAGTTTCGCCACGAATTCTTCATCAGGGAGTCGAACCCAATCGATTGAGACCATTTTCGGCTCGATATTCCAAAATTACAGACATTCGGGCAAAATGATAGGTGCTCTGTTCGGGTGAACAAGAGTGCCAAAAAAGGTTCATTCATAGATAAATTCAAATATTATCTAACCATAGAATATTAAAGTTATATATAATTTCAGTAATTTGAAATAATTGCATTTAAAGTTTCAATATTGATGGAATTTCAATTGGTATACATTCATCATAACAAACATTCTGCCCTGATTCAAGTGGTGATCAGAAATATTATAACAAAGTCAAATTCTATTATCTCCTTAGTTTGAAAACCAGGTTGTATCGGTGTATGAAATAAGGATGTGAAAAAACTTATAAACTTCCAAAATAAAACTAGGAGAGTGGTTTCGAAGTTTTTAAAAATAATGTACACTCGATGTTAGAATAGATATATCTTGATGAACCCTGAAAATCTGAAGCTATAAAGAATCAGCTCTTCATAACAAGTCTTGAATTCAACAGGTTCTGATAGAAAATACATAACCTATTTCAAAGCTCATCACAAAAATATATCTTAGTACCTATGTGAGTGATGGAAATATTTTTGTCTCTTTATTATAGAATATTGTTCTAGGCTGGACTTTGAACAAAGTGCTAGGCATCATCAATAATTAATACAACAAATGAAAATTTAAATTTTGTGGTGTATGTTAGCCAAAAGTTGTTCAGTGGATAACTTCACCTATAGTATTTTGTCCTGGAAATCATAGACTGAAGAGATTTTCCCAACCTTTTGTAAAAATATAATATTATTTCAAAAGACATATATATATAGTATGCCAAGATTGAACAGAGCTGATTATTAGGTCATTTCAGTGCACAGTTGAATTTGGGATAATTAGAAAATTTGGACAAGATTTCATCAATTTATTTTCTATCAAATTCAAATATCTCAAAAATTATTACAAATCTTAAATTTGCCATACCCTCACTTCCAGATCCTTGTTACTCTTTCTTCTATAACTATAAATATGATATTATTTTTATTAATTGTTAGACCCCATGGTTCATATCTCTGTTCTGATTTGCGGTTCATATAGTTAGCATCGTCTTCATCTGCAGTTCTAATGACCAGGTTGTCAGCAAATAGTGTAATATAAAGGTTTTCGTCATCTGTCTTCAATCCCATTCTACCATATTTTCGTTTCCAGGACTCCAAAGACTCCTGACTTTAGATTTCATGATTTTAAATTCTGAATGTATACCGAGACTATTGAAAATTAGAACATCCTTCAATTATAAGATTGTACCAATCTATTAGATAATCATATTTTTCAAGATCTCGTAGTAGAAAGAATATTTTGTTTGTTTTATTTGACAGCCTCGTTTGAGAGCAGAAAAGCTGTGAGTGGTATTTTTAATTTATGATACAGGATTGTTCGTTCATCGTGTCATTTGTTTTATTTCACACCATTCCAAAGTCTGGTGAAACACTATAAAACAACAGGGCATAGGCTCTTGGCCTCATACGGTGATTTTCTACTTTTTTCAAAGTTATAATTTCTCAATCACAAATGCTCATGAAAATAAAGAAATGAATATGCATATTCCTTTACAGTTAATTCGGATAAAAACGACTCACAGCATGAATTGTGTGAAACTTGAATTGCTGTTGGATCTAAACCATCTTTACCGTAGAAAATTTGCCCATTCCTGATATCAACTTCATTATTGACATAATCTCAGATATATGATTAAACGAAGTTGTATTTTCACTACCATGTATACTAACTACTCTAATACAACTCTGGTTGTTTCTTCAATAGATTTAATTGCAAACCTGAAAGCAAGCTTGTAGGAGCTAGAACGTATTCAGATTTGATGAATACGTTGAATCAATATGTAGTTATAACCCTATAGGCAGCAATTATTTAAGCCACACAAACGGTAGTTTGCCTTCGACAGTCTACTTCCCTATATAGGAGCACGTCACCAAGTTCTGATATTGCAACCGCTTTGACTTGGACACAATCGCAACTAATAACCGTAGTTTCTGCAGAAGCTAGGTATCTTTGCTCAGAAACTGAACTGATGTGTAATGCAGGATTTAATTATATAGGTCAGAACTTATGAATGACTGCAGATCTTCTGTTTGGGGTAATTATCATTAATTTCGAGAAAAAGAATGTGTTGTGCACAATTGTTTTTCAGTAAACTCTTATCTTTTTGAATAGTAAGGAAGTGTCATCATATCATAGAGTGTTGTATCAAAAATGAATTTCACATATTCGAGTAGGAGTTCATGGGAAATATTGAGAAAATTAGGTGAAGCTACTCCACTTGCCTCATCATCATCAAAAATCGATCCAAGATTAATCGCGATCGCCGCCTAGTTGATGCATCTGAATCAGTTGATATATCCCAATCAAAAATGAACAATATGAAGAAAAAATTACACATATTCAGGAGATCAGCTCCTACTTTAGAACATGTGTCAGATCCATTCAATAAATATGAATTGAGGGCTGCAATCAAATCTACCAAATCTTGAAAAGCGGCAGATTTTAACGGAATTTATCCAGAATTCATCAAACATTTAGGAAAAAAAGGCCTTGTCTTTCTATATCAATATTCTGAATTCAGGAAACTTCCCTTCCGAATTTCGTAAGGCTAAAGTAATAGGTATTTTGAAACGAGGAAAAAATTCTTGTGATCCTAGTTGTTATCGACCCATCAGTTTATTCAGTGTTCCTCTCAAGATATTAGAAAGGTTAATTCTTTTTAGAATTGAATCTTCTATAGAAAATGCTCTACAAAATTTCCAGGGAGGCTTTAGGAAAAATAGAAATTGTTCAGATCAAGTTCTCAGCCTTACAGCTTTCATATAATCAGGCTTCAATGATAGGTTGAAAACAGAAGCTGCTTTCATTGATTGATCTTCGGCATATGACACTGTGGGGAAAGATGGATTAATTTTCAAACTCTATACCCATCTGAAGTGTGGGAAAATGGTACGATCATTAGAAAATATTTTATCTGATAGAAGGTTTCGTGTTTTTATTGACAATCAGAGTAGCAATTTCAAAACATTAAAAAACGGTCTTCCTCAAGGATCAGCTCCTTTTTTTTTTCAGTGATTTACCCACGGCATCATCTCAGAAATTTGTTTATGCCGACGACATTGCTATTGCTTACCAACATTCGGATTTACATACTCTGGAAAAGATACTGTCATCTGATTTGGAAATTTTAAAGAATTATTTTATTGAGTGGCGATTGGCGGTTATGTCCCAACAAAACAGAGGTATCGTTTTTCCATCTGAATAATCATGGAAAATATAGGAAATTTAACTGTAACTTTCAATGATTCTCCTATCGAACATAATTTCTATCCAAAATACTTAGGAGTTAAATTAGATTAATCTCTCATTTACATGGCTCATTTAAATGATCTGAGCCTAAAACTGAAAACTAGGAATATTATTCTTCAGAAATTAGTAGGATCATCTTGGGGTGCTGATGCTTCCACTCTTCGCACAGCATCTCCAGCCCTAGTATTTTCTGCAGCTGAGTATTGTTGCTCTGTTTGGTTCAATAGTGCACATACTCAAAAAAATCGATGCACAAATGAATACATCCATGAGAATAATTACTGGAACCATAAGATCTACACCGGTTCATTGGTTACCAGTTTTGTCTACATTGTCCCTTCCCATATTAGCACAACAGACTGCAGCTCTGAATTCTTGAAGCAAATATCATTCTTTTCCCAATTTATTCCCAATTATTTCATATTTTCCACAAAATAGAATTCTTAGATTGAAGTTGAAGTTAGATTGAAGTTAAAGAATTATGGAAGACTGAATGGAACTCATAGGAAATATTCAATAAGTATCTCGTTTCTGATCCTTCTGAAAAAATTCCTGGTTTTGATCATCCAAGAAAAATTTGGACAGTCCTTAATCATTTGAAACAGGTCATGTTCGTACCAATAGCATACTTTTCAGGTGGAACTGAGGTCCAAGCGCACGTTGTGAAAGTGGAGAAGCAGAATATACAATACCTTATCTCATCAATAGTGGTCCAATATATACATTTCAAGATGGTTTTCGGACTATTCATGATGTTTCCGATTCTTTCTTCGAATGTGTTATAAAGTTCAAACGAATATGAAACGTATTTTTGTTATTCAATTCTTTTTTCTGCTTTTGTCTTTTAATTTCCAGATTCGATATGGGAACTTGAAGAAGACTGTGTAGGATCTTACTTATGCGTTTCGTCCCTGGCGCACACATTCGGACTCATCAGTATGGCTTGTGTGCGCCATGCCATAGACGCAGGGGATGTTAGAAGTTTTTGGGAGCCACCGGGAGTTGAACCCGGGCACCTAGTACCTTGTCGGTGTGAAATTTGAGCGCTAACCTCTAGGCCACCGGAGCGCTGTGATTTAAGCTATGCGTGGCTATATAGAGTGCCGCCAAGAGATCCCTACACACTCCCCTGCCGCTGACAGAATGCAGCTACAACTGTCTCCAGCAATAAAACCACTCTTGAAGAAAGAAGTCCCTCAAACATATTTCAGCTTATTTTTGTTCTTTCTCACTCAGGCGGGGAGTAATGGTTCTTTTTACTGGGGTTTTTTCCCTAGGCTTTTATGTAATACACCGAATTGTATGACACCCCGCCATGATCTATATGCTTTATTGTTTGCTAACTAAATAAGCCAAAGTTCGAAAGAATATATATATATATATAGTGACAATAGCCAAATGTCATAAATTTGATGACGCATGAGTGAGGGCATTTTTGTTAAAACAATCGGGTAAGTCTATATGTTGTTCACTATTGAGACACTTGGTGCCAACATTCTTTCTTTAAACAATTATTTGTAAAATGGATATTTTGGTTAATTCTGTTAAATAAACCTTATTTCTGATTATCACCCGCACCAAGTTCATGAAATTCCAAAGAAAATGACACTATTTGATCACTGCTATAACCTGGGCAAAATTGCCAGAAATTTTCGCATTTTTGCGCGCTTGTTCGAGTAAGACAGCGTGCTATCGTTTTGCCCAAAAGTCTGTAATTTTCGGATATCGATCCGAAAATGGTCTCAATCAATTGGGTTCCACTTTCTGATAAAGAATACGGATTCAAACTTGAGAATGTCCCTCCAGCCTTATACTCTCTATCTTCCGAAAGAGATGGACTATGGTTTTCATAGTTTAAGACTAGACTGGCTGTCCAAATATCCAGGTCAAGTTCGTTATTGGGCCAAATCCGTCCAATGTTTCAGGAGCATCTGAAATTTGTTTACCTCTATTTATCTTAAAATATCCAACGGATCAAGTTGTTACTTGTAAGAAATTTGAATTAGGTTGAAACAAATAAGAAAACGACATGTTATTGATTATTCTTAACATTCCCAAAAAAATTTCGTCAGATAATTTGAACAAAAATTTATGTAAGTATGCACGTTAATGATATTTTATATATTCACAAATTTCATTGTGGAAGCTTTATTTTACCAGAAAATATAATCATGTGGTAAAGTAGGTGAGTCGAAGAAGAAGAACATGGAATATAGAATATGATGATGAATACACGACTCGCCAAAAAATTGCACAAATAAGAGCAATGAACATAATAGCCATATACAAAAAATGCTATACATAAGCAGAAGAAGAAGACAGATAAGTGACCAATTTCATTGAATTTCACGAGTTCTGTCAATCTCAAGATTTTATGAAAATTGTCAAAGCGAATGGACCATTGAAGTTATCTATAGAAATCTTGGTGAGAAGAAGATAAGATATCAATAGCCTAATAATCATTCAAAAAAAAAAATCGGAATGTGGACGAAAATATAGATTACGTTATTCAATTATCTGAAGAATGAACAAGGACCTAGACAACACGGTCTAGTTCTAGTTTTCAAAACCTTGACACGCAAATTTAGACATGACTCATCAATCAATATGAACGTACTCAATCTTGTTGAAGGTGACCATCAAGTAGAAGACTTCGGCATTTCCCTACAGCCTATGATCAATTAGATATTCACACTACGATGGCTTCTCCACATGAACGCCTCCTCAGAAAACATAACGCCTGGACCTTTAAGCTGATTACATACTTTGTAAGCGGTTCCACATGAATGGCCGGGTAATTTTCTTCGAAAAACCTTAACTCGTATGGTTTTACGCTGAACGATCTTGAAGCTGAAACGAACGGTAAAGGGAGGAAATGGTATTTTTTTCAAGCCCACGCGATCTCCAGAAATAAATAACCCTATGGTTATGAAAAATACGAACGAATAAGCGGCTTCCTGAAAGAGACGACTAAGGATGAAGTGAAACGAAATAAAGGTTCATTCGATTCTATTTAAGCTGGGAGAAAGATGTTTACAATGGTTTCGTGTTCATCAGTCCTGTCCTATAATTGTGAAAATGAAGCTCTCCCATATTTCGATTCACCAGAATTAAATCGGTGATCATGATCGAAAATATACAGTGATGGGCAAATATGTGTATTCAAGCAAACATCTCTGGAATTATTATAGATATAAAAAAAACTTGATGGATACTGTAGTAGATTATCTATTTGTTTCCATATTTTTCAACAATTTTGAAATTCCGGTTTTACCGGAAGTGATGTCAATTTAAAAATTTGCAATGGATCGCTCTGTATGCTACCTTAGACTTTAAATAACCCCCTTAAAAATAGTCCAGTGGATTTAATTCGGGAATTCGTGCAGGCCATTCATGAGTACCCCTTCTTCCAATCCACCTGTGATGAAATGACCTATTTAAACAATCTCGAACAATGCGTGCGAAATGGGGTGGTGATATAACAATAACAACAAATTTATTATCAGAAACCAGAATACAAAGAAATGAAAAACCATCAAACAAAGAGAAAACCAGAATTACATTCCAAGATTCCTATAATCATATTTCAAAAACTCTAATACTGAATAAGGTTCAATGTTGACTATCAAGTCGGTGAGTTTTTTCTTGAATTTTCTGAAATCCATTATATCTAATATGGCCTTGGGGACACTATTATATAATCTGATACATATGTATATTTGGTGTTTTGTTTTTATTAGAGTCAGATTATGTTGTGGAAAGTGATAAGGAACTGATCGTCTTGTATAATTATTATTTTTGGATTCTTCAAAATAGTGGGGATTTTTTCTGATATAAAGAATACTCTCCATACTGAAGAGTCCGTAGAAAATGAGAATTCTATTCCTTCTGAAATGGCACCTACATGTTTCTCTATATTTTAATCCAATCATGGCTCTTGAAGCCGATTTCTGAAATACAAATAATTTACTGGCATCAAAACTGCCGCCCAAAATCACAATTCCATACCGAAGTATAGAATCGAAACTTGCAAAGTATATGGGACCACAAAAGATTCACATCCACCTGTCGAGAATATACCCTTATATGTAAAGAACACTATTTAATTTTCCACCAAGTTGCAGAATATGTTGACACCAATTCAATTGGTCGTCCCATGAACTCCAAAGAACTTTGTGGATTGTGCTATCGTAACTGATATATTGTTGAAATCTATTTTTTCCCGAAAATTCAATTTGGATATATTAGTTTTAAACATGGCTCACTCTGTTTTTTCAATATTTTAAGTTAGGTCATCCCCAATACCCCAATTGTTAATGAATTCAAAAGCAACCAGCGTTCGCTCGGACTGCAGAACCCCATCTCTCATAAGAGCATTTGCGTCGTCCTCGAATAGCAAAAGAGTGATGCTATTCAGGACCAAAGCTGATATAGCCGAAGGTAAATTATTTATAAATACTATAAAGAGGAACGGTCCAAGAATACTACCCCGAGGCACACCTACATTCAGAATTTTGTCTTTAGAAGTTTGAACCCCAGGGCCAATTGTAACGGATTGTTTGGTAATTGTCCATTTACCTCCACTGCCGAAATCACTTGTGTCTCTAACACTTTCAAATACCTATCTCCGTTTAAAGATTCTTGTAGGAAGAAGGGTCCCATTTTGTTGTTATAAATGCCGGCCTAAACGTTCAATTTTTGGGGATGTTATGTATGAGCTTCTTGAACCCAATGAGAATTAGTTTGTGACCAGTAGCGGCAGTTATGTCGATTAACTGTCAAATCTTTCAACTAAATGAAGCTTCGTCTGAAAACACCACATCTTATAAAATTAATATCCATCATAGTTCCACAAAATTGTAAACGTCTCGAAATCGTTTTCGGAGAGTTCTTGAACAAGGCGAATTTTGTATGGATATTTTTCTCGCCTTAATTCATCCTACTGAACGATGCCTAATTCTATACATATTGGTGAGTGAGGACTTTTTTCCAAAGATATAGCAACATTTTAAGCTACACTCTCATTAGTTGCACTCTTTAACTGTCCACTTTTTGGTACATTGCTAACTGTTTCTCTGGTATCGTACCTTCTCAAATAAAAGTTTTCGTCACTACTGAACGGAATATTTGTGCATTAGGATGTACAATGATGAAAAGGTCACAAACTTCTTGATGATGCGTCTTTTTCCTCTCCCCATACCCAATCATCATTAATATTTATATTCTTTCTCTGTCACTCAATTCGGCCGTTTTACGATCACATTAAAACAATATAATCTTTTACGTTCAAATTCAAACACTAATAACTTATTTCAACAACTACTGTCACTTCTACAATGAATTTCATTGAATACTAGATGCCATTAAATTTTTCCTTTCTTTAGTTTCGTTTCTCTTAATATATCGGTGGGTATTGAAATAAAAAATATCGAACCATACTCTTAAGGAAATACTTCATCAGAAACTAAAATAATATACATGGTGTTCCATTGCAACTTTTAAAATTGACATTACTTCCGGTAAAACTGGAATTTCAAAATTGTTCAAAAATATGAAGACCAATAGACAATCTAATGCAGTTTCCATCTTTCAAATTTCATTTTGATGTCATTAATAATTCCGGAGATATTTACTTGGCTCCATACATTTACCCATTACTGTATATAAATACAGGTATTCTGTGAAAGATTGAGATTTGTTCGAATGAATAATAGAAAATTCTGAAACAATAATTAATCTTGTGAAACGATAGCCACTTGAACATATCGTTTTGTAATTTTCTAATATCGAGCTGAATGTATATCTGGCCGGTCGTATACTCTCTACATTCCGAAGGAGATAAGCTAAAGTTTTCGTATTTTCAAAATAGGTCTAGCAAAAATCTCGGTCATGTTTGTTATTGGAGCGAAATCCGTCGAAAAGTTTATGATTTTGAGCATCTCAAATTTGGTATACTCATGAACTCCTAGACTATCTACCTGATCAAGTTTTAACTTAAAATATCTTTGTGTGAGGGTTGCAAAATTATTTGGAAATTATATAGCTAGAAACTTTTTTTTTAGTTCTTGATAAATTCATCAGAGGTCCACAAGATTCTGATTGTATATCGAGGTTTATACAGAGTTATCGAAGAGTCCGTTTAGCCAGTATCTTAATTAGGTTTTCCTTATTTTGACAGATACGCTTGCCCATTCAAATCACTTTTTAGGGATCTCCAAATATAATAAGGGAATTCCTAATCTTTCCCAAATAAAGTTTGACAGTATTTTAATACGGTTTCCCTTATTTTGACATTTGTCCTGTTATATTCTATGGCCCGAATGAACTTGTTTATATTTTTAAGATATTTTGTTTATGAAGTGGTTTGGTTAAGAAAATAATTATGGATCATAAACATGGTGGCAAAATACGTAATACACAAGGTGGGCAAAATTCGTTGCCTACTAAAGGGATCTCGATAATATAGCAGCTAGAAAAAACTGATAGCATATCCCCGAGCACTTTTTTCCTGAATAATCCAAATATGAAAACAGATCCAGCCTACTGTTAATAGATTTTCGGTTACAAACGAAAATTGAGAAATTGTTATTTTCCATAAAGCTGAATAACTTGCTTGTATGAATAATAATGATAATAACCATCATCTATTCTTATTTTTCTTCCCAACGTTTCAAAAAAAATCTTCATTCGTTTTCAAGGTAAAATTGACTTTTACAACAGCTAGCGATTTCAAAATATCTTTCAACTTTCTTAAGGTTAAATAGACAGACAACGAAAACTGGATAAAAAAATTAGCACTTATCCATGGTTCGAAGACTTCTTCAAGTTACATCGATTAATTGGCCCCCAAACTTCCGGTAACTGCCTCTTTGATTTTTTTTGTAGGTTTCTCTTTTTCCGAAGTTATAGATGTTTCGATCCATTTACTCAGGTGATTTTCATCAACAGCATGTCAGACCCAATTAGATTTATCGGTGTCTAACACTTGAGAAAGCTTCTGGTGTTTCTTTATTCTCACCTTCAAGGGGCGCTTTATTCCTCCGATATAAGATCTTTCGCACTTGCATAGTATCTCATATACAGGGTGAGTCTTTGACCACTGAGTTAATTTTAACCATAGATTCTTGACGTCAAAAAAAACATTTTCTTCCTATAACATTTTTCCAAATTTGGCCCCGTTCAAAAAATATAGGGTGATGAAATTTCATAAAAAAATTGCATTTTCACCTGTAATATTCAAATGACAATATCAATTGGAATGATCTCTTGTAGAAGGTTTTTGATAACACTCGTGCATATTTTGGCATCAATAGATTTATTCCACTTCTTGTGGGTTTCTCACTACTACTCTACAGATTGGTTAAATTGCATGACAAACAAATATCGCTTGAACTAAAGGTCCTTATTTCGTACTTCCTGGAATCATTTCTGATTTTCCCAAATCCAACTCTGTGCTGAAATGATTCAATAATCAGATTTGTTCAATGTTGCCATATTTTATATCTTTATTAAATATTTCTACAAAAGGTTGGAGAAATCTTTCCAGTCTATAGTTCCACCACTAAACACTATAGATGAAATAAACCACTGAACAATTTTTGTCTTACATTCACCACAAAATCTAAATTGCCATTTGCTGTATTCATTGTTAATGATGTCTAACACCTTGTTTAATATTTAATCCAGAATAATATTCCATAATAAATAGAGAAAAAGTTTTACATCGGTATATTTTGACCGTTGAAATAGGTAAAGTATTTTCTGTCAGGACCTGTTGAATTGAAGACTTGTCTTTATGAAGAGCTGGTTTTTTATAGCTTCAGACTTTCAGGGTTCATCAAATTATATCTATTCTAACATAGGAATGCTGCAAATTGAGCTCATATGAGTTTTAAAAACTTCGAACCGAGTCTCCTAGATTTGTTTTATACCTTTATTATCTTTATTTTATACACCGATTCAACCTTGTTCACAAACTTAGGAGATAATAGAATTTGACCTAGTTTTAATATTTCTGAATGTTTGTTGATGCATGGTTAAATAAATTTCAATCAATATTGAAACTGGAAGCTATAAGCTCATAAACAAGAAAGATTAGAATAGAATGCATTTTCTGACCATAATCATTTCATACTGAATTGAATAATTTAAAACTATCGATATTATCCTTCCAATATTTTCGACATTTTTTTGAAAGAAAGCTACAAATAACTGTTGACAGTTTCAAACAGAATCAAAACAACAAGGAACCACAGAACACTTTTTTATTGGGAACTACCCAACACAGAGACTTTATAATATTTTAATGTGATAATAATTCACTCTAATTATTCTGAGAAAATTATAACTAAAGATCAATAATAGTTACAGATATTATCTTTCATTTAAAAAAATATTGCAAATATTAATTTTTTCTCTCTTGGGGTTCGGTAATAAATTAATATTCTATGGTAAGGTATTAAAATTTGACATAATCTATCAATAACCATTATTCAATATTTATGTTCTTGTTTACGTAATTAATTCAGATACTCTGATTATAAAAATCAGTAAACAATAATCATAGTCTAAACAGAATAGATTCATATTAATGATTTAACAAAAAATTTTTTATTAAAGAACACCTAGTTGATTTTTCAAAATCAAATTTAGGTATTTCTTCAAGAAAGTATAATTGCACACCTAAATCTGGAAATACTTATAATCTATCCAGGTAAATTATTATTGGGATTCAGTACAGAAAATAATCATCAAGCAAAGTAACATCACTTTAAAATGATTATTCGTAGTGATATCATTCATTGTTGTTGAAGATTTCGAAAAAGATTTTCATATTTTTAACAGTATGATATCAAGAGACCTCATAGACCTGTTCATTGGTCTCTATCAAGGAGAAGAAACTTCAGAAATATCAGTGTTTGGAAAATCATAGTTGATTTTTTCTGGCTTTGAGTGAAAAAAAAGCACAGTGACAACTTCTTGCCTTGGAAGTTTTCATAGAAATGATGGTTTTCATGATTTGGAAATTTTAAGAAGAAAATTACAAATGTATGATGATAACACCCAATAATTCTGACGTTTTTTTGGAATTTCTCACTAGAAAGGCATGGTTTATAATATTGAAGTAGAAAGAAAATATAGTGGAACAACAAAAATCTATGTTTATGGTGTTGAATTATTTTTAACAGAAAATTTGTATTTTGTATCTTCCTTCTGAATATGGACCTCATCCGATGAAACATAAATGAGTGAATCATTTTTAGAGGGAAAATAATGTTTTTAACCAATTCAGATTCAGTAGTGGATGCTGTGGAAGGTATTTTTCATTGAAACTAAACTGGACTACAGAGGGGTATTTGCCCAATGTGAAAACTTAAAATGCTTATAACTTTTCAACGCAGTTGAATATAGAAAAACCGTAATGGAAATAGTGTTTCTTTTGATCTCAAGAACCTATGGTTAAAATAAATGCAGTGGTCAAAGACTCACCCTGTATACAGTTCTCTGTTCTTTGATTCTCCTTATTGGGTTTAACTTATGTTAGATTAGCACTAATAGTACCTTGTGTCATGAAGGCGGTTGTTATGTCGTACCTATTTCAAATTCTTTTAATTTTTTCTGATAAATCTTCCAATATATTCTTGGGTTACCATTACTTTTGAGTGTTTTTGTGATGTTATTTATTTCCTCATTTTTAACTTGTTGGGTAGAGCATATATTTGTTCAAATAAACATTTTGTCACTCCCGATTTAGTATTCAGTTCATGGTTGGAATAGAAATGTAGATATTGACCTGTGTTTGTTGGTTTTTTGTACACTATGGTTCTTGGCATTCCATTTCGTTCATGAACAAGTACATCTAAAAATGGAAGTAGTTCATCCTTCTCGATTTCCATTATGAATTCAATAGATTCTTCTTGATTGTTAAGGTGTTAATGTAGTTCATCTAAGTGTTCATTGCATGTTGCCAAATGATGACAGTTTCATATACAAGTCTCTTTCATAATTCGGGTTTTAGTGGTCGAGAGCTTTTCGTTCAAAATTCTCCATATTTAAATCAGTTAATATAGGAGATCGGGGTGAATCCATGGTCATTCCAAATTTTTGTTGATAAAAAATTTCGTCATGTATGTTCTGTAGATGCAAATGAAGAGCATTTCCATTATTGCACTCATGCTGAGTGTAGTTCCTTCATTTAGTGTTGGATTATTTTCAAGCTTCATTCTTACGATTGTAAGTGCTTTATCTGTTGGGATATTGGTGAAAAAGCTCTTAACATCGAAGGTCACCATGATCTCTTCTTCAAAGTTCTCTTGGTTGGTTATGTCGATTAAATCTTTTGTATTTTCAATCATAAATGTTGTATGATCTTTCACTTGAGATATAATTCCCAGAAGAAACCTAGCCAATTGATGGCATATTAAATTCCTGGAACTCACATTGGGTCGTAAAGGAATATTCATTTTATGTATTTTAGGCAAACCATATACATGTGAAGGTTTGCTGTAGTGTGGTGTTAGCCTTGATCTAATGTATAGGAAATTCATTTCTATATTTATATAGAATTTTTAAATCTTCGTTTCAACTGTGGGGGTAGGACCTTTCCTTGGTTTCTTATATTTTCCTGCGCCTTATATTTCATTATTTTTTTGTTTAAAGTGTCAATATCGATTATTACAGTAGCATTTCCTTTGTCTGCTGCAAGTATCTTAATGGAATTATCTTATTTAAGATATATCCTAGCTCTCTGTTCTGCTTTGTTTATATTAGAAAAATGCTTTCTGTTGTTTTTGTTTAATGAGGTCAGTATTCTTCAGCTTTTTCAGGATTTTGAATCATAAGTCCTACTGCTAACATGATTTCCATCTTTGGTATCACTTTAAGTCCTAAGGAGAATTTGAGAGCTTTGTTGTGAAGATAGTAATTTGATCTTCACTTAGATCTTCACTTGATGAATTGATTACTGTTTTTCGATGATCCAAAATCCCAAATGACCCAAATGCTTCATTAAACTGCATTCAAAAATGCTGAAATAAACAGTGTGTTCTATTTGAAATAAGCCAATTGATGCCTACTGCCGGTTTAACCGGACAGAATAAATGATTAAATTCATTTCAGAGAGGAAGTATTTGACGACTTATATGCAAATAGAAAATTTCGAATATGCAGATATAATGGTTGTTTCCCATTAAGTCCTAATGGTCGTTCCTGGTGACACCTAGTATATGTCCTATATATTATCAAGAAATTTAAAGAACAAGAATTAATTACAATTCATGAAATGTCAAATCAAGGTATTGAAACAACGAGTTTTGAAATGTTCATTAGGTAGCTTATGAAGTGTGCTCTAGCCATCCAAGTGATCATTCTTTGGAATAGGAACCTGTAAACCGCCACGATACTATGAGAAAGATTAATCTAATCATCTCCGAAAAGCGGATCAGGAAAATTTCAAAGGTGCAGAGAACGATGTTCGCCCCGGATTCTGTAATTATGAGAACAAGAGTATATTTATCAATTGTGCTTTCGGTTGCAGCAACGAATTAAACAGAGTTTTGTCCCATGTTGATGAGAAATAAGAAAAAATGTTGTCCGAAATAATCTCATTGGCTTGAATAATAATCTCATTATTGTGAACATGCAGGCTCAACTTCATGCAATGAATCAATCACCAACCTCTAAAATCTAATTCGATATCGAACCCAAAGCCCCGCAAGACCTCCCTCACTTCCCTCGCATCCACAGACTTGACAAAAGGAGACCCGACTCGCAAGAGCAAGAAGGAAGCAGGCAAGAGAATCAGGAGAGATCCTTGAGGGCAGCCCCGAAGTATTGATCGACTGCTTCTCATCTTGTCCCCCCCTGCGCCTCAGCCTCTGTCGGTTGCTTAATTCCAACCCCTCCGCCTCATTACACTCTTAGCACTGTCGGTCGACGATGCTGCTGGCCCCGGCAATCTCCGATAATCGCCAAGTCGCTCTCCTCTCCCATTACCTCTCCGGGCGTATCAACCCATTTTCTTTATGGGTCATCATACCAGCATTTAACGCTTGCATGTTTCCCCTTTATTGTAATGTTTTGTAACGGATCTTGCAATGGGGTTGGTTGAGATTGCATTACTAGTTACTTTCGATTGGAAAAGCAGTGAAAATTGCGGTAATCGCGATGCAATAGATCATTTTCACGACATACTAGAAAATTTCATTTGCTTTTATTTTAGGGATGGGGTCTTGGATAATAATCAAATGGCCTTCTCTCTTCAGATTCAGCTACTACATTCCAGACTTCATCAGATATTCACCTTTATTTCAATAATATTGGTGATCAACCTAGACTGCCAGATATCTTCCTTATCAAATAAAAATCCCCATAACTGCGTAAATTGGTAAATGTCAATCTGGAATTCAAATTGACCTTCGATATAGTGACTGTAACATGCCACACTTTACTCAGCATATTCATTACGCTGTCAACAATTTCTGTAGAAGCTGCAATCCGTTATATCTCCCTCTAAAAATCTGTGGATAACATCGACATATCTTAAAACTTAACGAAATCAATCCATAACACTTGAAAAAAATAATAAAAACAACATCAGAATGAACAAAAGATCTCTCTCCTCAATCTCTGCTTGTTCATTCGCGGCTCATCGGGAGTAGTCCTGACACATCTCAGCAAAGTTCTCATTGCCTTATTCTATAGAATTTGGAGTCAAAGTACACGTACTACTGCTTTCAAGAGTGGCATGAAATAGTTGAAAGTAGAATGAATTATTGTATTATAAACCGTTCTTCTACTCCATTAAGATATTTTCTTGGGAATTCTGTAAGAGTATCCTATCCTTCTACCCATGTTTTACACACGTAATTCACCTAAGATCCAAAATCAAGCTGTTGATCGAATATAACACCAAGATACTTACTTCATTTGCTTTGCTAACTTGAGTTGTTTATTATCAATTGACACCTGAGATATTTTCTTATCAAATCTCTTACAGTTATTGCTAGTACCTAATACTATATATTTGGTCTTCTCAGGGTTCAATTTCAGCTTCCTAAATTACAATCAATTTTAAAAAATTTTCAATTTTTTGTTTAAGATTGATATCACCTTGTTAAGATCATAACACTCAACCGACATCACCGTATCATCCGCAACAATTCACCCTCTTTCAGGTGTAAAATGAAATCGTTGACATATAAAATAAATAGTAGAAGGCCTAGTAAACTACCCTGAGGCACGCCACAGTATACCTTTTTGTTTCCCAGTACTTACTTTAGTCCTTTGATATCTTTCGCTCTTATAGTCGGTGAGCCATTCCAGTACCTCAACCCTTGAATCATACCTTTCACTGTTTCCCTATAACCTCGCTCCATTAATCGTTTGAAAAGGTCGGCATAAATCAACAAATATACTCACAACAATCTTACCATCGTCGATACTACTTTTCCACCTATGAAACACCAACCGTCCAGCCGTGTCGCATGAATGATGACGTCGAAACCCCAATGCAAAATTGAATTTTTATTTGAAACTAGCTGACCCGACAGACTTCGTCCTGTCAAAAAGATTTGTAATGTGGCAGTTTTTGGGCCGACGTATTTTAAAAAGTTCTCCTGAACAGAACCGTCACCCTGGTGATAGGGCGTTGTGAATAAAAAATAATTAAATAAAACATATATAAGGATTTAAAAATAAGTAATCGCTTTATTGTTAATCATGTGAATCATAATTATTATTATTATCATTGTAGTGCTTTGTGGTATACGATGTTTTTGTTTGATTACCTGGCTCATAGATAAACAAATCTGATGGTTTTCCAACACGGGAACAGGCATCATACAATTGACCATGTGAGAAACATGGGTTTTCAGATGAATACCTTAAACACTTAATGATTGCCCCTGGGGCTTGTTTATAGTCATAGCAAAAGCAAGCCGCACTGGAAACTGTAGTCGTTTAAACTCAAATGGCACATCAGTCGGAATCATTGGGATGCGGGGTATGAGAACATCTTCTCCTTTATACTTTCCTTTGAGTAAAGTTGTTCTATCACATTGTTTAGTAATTTTTTTACCTTTGCAAAGACGCGGTTGGTTGATATTTCGCAACATTATAACCACCGATCCAACCTTTAATTGAAGATTGGGAGGTGGCAATCCTGGCAAATCCAGCGAGTTTAAAAATTCCAGTGGATAGTTGACTACATCATCTTGATTAGTAGCCGAATCAACTGAATTATAAATCCTCAATTCGCCTGTAATTTGTTCTTGAATTTTGAAATTAAATTCATTTACATCTATGTTTTTTGCAGCCAGTATAGCTCGTTCGCTCAACCAATCATGGTTTCTGTAATTTTGAGAAACATCTGGAAACACCTTCTGAATAAGTTCATCTTTTGATTGAGTTAACTGACAAAAACTTTGAGGAAAGTTAATGCAGCCAGTCAACATGTCTATAGGAAATTTGCCATTACCAATGTCAATGAGTTGTTTAGAGAATATGTTTCCAGATTGGTTATACTGCAACTCGACACGCATATTCTTGCTTAAACGAAGTACTTTGACATGTTTCCACAAATTGGAGGACTTTAGACATGCATTGAGTTCATCAGCTGGCGTTGATCGTGGAATAACTGGCAATGTTTGACGAAAATCTCCTGCTAAAAAAATCATTGCACCACCAAATCGGTTATTATTGCTCCGTAGATCTTTTAAGGTTTTGTCTAAAGCCTCCAAAGATTTTTTATGTGCCATCGTGCATTCATCCCAAACAATCAATTTACATTGCTGCAAAACCTTTGCCATTGCAGAGTTCTTCGAAACGTTGCAGGTTGGAGTTTCATTGCTTTGCATATTTAATGGCAATTTTAATGCTGAATGGGCTGTTCGACCACCTTCAAGCAAAGTTGCTGCGATTCCCGACGAAGCGAGTGCAAGTGCAATTTTATTTTGTGAGCGAATTGTTGCTAATATTAATGAAATCAAAAAAGTTTATCCTGAACCACCAGGTGCATCCAAGAAGTAAATCCCTCCAGTTTCATCATTTGTTACTTTCATAAGGGTTTCAAATACATACTTCTGTTGTTCATTTAACAGTGGAAGATTTGTTTGAATTAATTCTTTCAAAGCGTTGAGATCATACAGTTTTTCTCGATGCAACTCTTGGTTAAAAGCGTCATGCATTGCTCCAACGCACACACGCACATTGTTTTGATAGATATGATCTTTGACGTTAGGAACACACCTACATTGCTTAGACAACAGTGAGTGCTTGTAATTTAATATGAACTTTATGTTTATTTTTATGTTTATACTGGTTTACCTAGGTATACATATATCAATGTAAACCCCCTAGAAGCTAATTAAAGCTTGTGCGAGTTAGGTTAACCAGTGTGTGTTCTGTGTAGGCTTTGTTACTGTGTCCTTACGGAACCTAAGGCACAGCACTGTTAATTTTAGACCCAACAGTGAATGGTGGCCGCATACCGAAAGCTAGAAAATTTCTTTCCTAGCCCCGGACTTGAACCTACGACACGACGGGTTTCCACGTCAAAGGTCAAAGCTTTTTTCCACTAAGCTATGCGACACGCATAGCAATAAAGCCCAAATTGACTACGTTTTAGTTACAAATCATTTGTATGGGAAAAAGAAAAGGGCTATTTTTAGGGTTTTTCCAGCAATAATTCTAATTTTTCTCGCCGTAAAAATCATCCTTGAACTTCAACGAACATTTTAAAAAAAGATTTGGCCAAATTGGTCCAGGCGTTGTTGAGTTATGCGCTTACCAACACATTTTGCGATCCATTTTTATATTATAGATTAAAGTTCAATGTTTCCTGAACTATAATCTCTAACATCTTGTCCTGCAGGACGAGCAGGATTCGTCACCTTCGGTATCGGTACTACTGTGCTGCACTCAAGAGCGTCCGGAACCCTTCTTGTACTTAAACTTGGGTTAATCAGATTTAGTAGAAGTTGTTAAGGAGTATGAATTGAAAAAATTTTAATGATGTTAGAAATATACAACCACATCTGGTCAGGTTTATGAGCAAATATTGCTCTCCTTAAGGAGGGAGATGGTGTGATGCAGCCTCAAAGTCCTCTAGCATTGATTCACTCTTCTCAGGTCCCATGGCGGTTTCACAAGATCCGATTTCCCAAAATCATCACTTGGATGCTGTTAATAGTGGTTTTATGACGTCCATAAGTTATATGAATTTTTAGTAAGGGTTCTCAAGAAGTTAGGCACATTAAGGCCGGTTGCATTCAGAAGAATTGTATTCGGGTGGAAAAAGCAAACTACATCTTGGAAGTACACCTAGTCTTGTGAACTGTAATTTTTTTCGTCCTACTGAAACCCCAAGTACTTCAAAAAGATAACATGTCCTGTGCCGAGTATATACTACCCTAACGCTGAAATCATTAAAATTCGGCCCAGGCCTATTTTTCATCGAATGTAAAATTCCATTGTCGTCCTGAATTAGTCCAGTCCCGCATCGATCCATTCAATGACTCCGTCGCGATGTACATAACAATCCTCTAGTGAGGTAATACAAGTGGATCCAATGATTTCGGGTTTCTATACGGAACGCAGTTAATATCCCGGCTCAGGACATGCAGAAACAGCAGCACTCCCATCGTTTTTACCAGGATAATGGTCGACGCCGAGCTCTGCTGGAATGCGACCGCCGGAGAGAGAATAAATAGTGCAGCACTATTTATTGGCCGGTTATTCTCATTGTTTTCGATGCATAAATTCTCGCATGAATCCGGTTTTCACTCTGACTTCTTGTTTTATGGGCATCTACGTTTACTATGACCGCATATTAATTGCTAATTAACATTATTACCCACTTCTGAGCGGACGCCCGTTCTGGTCGATCTGCGGAAGCTGTATCGGCTGCAGGTGCCATCCTGTAAACTAAATCCGAATCGTCTAGGTATTGAATTTATTTTACATTCGTTCAAATTGGATCACTTGGAGTACAAAGCTTCTTTTGATACCTATGTTCAACTGAGAGAGACCAACATTCTATCATCCGCCATACGTCTTCGTACAAAATGTACCAAAAAATCCCTGTGGAATATGAATTTGAGTGAATTGATATCTGGAAACATGTTATTGGCCATGTTTCTTGACAATTCGTCCTTCATGTTACTTTACACAATGGTAGGTATGCGTTCACCTTTGTTCACCTGAGTTTTCAGATAACTTTTTGATAATTTCAAACGTATTTCAGAAAGAGGTTTAATGGGTATTATGCTGTTTCTAAAAAATGACTAATGGTCATTGAAATAAGTCTAGATTTTGAGAGAGAACTCGAGAGGTGCTGGCATATCTACTTGAATGTTCGAATATTCTTGAGTTTTTATATTTCTCTGAATAATTTGTTTAGCTATATCCCCTATTTTGTTACCTCAATAACTGCTTTTATTTATGCTTGATCTGATTAGGCATTTGATTGATTTCATTGATAGGTCGTTTGTTATTTTCGCAAATTTGAAGTCGATTCGTGAATTTAATTTTGAAGCTCTAATCTTTACTACTCTACTATTCCTATTCAGAATTCAAGATTGATTATTCAGGAAGAAACCTGAATATTTTTTTCACTTGAGTGAACTTCCTTGAGCGGAATTGCCTGAGTAATTGAAGGCTATATTAGAGTATTGATCGATTTTCTGTAAGTTCAATTAATTTCGTAATTTCTTTTTCCTAGTCAATTGTAGGTATTCATACTTTGAATATTTCATTGGAAGCTGATAGTGGTTTCATACGGAAATACTTTTTTTTTTTCATTTTTGGCCGCTCCTTTCCATATAACTCTTCTACTGAATTCTTATTTCACCATCATAGCTTTCTATCTGCAGACTCATATTCAGCTGAGCAGTTTCCCCTATAATTTCGCTTCGATGTATTGAAGTCAATGTCACAGACTTCGAAATTCAATGCGATGCTTGAGTCTAAAAAAAATCCGTTTTACCTTGTGTGCTTTGCCAATTCAAGGATTAGATATCACATTCTTCAAGACGGTTCATGGTCCATGCTTATAGTTTCTCATTAAAATTGAAAAAAGTTGGAGGGACAAATAATTGGTTGCAGCAGCGTCAATTCTATTCCACCATTAAATGGACTCTTTCTTCAAAATGTGCTAAATCAGGGTAACTGTTAACGAATATGAACGTAGGAACCCCATGTTGCTAATAATAGGTTGTCAAATATCTCCATCTCGGATGGGAGGTTTTATCGCATCCACCTCATAGCCCGGACATAGCGCCAAGTGATTACCACCTATTCCTATCCATGGCGAACTGCCCTTGGTGGTGTAAAGTTGAACTCAAAAGAGGCTTTTGAAAAGTGGCTGTCTGAGTTCTTTGCAAATAAGGAGGGGGGCTTCTACGAGGGAGGTATTATGAAGTTTCCGTCTAGATGGAAACAGATTATCGAAGAAAACGGCGCGCGCATATTTGAACTAAATCCGATCACTGTAACAGTGTTTATAAAACATTGAATAAAGAGCAAAAAACGAAAGGGATATATTTGACAACCTATTATTAATATACAATAGGATATTTCATATAATTCTTTTCCCTGATATCATGGGAATGAAATTATTTTTTGCTCAGAAGCAAACTTCGAAATTGGTTCAAAATAGGTGCAAATCAAACATGAAGATCTGACTCTGGAAAGAAATGCAAAAGCGAAACGTTTCGCGGACTCGTTCTCCAACTGAAGGAATCCCATTACGTACTTGTAGGTACGAACATGCTACGAGTAGGTATATTAATACATAAGGAAATCTATTCACTCTCATCATTGGTGACATAAATCATTTTTTTCTTGTTATAATTCATATATCTGATGTAAATTTCAACTTTTCATATACACAAAACCTTCAAGTCAATCACGATACAAAACATTTCGAGATAAAATTTGGCAGTCTATGGACCCATCATTAAATATGGTAACCTGAAAAAAAAACTGGAAATACTATCCAATGTAAAGTTCTGGTTTGAAATAATAAATAAATAACATCTTAGTAATATTTAACCCAAATAAAACTGGGACCAAAATATTCAGACTCATTTAACTTCGTTCCAAATAAAAATTCTAACTGTACGGATATCCAAAACACTAAGGAATTCATGAGTACCATAGACAACAGAAAACAGAAGGAACTTCAACTAAAAAACTACATCATATTATTTTTCTGAAAAATAAGGGAATTTGCATATCTCAGTAATAATCTGATTTTTAAATTTGTGTTTTTCTTTATTCAACACTTGATGCTATATTTTCAACAAATTATCATTAAGATTTCTGTGCTGTATTCAATATTAAATAATCGACGGCAGACCGTTGCCATTAAAAAATAAATAGCGTACCTATAATTGCAAAAACGCCGATGTTCAACATGTTTCTTTTTGTTGATAAATTCATAAAACCGAAACAATTGCAAGAAGTGGTGACCGAGTATTCATCAACAAAAAAGTCCAGTTCCTACATCAACTTCTCTAAGGGGAGTTAGTGTACAATTCGTGGAAACGCTTTTAAATGGGGATTCATCATGATCTTCCCTTAAGAAGCGGCCTACAGATCCCATCGATCTAACAAAGAAATATTCTGAAATAGTTTTTCTGAAACCGCCATCTATCCCGGAGTGGCAAAAGCATTATCAGATATTTAAAACTGCTAAAACGTTCCTTTTTTCGCCGCCTCCAACAATGGGAGCGCCAGCTACCACAACCCCTATAAAACAGGTTTAAAAACGGGGTTGAAGTGGTCAGAGAGAAAGAGCTGCAAAGGAAATAAGGGGAAAGTAGTGGGGTAGAAATAAAGTTGGCTCCGCCTTCAACATGGCATCCTTTGATGCTAATCGCAAGGGATTCTGGTAGAAGAGTCTAACGGATGAAGCAACGTTGCCACCGGTGAACCCTTACGGCAAGAATACCCCTTCGCAGGGGTGAACTATGGGCCCGCTCGATGTACCCGGAATAAAGCTGATAATGATCTTGTGGTGTTAAATGGACTCGAATATTATAAGATACTCGTAATGTTCACAAATTTAAGAAATTTTATTCCCTTCAGTTACATTTCGGTTTGTGTTTCTATACTTCTTTTTGTGAAACAAGTAGATATATATTTACCCAAAGGGATATTATTTTCTAATATCGATAATGAAATGGAAATTAATTCAACCCCCTGATAGAAAATCTGTAGTCTGAGTTGAGTATGTCCAGGTCGACCGCTCTCCGCAGATGCAGCAGTTTTCACATTCGAAAATAAATAACTGAAAAATGTGCTTTTCGATTCGGATATCCCTAATGGTAGGACCAATAGAATTCATAGACGGATCCAAATCTGCCTATTGAATCCACAAAATTACTATAGCGGAACATAATATTTGAGGAAAATTTTCCTGACTCAATTATATGGAAAGCCAGAGCTTACGCACTCATGTTCTCCTGTCAACATTTATGCTAGGTTAATTCCTCGGAAATTATATTAATTCAAGTTCTTGAGAGCCATCTAGAATTAAGGTGGACCAGTTAAAGCAACATGATTTTTAAGAAAAGATACATTTCAATGCAAGAAGAAAAAAAATAGAAAAGCACTAACTTAGGATCAGCAACTTATGAGAGCTTGTTTTGCTGTTTTTTCTCGAACTTTGGAGGAGTATACTACTGAAGCAACGGCCACAATAAATGTGAAAAAATCAACACTATCAAATTTTTATATTATAACCACTCACAAGTTTTCTTTAGTTCTGTTTGAACCTCACATTTCCTTTTCTCACGATGAGTTCGAAAGAAGGTATTTAGCATAGAAAACCTTATACAAATTGATATATTCCTTTCAGTGTGAGAGCTCTTGTCCTTTCAAGACCGAATTACTGAAATTCGCTTGCTCGCAACTATATCTTATTTTCAAAGCGAATATTTTTGATATCTTAAGGAGAAAGAAAGTATGAAACTCATCAATGAAAACGGACAAAAATGCTTGATATATATTTATATATATTTTTTTGTTTAAAATTTCTTGAGTGTATAGCACTTATTTTACTAATAATGGTATTTGTTAAATTATTATTTTATTTATTTTATTTTTCCAACATATGTTTCGGCGTATCTACGCCTTTTTCAAGGAGTATAATACAGTCGACAATTTCCTGTAAATTACACAATAATAAATACACAAATATATCAACAAACAACACAAAGCTTTTAAGTACTTCTTCCAAATCGTCCGTCAAAATATTATTTTCATTTTTCATTTTCATTTTATAGGTAAAATATCACTAAAAGCAGATGAAAAGCTATTCTCACTGGATGTCATCAGTCTGTACACAAATTTACCGTTAGACATAGCAAAGGGCATTATTATTAAAAATTTAGAAAGCACTGACGTGAGGTCAGATTGCTTTGGCGCTCTTGTTGACCTACTTGCGAGTAAATATTCAAACCTTAACAAATCTATAAGCTCTCTGATCGGGTGAACAATAGTCTTTTTCCGTACTATGGGACAATGTGATGAAAATATGAAAGCCTAATGGATAAACAAACCTTTATCTCAATTTGAAAATAACTACTCATAATTTTCACCAAATTTTGTTCTATGCTTCTCCTAAAAACTTACGTCTGTGCTTTTCTGAATTTTGACAGCGTCATCGACATCGAATTCTACCTCTATGAATTCTATGAAAATTTTGATTGATATTACGCCAACTGACACTGATATCTAGGTCCGCAAGTTGTCAAACGAATATCGATCTGTGATGGCAAATCTTTCAATGACAAAGCTCGGACTTCTTGACATTTCTATTTTTCTCTTGAGTAAATGAAAAAAATGATCATATCTTCAGAAGGGGGAAAGCTACGACAATGAAATTTGAGGATGAGTAAGATATCGGTAACCTCAATATATATACGGATTTTTATTTAAATCTAAATGAAGTCTTAGGAGATATTGGGTATTGAAAATTTTTTTTTTGGGAATTTTTTAAAAATTTTCTAGCGTGACGATTTCTGCGAAATTTTGCAAGCCGTTTCGTTTCATCCTCCCTCAATAACATTCCAAGTATCAACTTGATCGGATGGATATTCTAGTAGTTATTGAGGAAACAAAATTTCAGATGCTCATAACTACTGAACCATCCGACGGATTTGGCCCAATAACGAACTTGACCGAGATATTTGGACAATTAACCTATTCTGAAAATATGAAAACTCTAGCTGATTCCTTTTGGATGCTAGAGAGGATACGGCCGGCCGGACGGCCGGCCGGACAGACTCAACTTTCGTCACGAATTCTTCATCAGGGAGTCGAACCCAATCGATTGAGACCTTTTTCGGCTCGATATTCCAAAATTACAGACATTCGGGCAAAATGATAGGCACTCTGTTCGGGTGAACAAGAGCGCCAAAAAATGGAGCGAAATAAAGGAATATACTGACCTACCACGAGATGAATTTCTAAAAGCGATCGATCTATGTTTTTCTAGTTCATATTTCCAATTCAAAAATGAATTTTATTGTCAAATTAATGGATGTGGCATGGGGTTCCAATTTCTGCAGTAATAGCTCAACTCGTTATGGAGGATCTGGAAGAAACGGTTATAAAGAAATTAAAATACAGAATACCATTTTTCAAACGTTTTGTTGATGACTGTCTTACAGCACCTGAAAATGAAATAGAGGATATTATAAATGAATTCAATAGCTACCATCCTAATTTGAAATTCACCTGTGAGTTAGAAAAACAAAATAAAATCAATTTCTTAGATCTGACACTCATACGAACAAACACAAAAGTAAAGACAATTTGGTACACAAAGCCAACCTGGAGTGGACGATATTTGAACTTTGAAGCCGCAGTTCCAATGGTTCATAAAAAAAGTGTCATATCAGGAATCGCTGATAGAGCTCTAAAACTCACTAGTCCAGAGTTCAGACAACAAACAATAAAAAAAGCAAAAGAAATACTAGCCATTAATAACTATCCTCTAAAACTAATAGACAAGATCTTCAAAGACAAAATCTTTAGCCTTTATAATACAGAACAACGAAAAACTAGAAGAACCGATATCGAAACCCAAAAATATGTGTCTACTCCTTACCATATATACAGGGCTTATCAAAAACACTAAATGCATCAATGAAGCATTATGGAATAAACGTAGCACATAAAAACACAAATAATTTGAAATGCATAAACACAAAATTAAAATCAAAAATCCAAGTTAATGAAATCTCGAATTGTGTCTACCGAATAAATTGTATGGATTGCCCAAAAGTATATATAGGACAGACAACAAAATATATAAAGGAAAGAATAAATGGGCACAAATTTTGCAAAAATATGACCGCACTAAAAAAGCATGAACAAACAGAAAAATATAAAATGGATTTTGAGAACTTTTCTATCCTGGAAAAAGAAAGAATCAACAAAACTAGAAACATACTAGAAATGATCCACATAAAAAAAGAAAAAGAAGCTATGAACGATAAAACGGACATCAAAAACTTGCCCCAATCTTCTACTACCAACTCCATCTAGATTAAAAAGAACCAATTCAAACCCAGATTTGGGATTATCACTTGTTGGTTAATTCGCACAGGTGTCGCAGCATTAAATTGGAATAAGAAGTTGGAATGGAATATTTGAAGATCTTTTAAAGTTTGATTTATAAATGAAAGTAATATTTTGACGGACGATATGGAAGAAGTACGTAAAAGCTTTGTGTTGTTTGTTGATATATTTGTGTATTTATTATTGTGTAATTTACAGGAAATTGTCGACTGTATTATATTCCTTGAAAAAGGGGTAGATACGCCGAAACATATGTTGGAAAAATAAAATAAATAAAATAATAATTTAACAAATACCATTATTAGTAAAATAAGTGCTATACATTTTAAACAAAAAAATTTATACTAAAGCACAAGAAATTCTAACAAAAAAAAAATATTTATATATATATATTCTTTTGAAGTTTTGGCTTACAAAACAAAAGTTAGCTGGAGTTGGTGAAGGAGTACCATACAATTTGGTGTATGACATAAAAGCTTTATATTAATAAGCACATAGGCTTCTTTGAGTTGCACATATCGAATCTGAAAATAAAAAGGCAAAAGCAGAAAAGAAAACTAAATACAAAATATACGTATCAAATTTGTTCGAAAGAATCGGAAACATCATGAATAGCCCCAAAACCATCTTGAAATTTATATATGGGACAATTATTGATGGAATGAGGTATTGTTTTTTCTGCATATCCACATTCACAACTTGCGCTTGGAACTGAGTTCTAACTTATAACATTGGTACGACCATGACATATGCTCAAACGATTAAGAACAGTCCAAATTTTTCTTGCAGAAAAAAAATCCGAAATTTTTTCAGAAGGATAAGACATGAGATTTTTATTGAACATTTCATAAGAGTTCCACTCAATCTTCCATAATTCTATATACCTAAGGTTTTATTGAAGAACGTATTATACCAGAATGATGACTTCAATCTTGGAATTTTATTCTGTGGAATATATGAAATAATTGTAAATTAATTAGGAAAATAATGATATTTACTCCAAGAATTCAGAGCTGCAGTAGGTCGGCGAATAGGGTGAAGGACAATGTTAGACAACACTAGTAACCAATGAACCGGTGTAGATCTTATGGTGCCTGTAATTATTCTCATGAATGTAATCAATTATTATATTATGTTATTTTACCGTAATGCATAATTTCAATTAATTTTTCCCCAACTGACACCGATTAACTAGTCCGATCTATGGCATTCGAATACGAATCTGTGATATCATCGAGCAGAGATACTTCTGACAGACTTTTGTAATTTCTCCATTCTCTTGAGTAAATGAAAAAGTAATAATATCTTTAGGTCGAAAGAGGTTACGACAATGAAATTAGAGATTGTTTGAGATATCAATAAAGTACATTAATATACAAATTTTTGTTTGAATTCGTCTGATATCTTATGAGGTCTAATGTATTGAAAAAATGTTTGTTGGAATTTTTTTCTTTATTTCTAGCATGTCGATTTATGCAAAATTTTGCAAGCCTATTTGTTTTGTGGTAATCCTTCATGAGTCGCCACATAGCGTGTATTAACATCGATTTCGGTATCTTAGTGGTTAGATTCGATCGGTGCCAGGTTCGAATTCCGGCGGCTTCCATTCTCAATTATCACAAATAACAAATCCCCAGCGTCTATGGCAAGGCGCACACAAACCATACTGATGAGTCCAAATGTGTGCGCCAAGGACGAAACGCGTAGAGATTGAAAACCTACATTGGTAACCCCGACGTGATGGGAAAGGTTTGTTTGTTTTCACGATGTGTCTCAGAAAAGCAGTTGGTTTAGACACAAACAAAATGGTTAAAACATTCGCTCACACATCTGCAACTTTCAACGAAACTCTAGATGCCTTTCTCATTCTGTACCTGGGTCTGTCGTGTTATCGCAGATCTGCTTAGGTGCACATCACCCGTCCGCACGATGGCTTGCGGTGTAGCTCTGGTTAGGTGGCCTTCACCCGGCTGCAGCTTCTGACCTTGTAACATGCTCTGGTTTCGTTCCTCCGTCACAGGTGGGAGGGGGGTGTGAGTCAACATCGTTTTTGGTATCAAATTTGGTTCAAATTTTCATCGTCGTTGTGTACTTAGATAAATACTAATTATATAATTAAAAAAAAATTATAGCTTTCATTAAATGTTTATGGGAACTCATCAAGCATTAACATCTGTTCTTTTGAAAATCTGAAAGTAATTTTGCCGTCATATTAGTGCTATTTTTATGTCAAACAAGTGGTGTCACGTCGTCTCCTCTTTAGTCTATTTCGATCGAATCCCATAACATAATTAATTCAAGAAGTCTAAACATGATTTATTGAGACGTCAAAATTATTGGATGAATATTTGAAATTCAAGGAGATAAACCCAAAACCGTTATAAATTCAGTTCAAATACCTCGCTCTTGTCTTGGTCCACGAGACAATTTTCTGAAATTGTGAGATACCAGCATTACGATCTCATCTGATGGTTGAACTCCTTCCACATGATTATTAGTTCACTGACCAGTGATCTTAGTGATCTTCATTGCTTGAAACATATTCTGTCCAAGTTAATCGAAACCATCACAGAGGATATATACCCTCTGCTTAAATAAGCATGTACAAGAGATTGGCTACAAGATTAAAGAATAAGAATATATTGTGTTATACGGAGGACAATGTTTTGGTTTATGCGTACTAAGACGACCAATAGTGACTACTCAATAAGTTTAATATACTGGTGAAAATATAAACATTTCTGTAGCGAAACGTCACAAACAACAACATCAAAAATACCTTCCAGATTAAATCTGAGAATAAAAGGAAAAATGTTCTAACATAAAATTATATTGAAATACAATTAAAGTTTTGATCCATGAAAACATTCAACCACACATTATTGACATTTGTTCTTGACTTCATCCACACACTGGATTCAATATCTGAGTAATGAAAAAGCATTCGTTAGGAACTTGCATATGTTCCCCCATGTTACCACATTCCCTTTCGTTGAAAAATTTCAGACACATAAATGAGTAAACACATTTCTAGTACAATGAAACTCAAATTTTACAACGAGCTTCCTTTTACCATAAACAAGTCCAATTCATTCTCCAACTCTATACGTGCATTTGCCATCTCACCCCACTGTTACAGTTTTTCGGTTATCGGAAAATCAAAACATACATAAAGAGCATGAAGTTTGTAATGGAATTTGCGAAGTTGGGGCGATCCCTATAAAAACTTTGTTCATGCTCGAATAGAAATACTGAAATATACCAAATCGGGTATTCATTCCTAACTTCATATTGTAACTCGCCTGACCCATTCCAAATGGAGAGAATGGAGACTATATTTATTGCGTAGAATAACCTTTGAGGAATATAACCATCAATTCGTATATTTAAAGAAATTTACTCTTCATCTTTCTGAGTAACACTTCACAATTTTTTTTTTAATTGTATTGAAGTTTACATTTTTGATCTTTTTCAGATGTCTGCAGCAGTTTTATGATACTCAAATTTGATATTGAAGCGATCAATCATTGAAAAACCCACAGAAAAGAATGAGGAAGATGTTGGAAGTCAATCATTCAATGGACCGATGGGCGCGAATGCAGTACTGAGCCAAAGTAGCAATTTAGTGTCTAACTCAGAATTAAGCTTTTACAACCACAAGACACATAATCAAAACTTCAAGTGACATTCCCTGAGAGATGTGTCAACACACCACAATCAAATTTCTCATTCATGAAGTCATTATTAATGAATTATTGAGGCCATATGTACTAATTGCTCTTAAGGTTTTACGTGAGATATAATTTATTGTTTGCTAACTACATATTGTAAGTGAAAAGTTCAAAAGAATATATATATATAAATGAGATTTAAGGAATTATTCAAATCTAATAACTAAACCTTTGCACTCTGAGAAAATACATTATTATCAAACATATAACCTGTTTTATTTTCCCTATTGAAATTTTTATTAAAATTTTTAGAGGATCAAACAGAACAAACTCTACTAGTTGATATTGTAAATTAACACTTGAATAAATATTAAGTAATTCAAGTGTGTTCGGCCGGCCGTATACTCTATATTTTCCAAATCTTCGTTCTCATATCTTCACAATAGGTTTATTGTCCAAATTTCTTAGTCAAGTTCGTTATCAGTCCAAATCCGACGAATGGTTCAACAGTTGTTTGCAACTGTTATTTGGTATCCTCAATAACTCCTACAAAATCTATTTCTTCAATTTGAAACTTGGAAATTTTCTCAATAATGTTGAGAGAAATGAGTCCGCTAAATTCTGTAGAAATTCACATGCTAAATAATTTTTAACAAGTTCCGAAAAAAATTGTACATTCATAGAGGTTACTGATATAACGCACTAAAAAAATATAAATATACTTTTTTTTGCGCTCTTGTTTAAATACAGTAAACTAGTCGAACAAGGTGCTATTTCAAGAAAATACTTTATGATTCTGAAATTTTCTTTGGCAATTGTCACGGAAAAGCTTTTCTGCTCCCAAAAATACCTTTTAGCTCAAAAATGGAAACTTTCATTAGCTCCGTGATGTGCTCATCGTCATAGACCTTCTGTACCATTTACAAATCTTCGCTGTAACCACAGCTAGAACTGAGGAGTAATACTTTCAACTATACTCACACGCAGCTGCAAAAATATTACATAGATTAACCGTTTCAGCAGAACAAAATCATCAGGATTTGAAATGCTTCCTCAATTGAATTCCTGAAACAG
Organism: Micraspis discolor; assembly: GCA_030674115.1. Lineage (NCBI taxonomy): Eukaryota > Metazoa > Arthropoda > Insecta > Coleoptera > Coccinellidae > Micraspis > Micraspis discolor. Next base: position 3,012,879 of record JARTUT010000876.1, on the reverse strand, counting down.
TATATCCGCTCGAGCGTAATAATAATAATAATAATACATGGAAAACTGAGTGCTTATTTATAATTTAAGACATAGGTTTGTTGATTCTTTCACATTGTTAGTGGCGGCTGTTCCAGAGTCTGGAAAAAGATTTTAGAACATGCCCTCTTGACTCAAGGCAGGGTTTTCTTCGTTTTGCGAGCATGTTCTAGTAGGACAGAATGTTTTTGCAAAGTTTTGAGTGTACGGCCAGCCATATACTCTTTATAATGTGAAGTAGATGAGCTGAAGTTTTCATATTTTCAGATTAGATTAACAGTTCAAATATCTCGATCAAATTCCACATTGGGCCAAATCTCAGGATCTCCGTCACATTTCAATGCTCTATGCATTCACAGATACGTATTCGATTGGCATCGGTCGGACTTATTAATCAGTGTCAGTTCGGGGAAAATCAATCGAGATGGTTCATTATGGTGAAATAATGTACGTTGTCAAAATTCAAGAAAGCACTAAGGTGCGTTTTCAGAAGAAGGGAATTTGAGCTTCGAACAATACAAGAATATTATTATTTATGTTTAATTTGCGATATAGATTTCTTCATTTATCGTGGCGGTTCTGTTTATATAATTCTTCCAGAGAACGGGAAAATATTCTAAAATAAGCACGCAAAAGCTCCTTCAGTGGTTTTCTGATTTTTTTTTTAAGTTTTATTCAAATGTTTTTCAATTCACTATTACACATTAATACAATATGATATAGTGAATTATCCTTACCAACTACTGAAACTGGTTTGCTAAAAAAATTCCATCAACGAATATTTTTATTCACCCAATTGATCACAGACACAAACTACCTAATTGATCAATATAATCAAATTTGTGCGGATTCGTATCTTTGGGGAAGAGACATCCATTCAAAACCTAAAATGTGAAAATAGCTGATAATAATGAAAGATAGCAAATTAGCCCCATTATATGCCATGGAATCAAATGCTGAAATATAAAGCGGTAATTATTCAACACCCTGTATAAACCTTTTCAATGTTTGCCGCACAAAACGAACATTGAAACATCCTTTATTATCATCTACTCATTGATATTAAAATTTCGACCGTTATAAAATATAATTCTAACATTGGTAAAGTTCGCATCTAAAACCGTTATCTAATCGAACCAGTTTTTCAACCTTTCACAGATAAAAGCGTAAAATTCAGCAGATGTTTTCTCTCCGCGTTTGGAAGCTGCATCGAAGTCGCGTATCTGGACCAGTCTGGCGGGTACTGACCACTGTCCACCCCTTTATTATTAAAAAACGTCGTCTGCAGTCTCTTTCAGCTGCGGCCGCTATTCTTGAAAACCAGTTTTGGGGTTGCTGGAATATTAGTCTCCAAATTGCACAGGTATTCAGTTGATCAAAATTTTTCGCCGCGTGAAGATGAAAAGGGTAGTTTCAAGATTAATCAGGGAGATTCTGAAATTGTCGACTTCTCGCGGTGTTCAAGTGAAGAGGAGTATGAAACTGATTAAATCTCTTCAAATTTTGGTATGTTGTGGAAATTGCCTTTTACACTTTTTTGTCGTTGAAATATCGGATTCAACAGGATGTATTGATTTTTCTACTGAGAAAATGAATTAGTTCCATAATTTTTGCCCGAACTGTATATTGCAAAACATCATTTTAAAGAGATTTTTCAGGGGCAGGCAAGTGACCTACTTGAGTTCATTTAGACGATTCAATTTTTTACGAGGACTTGTTCTCAAGAGCATGTTTATCAATTTACCCGAATGTATGTAGTTTCTTATAATGGTCTTTATCGTTACTCATTACTCTCTCTGATGAGGATTCCTTGATCAACATTATCGACCCATGCCTGATCACAAAAAAAGGAGCCAGAGTTAAAATTTTTAGATTACGTTTGAGGTCTAATATCGGAGGTCGAAATAATTATTCGTAATTGTTTTGTGCAATCACAGATACTTCAAGATCCATTTTTCAAATCACCGAAAAAGTTTTCGTCGATTCATGTATTATTCATCCCCACAAGAAATAAATTTAAGATATCTTTCATATAGAAAAATTATGTTGTAAGGAATATTTCTTATTGAATTCCGGAATTATAGTGTTCTTTGAAAATTGTTGAACCAAAAGTTTTAAAACAAACTCTGTTATTGAAATAATTGTTATTGTGTGTCCAAATGAAAATGATTAATAAAGTCTCGTAAAAATTTCACAAAAAATTGAATTTTTCACTAATCAGCTGAATTTTTTCTCATAGGGAAGTATCAAAGTCCTGCATAATAGTATACAACAACAATTCATTGAGTTTTCCATACAACAACATAAATGTAAAAATAAATAGGTTCGATCCGTATTAACGACATTAATAAAGCAAACGGTATGTAGATGTACGCGTACGAAGGTTTATTCTTCGCCACATTGAAAAAATTCATTGAGCAAATAATAGTTTGAAACACTTATTTATTGTAACCATCATCTACATGCATTTCGATTGAATTGAAGATCCACTGTCTTAATTATTCTATATCATCAACGTAACTCCTCAAACCCATTGGTTCGATCCTATGAAATCATGCCTTGGTAAGTATTTCAAATCCAAGTCGAACCTTTTTTTGACACCATTATATCCAATATTCTAAATAACTTCAATGCAAGCTCAAGTTATCATTTCTAGTTCCGTATTTTCGCCAAAAAAATAGAAAATTCAACCATCAAATGTTGCTCCTACAAACCTATATCGGTCATTGCTCTGCCATCTGTCGTGGAAATTCTAAAATAGCCCACGCTCAAACTATTGATTTTCATGGAAATTTCTTGGATTTCTGTAATAGTCCTGTAATTTCATCGTGTCCTAGTTTAAATGGCAGACGTCAATGCATAGCTTAGATTCCTTCATCTGGTTTATGTTTAATCAATTCAGGTATGGATCTCTTCATCATTTTCTTTACATATCAATATATATTTTTTATACCTAGGTTATACTTTTATACGATATGTATCTATTGAAAATAATCTTACCAATATCCGAATCAATAGGATGATTAAATGTTAATTACATCTTTGAATTCTTTAAATAGTGACTAAACTTATCACAACAAGCATATCTGAATAACATAAGGGATTTCAGCTCATCTGTACTTATAAATTTTATATAATTATGTACTTGGGGACTTAGTATCAAAATAGGAATTCGAACAATAAATGGAAATTCTAGCAATATAAATGATACTCATAGATCTTCTGCCTGTACACCGTCAAAAATATCTTCTTTTGATTTTGAAACTATAGATCCAAACTGAAATGTAGGCAAAATGAACCTAAATCATTTGTTATTTCTTTCCTCTTCGTGATGCGATCTTGAAGCGAAGATATTATACACTTTTTGGTATCAATCGAATGGTCTAGGTACTCTGATTTTTGTTTATTTCAAAAAATATTGAATGCTGTTTTTCCCGTCAAAAGCCTTCGATGATTTCACATAAAAATGTATTGGTTTTTCCGCTTCTTGTATATACATTAAATAGATGGCGATTAGATCAATTAAAATTTCATAAAAAATGTAGTTTCAACGTTAAATTTCATTTGAATATTGAGGAAACAGGATCACAGAATAATATTTATGTAATGTTTAGAAAGATGGTCCAATCACAATATGTGTTGGTTTGCGTTTTGCCCAGGATATTGAAAAGTGAAAACAATTTTTTTTCATCTCTTTTCTTTTCGAATTGGTAACTACCGCAAATCTAATAAGTAGAAAATTTCAACTACTAATGGTAATAAGTAGAAACAACAGTTATGGCTACAATCGTAATGTTTCTAATGAACCATGAATTGTTACGAGGGTTCCCTGTTATATATCGGGATTAAAGAACAGAAACAAATATAAATCAATATTGTTTTTCAAAATATTAAAATCTATTAACTTTTGCCTTCTTTTGAACCAATTGTCGAAGCACTTTCGCCACTCTGATTGAGGTATCTCCAAAAGATGCATTCTGATCGCATCAACCGCTTCTTCAGGTGTCAAAAAACATTAACCTCTCATTTTATTTTTTACGTACGGAAATAAGAAAAAGTAATTCGGAGCCAACTCAGGACTATACGGCGGATGACTCATCAAATCGATGTTTTGAGTGTTCATGCGCATAAATCCACGATTCATCACCTATCACGCTGTCATAGAAATGCTTCGAAGCACCGCGATCGAATTTTTGGAGCATTTTTTTCGACCAATCGACACGAGCCTTTTTTTGAGCGATTGACAAATTGTGTAGGATATAACGCGAACAAATTTTTCTTACGGCCAAATGTTCAAGCAATATTGAATGTATGCCGGTCCCACTGATGCCTAAGGTCGTCTCAATCTCACGATAGGTCACATGACGATCTTGCAATATCAGTTGGCGTACAGCATCAATGATTTTCGGAACAACAACTGATTTTGGACAACCTTTACGAAATTCGTCTTGGAGTGAACTACGACCTCGGTTGAATTCAACATACCATCGATAAACACTGGTCCTTGATGGAGCTTCATAGTCAAAAATTGAATTAAGTTCATCGATGCACTGTTGTTGTTCTAATCTACGTCAAAAGTTGTAAAGAATAATCTCACGAAAATGGTCACGATTTAATTCCATTTCTTGGAAGTGATGAATCTTTTAAGTTACTCTAAACAACATAAATAGTATGTAGCCCTTATGTAAAAACCTTCTGACTACGTATAACCTCAAAAATATCAATATCAATCTTTACGATAGAGCTGTCAGTAGACAGATTGCAATACTAGGATTGTCCAAACCCGAAATATATAAGGCAACCATCGTATGCATTCTGTAAATTTAAGATTTTTTTTTCAAGAATCAGGACAGAGAGACAAAGAAATCAAAAGATATCAAAGAAAGCTTAAAACGGCCCTAATTTCACACCAGGGCAAGGAATTGAACTGTATGAAATGATAAATAAATTTATTTCTGAATTATCTGCTCTGGAGGTGAACACCCAGCTTTAAACTTAAAACGTCCTTGTTTCAACTAAGGATCATGGTGGAATATCCAATTCTCATCCATAATCCAGAGTTATAAAACGATGCAATTTATCGGTTTTATTCTGGTCAAACGAATCTAAATTTCTTGAAGAAATTTGGATTCAATCTAATTAGATTATATATGGAACCATAAAAGAAATTAAAAGTAGAAAAGCTCTAACGTTAGGTCTGGAGAATTTGCGCGCTTTTTCTGAAGTATTTTCGCGGACTGAGGAACATTAAGACAAAATCGTCACAAAGAATGTGAAAGAAAAACAAACCTATATTTTGAATTGGAAATAACCACTCACAGTTTTTCCTCAGTTTTGTTCGAAGCCCACACTTCTCTTGACGAAAGATATTTATCCTTGAAAATCATATAAGAATTGATACGTTTCTTCCAATGAGCTCTTGTCTTGACATAACTTGTTTATTCAATACCAAATTACTTGCTTCGGGATATTCTTAAAGATTCATTGGCATCACGAAAAATTTTTGGCAGTCATTATTGACAACTCATTGAATGCATTATAGAATTGTCCAGGAATTATATAATTTTTCTCTCAAAAGGCAGAATGCGTGATGGTTAAATCAATGAATGATGATTCGCAAGTATCAATATTTTAACTTTCGATAAATACCATTTATCATTCGTTTTGCAAGCCAAATGTTCAAAAGAATTTACATACTTATACAGGGTTGGGATAAAGTTTGGCACCAAATTAATATCTTTAAAACGAAACAGGCGATATTTTTGTAATAAGGCAGCTGAGTGTAATGGACCACAATGCATCTGATGAGCATATTTTCATTAATGAGATACTTCCGGTTTAACCAGAAATGACCAAATTTCATATCCTCTTTTTGACTGAACAATTCGATCGATTTGGCACAATAACAAACTTGTCCGAGATATTTGCACAAATAACTTATTCTGAAAATATCAAAACGCTTGCTCATCTCCTGCGGATGATGAAGATTATGCGGCCCGACATAATTAATTTTGAGCAATGAATCTTCAACAGGAAGTCGAACCAAATCGATTGAGACCATTTTCGTCTCGATATTCGAGATTTACAGACATTTGGGTAAAACGATAGCACGTTATTCTTCTAGTTTTGAAACCAGAACAAATACGCAAAATAATACTAAAAAATGTAGAAAAGTTCGGACATGAGATTAGGAGCTTTTGTGCGCTTCTGAAATCTTTCATCTTACTCAGATACATAGTCATACCCAAACAATCACCAAGATATTTGGAAAATTAACCTTTTCTAAAAATATGAAAACTTTACTTCATTTATTCGAAAAATAGAGAGTATACGGACGTACCTATTATGTGTTTTTTGATGGAGTGGTCTAAATTCATTAGTATCTTAACTCAGTGTAACACTTCGAATATCATATGAGTGTGAGTGTGAGTCGTTGATGACTGCATTAATTTAAACCATCGGTTCTGGAGATCAAAAGAAACACTTTTTTCCCATACCGTTTTTCCATATTCAGTTGCGTTAAAAAGTTACAAGCATTTTAAGTTTTAACATTGGGCAAGTACTCCTCTATAGTCCAGTTTAGTGTGAATGAAAATTATCTTCCCCAATATCCAATATGGAATCTGAATAGTTGAAAAACATTATTTTCCCCCCAAGAAATGATTCACTTACTCAGATTACATCAGATGATCATATCGATTTATTTCCTTTCAACCTCAAATATCTCAAAAATGGTGCAATTTAGGAAAAAAGATGAATGATTTTATCTGCAAAATGGCTAATGATTCTAGGATGTACAAGATACGGACCTTTAGTTCAATTGATATTTGGAAGAAATGGAATAAATCTATTGATGCCAAATTATGCATGACTGTTATATTATGAAAAACCTTCTACAAGAGATTATTTCAATTGATATTGTCGTTTGAATATTTCAGGTGAAAATGCAATTTTTTATGAAATTTCAATACTCTGTATCTTTTGAACAGGGCCAAATTTGGAAAAATGTTATAGGAAGAACATGTTTCTTTTGACGTCAACAATCCAAGGTTAAAATCAAAGAAGTGGTCAAAGAGTCACCCTGTATAATATTGGTAAATTGGACTTGTTCTCCAAGTCCTTCAAGTGCTATTGACCATATTGTAATATTGAACCAATAGAAAAATATGTAACTTCGGTTTTCATGTACATAATGGAATATGTCGATTTTACAATGTTTTATTTGATTAATAATTCAAATTTAATTAATAATCAGTGAATACGCCTCTCACATTTCTGAGACTCCCATGACCCAAACATAATCAGAGTAATTTCTGTCTACTGGGTTTCATAACGAAAAACAAACACTTCCGCTCTAATTCTCTTGAAAATCCTTTTTAGTTGATCCTTCTTCAAACTAAATAACATTGGTTATCATCCTAGATGCCGTTTCTACAATATAATATCATTATTGTATACAAATAACTCAGAAACTAGACCTTAAATCATCGAAAACACGTTCGAATCAAGATTTATACACCAAAAAACAACGTTAACTTATAGTGAATTAGGCCTACATAAAGCTTCCTTATAAATCATCGATGTTGCTTTATTTCCTGCAACGCCCATAAATCCCCTTTTCTTATTTCGGGCGCCCCCACGACGCCGACGAAATGCGAGAACTGTGGCGTCCAGACGCTGGGCCGCACAACCATCTCGATCGTGGATCGAAACCGAAATGGGGTGGGAAGAAGAAGGATATGATTGAAAAAGGGGCGAGGGTGAATTTTTTGTATGGAACAACTGACGATGTGAAATGAATAAATATTTTTGGTAGGACCTATAAATATAGGTTTAAATGACACACCGTATATTTTTCATATTAATGAGCGCATTCTTCTTCTTCGCTTGTTTTGTGTTGTTTTACATTAATTAAAACCATAGATTCTTGAGACCAAAGCAAACACTTTTTTTCTGTAAGATATTTTGAAACTCAGATATGTTGAAAAGAGACAGGGTAATGAAATTTCATTGATCATTCCACACTATACTACATCATCCAATGAAATCGCTCAATTTTTGAAAACGGACCAATAGAAACAAACTGTATCTGAAAACACTCAACCTCACAGTGTTTTCACTTTTAGAAATTTGTTTTTATCAAATGCCTAATTTGCAGAGGAATATTAATACGTCCGGATAGCTTTGGCCGTTAGTGGAAGTAGCGGTCGTTATGGTTACGATAAACAAGCAGGTGTTAGCGATAACTTCAACAGCACATTTGGCAGTTCTGTCAGTTTATATTCGTATTTTACTATAAAGTAGATGAAAATGAAACGTTTTGGGAATTGTAATATTACTTCAATTGAGGAAAGTGTGAAGAAAAGTGTGCCGCTTAATACAGTGAAGTCAAGATCCTACATTTGGAAATAATTTGAAGAATTCTGTGCTGCCCGGGAATACCTTGTAAATGAAAAAACAAGTTTGTCAGAGCTCAATAATACGTATTATGCTAGACTGGGCTTTCAATATGTAGAAAAGAGATGGATCATACTACAAGGAAAGTGTCGTAAAAACCTTGTGGAATAATACTGCCAAACAGCTGCAGGAAAAATTCTATTCCGAATGAGGCGTTAGGTTCGCTCCATTCACAGACGTGGCTTTTAAAATGGCGCGGGATGCACGAAATGCCAAGAGGCGTATTTTGCAAGTGGACCCTGAGAAAAGAAAAGTTAGTGCCAAGGCGCTGTCTTTGGAGCAACACAAAAAGATGGTCAACTTATGTAAAGAAGATAATCCAGACGGTTCGAACAGCAAACTTTATTTTATTGCTGCATTGGAGCTTGCTTGGCGCGGAGGAGAGGGTTCATCATGCCTAATTTCGCATTTCCAATTCGAAATTGAAAACGATGGTAATTCCACGGGCCGAATTGCCTACAATCCGATATTTCCTAAAACAAGACAAGGTGGTGTCCAAAAATGTGCGGAAATGAAATGGCTGACTCCCAATATTGAAGAAGATATTTGCCCGGTGAGGTTATATAAGCTACTTTCATCCAAAAGAACTGCAAATATAACCACTGCAAGACTATTCCTTACTCCACATAAGAATTGGAAATATGGTTCATGGTTCAAAAACTCCCCAGTCGGTCCCAATATGATAGCTAAATGGACAAAAGAATCGGCAGAACTCATTGGCATTAACACAACCAAGTCGAAGATAACCAACCACTCGCATTGAGCTACTGCTGTCAGCCAATTAGCCAAAGCAGGTATTGGCGAGGAACAGCTGATAAAGATAACGGGCCATTCTTCTGCAGCGTCAGTAAAACCGTATCACCAACTGGACCAACAACATCACAAAAAAATCATCAGAGCCATAAGGAATGAAAAAAATGTCCTTCAAGAAACAACATCAGTGTCTACTTCATCATTCGAAAATAATGCTCGTAATGTGTATAATAATTGTACTATCAATAATTATTATTTTGAGAATAAAGATGAATAATTTGTTGTTATGCTTCTATCTGGTTATTTTTGAATAAAAAACTATTTTTTATTTCGTTTGATTAATATTATTGAACGATCTTTCCAAATACCACACGAGGTTCCACAAAAATTATAAACAAAGTGATCTCAAATACCACTTTCGGCTCGTGGTATTTTAAGGATAACTTTGTTTCGTGAAATTTAAACGCATAATTCCCAAAAAACAAGAGTGTTCTCAAAAAATTCTCACATCTAGTGGTATTACCCTTGAAAATTCTGCTTTTATCTTTGTAGTGAATAATCTAAATTAATTCAAATTCTTTAGAAGGTTTCAAACAAATCTTTACAGATCACGAAATCGAAACACCATCGAAAAATAAAATAGGCATTACATCCCAACATTTTCTATATGCTTGAATATTTTAGAAGGATTCATCATTCCACATTTATCTTCCTAACATGCACCGTTTTCAGGATATTCTATGTTGAATGATTTCAAATTTTGACGAAAAATTAGAGAATTGCTATGTTTCCTGGATCCTATTCTGACTGGAAAAAAATCACTAAGCCGAAATATCTCCATGTTGCCACAGTTTATCTTTTTTGAATTCATTGTCATCATTGGAAAATCTGCTATTAAATGATGTAAAATATTTCTCTTTTTCTGTGGATCCATCCAAATTAAAAAGACAAACTGAAATAGTTGTTAATGATGAATTAAACGTAAATACTTCTTTCGTTTTCAATTCGATAGCATAGCACTTACTTTGTGTGTTTGAACATGTTGTTGAAAAATTTCATTTTTTGAAATTAAAATAAACCGTTAGGTAGGTAAGGTATGGTTACCCTTTCATGATAGAACAATAGAACTATTAATTAGGATACGAGCTTGGATCAATACTGAAAAACGAAGGTTCAGAATCAATTCTCAAAATGAATCAATACGTACTACTTGCTATGTTATTTGATCAGTTATAAGTCTACAATATGAAATACTGAATATATCTTCTCAAATTCTTATGAATATTTCCGGTGGCATTTAATTCTCTTTGCTATAACAGAAAACAGAACCCTCAACTCAGGAAGTTGTTCATTTCTAAAAAATAGAAGACTGTAATTGATTTTCAGTGTCGTAATGAGTTCATTACAGCATTCTTTTTAGTACTGTAATGAACTCATTACAGCATTGTTTTTAGTTATATTGTTCGTTTTGTGGTTGACAACACTGACATCCTATCCTTTCGAATGTCAACACGCGTCCATTGCATGTCAATTGTCAATATTAAACCATGTAGAGGTTTGAACGCACTATTCAAATTTTATAATCTGTCAATTTTAGTATCAGTCACACCACCTACGAAAATAAAATAAAAAAGGAACTAGGAGGTATAAGTTGAATTTTTCAAAAAATTTCTCACAATTCTTGACAGAAATAGAGAAAATATCGTCCAATACTCGTTGTAGAAGGCAATTCCAACACACATGCGTTCAAATTTCGAATTTCGTATTCGTGTTGGAATAGATGCCCATTCTGCAACTTGTATTAGAATATACTATCTCGAGCAGTTTTTTCCAGAATATGATAAATACAAATAAATCACATAAAATATATCTATATGAAATATCTGATAACCTTGAAGGTGATTTAAAGAGACAATTTTTGATCCATAATGGTTCGAAGAGCTATTTTCTTTTAAAAAATTTAGAAAGCACTGACGTGAGGTCAGATTGCTTTGGCGCTCTTGTTGAGCTACCTGCGAGTAAATATTCAATCCTTAACAAATCTATAAGCTCTCTGATCGGATGAACAATAGTCTTTTTCCGTACTATGAGACAATGTGATGCAAATATGAAAGCCTATTGAATAAACAAACCTTTATCTCAATTTGAAAATAACTACTCATAATTTTCACCAAATTTTGTTCTATGCTCTTCCTAAAAACTTACGTCATTGCTTTTCTGAGTTCTGACAACGCCATCAAATTCTTTCTCTATGATAAAAAATTTTTTTATTAATATAACGTCTGTGCTTTTCTGAATTTTGACAACGTCATCGACATCGACTTCTACCTCTATGAATTCTATGAAAATTTTGATTGATATTACGCCAACTGAGACTGATATCTAGGTCCGCAAGTTGTCAAACGAATATCGTTCTGTGATGGCAAATCTTTCAATGACAAAGCTCGGACTTCATGAAATTTCTATTTTTCTCTTGAGTAAATGAAAAAAATGATCATATCTTCAGAAGGGGGCAAGCTACGACAATGAAATTTGAGGATGAGTAAGATATCGGTAACCTCAATATATATATGGATTTTTATTTAAATCTAAATGAAGTCTTAGGAGATATTGAGTATTGAAAATTTTTTTTTTGGGAATTTTTTAAAAATTTTCTAGCGTGACGATTTCTGCGAAATTTTGCAAGCCGTTTTGTTTCAGCCTCCCTCAATAACATTCCAAGTATCAACTTGATCGGATGGATATTCTAGTAGTTATTGAGGAAACAAAATTTCAGATGCTCATAACTACTGAACCATCCGACGGATTTGGCCCAATAACGAACTTGACCGAGATATTTATACCTCAAACCTATTCTGAAAGTTTCAACTCTCTAACTTCATCCGTTCGAGAGTTATCGTGTTCACGGAACGGACGGACGGACAAAATCGATTTTGACCACGGATTATTCATCAGTAGGTCCAAACAAAACGATTGATACCACTTTTGCCCAAAAATTCGAAAGTCACAGACATTTGGGCAAATTGATAAGCACTCTGTTCAGGTGAACAAGAGCGCCAAAAAGGTACATTATGAAATTTATCATCAAAGAGAAATTATACCCAATATTATTACCTTGATCTTATTTATAATTGAAACGAATAAACAACATGCCCTTTAATGCTTTTTCGAATAAGGATGCTTGATAGTAAGAAAAAAATTATTTTTGTATATAAATAAAATAATGATCATAAATCTTCTGAATTTCATAATCTATTCCCAGTAGTGTACAAGTCGATTCAAAATTTTTTTCCGAATAGTTTTGGACAATAGAGCATTTCATTGAACTGGTTTTTTCATTGGGAACCTATTTGGACTTCCAAATATGAGAAATTTCTTGAAAATCATATTTTTGGCGCTCTTGTTCACCCGATCAGAGTGCCTATCATTTGGCCCAAATGTCTGTAATTTTCGAATATCGAGCCGAAAATGGTCTAAGTTAAAAGTTAAGTCTGTCCGGCCGGCCAGCCTCTATAGCATCCAAACGAGATGAGATAGAGTTTTCATATTTTCAGATTAGGTTGATTGTCCAAATATCTCGGACAAGTTCGTTATTGGCGCAAATCCGTCGGATGGTTCAGTAGTTATGAACATCTGAAATTTTCTTTCCTCAATAACTACTAGAATATCCATCCGATCAAGTTGATACTTGAAATATCGTTGAGGGAGGCTGAAACAAAACGGCTCGCAAAATTTCGCAGAAATCGACACGCTAGAAAATTAAGAATACATTTTTTAATAATCACTATCTCATAAGACATTTTTCGGATTTCAATAAAAATTCGTGAATATATTGAGGTGATCAATATCTTACTCATCCTCATCCTCAAATTTCATTGTAGTAGCTTTTTTCCATCTAAAGATATGATATATTTTTTCATTTACTCATGAGAAATGACATCAAGTCCCGGCGATTTTCTTTGAACGAATGCCATCACAGATCGATATTCGATTGACAAATGCCGGGCTCATTGATCAGTGTCAGTTGGCGTAATATTAATCAAAATTTTTCATAACGGGAAATCATAGAGATATAATTCAATCTCGATGGTTGAAATAATATACGCTGTCAAAATTCAGTAAAGCACTGACGTAAGTTTTTAGGAGAAGAGAATTATAACTTCGAACAAAACTTGGGGAAAATTGTGAGTAGTTATTTTTTATTTGAGATATAGGTTTGTTCTTTCACTAGGCGTTTATATTTGCATCACATTATCCCATAGTACGAGAAAAGACTATTGTTCACCTGATTAGAATGCTTATAGATTTGTTATGGTTTGAATATTTACTCGCAAGTAGCTCAACAAGAGGCCAAAGCAGTCTGACCTCATGTCAGTCCTTTCTAAATTTTTGATATTTCTATTCAATGAATTATTAAATCACTGGAATTTACAGATTCAAAATAAGCCATAGAAGATAATACAAATAGAAATCTTTGATAGTTATGGAGAATAAAAAACATGGCTATAGTGTTGATTTCATGATCTGAAGAATTGAAAATACTCATAGAGTATTGGGAACGTTAATATTAGATATCAGCATTTCCATATAAAAGGTTCAATTGTTTTGAGAACAAAATTCAGAAATTTTTTGACCAATATTCTGCTGGGAAATCACATACCATGGAATTCAGAATGAATTTCAGCTGGAATAATAATTTAGATGGAATGTTATGTGACATTAATTTAATTCTAGATGGCGCTGATCTTATATTCAGTATATTTGATGTATTTTTCTTAATACTTTCGTTCAGCCAGCTGGGCAGTTGCTTTCAGTATTGATGAATAACTTGTGTAATATGTCATAAGAAATAATTTTCTGATCATACTTTCTTATACCCTAAAAAATTGAGAAGTGTTTGCCTAAAATCCCCAAATATTGTTATACTGCCAATGTTGAATTGAATCCAGATAATATAAGACATTTTTGCGCGCTTGTTCAAGTAGAATATCGTGCTATAGTTTTACCCAAATGCCTGTAATTTTGGAATATCGATCCGAAAATGGTCTCGATCAATTAGGTTTAACTTCCTGATTAAGAATACAGGCTCAAACTTTAGTATGTCCGCCCGGCCGCATACATAAAAATCTTACATATTCTTAAATGTCATTCTTGTAGCTCACAACCATCATTTTTTCATTAGCTTAATAGAAAGCAATCTCAGGAGTTAAAGATAATTGATTAGGTTGAGATTTAGGTTCCTTGTCCACTCAAAGCTCAACAAAACTTTGGGACAACCATCGTAAACGAAACTACAGGAAACTACCAATCTCTGGGTGCCTATGCCACATTCCAGTCAAACTCATAGAATTTTTTGTTAAATCAGAAAAGCGAATTTCAATTGTCGATGCGTTAACAGATAAGTATGTGATTGCCTTTGGTCGTACTTATTAATTCAGTTTCAGTTGGGAAGAAATTGATCGAAATGGTTCATATACGGATGAATAATAATCTATGTAGAAAAGCAGGCTGAAAACCTGATTTGAACAATTCCTATTTTTTCTAAAGCCTCCCTGGAAACTTTGTATAGCATTTTCTATAGAAGATTCGATTCTAAAAAGAATTATTCTTTCTAATATCTTGAAAGAAACACTCAATAAACTGATTGGTCGATAATTACTAGGATCACAAAGATTTTTTTCCCGTTTCAAAATACCTATTACTTTAGCCTTACGGAACTTGTTGCGAGAACTTGGCACTCATGAATTCAATGCCATAATAAAGAAATGGCGAAGACGTGATGGAAAAAAAAAGATAAAGAATTGAACTCGAGTTCACAAATTCCCGGTATCAATAGAAAGACCAGGCTGTCTTCTCTTACTGCGAAGTTGACTTTTTTATATTTCCTGAATATTGAATATGATCACAATATCTATTAAAACTGGAAAAAACTAGTATTGTACTAATAAAAAACCCATCTCAATCTCGGCTTTTCTATAATTCAGTAACCTCAAATCTTCCTTCCAAATGTTTAGTCATCGAATAAGTTCAAATGGCCAGTAGGCCTAATTGTTCACGAATTAAGTGGCGAGCATCAAACAAAGTGGTATTATTATTAGCATTGAGAATCTCGACCAAGTTCAAATGTTTTGCTGAGATGAAATCCACCCTATCCTTTGGGTTATTAAGAGATGAATCATATGGTTAAGGGACTGCGTAAGGAGCATCTTTGTGTGTAAGATGAGGAGGGGCGATCACCCTTAGCAATTACGTTACAAGGGAGGACTCGGAGGGAAGATAAGATGTTAACCGAAGATGTGATTAAAGTTGGCGAAACTCCATGGATGTTGTGTATAATATCAGAACGTGGCGTTTCAAGCTTGGATTGGAGGGATTTCCATATTTGTTTGAGTTGTTAACTTGGCTTATCACTTAGCAGTTATGTAATATTACATATAAGTGAACAAGCGTTGAAGTTATTAATCCAATTTACTCATAATTTGAATTATATATATATATTATAACAATACTATTAAATCTTTCAGAGAATTTGTACGAATCCGCAGCCACATGTTTCAGAAAATTCACACACAATTAAGGATTTGGTATTTCATATCATATATTTATTTCATAAAGACTATATATTTATATAAAAAACTGTGACACATTCAGCATTGAGAAATTTCAACGTCAATGGGATAATACGTAAGAAGCTATTTTCTTATTAGTACCCTTTTTTACGGAAAAAAAAGAAATAATAAAATTAAAGTGTCAAAGTTAGCTGAAAACAGTTGCACCTAACAAAGGATTCCTGACTGTAATCAATAGCATAGTTATTTAGGATTACGTTTAAAAAAAAATCACTGCAAAATTGGAAAATTTATGACTACAAAACCAAAGAATGTAGTGTAAGGTGTCAATTTTCAACATTTTCGAAACTATACTTATTACCACTCAACCAAGTGACATAGATTTTTTTTTTTTTTGCTAGAACTGGTATAACCTAGCATATCGCCCAGTAACCGCTTGTCGTTGGGTTATGGGACACCCTGTATATAATTATTATATAAATGAATACTTTCGATTAATTATCCACCAACTGAAACTGAATTGATATGTTTGACGGATGTCAATCGAAAACGTTTATGTGAAAGCATCGAGCATTGAAATTTGTGATTCTTTTTCGGTTTTACGGAAAATTAGTATTTTCAGATGAATAATATGGAGCTATTTTTATAAGGTGGACTAAAATGTGGCGTATCTGGAGATAGGATAGGCCGCCCCTAAGTTTTAACGAGCGTTGAGTCAAAACGTAACATAAATTTCAATGTGAATAATTAATATTAACTCTAACTTCTGTGATCGCTTGGCCTTAAGAAAAAAAAAAATAGTTGTATCTTCTGGTGTATAATTTGAGAATATATCTTCTTCTTCTTCAACCTGCATTCGTCCACTCCTGGACATAGGTCTCTTTCAACCACTTCCATGTCTTCCTATCGTGTGCAACGTGTATTTGATAATATATAAGATATCGAAAACGACCACACATGCTCAAATATTTGTACAATATTTGAAAATTTTTCAATTTTCATTAAGTGTGAAGTTTGTCAACTTTCTTAAGGCTGTACACCACCTTGCGGCGAAACTCGAATTCCGCTAGATAGCACCAAGTGAAAATTTCAAGGAAATGAAAACAGTCACGCCCATTGTACGAAATAGGACGGTCTGTACGGTATTTATGACCCCTAATAAAATTTCTAGGTACTGTCGCCGGTGGGTAAGATCGAAACGGAACGTAAATTTGTGTTTATGGATTTTTTGTGGGTTTCGAAGAGAATGGTAAATACAGAGTTCATTCTATTTAGACCGGTCAATTGAGACCAAATAACAAGGGTGAAGTTACATAAATTCCCTACAAGCTGAGAGTCGGTGAAATTGTTCAAAACATAATTATGAATGAAATATTAGTTTCCCTGTATAGAAAAATTTTATTCAAGGAGGCCAAAAAATGCGGTTTTCACGATTTTCTGCAAAACGTCAAGTTTTATGTTAAAATTACTCCAGACAAATATTGTAGAACAAATAATTATCTATAAAATGTGTATAAATATTTTGTTCCAAAGAGTCACCGTTTTTGAGATATAACGGTTCAAAAAATTATGAAAGTTGTAATCGTCATAATATACATGATTTGGCCACGTATACAGGGTGAGTAAAAATTGTGTATCGAGCTATCTGGGGGTATATTGAAAAATAAGTATAGTATGATGGATAAACTCATATCCCAGAATGCATATTATGACGATTACAACTTTTATAACTTTTTGAAACGTTGTATCTCAAAAACGGTGGCTCTTAGGAAAAAAAAGTTGATACATATTTTATAGATAATATATGTTCTACAATTTTTTCTGGAGTAATTTTGTGATAAAACTTGCCTTTTTGCTGAAAATCGCGAAAAACGCATTCTTGACCTTTGACATTGATTTGAATATTTCCGTACAGCGGAATAATGAAAAACTTTCGAATTTTATTCATAATTAGGTTCTGAACAATTGCACCAACTTTCAGCTTGTTGGGAATTAATGTAACCCTGAATGTTTAAATTGACCCTATAATTATTTATGTGAATGTGAGTGATGCAAATTAATTAAAACAATCTCTTGAATTTGTACATGGGGCGCTATACTACATGAAAAAAAATTTATTCGGACAAATCTAATCAGTTGACGAAGCATATAAAATTTCCATATCTCCAAAACATTTTTCCTGGGCATATCAAACATGGGAAATAAAAAAGTTTTGTTTTTTACAATATATTATTTGGATTGAGGGAACTGATATAATGCAATACATATTGAAACAAAATGTCCCTAGGTGAGGTTGGTGCACGGGGTACCATACAATTCTGCGTATTATACAATAGTCCAGGGAAAAACCTCAGCAGAAAAAACCCTGCCCCCGTGTCAAAAAAATATAACTTTCTACGGGTGTTCGACCCCTGCATCTGAAAAAATTCGATATAATTTTTTCCGCTGAGAGAGTAGAATGTAGGCATCGTTCGTGAGAAACACTTACCCACTTCCATCATAATTTCAATTTATCTCGCGGACACTCATTCCTCTTGGTATTCTGCCATCTATTATTTCTGGAAGAATGCTGTGTTTTTCGATAGTTTGTGCAGTTTGTCACTTACACATCGTACCATATGATTTGCACATTCTATTTTTATTACCTGCCGACCGTAAGGTACCATCTCCACTACTCTCGCGTACACACTCGAATCTCCATCACCTAAATTAAACAAAAAAAACTAAAATTCAATTACTCTCTAGAAGCGTTTCTCTTACCTATTAAATATTTATATATTAAACCATGTTGTTCCAAACTTTTGGAAAAACCTTCAACAATTATTTCTTGTTCCATAGCAGTTGAGGGACCACTGAAATTCAGTGTACAATGGTGGGGCTTTGGAGGTAGATTATTTCTTTTATAATAATAACATGATGAGCAAGTTTTATTTCTCACTTCCACAAATAAAGGTTTTTTCGTCTCAGCACCGATGATCTTGCCTCTATATAATATAATAAATAGGTTCAACAACAAAACAAAAACGAATTTTGTAAGAATTATTCAATGCCTACTTACGACTCCGGATGCTGCATTGTAGCCATGCCCATAACTTCTCATACTCGAACCTCCATCAACGATAACAGAAATATAGGGTGTGCCATCAGCACAAACATTTCCTTTTTCTAAGGCCACTTTTTTCTCCTTTTCTCCTGCGAGTCTCATATTCTCGAACAGTTTTTCCTCCCAAATCTGAAACATCTCAATTTTTCAATATTATCTAATTAATAATTTTTTTTAATACAAATACCTCTTTTATTTTTCGAGTTTTATGACAATAAGTCTTCTGTGCCATGAAAGGAATGTCCATAAGGGCGAACAACTCCTCACATTGATTTTTTCCAATACCTATTGACATATTGCCCCAACCGACAGCCATCGTTAATTCATTTTCACTATTATTTGGATCTGTACACAATATATCCGACTTTTCGCAATTATCACAAAAAAAATGTAGCCGTGAAATCAATCCTGATCTTGTATCTCTCACGAAATTCATTTTTCCCATCGTGCATCTCTCCCCAGTGTCAATCATACCTGGGGTCATAAATGACCATAAATGAAGGATAAGATTCTATTGGCCCATCTGCCGTAAAGAGGTGTCAATCATTAGGAGGCGGGCCAAATACAATTATTTAATACAAGAACGAGAATAACTCGAAAAATTGAGAAAATTGAAAAAAAAAATTTAGCTAATTTCAAAGTTCAATGTAATACCGAACGACTACCTATGAGTTTTTTTCGATGAAATATTTCCTTGAGGAAATATTTGCACCTGAAGAATATTTCAATTTTCAAAGTGTAATTAGCCAAAAACAATGCATCATATCAAATATCGGCGGAAGGTACGCACTAGGGAATACTCATGCCAATGCTCACTCAAATTTTGAATGAAATCCGACAAACGGTTTATGCGTTATTCTTGAAGTAAATTAGCATTGAAATAGTATAGGCTCAAAGAAGGTGATGTACAGCCTTAAAAGTTAATTTTTTGCCTTGAAAACGGCAGATGTCTGTTGAAACATTGGAAGCAACAATAAAAAGAAATGGTTGCTATTGCCAAAATAATTATTCGACATGAATAAGGATTTATTATATGAATATCCTATGTTACTACTCTTTCTGCTCGATCATTTTCAAAACACAATATGTTTTCTGTATGTATGACAAACGAAACGAAACGTCGTTTAATGAAATAAATTCTTGAAACTATTTTGAATCTAATAACAAAGTAGCAAGAGCCCCTTAGAACAGACTTTTTCAACGTTTTGTTGTCAACGGAATTTTTTTAGTTTCAGTAAACTTTCACGGCATACCAGTAAAGAATTTGATTGGCGTAGGTAGAGACCTTGATTTATAAGTAATGGACGTACAGGTTCTATTGATACCCTTTAGGTTGAAAATTGTTTATTAATAACTATTGTGCCTAATAATAAAAGCCTGTGTTTTTTTGGAGAATATGAACTTTATTATTAATAATCACATTAAAAAGTTTTAAATAACATGATATAATCAATTCATGCGATATTTGATTGATATATTTAACTTTTTCTGTACTTTTTTTTTCTAAATATTTTTTTATGACTGTAATTAAGCATCGTCGCACACTTGAAGATATACGCGGCACACCGGTTGAAAAACAATTCCCTAGAAGATTAGCGTAAAAGTAAAGGTAGAGGTATAAGAAAAAATTTTAAATCTTCAGGAATGAACTGATTGGAGAAAGGAATACTCGTACATTAATATTGTCTTCAAATAGCATGTTAATCTTGGAGCAAAATCATTTTTCAGTGCTTTCCGGAAGGTCAATGCATTATTTATGAATAACATTATGGCATATCTGAATATTTTATTAACAGATTGAAATATATTACTGATCATATCATTGAAAGATCTCGTCATCAATCAAAAGCTTGAGTAATCATTTTGTAATTGATTGATAAAGTGAATTTTGTCTTGACTTTTTCTTTGATAGTTCAAATGGATGAAAATTAAGTAATTTTTTGTTTGTTAGGTCAATGATTTACAGTCAGTCACTGATCTTTTTGTTTGGTTCTGATTTCTCATTAAGATGAAAATGTAACACCGCTGAAGACGATTCAATATTCATAAACAGTAATAAGGACGGGAAGGGTGTGCAACTAAGCAACAGCATCCTGTCGCTATAATGAAATATCTTCTCCCCAAGTGGAACTCTGAAGCAATGTCATATCCAGCGGGTGCATAGCTATCTTATTTCCTTGAGCTGCCAACTTCAGACATTGACAAACGCAGTCTTGGAACAGCAGGATTCTTATGCTCGCCTGCTAACGACTTCTATCACCATTAATTGACAAGGAATTACAATCAGAATAACGGATAACGGCTTTACTTAGTCTTATATTTCAATATGTTTCAAAGTTAGTTGTGAAAATTGTTTTCGATATGGTAGATTTTGAGAAGCAAAACTTCACTATATTATCACTATAGATAATTTCGGGATAATACAGGATTATTTTCTGAAATAGCCTACTGGACGTATGAAAAACTTCTCATATTATTCAACTGAAAATTTGCATGCAAGGGTTTAAAATGTTCTTTCGTCCCAGAATATTCTCAAACCTCTTGAAATTCACTTTGTAATGAAAACTGACAACTAATTCCTTATTTCTTCAATGAAAATTTCAACATTATGCCATAACTTAGTACAAATTAAAGAGTTTCCAAGTTCTTTATACTTTTCCATCTTTATTTATTAAGATAACAAGTATTTTAGGTATTTTAGCCTGAAAAAGATGAAAAAATTCATCGAAACGTCCCTATAGAACGAAGACTTTTATTGGTTCCTTTACCCATAACTGTACAGTAGGTAAATAAATGTCAACGTAATCGATTAACATTAAATTTTACTTTGATTGATTGCTTTCAAGTGAATGAAAAAATATTTGAATTTTCTGGTGAAAGCAAGCTACGATAAACAAATTTGACAATTTGTAAGATGTAAATAATACATATACAACGAATATTTTATGAGGTATAACGTATAAATAATTGTTTTTATTTTTTAACGTGTTGATTTCTGCTATATTTGTTTCAACCTTATATGAGGTATCGTTTTCTAAGGTCTTTCAAGGAAAATAATAAAACGATATCTAATGAAAAGGAACATGCATACTTACCATAAAGGGATGAAATCGCCTTAAGGCACATGTATAAATTAAATGACTATAAGTATCCCCTATAATTTTCCCAACAACCTTGACTCCCTCAAGAAACCAAACAAATTCCAGACATGCGACTCAACATACTGATAAATTGTCAGGAAAATTGTACTGTTTCCATAAGCCGTATAAGTGGCACATTCTGTCACCATAAGTTTTACTGACAATGGCATATGTCATTGCTCACATGAAATTACATAGATGTTCTAGGAGATATTGGGAAACTAAATTTCAGATGCTCATGAATTCTGAATCGTTGGACGGATTTGGTCCAAAAACGAACTCGGCCGAGATATTTCGAAAGTTAAACTATTCCGAACATATGAAAACTCTAGCTGATCGCTTTAGAATGACAGAGGTTATACGGACAACCAGACAGATATACTCAAGTTTGACCTTGTATTCTTTATCTGAAAGCAGAACTCCATTGAGACCATTTTCGGTTCGATATTTGAAAATTACAGACATTTAGATAAAACGATAGCACGCTGTTCTACAAAAACAAGCGAGCAAAAGCTTTGAATTTCTGAAGTGAGGGAAAAATTCAGACGGTAGTAAATAACAGAAAAATTTAAATAAATAATAAGATTCGGATTTCCACAAATTTTTATTGAATTCAAAATGTAAAATCTGATGAAGCCACAGTGTTGGCGAAACAATTGTTGTAAAAAACAATAACAATTTATGGAATTCTTAATTAATTAATTAAAATTAATTAAAAATTTGTTAGAACCTTCAAAACATTGAGTTGATAATATGGTTATCCCATGTAGAAATTTCCACCAAGAAGCCTCACAGTTCGATCTTCAATAGACCCTTCAATGTTTCATAGTTCGTGTAAATACAGGGTTCATTTATGGTATATTTTCGTTGTATATTATATTTGTTATCTTGTTCATTTTAATAAAGAATGTCTTCATATTTTTATTGCTGTCTTCATCCGTATTTCAATTCTTGTAATTTCTAATAATGACAATATTATTTATTAGTTATTGTGTTTTTTCTTCTTTCAATATTTTTATACATGGCGAATATGCTGGAAAACTAAGGTTTCATTTTATTTTTCATTATTGAAAATTTCATATTCTTTGTGACTACCTTACTGAGCATAAGAATTCAGAGGCAAATTCCTCTAAACTTTAATTTTTAACTTTTTAATTTTTTAATGTTGCGGAATTTTGTTGATGGAGTTGGGAAAATTTTGTTTTGCTTTGCCCTTTTTTTTCTCGCTACGGCTCTGTTTCTGCAGATTCGATTCGAAACTCATAATAAAATTATTCTTCCTAACATATTCTATGCTGAGTTTCTCGCGTATTCGTTCCTTCGTGAACCCATTATTCACAATAAAATATTGGTAAAATATCAAAATCACTTTCCAAATACCTAAATCAGATAACTTCAAAAACAAACGAATAAGAACACATAAACATATTTAACTTCCTACTAAGCAATACAGAGTAGCAAAATGGATCCGGAAAACACCAATAAAAATGATAAACGCAATAAAATCTCGTAGAACTCCGCTACATTCTTGACATAAAACCATTTTACTTGAGAAACTCCCAAACTTATACCCCAATATGGACCTTAATATTACCAGCATAAAGGATATTTTATGGAGCGTCCCATTCTTTATAGAGGGTAATATTTCCAATACATAAAGCCCTTTCTTTGGCGCAGCCTCTGAAAGGGGTCTAAGGGTGGGGTGCGCATCTCACCCCTATGTTGCCCCGAGGCAGTTCAGTAGTCTAAGAAATTATTAGCAGACCCTGATTTCGTAATGATTTGGTTATGAGGAATTTCGATTATGTCGGTTTACCACAATTTCGATAACTTATATGGATGGGTTCGAAAGGGATCAAGAATTTCTATTGTGATGTTCTTCATTAATTTTGGGAGAATATTCGTACAATTAAAATATAGTTGCTAAAACAACGTTCTAGATTTCTACAGCATTTCAGAAACAGAAAATTGTACATTATTTACGGGTAATTAAAATCCAATATTATTTGAAGACTGTGAAGATATAGTCCGTTCAAGATAAATTGTCATCAAGGAGGGCTATAAAAGAATCGAAATTAAGTTGGCAACGGTCGATATTTTTGACCATGTTACAAACTGAGCCTTCGTTGATTTGCTTATGTAGTTGTAATTTCAAGACCAAAAGAGCATTTCAACCTTTCGTGTCTAGACACACACATTACAGTTTGCCTCCGTTTGTATCCGCATGCGCAGTGAGTTGCGATGAACCGTTGACTGGCGGTTTAGCGGGATATCATTTTATATTCCGCAGCGATCTGTACCTCGCACTATTTCGTTTAACATGGAAACATTCTGCAAAACCTGCGAAAAAAAATTCTTTTCCAAGAGGACTTTCAGAACCCACTTGAAAAAAATCCATCCTAGTGAATATTAAATTTAGAAATATTTGTTTTTTGAGATACGGGGCTTGAAATTTCTAACCTGATTCATCAATTTTAAATGAGAATATGATTTTTGATTCTGTTAGCGCCGGTCCATAAATATTGGGATTTCACATGTCGAAAACTGAATATTACCTTATGAAGATATTTTACTGACCAAATCTTGAACCTTGGGCTATAATATAACGCATTCAATGTTAATTCAAATTCATAGGATTACATATATTACTTTTTTGGGAAGAGTTTCGCAAAAATAAATTATATCAGGTCAGAATTTGCCTACACTTTTGGGCTTGACCCTCCTCTTTTTTCAAATTGTTAACATTCAGAATTGTAATCAACTCATATTTTATTTCAAATCAGTTTACTATAATTCCAAAGTGAACTAATCCGCCAAAAGCAAGTTGCAATGCTTGTGGTGAATTTTTTGTGAAATATTGTAATTTAATAAGACATGTAAAAAGGTTTCATCCAGGTATTAATTATTATATATATTATTTTATATAAGTGAATTCATTTTTAACACGTTTATAATAGCGAAATAGTTTAGTGCGGAGATTTAAATACAATTGAGATGGAATTATTCGTGGGTGATTCCGCAGAAATGCAGATCTGCAGAAAAAATTGAGATTAGCAGGTACTTGCTGACACGTGTTTCTACTTATTGGCTTCTTCGGGGCAAGGCAACCTTGAAAATGTGAAAGGAATTAGAACTATGGAGGAGCTTTTAGCTCTGAAAAATATGGTAGCTCCGATTAGACCGACATTACACTCTATACAGGCACAACAATGCCGGAATATTCAAACAGTAGCCACAGGCTCGAATAATATTCATATTCACCATAATAAGAATATTCCGGTTCAAAGGAACCTGTATAGAACGCATAAAACGAAAGTTGTGGTTTATCAAACCCAACTAATGATGAAGTAAATAAAATTTCAATTAATTTACTACAAACAGAATGGTTAATTAATAATAATTTTTATTCGTTATATATTTTTCAATAAATATTTTCATGGATATTAAAGTGCTTTTTTTGTACCTACCTTATTACCATTCTTTCGAACCCGTTTCGGAAGAAAACGGTTGAGTATCAAAGCAGCCAAACCATCAAGATTAAATCAGTTCACGATGGAAAAATTGTCAAATTACCTCCTCAGAATTGTGAAGTTCATAGCAAATACTTTATTTTACCATTAAACACCTACATATATATTATACCTGTTAGTGGTAAATATGTGGCCATATTATGGCCTTTTTATTGAAGCTCAGAGACCAACATCTGGACATGAAAACCAATTTCCTTTTAGCTTAACAGTATTGATTTTACAGGAAGACAGAGTTAAAAAAAAAGTCAATTTTTCAATGGCCAATGTTTACCGAACCGAAAATAAGACAATGTTGTTGAAATGTATCTATAGAACATGCCAAATGAAACAAATATTAGGTACCTATACATAATAGGGCCATTTAAAAATGACAAAATGATATTGCCACAACAATTTTAAAAAATACCCTGTACCTTCACTCTTTTGTGGAAAAGGTGTTCTTTCGAGAAACTTTTACGATTTCACTGTATGATGCAATAGTAAAACCGTATTCATTTTTTATTATACCTTCCAGGTAAAGCATAGATACTCTTTCAACTATTATTAACTTTGGGGAGTTTCAAAATATCATCTATTGGACTATTTCCATGAATAAGAGAGTAAGTAGTTCAATTCGTTTCACATTTCATAATGGTATAGGTATTACGGGAATTCAAATTTGCCTGGTAACTCTCTGCGCATGCGGATACAAACGGAGGCAAACTGTAATGTGTGTGTCTAGACACGAGTATTTCAACCGGCTTCTATCAAAATTGCAGATATTTCAAAGGGACTGTTACTGCAACATTCAGTATGGTTTTGTTTTATAATACGTTGTTTCTTCATTTCGAAATAATCGCTGAATCAACGGTCTATTGCATTTTTCATTTTTTAATTTCATTGTTGTTAGATAAATGAATACGTTGGGAAATCTTGGAACGCACATCTGGTGGCATATGCGTCGTAAAACAGAATTTTCTGAGATTTATTCATTCTGCCACCTGAAATCGTGGAAGTGAACGCTCGGTTCACGGAAACAAGTATCAGTGAAAACTCGGACCTTTTCCAAAATTATTCAAAACAGTGCTGACTGCCATTCTGGGTTCATCCAACAAAGGTAGATTCCAGGTGCTTCCACCGTATCCTTGCTTTCATTTCAGTTTCTTATTTTTTTTTCTCGCGAGATCAAAATTTGTTCATTGAGCTATCGTTACAGGGGCCATCGCTAGGGCTACTCCGATTTGCGAAGGGAACTTCGACAAGCACCGATCACAACAATCAATTGTCATTATAATGAAGTCAACTGTTTTGAATCTGAATTCACCTCCTAATTTGTCCATATTCATCTCCTTTTAATCATTTCCTTGAACATATTAAACCAATTCGATTTGAGGTTTCATAATCCGGTGAACCTGGCGTGTTCGCCATTTTGTACAGTAACAATAATCAAAGTCATGTTTTCACACTTTTATAAATTTATTCGCAATTTCACCGTATTTTAGCTCCGTCAAACCTTTCTTGTACTTTCACGAATAGGCCGAAGTTATTCATCTTTAGGAGTGAATGTGATATTTCCATCGCCAGCATGGGGTACGTTAAAGTTGTTAAAAACTAACAGTATTTCCAAAGGTACCAGATCATATTTCAAGAGGCGCCATCAAGGCATAACCGATTATTATGCACGTAAATGTTTGATCGTACAAGTCAAAAATACACACAATACTCCTGAATATCGTCTCATCGTCCGAATTTCCAAACCCGACATAACCTGTTAGGTTGCATACTTCCGTTTGAAGGTGACGCAACCGTCGACACAGAACTTGAATAAATGTCAACGTAATTAATCAACTTAATTAACTTCTGTGATTGCTTACCCTTGAGTATATCAAAACTTGATCATATCTTCTGTGGGAAGAAAGCTTGGGCTATAGACTTGCAGAATATGTAAGATATCGATAACATTCATACATGCACAAATTTCTGTTCAAATACGTCTTATGAGGTATAATATATATAATATTTTTTAATTTTCTAAAAACGTGCAAAATTTTACAAGCCTTTTGTTTCAACCTAATTGAAATATCTTCCAAGTAATAACTTGATCCGATGGATATTCTTCGAGATAGAGAGGAAACCAAATTTCTTATGCTCATAACGCCTGAACTATTAGACAGATTTGACCCAATAACGATTAACAGATGACCCATTCTGAAAATATGAAAACCCTAGCTCATCTCTTTCGAAAGATAGAGAGTGTACGTCCGGACGAACATATTTAAGTTTAACCACATATTCTTCATCAGTAAGTCGAACCCAATCGATTAAGATAATTTTCGTCTTGATATTCGGAAATTAGAGACATTTGGGAAAAACAATAATACGCCGTTCTACTAGAAAAAGCGTACTAAAACATAGAAATCCGCAGAGATATCCAAATCGACAAATAAAACAAAATGTAGAGCTGTGTTATTTCAGTATTAAACTCATAAACACCCAGTATAGGATCTACTATTCCATCGGCATTCTTACGAGGGCAGGCAATCCAATCTAACCAACAAACTACTGCAATCAAGCATGAATACGACGGCAGTAAAACTTCGGCTAGTATTGGGCGTAACGACATCGCCAAGCCAGAGGAACCGACCGAAAACGGTCTGAAGGAATAACTGGCGACTACTGTGTGATTATGAGTGAGGCTAATCCAAGTTGAAATCTCTTACAGAACGGTTCAAACAGTCGTGTAGAGGAAGGCTATGAATAAATTAGGGCACCAACGGAAGGAAGGGAGAGGGTGTCGTGTCTTGGAAAGATGGCTCCTTGGGGATGATGAGGCTGCTACGAGATATTGTTGATAAGTGGACTTTGCTGGGTATTTTCGAAGAATTGAACAGTGAAGCACAGTAATATGATGATCTGATGGGCATTTTTGGGCTTAAAGGCCGAGAAAATCCTCATATTATAAAATATTACAAACTTTATGTTGACATTACAGTTTTTTTTTACATTCAGAATCGTGAAAATATCATCTGTTATGTAGAATGTACAGATAGATGAACCTCATAAATTATATAATAATATTTTCTCAGCGATCAAGGATAAGACAGATCAAATGAAAATGTCTCACATAGTGTACCTACTCTATTCATTGTTGTAAATATCATATACTCGTAAGTCATACAAAAATATTTTATAACAAAGAAAGAACATTCCAATTATTGCAGGAGTTTTAAACAATATAATGGTTTGTCGAAACATATTTATGACTCTGATCACAGAATGGATTTTGAGAATACAAAAGTCTAATCCACCTCAAACAATTCTACCATTTGAATTTGATAACGGATTTTCATGGTTTCAGTTCGATGTATAGTTTCATCGTGGAGATAATAAAGACCAACGTGAAGAAAAAAAAAATTATAACATATGACAATGACAGGGTAGATATTTAATAGAGAGTGAACACTCTCATGGTTTTGCGTAAGTGACAGATATTTTAATCGCATGCTAGGCTGATATAATATGATAAATGATAATAATTAATATGTTTATTTGCCTCCAACACAACCTAATATAATATTCTCTAAATAATGCCAATATATATATATGTATGCACAGAGGCCTTCAAAAAGATCGCCTGTTAGTTATTGAATTACATCCAAACACAGTATTTATCCCAAAAATATGTTGATAACCAGAGAATAGAAATGTCTATACTTGGTTCAAAAAGCTATACATATCAAGTCCGGCCTCAAAAAAACGCCCCAATCGTGAAAAAAAAAGTCTCAATATTTCATTCATTATTCCTCAAATCATTTACCAGCGCAGAATCTGAATTCAGAAGCCACAGTTCCACCTTCTGTCTGAACAATTTGGAACTTTTCAATTTTCTGTATTAGACCGAGATCAAAATTACACCTTAATATCTTTTGACATAGTCAACCTATACACGAATGTGCCTGTCAGTGATTCACTTGCACTAATTGGGGAACAACTCATAAATAAATAATTCGGAGAATTTATTGGGTCTAGACAAAACTGACATAGATAATATATTGAAATTATTTTTTCTTACAACATAACAAAATTTTTTCATGTTCGATAACATCATTTATACAATGAAAGATGGATTACCTATGGGTTCACCATCCAGCGGCCTTATTGCGGAATTTCACTTTGACTATATAGAAGAACTAATAATGCAACTACCATATAAGAAGAATATAGTTACATGGAAACGATACGTAGATGACATTTTTTGCATTTGGGATGGAACCAAGACAGAACTTGGAAAATTCTTTAAATCAATTCTATGTTTAAGATAATATTTACCATCGAACACTCGATTTCTAACACCATAAATTTTCTCGATCTAACAGTTACTCTCGATAGAAACAATGACTTCTTTTTTGATGTTTATAGAAAGCCTATACACAAACCGATATTATCATTTCTTACCATTCATATGATGCACCAACATTGAAAAGAGCTGCTTTTAACTTTCTACTTCATAGACTAATTAACATTCCCCTATCCCCTGAAAAATACAATAAAGATAAGAATATTATATACCAAATAGGCTTCAATAATCAATACACTAGAGAATATATAAACCAGATATACCTTTCAATCCAAAGAAAAACATCATTAAAGAAAATCTGCCCCCACATTACAAAAAGAAAACAATATCTGTTCCATTCTATAAAGGTCTACATGAAAACATCCAATATATTGTTAATAAATACGATTATAATCTAATAAATAATCGACATCTAAGAAATTTAAAAAAATATATTGAAAATTTATTAATTAACAATAAGACAAAAAGCAAAAAAGAAAAACAAATTGGAATATACAAAATTAACTGTGTAGATTGTCCTGCATTCTACATCGGAATGACCACATGTAACGTTAAGAAACAATTCAACGAACACCGCAGAAATACACCTAAATCAGCCTTAGGATGCCATCTAGACGAACATAAACATAACACTGACTTTGACAACTTAAAAACTACATAAGGAACATAATTATTACGAACTATTATTACTTGAACAATTGGAAATTCTACAGAACAGAAATAATCAACATTCACTAAACGTAATTATGAGGTGTTATCTTGGTTTGTCATTCCTGCTGTTTTATATATTTACATGTTTGTTTTTTGGAATTTTTCATTATATGCTCCATATTCTTTTGTACACCCCTGAAGATGGAAAAATATATTTCCGAAACGTCGGCGAACTGACATGGTATCATTTACCCGTTTTTTTGATCCTGCTACCACCATTTAAACCTTCAAAAATACAATTTTGGATCACCAATTTGAATTTACGAAATAAAATTTTTGGTGGTTATTGACATCATCTCTAATATGGTTTTTATGGAGGATATTGGGCAACGCTATGGAGTGGAGACCTTGAGGAACTTGAAGCAGTGGGCTAAAGAAATAAAGAGGCCAGCAAGTTTAGAGAATCATAGAAAATTCCTTTTACACTGCCGAAAACAAAAAATAATGGCATCTCATATTTTACGTTACACCAACTGTATTTCAAACTTGGCATTATCTAATAGTCCTTTTGTCAACCTATGCTTTTCTGCATTGTATCAGTTTCAGGTTAGAATTTTGAATATTGAAATAAGCTATTACCACTGGAAGTTGAGACAACTTAAGCTTAGTATTAAATTATTTAAGTCTAAAGTAAGAAGTGAAATTGCAGAAGACTTATTTTTCTCTTTTTCCACAAGACAAAAAAGATTTTATGACTTCAAGTATCATCAGATTAGAAGCAGACAAGTCAACAAGCTCAACATGTTAGTCAGTACACAAAATAGTCAGCAGACCACACCTGACAAGTGGATTATAAATCTCACAGATTTACCCATACCAAGTAATATACAAAGCTTTTTGAGCTTAGGTCATCAGTTTAACCTCCCATATACAAACTCATTTCCTACAATGGATATTATTGTTGACTGGAGAGAGTAGTCACTAGACACAACGTTGAGGATCGGGATGTAGTCAGAGCGACGGTTGTTAACACTGTCACCAACTTTCTGAATTCTAATAAATATTCCACATCTTTTAGCTCTTCGTTGTATCGAGATATGAGGGACACTCAATCATTTCTTAAGAACAATAAAGATCGTATAGTTATCTTGAAGGCGGATAAGGGAAGCACCACCGTAATTATGAACCGGGTGGAATATTTCGAAAAATGTGCGACACTACTTGATGACACGGATACTTATTAAAGATTGGATTCTGACCCAACACTTCGTTTCCAGAACAAAAATAACCGGTTTACCAAAGTCTTACTCGAAAAGAATGTAATCACCGAAACGATGGCTAAAAAAATTATCAGCAGTAAGGGCATTTTACCCAAAATATATTTTCTTCCAAAGATACATAAAGCTGGCACTCCCTCTAGACCCATATTGAGCTTTGTGGGTTCCCCATGTATGAGCTGTCAAGGTTTGTTGCTGAATTCTTGAGACCGATTTTTATTAAGGATGAACATTACGTCCGAAACTCTTTCGAACTTTTCGATTCCATTAATAGAATTAAGATACCACCAGACCACAGATTGGTGTCACTGGATGTCGTTTTGCTCTTTACCAATACGCCAACACATTTCACTTTACAGATTAAAGAATAAAATTGGAATTCAATTCCTGAGCCTTCTCTAGACTTTGAAACATTTAGATCATTATATAACTTTCTGACGACAAGCAGTTATTTCTGTTTCAATGATCAATTTTATCGGCAGATCTTTGGTTTTGGTATGGGAAGCTGTCTTTCACCCCTTTGCTCTGGCATCGTTATGAAGAAGCTTCAAGATGTTTGCCTCACTCGTCTTCCTTTCGAGGTAGTGATTTTTAAACGTTAAATGGATGACATTTTTATTATAATACCAGATGGCACTGAACATCTTGTGCTTGACATTTTCAATTCATATAATCCAAAATTGCAGTTTACTATAGAGTTGGAGTCGAATAGAGCACTCAGTTTCTGGACATGAAACTTGAACGTGGGAGTGATGATATTTTGTATGTGGATTGGTATCAGAAACCTACTTTTTCTGGACGATATATGAGCTTTTTCTCCCATCATGCCATGATTCACAAAATTAATATAATAAAAAATTTGAAGCTCAGAGCTTCGAAACTGTCTGACATCATATATCATGAAAAAAACTCTAAATATATCAAATCGGTTTTAGTGAGCAACAATTACCCAACTCATTTGATTGACAGAATTTTGGGAGAACCAGTCAAGCCTCCTCAACCTCACATCCCTTCATCTGGAGGGTCCACGCACCCAATTGTCAAATATGACACCCTCTTGTATGTCCGAGGACTTTCAGAGAAACTCTCCAAAATCATTGAGAAAAAAAATCTTAAAGTGTTAGGAACTCCAATACAATTGGAAAACAATTTTTCAGTGCCATCAAGAATCCAACACCCATTACTATGCTTTCTGATATAGTGTACAGGATAGGATATTCAGATTGTTCTAGTGTCTATGTGGGACAAACTGGGCGATATTTGAAATCGAGAGTCCAGGAACACATGAGATCTGTCCGCTTGCCCATCTCCAACCCAAAAACAGCCTTAGCTGAACATTGCGTTAGCACGGGACATAGTTTCTCGACTTTGAAAACGTTAAAATTCTAAATAGGGAACCATACTTAGGGAATCGACTAATGTATGAGATGTTATAGATAGCAGTTAATAACTCAGTCAATTCAAGATCGGATATCCAACATCTAAGCCGAATATATTTTCCCCTATTAAGAATGAATAAACACCCTTTAAAGTTTTCATCGCCTCTCGTTAACATATGAACGCGTGTTCGGGTATTTCCATCTGAGAAATCGAGAGCTCTTATATTGGTTCCACCTCCGTGTGTCGACGTATGTCTCAAAGTTACTATTTTGTTTATTTTTACCATTGCGGTCTGATAATTTCTTCCATGAAAAATACATACCTGAGATTTGTAAACTGTTTTATTTATATAGAGGATAATGGGAGGATACAATTGTTTAGTATGTAAGTACATCTTAACTTTTTTTTTCACGAAAACCTTCAACATTATTGCTGATTGTTTATGTTGTTTTCACTTTTTGAGCTGTATCCATGTTTGATTGTCTGATGTTACACATTTTAGACTGTAATTATGAGGTGTTGTCTTGGTTTGTCATTCCTGCTGTTTTATATATTTACATGTTTGTTTTTTGGAATTTTTCATTATATGCTCCATATTTTTTTGTAGAGCCCTGAAGATGGAAAAATATATTTCCGAAACGTCGGTGAACTGACATAGTATCATTTTCCCGTTTTTTAGATCCTGCTACCACCATTTAAACCTTCAAAATTTCACTAAACGATTTGTCAGACTTCAATCTACGAGATAACAGCATAGTAAAAATGATATATGTATTTCCCGAACACAACACACAACGTTTGAAACTCGACAGATGACACCCAAATTAATCTTCTAATATGGCTCCTATTTCTGCTGTATTTTACATATTGAACAGGACGAGACCTTTTCAAAGAATAGAGTAGAGAAAAATTATTTCTGCAAGTCACATATTTCATCCTTGATCTTTTGACTCATCGTATATGTTTTTCAATTTACCTCCAACGACGGTAAGATTGCACACTGTCAGTCTTTTATAATGCCCACCTTTTGCATAAAATAACCTTATTTAAATTGCGAAAATGTAATTTCAGCTGGCCTCATGATGGCTTAATCAGAGCAGAGCCGAAATCGATCGCCAAAGAATTATTAAATAATACAGTGTGTTTTTATTTACATCCACCTTCCGAATAATCTCTTCTCTGTTTGTACCCTAAAATTAAGTTACCCCCTTTATAATGAATAATACGAAAGTTTTTCCATTATTTTGAGTGAATACAAAACCGCAAGCAATACAGAATTCGAAGATAGTTAGAATGGCCCAAATGAACAATAAAAGACAAATCCATTTGTTTCCAAAGTTCCAAAGTTCTTAGTTGTAGCTTATCCAGTCGGGACTATTCCACAAGCGTCTAATCAGTGCGGGGTCTTGTCGTATCCTTGGGGAACGCTTGCCGACTGCGTCTTACGCTATCTCTGGTAATTGCCCCAACCTCCCACATCTAACTGCTTCAGGATGCTCTTGTAACTCCGGGGCCAGAGATATGGACGAAGTATCTAATCGCACAGACAGGGGCGAATCCTGCGTTCTCGACTCCGTACAGAAGTTTCATATTCCCCTCTGGAGATACTAAAAAAATGGAAGAATGAAAGGAATTAGGAAGTCTCATTGTGTTGTTTCAATAATAATAATTATATAATAATTATAGGTTTTTGCACGGTTGACTAATTCAAAACCTAATAGATCCTCTTACCATCGGTATGAAGAATCTGGGGTCAAGCTTAAGTATGTCCGACTGTATACTCTCTATCATCTTGAGGAGATGAACTAGAGTTTTCATATTTTCAGAATAGGTTACTTGTTCAAATCTTCTGGTCAAGTTCGTTCTTGGGTCAAATCCGTCGAATGGTTCAGCAGTTATGAGCATCTGAAATTTGGTTTCCTCAATAACTCGAGGACTATCCATCCGATCAAATTTTAACTTGGAAGATATTTGGATAAAGTTGTAACTAAGAGGTTCAAATAAAAAATTCACCTTTTGCTATATTAACTGTAAAATAATATATGTTATTCCGGGTCTTGTATTTCGACTCTGTTTCGAACAGGAAATGTTACGATCATATGCTTGGGTCATATCTTCAGCTATTAAACTTCCTTCTATCTGATTGTACCCCATGTTTATGCATAATAAAACAAGAAATGATTATCACTGTTTAGCCAAGCGTGTGGCTCGATAAAGGTAATCAACTTCATGCACCATCCGAGTGAATTAACTATTAACTGATTCTTGAATATTACTTACAGAGTGATACAACATATTCATTCTATAAAGATTATGTTTTTTATCGAGGGTATATAAATGATTCTAACCCCTTTGCCCATACATGTTTTGTGCAATAGCATCCAAGATATTTCGTTCAACAATAAAATTTTTATTAAAATAATAAATTCCATATTTTGAATGCTTTTCACGCGAGTTTGAATTATAAAAAAGTAAGGAAGCAAAAAAATAATATCAATAATGCTAATCGAAGATCTAAAGGATTCAAATTCTGTATTGAGAAAAATGAACTTATAAAATTATCATAAGCAATCAGAAAAATTTTTCCATTTGTTGAAATTTCTGTATATTTTGGTAGAAGAGTTAAATATCCAATATTTGAATAGGTGAATAAAATGGCATTTCATAGTGCAAATGACACTTTTAGAAGATGCGAATCGTTCAAGTAAATATTAACACAGATGGAACAAGCTAACTGATCGCAAAAGAGACAGACATGAAGGATAGCACTACTCAGGAAAGAAGAGCATCCATTCCACTAGTCTAGGTGCTTTTATTTTAGAAACCTCAGTCTTCATCAAATTATTACTGTAATACTAGACTCATTTACCCTCATTGGTAAATAAATATGCTTCATTACTGACAATTCGTAATATCCGCAAATCTTCTGTAAATATTGAAAAATCACTTCAAACTCTGCATTCCTTTTACTGTAACTCAATCAATCTCCCTTTAGGACCCAGAGACTCTGCTTGGACCTCTCCCCTCCATATTGACCGCAAACCACTTTCGTTAAGTAGTAGAGATGAGCGATTCCATATGTCTTGATAGTTCTAAATATTGTAAGCTCAAGATCAGAAGACTAAATGGAATCATTACCTCACAACACTGTTTTTGTTAAATGCTGTTTTAATGCCAAGTAAAGCCAAAAACGAGTGTTTCAAACTCCGAAACATTAACGCAACTTCATAGGCATATGTAGTGAAAGAATTGAATATATCTCAAGTGAAGAAGAAAATAAGATCATTGATATTCATAAGCCCAATGAATAATGGAGATGATAATGCACTAATGAATTTAAAACAATATTTTACGTCTTAGCGCATTATCTTAATAATAATAATTCAGGTAAATTCATTGATATAAAACAATTTGTCGTTTTCATCAATATTTGCAGTAATCAACACTATTTAAAAATGTAGTAATTTGTGAATCGTCCAGAGGAATTTTTCTAGATGTCGAAAATCCAGTTTCAGTTGGAAGGGAGTTGAGAATTTTTCTTGAATTTTCTCATACAGATTGATGATTATGCAGTGTGAAAGCACTTATGGAATAAAATTCTTTTTATCATTATTTTACACATTTAAAAAAAATGCGGAGACACGTTAACTACTGAATTCGGGTGTGCGTTGTTAAACATAAATTCAAATGCATTGGGGGATTCGCGCAAGTCTGTCCTTTTTATAAATCGGATATTTGTATAATTAATTATTGATCTAACATCTTCGAACTATATTAAATAGTCTATTATATGTAATAGAAGGTGAATTTTTTTCTGCGAACTATGTCAACAAATCAATAATTGGCAGAATAGATAACATAAATGATCTCTTACTGATGTTTTTAACTATTTAGTTTTCAACTATTTGTAGTGAGATCCATGGAAGTCCAGGTTTCATCTAATGTTGAATTTTTTAAAAATACTTCTGACAATAGATATGTTTATATTTTTGATATGTTCCTACACTAAAATAATAAAAAAGCACAAAAATCACAGCTTTTCATTCCAAAATTCTATTCTTTATTATTCAAAATATACCTTTAAATGCAGTTTCTTGAAGTCAGTTCATTAAATGATTTCGAAAATATACATGGTGACTTATTTTAAAAAAGAAACTAATCACGACATACAAGTTTCATCCTATACATTCAAATGTATGTGATAATAACGCACACCTGAATTCAAAAGTTGGCGCTTCTCAGTTTCTTTTAATTTTTCTAAAATAATTATAGAAAGAGTAAGTGGTTTCCACGCTGTATAAAAACATATTTTCACATCGACACAAAACAACACATCCAAATAGATTAAGAATCAGAAGTGCTAGTATATTATTATAATTATTAATCTTCGTCCCGCACATAATAACCTACATAAAAATAGCCTATTAATCGAATTTAATAATTCCCAAGTATACGTTTGAGTGCATTGATGTGAGACAATTTGATACTTCCATTGGAAAATTGGTGAAAATTTTTATTTTAAAATCATTAATATATATTTTTATATTTTTAGTTGTCTTAAAATCAAGTCCAAATAAAAAAAATTCGTTGTTCAACTAATTTGATATGATAGCTTTCAGGAATTTCACATTGATTAATAATGCTTTCATTGTATAAATTATCAATTCTGTGTGTCTCTTCAAAAATTCAAATTATATGATTGGAAATTGGACAGATGATCGGAAGAAAATGTTTCTAAATGATATGACAATCGAAAAATTCATTTCAGAATGTGATGTTCCCTAGATGAACTGATGAATTTTTTGTAGAATCTACAGATATCGTCACTAAAAAAATTATCATTTCAAGTCAACTCTTCATGTTAATCACAACATATATTTACTTATTGTTAATTTGATTCAATGATTCGACATCATGAAATATAGGTTAATTACAAACTGGAAATTTTTGACATTATTTTATCATTCAATACCGAAAACTCAAGAAAAACTTCAGCTAAAATCGTATTTTTTTTTTCAGATTTTCAAGAGGCCGAGCGAAAACTAAGCCATCAAACGAAATGGTCAACCATTTACAGCAGCAAGCAGCAATTCGGTAGTTCCATGGTATCATCCCTTGCTGTTAATCATCGATAGAGCAATTATATGGAATAAAATGGAAATTTAGAAGACAGGGATAGGATTATAGAGACCTTCTAACTCAAGGAATAATATGTTTCAAGGTATTATTGTTGATAAGTAAAATTAGAACACAATGGATCTCAATTGAAATAAGGAAACTAAATCGCAAAGAAGCTCCCAAAAGCTGAGAAATTTGTGCTGTAGAAAGCTATGATTCCTTTTCAGCAAAGAAGATATATCATTGCTTTTTTTAGATTGCCAATAACAGGGCCATACTACAACGAATTATAGGATAAATCGTACGCCTCCTTCAAGGAGAATTGATCCTTCCAGCGAACAAAATTGCTCTTCCTACAGGACACGCACCGGCTCATTAATCACCAGTCACTGCAAAATTGGTCGAATTACTACCTCACCCACCATATTCACTAGATCTGGCACCGTGTGACTTCTTTTTGTTTCCAAACAAAAAAAATGATCGACGGAAAGCGATTCACGATAAATTCAACAGTTGCCTATTCTGCAGAGTTCGAGAAATCATATTTTTTGGGAAGCATGAAAAAGTTGGAATATCGCTTGTTTAAGTATACCGAGCTAAAGGAGCATATGTTGAGATATAAAAATGAAAATTCCAAAAAATTGACTTTTCTTTCCAAAGACGGGTATTGATCATCCTCGTATGTCCTCACAAAAACTACAAAAATTTTTTGCATAGCGAGATATATCCTGAATATTTCCAGTCATTCTTGACAGTCATTCCTTTTTCAGATTTTAAATCAACCAAACGGAATCTGTACCATCGAACAATATGCCATTGCCAGCAACTACAGCGTCTTCAATATGCAAGCAATTCAGTAGTTTCCGGATATCATCCCTTACTGTTACCGCCAAACCCCTAAGCGACTATAAAGGCCATTCTCTGAATCATCGATAGAGTAATTGTATCGGATAAAAATGGCGGTTTAGAGGGCAGGCAAGCCAGGGGATGGCTGGGGGCCCCTTACATCGCAAGGGTCCCAATTCTGAGATGTTACAAGTTGCTACCCAACTTCCACAATTACCAAACTGGCGTTATGAATACTGAGACGACCGTTAGGTATGGAATTAATCAACATAAGATTCCTTGGGATGCCTTGAGGGAACCGAGTTCGATACGAACGAATAATTCATAATTGAGTTAGAAAATTCGGATTATACAGTCTGTTTCAGAACAGGATCTCTCTTGTTGACGAGATATTTCTGATGATGGAACTCGTGAAGAATAATTATTTGGGCAATAACAATAATCTCTTTGATTCTCTTTTTCAGGTTTAACTTTAGTTAGATTAGCCCTGATGGTATATTGTGTCTTGAATGGGTTGATATAACAATTTATTTCCAATTCTTCTCATTCTTTCTGATAAACCTTTTACATAAAGAATTACGCTTTTTATAATTTGTCCCATATCTGCTTGTGCTGTGTCATTATGAGGTTCAAGTTGATTTTGTGTTATTTTTCTCATTTTTATCT
This sequence comes from Micraspis discolor, assembly GCA_030674115.1. Taxonomy (NCBI): domain Eukaryota; kingdom Metazoa; phylum Arthropoda; class Insecta; order Coleoptera; family Coccinellidae; genus Micraspis; species Micraspis discolor. Next base: position 2,973,035 of record JARTUT010000876.1, on the reverse strand, counting down.
TGATGAGCAGAGCATATATTGCTCATATATCATATAAATATTTCGCCACTCCAACTTTAGGTCGTTGTAATTAAAATGAATATATTGACCAGTGTTTGTACGTATTGGTTCTTGGGATTCCATTCTGTTTACGAACAAGTACATCTAAAAATGGAAGCTGTTTGTCTTTCTCGATTTCCATTGTGAATTCTATAGATTCATCTTGATTGTTATATATTTGAAGAGCCATCAACAAAATACCGAATTGGCAAAATGTTTATATGATAGAGCAACAAAAATATGCTCTACCCAACAAGATAAAAGAAATTAAAGAATTAAAGAACGAATAATTTCATATATGAGATACTAGGCGAATGAGTAAGATCTGTTATCGAAAAAACAAATCGCCCCTTAAAGTGAGAATAAAAGAAAATCAGAAACTTTCACGAGTATTAGCCACCGATAGATCCAAGTTGGTCCAACATGCTGTGGATGAAAATCATCTGATGAAATGGAACGATACATCTATAATATTCATAGAAGAGAAGCCTACTAAAAGAAAAACCAAGGGACAGCTTTTATGAATATTGCTCTTGATTCGATAAGTGCACCATCAATTGAATTGCCGAAAGGTTGGTAGCCAATTATTCGAAGTAACTTGAAGAAGTTTTCAAAGCACAGATAAGTACAAATTTGAGCAAGTTTTCAGAGTTCTCTCAGTTTGACAGGAGTGGTATGTTGAAACGTTGGAAATAAAACCAATGAGAGATGATGGTTATTGCCCAAATAATAATTTTACTGAATCTCTTCAAAAAAACTTGCAATTAAAATAGATTCTTGATCATTAGACCATATTCAACAAAATTATAGTCTTTGCAATACCCAACACTGAAAGTGTTACACGAATATGAAAAACCAACTCATATATACCTATATATAAACCTTTAATGTCACGTGATTGGACAAAAAATTTGTTTCATATAACAATACAAAGATAAATTTTCATCTTCATAAATCATCGAATTAATATTTTATTTATTTGCTTTATTCTAGGGATAAAATATTGTCTTACTCAAAAAGGATTGTTTAATTCAGATTCAGATGGTGTTTGTTTAAATATAAAGTTTAGCCAAAGAATGCCAACTTAACGATGTTATCATGCTGTTTGATTGCACTTCTTACGTAGATAACAATTTTAGTCCTTATGTTAATCATTTCTGTAATTTCTTCCTAAATGTTTGATTTGTAGTGGGAGTATCAAAATGTTCTATAATAATTAACAAAATTGATCAGTTATATATTCACGAAGTCCGAACAAAAAATTTATTATATTTTTTTTTCTCCTTAGTATTTTTTCAACGAAGTTGAAGATACATGTTATTTCACGAAGGATATGTTTATCCAGAAACATACATGTCACATTAGATTACATTAATTTCTAATTGAACCTCTAAGTAGTAGGCTTTCGGAAGATATTTAGGTCCAAAAATGTTTGCGGTTATGCCTGATATCTAAATTACACACGTATGTAGATCTCTAAACTTTTCATTTGAAATAATGATAATTGGTGCGAGTCAAGAATTTGGAAGGATCAAAACTACATATTCAAGAGGATGGAAGTATTCAATGGAATTCTCTTCGAAATGAATGATTGAGAAACAGCGAACATCATAATTTCTTTTTGATGAAAAAAAATATATTCGACTGAAGCTTCAGATGAATGTTTATTAATAATAATAAGGCTTTATTTGCAGCAGACTATAATGCCCAGTTACAGGAAAAATGCATAATTTAATAATCAACAATTGAAATATTCAAACTCAAATTAGCACAAATACATGAGTCGTAGTCGATTCAGTATAACAACAAACTATATGATGAATAACACTGGTATGAAAGAAGGAACTTTAATATTATTTGGATGTTGAAGATAAACATGAGGAAAATTTGAAAAGAAATACTTGAAATTCTCATCTATAATAATTATTGAAAAAAATATATTAAACGAATTAGGTACTTTGATTGTATGAAATTCTCATGTGAATTCTGTTTTTTATGCATGAGCATGAGCATGAGCATGGAAGAAAACCGTAAATTACAAATAAACTTTAATGCTAACTTTCGGATTTTTTAATTGTCATTAATATAACTTGTTACAGTCATGAGTTGAATCTATTTGACAGTTTTTTCTTTGATTTGGAATAAAATGAAATTAACAAAATATGCCATTTGTTGTTTTTTCATCCCCTCAATTATTAATTCGTATCTGTTATCAATTTGATAATATAATTTTTTCACGCTTGTTTTACTAGAACAGTGGGCTATCGTTTTACCCAAATACCTATTATTTTCTAATGTCGAGTCCCAATCGTTTAGTTGGACCCCTTGAATATGGAGTCAGACTTTAGTATGTCCGTAAGACCGTACACTCTCTATATTCCGAAAGAGGCGATCAATAGTTTAATATATTCAGAATAGGTTAATTGTTCAAATACCTTGCTTATGTTCGTTATTGGACCAAATCCGTAGATTGGTTCAGGATTTATGAAATTTGGTTTTCTCAAATAAATCCTAGAATATCCATTGGATCAAGTAGTAACTTCGAAAATATCTGAATGAGGTAGAAACAATCAGGCTTGCAGAATTTCGTAGAAATCGACGTGCTAGATAATTTTTTGAATTAAAAAAAAATTTACGTTATATCTCACAAGATATTCTTCGGATTTAAACAAAAATTTGTGCATTCATGGACGTAATTGATATCTTACATATTCTCTAGCTTTATCGACGTAGCTTTCTTCCACCAGAAGATAATTTTTTTCATTTAATCAAAGACAGGTAGGTAACAACAACAGAAGCTACATTCAATTGGAGGGTGTCAGAACTGACAACCCAAAATCGTGAATTGAAGAAATGTAATTATACGCTCGTTATTGTCCTGTAGAGATTTGATTTGGTGAGTCTGAGTTTTCATATTTTCAGAATAGGTTAACTATCCCAATATTTCGATCAAGTTCGGTATCGTATTATTCTTTTGAAAATTTCCCGTAAAATTGGAAATGATAAATGCTAAAAAGTTAGTCAGAAATTTCAATGCTCGATTCTTTCACAGATACGTACTCGGTTGACATCAGTCGGACTTAGTAATTCAGTTTCAGTGGGTGGGAAATAAATCCAAATGCTTCATTTAGAGTGAAATAATGTATGATTTCAAAATTCTCAAGCCAAATTCATGTTCTGAATAAGTTTAATGTAATTCCTGTAAAAGTCACTCACAGGTGTCAGAAGATTCATATCCGAAAAATCATCGCTTTTGTGTAATTTAAATTTGAATATAAGGTATTTCTAAGAAAAAGTGTTTGCCCATCCGAAATTCTGGTAAGATGATGAAAGAAGACCCTGTTTACCGATCGATAAATTTTCCTGATTATGTTACCATGTGATTCAAGTGGTTATGTTTCAAAGTAGTACTGTTGTAAATGGAACACGATTATGGTTGAAACGAAACCGAACATAAACTGGTAATTGATTTCAATCAAGGATATTGATAATGTGAACTTGAAGAAATGCGACATTCAAAGGACAGGAGCTTAGTGAAAGGAAGATATTCTGTATAGTTTTCGATGGAGTGTAATATGGCTACTCTTGATTGGTTTGTAGGAGAAGGAAATTTGAGCTTTGACTCGAGAAAAACTGCGGGTAATTATTTTTAATTTGAAGTGTAAGTTTTTTCATTTATCGGGAAAAGAATCAGGAACAAGAGCTCAAGAGCACCTGCTGACCTCATGTCAGTGCTTTTATGAATATCTTAAACTTCTCATTGTGGTTTTTAATATAACATAATTGAAAACATAATTGTCTACGGATTCTTCATCAAGGAGTCGAACCCAATAGCTTGCGACTTTTTTCAACTAGATATTCAAAAATTCAAAGCTACTGTACTATGTATATATATATACAGGGTGAGTCTTTGACCTCTGCGTCAATTTCAACCATTTAGGTTCTTGAGATCAAAAGAAACACTTTTTCCATTACGGTTTTTCTATATTCAGCTGCGTTGAAAAGTTATAAGCATTTTAAGTTTTCACATTGGGCAAATACCCCTCTGTAGTCTAGTTTAGTTTGAATGAAAAATACCTTCCACAGCATCCACTATTGAATCTGAATTGTTTAAAAACATTATTTTCCCTCTAAGAAATGATTCACTCACTCATGTTTCATCCGATGAGGTCCATATCCAGAAGGAAGATACAAAATACTAATTTTCTGGTAAAAAAATTCAACACCATAAACATAGATTTTTGTTGTTCTACTATATTTTCTTTCTACTTCAAGATTATAAACCATGCCTTTCTAGTGAAAAATTCCAAAAAAACCTCAGAATTATTGGGTGTTATCATCATACATTTGTAATTTTCTTATTAAAATTTCCAAATCATGAAAACCATCATTTCTATGAAAACTTCCAAGGCAAGAGGTTGTCACTGTGCTTTTTTTTCACTCAAAGCCAGAAAAAATCATCTATGATTTTCCAAACACTGATATTTCTGAAGTATCATCTCCTTGACAGAGACCAGTGAACAGGTCTATGAGGTCTCTTGATATCATACTGTTAAAAATATGAAAATCTTTTTCGAAATCTTCAACAACAATGAATGATGTCACTACGAATAATCATTTTAAAGTGATGTTACTTTGCTTGATGATTATTTTATGTACTGGATCCCAATAACAATTTACCTGGATAGATTACAAGTATTTCTAGATTTAGGTGTGCAATTATACTTTCTTGAAGAAATGCCTAAATTTGATTTTGAAAAATCAACTAGGTGTTCTTTAATAAAAAATTTTTTGTTAAATCAATAATATGAATCTATTCTGTTTAGACTATAATTACTGATTACTGATTTTTATAATCAGAGTATCTGTTTCAATTACCTAAACAAGAACATAAATATTGAATAATGGTTATTCATAGATTATGTCAAATTTTAATACCTTACCATAGAATATTAATTTATTACCGAACCCCAGGAAAAAACAAATTAATATTTGCAATGTTTTATTAAATGAAAGATAAAATCTGTAACGATTATTGATCTTTAGTTATAATTTTCCTAAGAATGATTAGAGTGAATTATTATCACATTAAAATATTATACATCTCTGTGGTGGCTAGTTCCCAATAAAAAAATGTTCTGTGGTTCCTTCTTGTTTTGATTCTGTTTGAAACTGTCAACAGTTATTTGTAGCTTTCTTTCAAAAAAATGTGGAAAATATTGGAAGGATATTATCGATAGCTTTGAATTATTCAATTCAGTATGAAATGATTATGGTCAGAAAATGCATTCTATTCTAATCTTTCTTGTTCATGAGCTTATAGCTTCCAGTTTCAATATTGATTGAATTTTAATTAACCATGCATCATAATGAACATTCAGAAATATTAAAACTAAGTCAAATTCTATTATCTCCTAAGTTTGTGAACAAGGTTGAATCGGTGTATGAAATAAAGATAATAAAGGTATAAAACAAATCTAGGAGACTGGGTTCGAAGTTTTTAAAACTCATATGAGCTCAATTTGCAGCATTCCTATGTTAGAATAGATATAATTTGATGAATCCTGAAAGCCTGAAGCTATAAAAAACCAGCTCTTCATAAAGACAAGTCTTCAATTTAACAGCTCCTGATAGAAAATACTTTACCTATTTCAACGGTCAAAATATACCGAAGTACCGAAGGGTGATGGAAAATTTTTTCTCTATTTATTATGGAATATTATTCTGGATTAATTATTAAATAAGGTGCTAGACATCATTAACAATAAATACAGCAAATGGAAATTTAGATTTTGTGGTGAATGTAAGACAAAAATTTTTCAGTGGTTAATTTCATCTATAGTGTTTTGTGGTGGAACCATAGACTGGAGAGATTTCCCCAACCTTTTGTAGAAAAATTTAATAAAGACATAAAATATGGCAACATTGAACAAATCTGATTATTGAATCATTTCAGCACAAAGTTGGATTTGGGAAAATCAGAAAATTTGGAAAAAATTATATCGATTCAATTCCTTTTAACTTCAAATATCTCAAGAATGGTGCAATTTAGGAGAAAAGATGAGGAATGATTTTATATGCAAAAAAGACTAATGATTCCAGGAAGTACGAGATACAGACCTTTAGTTCAATAGATATTTGTTTTTCATTCAATTTAACCAATCTGTATAGTAGTAGTGAGAAACCCACAAGAAGTGGAATAAAGCTATTGATGCCAAAATATGCACGAGTGTTATCAAAAACCTTCTACAAGAGATCATTTCAATTGATATTGTCGTTTGAATACTACAGGTGAATTTCCATTTTTTTATGAATTTTCAACACCCTATATCTTTCGAACGGGGCCAAATTTGGAAAAATGTTATAGGAAGAAAATGTTTCTTTTGACGTCAAGAATCTATGGTTAAAATTAACGCAATGGTCAAAGACTCACCCTGTATATATTCTTTCGAACTTTTGGCTTATAATATTTAGTGAGCAAACAATAAAGCATATCGATCAGGGGTTAGTGACGGGGTGTCATACAATTCGGTGTATGACATAAAAGCCTAGGAAAAAAACCCAGTAAAAAAACCCTGGCTCCCCGCCTAAGAGTGAAAGTACAAAAATAAGCTTAAATACATATATTTTAGAGACTTCTTTCTTCAAGAGTGGTCTTCTATTGATGGAGACAGAGACTTCTTCAAGTTCCCCACATCGAATCTGAAAATAAAAAGACAAAAGCATAAAAAAACAGTGAATACAAAATATACTTATCAAATTTGTTCGAAATTTATAACCCATTCCAAGAAAGATTCGGAAAAATCATGAACAGCCCTAAAACCATCTTGAAATTTATATATGGGACAACTATTGATGAGATGAGGTATTGTTTCTTCTGCTTCTCCACATTTACAACTTGCGCTTGGAACTGAGTTCCATCTGAAAAGCATGCTATTGGTACTATATTACTGACAATTGGCAAAACCATAGCACGCTGTTTCACTAATGAAATAGAATAAACGAGCTCTACGATAAAATGTCAGTTAATACAATATATCGATAACTTCCATATCTTCCCAATATTTTTGAGATCCGATATATATCTTATGAGAAAACGAATATCTTGAAAAAAAAATTTCGCATTTCATAAAAATTTTCTATCCTGAAGATTTTCACAAAATCTAGCAGACTTCTTTCTTTCAACTTTATTCAAGCGATTGGCAAGTTTGACCACGGAATCTTCGTCAAGAAGTCTAACCCAACCGATTTAGACCATTTTCTCCTCGATTTTCGAAAATAACAGGCGTTTGGGAAAAACGATAACATGTTGAATGATTATTTGGGCTATTACCATCATCTATTGTGGATGTAATGTTTTCCGACGTTTCGATAGACATCTTCTATCTTTATCAAGGAGGAAAAGTAAAAAACCTTTCGAAAATTATCAATTTTCAAAAAAGTCAATATGACAGAAGTCATGAAAGAAAAATGAACAATGTTATATACTCATCTGTGATATGATGATCTTTTTAAGTTGGATCGAACTATCGGCGTCCAAACTTCTGGCAGATCTATAGATGGAGCACTTATGGAATCTGGTGTTATTTTCATAAATGCTGCTTCTTTGATTTTTCTTCTTGCAAGTTTTTCTTCTTTGGATATTATTGATGCTTCATTCCATTTTATACGATGATTCTCATCAACAACATGTTGGACTAACCTGGATTTGTCGCTGTCTAGTACTCGTAGAAGCTTCTGATGTTCTTTTATTCGTACATTCAGAGGGCGTTTAGTTTCTCCGATGTAAGATCTTCCGCACTCGCAAGGTAATTCATATATGCAGTTCTTTGTCCTTTGTGTCTCATTATTAGGCTTAACTCTTGTAAGTTTAGCTCTGATAGTGTCTTGAGTTTTGAATGCAGTCGTTAGTTGTTAGTCCAACATGTTGTTGATGAGAATCATCGTATAAAATGGGATGAAGCATCAATAATATCCAAAGAAGAAAAACTTGCAAGAAGAAAAAAAAGAAGCAGCATTTATGAAAATAACACCAGATTCCATAAGTGCTCCATCTATAGATCTGCCAGAAGTTTGGACGCCGATAGTTCGATCCAACTTAAAAAGATCATCATATCACAGATGAGTATATAACATTGTTCATTTTTCTTTCATGAATTCTGTCATATTGACTTTTTTGAAAATTGATAATTTTCGAAAGGTTTTTTACTTTTCCTCCTTGATAAAGATAGAAGATGTCTATCGAAACGTCGGAAAACATTACATCCACAATAGATGATGGTAATAGCCCAATTAATCATTCAACACGAGCTCCATCATCAACAATATCTCGTCATCAAACGATAACATGCTGTTCGACTAGTTCTATAAACTAAAAGACTAGAATAAGCGACAATACATTCAGAAAATAAATTATATTACTTACTTTTCTAGAAGAACTAATCACTTGTGTGACTACGGGTTACGACTACATAGATAAACTGGTAGGGTGAATGAATAAACATGGAACTTCACCGGGACAACTATGATAAACTTGAGATTAAATCTTTTTGGTTTAAACATCAAAACAGGAAAATGATTATACATCTGCCGACGCAAGATGAGAGTTGAAAAGATGCCAGTGCATCGGGGGTTTTATACATATTTCGATCTCTACCTCTATTTTTCTCGATTTTAAATTGTTGACTAGACTAAAATAGTGATTGTACTTTAAGAAATATCGGAAGATGTATAATTATTATGGTAATAATAACTCATGTAACCCGATCCGTGCAGTTAGGCACGACCACATTTCGCAACATCAGATACAATCATAAACAGTTCTTGCATCTATCCAACCGCTACGTGTATCAGAAATACTATATTGATATGGCCAATAAATAATGTATAATGCCTGCAGCGAATTTCCTTCGCCAATAAGGAACAAGTATTACCAAGAAAACTTTGTAACCTGCAGGGTTTGCGTGTGCTTTATGCAGAAATTAGTAACTAAACTCTTAGCTTAGGAGAGCTTAGGGAGTTGCGAAGTCGGCGAGACTCTACCGGCCTGGACCAGTTGAAGCTTCGGCAAAACTGTCAAACTCTTAGATGGTCCGTTACGGCGGAACGGGCCTGTTCTGGCCCCAGGTCTTCTTGGTTCTACTCGAGGTAATACATACATTACGCTTGTCGAACTAATTAAACCGACCTCTCTTGCATCTTCCCGTATCGGCTTACCTGATTCAGGAAAATTGGGGAGTTTGTGTTCCGAATTGATTAGTTCGATAGTTGTTTTTCGTCCTTGGGATACATGTTCAGTTAGGTTCATCTCAATAGAATGGAAGTAATTATAATCGATTTAACAGTATAATTATCTTTGCTGACAGCTCAAATCAAAGAAACGTTCCTCGGGATATTCAGCAACAAGAAATGATACGCTGTTTAGCGATCTTGTTCTTCGAAAGGAGTTCTTATAGGTTTGCACCAATGTCTGTATCATTCGAATATATGAGTAAAGTGGTATCGATAGTTTTTTTTCAAATTATACTCCTTGCATGAAATTTTCTTTCGATGCAGTACTATCATACAAATACATTAATGCCATTTTTAATCTGAAAACTCTAATACTTTAGGAGATATGATCTTTGGAGATCTGGACTAGGACGGCTTAGAAAATAGGCTCATCAAAAATCTAACGTCCAGCTTAATTACATTTTGAACGACATCATCAATATTCAAAACTGGCCGAAAATATGGAAAACGTCTCTAATCGTCCCTATACACAAGGCTGGTAGAGAAATGAAGAATCCGGCTTATTACCGTCCAATTAGCCTATTACCAAATCTGAGTAAGGTTGCTGAGTAGATTATACAGCAAAAATTTAATATGTGAATTCATGAATAAAAAATTGAAGGCGATTACCAATTCGGCTTCAAGGAAAATCATAACGCGAAACAACAAGTTTGTCGGGTTGTAGTCGACATAATAAATGATTTCAACCTGAAGAACCACACAGTCATGCTTTTACTCGATTTCGAAAAAGCCTTCGACAAGGTACGGCTGGAAGATTTATTATGCAAAATGATCGTATTAGAACTACTCAAATTTCTTATTTACCCAACCAAAGAATTTCTAAGCACTTTCAAGTACGAGGGTAGAGTAATATTAACGCTCCGGGAAATGAAAGCTGGTATAGTACAGCGATCTGTCTTAGGACCTATGTATGTTCAAGACATGCCCGAATATAATGAAACAAATATTGCAAAATTCGCGGACGAACCTGCCATCTATGCTCATTCGTTTATCGCAGAAGATTCAAACAACAAATTGAAAGAAAATTTAGAAATACTTGAAAAGTATTTTCAAACATGGAAAATAAAAATTTAGAAAGCACTGACGTGAGGTCAGATTGCTTTGGCGCTCTTGTTGAGCTTCTTGCGATTAAATATTCAAACCATAACAAATTAGGTGAACAATAGTCTTATCCCGTACTATGGGACAATATGTTGCAAATAATGAACGCCTAATGAATGAACCAACCTATATCTCAAATTAAAAATAACTGTTCATTCCCCAAGTTTTGTTCGAAGCTATAATTCCCTTTTCCTAAAAACTGACGTCAGTGCTTTTCTGAATTTTGACAACGTATATTATTTCAGCCATCGAGATTCAATTCTCTCTCTATGATTTCCCGTTATGAAAAATTTTGATTAATATTACGCCAACTGACAGTGATTAATGAGCCCGGCATTTGTCAATCGAATATCGATCTGTGATGGCCATCGTTCAAAGAAAATCATCGGGACGTATGTCATCTCTCTTTTCTCTTGAGTTAATGAAAAAAATCATATCTTTAGATGGAAAAGAGCCACGGCAATGAAATTTGAGGATTAGTAAGATATCGATCACCTCAATATATTCACGAATTTTTATTGAAATCCGAGGGATATCTTATGAGATAGATATTTTGAAAATTTTCTAGCGTGACGATTTCTGCGAAAATTTGCGAGCCGTTTTGTTGCAGCCTCCCTCAACAATATTTCAAGTATCAAATTGATCGTATGGATATTCTAGTAGTTATTGAGCAAACAAAATTTCAGATGCTCATAACTACTGAACCATCCGACGGATTTGGCCCAATAACGAACTTGACCGAGTTATTTGGACAATTAACCTATTCTGAAAATATGAAAACTCTAGCTCAGCTCTTTTGGATGCTAGAGAGGATACGGCCGGCCGGCCGGACAGACTCAACTTTTGCCACGGATTCTTCATCGGGGAGTCGAACCCAATCGATTGAGACCATTTTCGTCTCGATATTCCGAAATAACAGACATTCCGGCAAAATGATAGGCACTCTGTTCGGGTGAACAAGAGCGCCAAAAATAAACGATACCAAAACTGAAGAAATCGTGTTTAGCGAAGATTTCTCGATAAAAATATAGCCTGTCCCATCAAAATCAAAAAATTTCGAGGTAAAATTAAAAAAATTTAGAAAGCACTGACGTGAGGTCAGATTGCTTTGGCGCTCTTGTTGAGCTACTCGAGAGTAAATATTCAAACCATAACAAATCTATAAGCACTCTGATCACGTGAACAATAGTCTTTTCCCGTACAATGGGACAATGTGACGCAAATATGAACGCCTAATGAATGAACAAACCTATATCTCAAATTGAAAATAACTATTCATAATATTCCCCAAGTTTTGTTCGAAGCTATAATTCCCATTTCCTAAAAACTTACGTCAGTGCTTTTCTGAATTTTGACAACGTATATTATTTCAGCCACCGATATTGAATTCTATCTCTATGATTTCCCGTTATGAAAAATTTTGATTAATATTACGCCAACTGACACTGATTGATGATCCTGGCATTTGTCATTCGAATATCGATCTGTGATGGCCATCGTTCAAAGAAAATCATCGAGACGTATGTCATTTCTCCTTTCTCTTGAGTAAATGAAAAAAATGATCATATCTTTAGATGGAAAAGAGCTACGACAATGAAATTTGAGGATAAGTAAGAGATCGATCATCTCAATATATTCACGAATTTTTATTCAAATCCGAAAAATATCTTATGAGATAGTGAGGATTAAAATTTTATTTTTGGGAAATTTTTTTTAAATTTTCTAGAGTGACGATTTCTGCGAAATTTTGCGAGCCGTTTTGTTGTAACCTCCCTCAACAATATTTCAAGTATCAACTTGATCGGATGGATATTCTAGTAGTTATTGAGGAAACAAAATTTCAGATGCTCATAACTTCTGAACCGTCCGACGGATTTGGCCCAATAACGAACTTGACCGAGATATTTGGACAATTTACCTATTCTGAAAATATGAAAACTCTAGCTGATTCCTTTTGGATGCTAGAGAGGATACGACCGGCCGGACAGACTCAACTTTCGCCACGGATTCTTCATCGGAGAGTCGAACCCAATCGATTGAATAAATTCTACCAGCACCAAGGTGGGAGAAGCCAAATCCTAAAAAATATAACAAAAATAAGAAAACATAATAAAAATCCTCATCACACGCATCCACTTCCCTGCCAAACCCTTCCCATATTTCTTAAACCACCTTAAATAAATCAGATACAAATTTATTTATATAGTCTTATTTTATGCCTTAAATTCGAAAATCAAAGTTCAGCTCTTAACTAGACGAATATAAGTGAGTTCATGGTCACCCATGTAAAATAGGAAAGGTCTGATCGGATCGTGAGTGCTCTGGCATGATTGATTGTATCTTATCGTTCAACACACATTCACAACATCTCAGGGTATCCAGACTTACCGTTGTCATGTCATTATGTCATAATTTGTAGAAAATTGCTTTGCCTACAAATATGTTAATATAACTTTTTGTCCTAAATTAAAGATTAAAGAAGTTATAAGCAAAAAATTAAAAATCCTTTTTGCTTATGTATAACTTCTCTAATTTTTAATTTAGGGCAAAAAGTTATGTAAACATATTTTTCGGCAACCGTCCGGGAAGTACCCACTTTCCGGACGCTTTTTCTTTGAGAAAGAAGCCTTTCCCGGCCTAGTCCGGGAAGTACGTACTTCCCGGACTAGGCCGGGAAGAATCACGTCGTTTTGATCATAGTAAATATGAAAATCTTGGTAGGTATATTTTTGATAAATGAAGTTACCATAGCACTGAGAAAACGGCTGACAGTTCATATAAAATTAGTTGTCAAGAATTTGCATGTTTTCTGATCGCAATCCCAATCCGCATTAAAATATGGAAAGCAGCAGTGATAGTGACAATGAAAATGTGCCTTGGGAAATTTCCAATATAGCAGCCGCTGCTACAGCACAATTATTGCCTGAAAAATCAAAATCAAGGTATGAAAACGTGTATGATTCGTTCACGAAATGGATGGAGATGAAGCAATGCAAAATTATAACAGAGGATGTAATGTTGGCCTATTTGGCGCATAAATCAGAAACAGTCAAATCCTCCACTCTGTGGAGCATGTACTCTATGTTGAAAAGTACCATTTTAGTAAAGAAAAAATGTGAACATAGCCATTTTCCCAAAAGTTCTCGCATTTCTTAAAAGGAAGAATGTTGGTTACAAAGCCAAAAATCAGAAGTTTTCAGCAGTGAACAGATCAGCAAATTCATTAGAGAAGCGGATAATGATACATATCTAATGCTGAAGGTGATTTTAACAAAATATTACGATTGTAGGATATAAAAGTATCAACTTACTTTTCAGGTAGCAACAATTATTGGGTTAGCCGGCGCGTGCAGAAGAGAAGAACTGACAAAAATGTCGATTGATTTAATAAACGATAAGGAAGACATGTTGCTTGTGAAAATACCGGATTCCAAAACACATATTGAGAGAACTTTTGTTGTAATTGGGCAAGAAAACCTGCTGTTGTATAGACAATATTTATCTTTACGGCCATCTCATACTCCACACAACAGATTATTCGTGAATTACAAAAAGGAAAATGTTCGATTCAGCCTGTTGGTATCCACACTTTCGGGAGTCTCGGAATGAAAATCGCAGAGTTTTTACATTTACCCAATCCTAAAAATTACACAGGCCATAGCATTCGTCGAACTTCGGCGACGTTATTTGCTGACAATGGTGGAAACATCACAAATTTGAAGAGACACGGTGGCTGGAAGTCTACCAATGTGGCTGAAGGATATATAGATAATTCCCTTGAAAACAAAATTAAAATTGCCAAGACCATTCAAAAATCACCAGAAGAAAATAATCGATGCGAAACGGAAACTTTGCCATCTTGTTGTGGCTTCAACAAAAGGAATTTAAATATACCAGGCATTTCAAACAAATTGAATCCCTTCAATATCAGTAATTGCTCGAATTTTAATATAAATATTAATATAAATAAGAATTAGAATGTTTCTGTTAATATGTGATATTTTCTGTTCTGTTTAATTTAAATAAGAATTAAAATATATAAAAAAGAAATGTGTCGTCTCATTGATTTGTTATTCTAGACGGTTGCCGAAAAATATTGTACGCAACACGCCCGAAAATGGTTTTTTTGGACTCATAGACTTCTAGGACTCGCTTGCGCTCGTCCTAGAATTTTGTCTATTCGTCCAAAAAAACCCTATTTTCCGGACTTGTTACGTAAATTACTATTGTAGGCAAAACAATTTGCTACAAATTTTGACATAACGAATTTTTTGTAAGACGCATAAACAAGTGTTTTCATCCCTTTCTTCAAGATTTCTTCTAGGTACAACGAACATGTTTTAGACTTAGTAGACCAGGCAGCAAAGGACGCCATGTGTTTTTTCGGAAGTGGTTTGGACGTCTGTCAAAGTTGCAAACCATATTCATGTAAACTTTTATCACAACATAACATGCATATCAGCACGTACACCACCTTATATGTTCTTATATGTTGCCTATTGTGTAATTCTCACAATTTCATTCACGCAAGTGACTTGTGAGAGACGATTTTCAGCGTTAAAGCGCATTAAAACGAGACTTCGTTCTCTACTGGGGCAAGTACTGTTAGATTCGGTTATTATATAATATTAAATACAGAATCGGATCTAATCAAGGATGCCGAAAACAGCAGCTTTCACGATCGATTCATTAACTGCTTAGCTGAAAGTTCTCCACTTTTGACAAAAATGTTGATTGGCTAGCTTTATATTATTATTTGTTATTAGTAAATACCTACTTATTAATTTACTTCATTTTTGTATCGTAATAAATTTTTTTATAGTTTGTTTATCTCAATTTGTGTATCTCAGTATTTTTCGATAATATCCCATCACCAAGATATTGGGCCTCGGGATTGCGATCAGCCACCGGGGCCCTTCCGGCCCAGTCCGACCCTGAACGACACGGAGTGAGAGATCTTCATACTAATGAGTTTCTCTTTTTCTCAATATTCAAACATTTACAATCAATGATTGATTTTATTAAATTTAGAATAACATTGATGTGAGATCAGCAGCATTTGCGCACTTGTTCTAGAGTCTTTTCCCCCCACTTTGGAACAGTGTCACACTAATACAATTGCCACTATGAATGAGCAAACTTATATCTCAAGTTGAAAATAACTACTCACTGTTTTATTCAAGTTCTGTACGAGGCTCAAATTCCTTTTTCTTAAGAAACAATCAAAAGTATTCATATCAACTCCATAGAAAATCTTTCTTACACTAAGCTCTTTCCTTTGAAATATCTCATATAATCTAGTCAAAATTACAAATTTCTCAAAGTAAAAATAACCAAACTTAAAGTTTTCTTCAGTTTGAGTTCAGTCACAATCCTGTTCCTCTCAAATCTGTACTCTTTCAAAATATAATCACTTGCATTGCCTAAATGCAAATGGCTCCATAATCTGGAAAATTATTTTATCGGTAAACAAGTTCTTCTTTCTTGATTATACCAGAATTTCGGACGGGCAAACATTTATTCTTTGAAAAACCTCATATGTCGAAACCCGAATTACACAAAAGCTATTATTCTTCCGAATCGAATCTACTGAAACCTCTAAATGGCGTTTAGTAGCATTATAATAAACATTTTCAGTACACGAACTGACAGCACACGTTATTTCACCGTAAATAAAACATTTCGATCAATTTTCCACGAACTGAAACTGAATCAATAATTCTATCCGATGTCGCATACGTATCTGTGAAAGCATCGAACATTGAAATTTCTGACGGGCTTTTCCGATTTCACAGAGATATCATTCGGACTTCACTAAAATTTGTGCTTGTATGGAGGTTATTGATATCTCACATTTTCTCAAATCTCATCAGTAGATCTCATCTCACCGTAGAGTTCTTCGGAAATATGCGAGTTTTCATATACTTCAGGGAGTAACAGAAGTTCATGAAATAAACTGAAAAGCCATTTGGAAATATTTGCTTTCTGGTTCAGTTTATTTAAGGTTGTCATCCGTCAGGTTTGACGAAAGATGGCTCTCTGTCTATAGAAGATATTTTTTAATTTGGACTTGTATACTTGTATATTAGGTATTTTGAACGACAAGAGCTTTCTGTGGAAAAATTTAATTTCTACGTGGATTTCGATGGAGTAGATATCATAGAACCTCTGGTTGCTTTCTAAGGAAAAAAAATTTCAGATTCGAACAAAACTTGAGGAAAACTGTGAGTGGTTGCTTTTAATTTGAGATATAGGTTTGTTTATTTATTGTGGAGGTTTTATTACTATCACACTGCTCCAAAGTACGGGAGAAGACTTCATAACTAGCGCGCAAATGATCCTGCCCTCACGTCAGTGTCTTTTCTGCATTTTTTTTTATTTAAGATAGCACTGAAAAAACAGGACCAGACTTTTGCAAGTTAATGTATTTCCCAAATTTTTGTCAATATTCTTCAACACAAATAGGAAGTATGTAGTGGGGTCTTAGGCTCTATCTTCCACCAAATCAATTTACCGTTGGCAGGGCAAAGCAAGGAGTCCTCCGTCTGGCCTATAAGATGGACCGTTAATTGAATCATGACGAGGATGACGCCCGAAGGGACACTCCGACTTTCATCTATCTGCAGTAGTTGCTGCCAACTTCGAAGAGCCACAAAGGTGCCGAAACTTCCATTGATGTCTGTAAATGTACCGCCACTTCGGTTTTAATTAATTTTCGACTATCTGGTCATCTGGCATTGACTACCCCGGAGGATAAGTTAGTCATTACGTCTACAGGTGATGCTTATCAAGTGAAATCGATGCATAAAATCAAATCTCAAAAACACAGACATGGAGTCAATATGCGTATGCCTACTTTCAGGGGTTTATTAGTCAGGTATTCTAAGCTCATTTGCAACGTTAGAGAAATCTCTGGAGAATTTTAAGATTCTATCGGTTCGCAAATTCGCTGCCGCTGCATTCACAGTTTGTTGAATTTCTCTAGTCAAGAAATTGTTCTTAAATAAGTGATTATATTACAGAATATCTTCCCAATTACCCTATTACAGGTGTTTTTATTGCGCGCTTTCATTTAATTATAAAAAAAGCCCATTTATTAAATATTGCAATATACAGTGAGAGCAAAAATTATGGAACAAATTCATTTTCTCATTTCATATGGCAACATAATCCTGAAACAGGGCATATTTTGTTTCACTTTCAAATTTTTATCCGCTTTTGAAGGACACCCTGTGCCATCCTCATCAACCCTCTTTTTTTTTAATAGGAATGTGTGTTATGTGGTATTATTTGTTTGTCGAGTTCTTTATATTTTCTTTACATTCGCGCAGAAATTTTCAAGAAAACAATTTTTTTTTTTTTTGAAAAATTAGTTCATCGAGTTTTTCAGTGCTTGCCTTTTCTTATGGCTCATTCACTTTAAGACGACGGTATCTGAAGAAAATTGTCACCAAATGAAAGTCGACCATCAGGAACCATTGTCTCAACGTAAATGAGCCATATTCATACTGAAAAATTTTTTAAACTCATTTTTCAAAAAAGAATCTTTTCTTGGATTTCTGAGCACCTCTAAAAATGATATGAAGACCTTGAAGAACCACATGATTCATTTCCCTTATTCAAAAAATGCAGAGGATTGATGGAGGTGGCATAAGGTGCAACGAAAATCATTCAAAAATGCATAAAATTCGGTAAAAAACTAACAAAAATTAACCTGTTTCAGGATTTTGTTGCCCAATATTTTTCTTTCGATATAATAAATTTGTTCCATAATTTTGACGTGCACTGTGTGATCACAGATACTAAACATATTGAGGAATTGTTTTTCACTATAAATTAAACAAAAGATTGAAGGTTCGAAACATCAATATATCGATTAGTCTGTTGGAGTTTTATATATTTAATTAAGCATACATGGTATCAATTTGAAATCTTTCAATGCACATATCTCTGAAACTAAAAAAGCTTAATTCGCTATAAATGCTATACAGGTAGGGGTGACCACACCCACTATAATTTCGTTATGGGGTGAAACACCCTTCTAACTTCGTTTTTATGAAGAAATATTTCATTTAATTGGATTCTAAAAACGCATTCCATTTTCTAACATTCTGGAATCATTCTCTTGGAATAGTATAATGTTGAAGATCGTCCATTGAAGTCGGTTATGTTTTAAGTGACCTCACAGAAAAAAGTCAAGGGGTGTTAGATCAGGTAATCTCGCGGGCCATTCCATTATTTTTGTTTGGACAATGAAGTAGAGCACATCCACATTCGTTGAAATCCTTGAGAGAGATAGATTTTTATTTGAATACCATCTTTGTTTGCGCATAGCATTTGTGAAAAAGCCTCCTCTGAATGGCGCTTTCACCCTCCAATTTTAAATGGGAATTAACGTTGTATGGAAGGTACCTCATATTATAAATCTTATTACGTCTGTTTTCTATTTTTACGTGTTTTTTGCTCTCTTTTTTAGGTTTAGAAAACTAGAAGAACGGATATGAATAGATTGATATCATTTCGTATCGATTCCATGTTAAGTGACTACAACGAGAAATCATCAATAAAAACCTCGAGTACTGAACAAAATAAGATTGTGTCATAAATGAAAATCTTGAATATTGACTTTTAAGAGAAATGATAATGACCAGAGGCGTTGATAGAAATTCATTCACGAAAATCTGCCTTTGAAAATTTCTTGCTTCATGTATAGAAGATAATTCCTCCTATACATAATGATTTCGCTTAGCAAATCCAATCCGAAAAATCATCACTTGGATCACTAGACCTAGTCTTAACGACCCTCCCAGCACGCAGGGCTTCTCTAACAGTAATTTTTCGAAGAGTAATATAAAAACAACTCTAAGAAACACGCAGCCGTCCATTATGGCTCAGAAAATTACTTTTCTCTGTTTCAGTGTCGTAATGAGTCATTACAGTACTAAAGACAGTGCTGTAATGAACTCATTACAGCATTGTTTTTGGTTATATTTTTCGTTTTGTAGTTGACAATACTGACATCCTATCCTTTCGAATGTCAACACTTGTCCATTGCATGTCAATTGTCAATATTAAACCATGTAGAGATTTGAACGAACTATTCAAATTCTATAATCTGTCAATTTTCGTATCAGTCACACCAACTGCGAAAATAAAATAGAAAAGCCACTAGGAGAATCTGAATTTTTCATTAAATGCCAATCAATTTCTCTTTATTCTTGACTGAAATAGAGAAAATATCGTCGAATACTCGTTGCAGAAGGCAATTCCAACACTCATGCTTTCAAAAACTCGCTTCTTCGTCGCTCGTTTTCGAATTTCGCATTCGTGTTGGAATAGCTGCCCATTCTACAACTTGTTTTAGAATAACCTATTATAAGCGCACTGAAGTTGTTATTTGATTTTTAGTAAGGCCTCATAATCACATGATTTGATACACCTTCTGTCATCTAGTGCTTAAAAACCGAAGGTCCCTAGAAATATCAAAGGGTCCTGCTAATTAGGATCACAGATGGATTATTCTAAGTGTAATGGATTTCAACAATTGTATGCATTATTTAATTTCTGCTCAAGAATTATTCTGAATGCAACATAACAGGTATAAAGCAAAATCAAGAAATATTTTATGCAGAAATTCATAAAATAATGCAGGTTCCAATAGCTTTCTGTGTTTAGTTCACAATATTAGCGCTAGATGCAACTAAATTCATAAAACTTCAACATTTAAAATGATCTTCAATATTATTGATAATTTAATTATTGATCGACATAATGATAAAATGCATATTTATTTCTTATTATTAATATGAATGAAAGTGATATTACTTAGAAATTTTTAAGCACTTGAACGTAGTGTTACAGTGAGAGCATTCATTTTCACTGAGAAGTCGATATTTTCTTAATATGGAGCCGAAAATAGTTTGAAACGATTGGGTATGACCCCTCTATGGAGAATCCTAGAAATTTTTTGTAGTCACAAATTTTAAATCTCTTCAACCATTTGAGTTATTAAGGACCACTGTAGATATAACATTTTGTATAACACATTATATCTATTGAATGATTTCATTTATCTCAAATCTTCATATCAAATGGAATTATATTGTAACCCCATAAGATATATGATTAACATGATTACATCCCTTTATTTTTTCTGAAATGTTTTAGACCTCTCATCACCTTTTCTAAAATTCATTCTTCGAATAACTGAATAATCGTCTATCTGTTAACATAGCGAGTCAAATTCCTTGATAAAAAGTCGAGATTCCAATACGATGGATGCTATCATACCTAATCCAATATACATCTTTGTGACCTTACGCTCCAAGCTGGTATTATTGACACACCAATTGTAATCGAAAAGATAGAGAATTGCCAAAACATATTTATTGCAAAAATATACTCTAAATTACATTGAATCTCAAATATTTCCAAATAACAACATTACCTCAATTCGAATTTTTCATCCTCATCATATGACATTACATAACAAATCTATTGGAAAGACTAAGTACAATATCAGTCAAATCATGTTATATTTTGGCACTTGCACCCATGATGCAATATGGCAAAAATAATCAGTGGAGCATCATGAATCAGTGCCAACTTTCAACTTTGTTATTATGTCTTCAATGAAAGATAAATAAATATTGGATAACTATTAACTAAAAAAACACAACAAATAATGAGAAATTTGGATGACTGCATTTGAATAAATAGAGGGTTCTGTTCATGTCTCCTCCATACATTTTATCAATATTTTGTGACAACTCTTCTCATTTCCTCTTCATCTTGACCAGAGCTAAAAATCAAACACAGTTTAATCAAAATCGAATAAGGAACGTTGGTGGGTACTCTTTTTCCAGTCAAACTCTCTGTTCTCAAATTCTAAGTTTATGAAAAAAAGAGTAATTCTGAATGCTGCTAAAAATTGAAGACAAATAACAACTATTTGATAAAGAAATAACTGCTATGCAGGCGTTAGTTTTTCTGGCATAGCACGAACATTAACAACAACCTTATACATAAAATTCCTTCCATAGTTCAAAATATTGATGATAACAGCATCTAAGGTGTCTTTGACTGGAATCCAATAGTATTTCATTCCCAGTTTCTTTTTGAGAGCATACAACTGGGCTGATTGCAATGACTTATCATAATCATGCACCTGATTCAAGACTGATTGCTCTAAAGGTGACAATTGTGCAAACCCTATCTTGACCAAACTTTCACCAACATCTAAAAACGGCTTTTCTTTTTTACTAAGAAACATATGAATGATTTTACTCCTTATTTTCTTGGTTTCTGCTTTCCTAACTACCTGCAGATTTAAATGTCAATTAGGAAAAACTGCTCCAAATAC
Source organism: Micraspis discolor (assembly GCA_030674115.1). Taxonomy (NCBI): domain Eukaryota; kingdom Metazoa; phylum Arthropoda; class Insecta; order Coleoptera; family Coccinellidae; genus Micraspis; species Micraspis discolor. The sequence goes on along the minus strand of JARTUT010000876.1, from coordinate 2,951,242 downwards.
CCATCTGAATTACCTTACAGGATTTCTGTTAGGAAGTAACACTTTACAAAGGAGGGAATCTTTATCTTTTTTAACAGGAATGAATGTGACTTCTGCATTAACAACCACAGTCTGTAACCAGCTGATTCCCAAACCAGTAACTTCAATTCCTAATATTTTAACTGGAAGCTCTCCTTTAGGAACAAGAGGTAGAGACACCAAAGGTTTATGCTCAACCATTAAAAGGGATCCATTAGGATCGATTCTTTTAACAAAGCCTGTCAGCTCTCTTTTCGACTATGAATCTGTTTGGTACATCTTGAGGCCTTTTGAATCTGCTGAACTATAACAATTAAACTATTATCATCCTTAGAGTTGTCAAAAAAAACTGATTTCCACTTACTGGTCTTACTTTACGGATTGCTGCACCGAGACCAATCAACGCTACTGAGTAGCAACCAAGCTGAAAATTTTATCAATATAAGAGTGTCATGTAACATGAAAACATCTTATACTAACTTGAACACCCACTATATCTTGATCCATAACATTTTCATATCGTCTGAAAGCTTCTTTTAATGTATCCATATCTATTACAAAAAAATCGATCGGAGAAGTATTCGTTTGAACAATTCTAGCGAAAAATTATTCAACATTCAAAATTATGTAATTGACTAAATGTAATTGTCAATCTAAGGTTAAGTCAAACAAAAGTCAAAGACCATTACACTGATTACACACACATTACATGGTGCATTAGAACTGATCGATGGTAACAAACAAGACAATTTCTAAAATATTTTTCGATATGTTCAGAAGATCGTTTATTCTCATTTAAAATACATTACATGAATATCCTTTTTAACACTGTATGCTGAACTGAGTGCCCACATTAGTGATGGGCATGCTCGGTTATAAATAATCGGTTATCCGAGTATTACAATCCTCGGAAACATCCGAGGATCAAAATACTCGCCTCGCGAAATACTCGGTAATTTCGGCACACCTCCTTATGCGATCGAGTCGGCCATATTCGAGCTGAGTCGTTTGAATCCACATATTCTTATTCGCTTCATTCAAATGAATAGCCGAATAACCGAGGAATCCTCGATTTCATATTTGTATTCGTTTCGTTCAATCTAATAACCGAGGATATTCGGCGAGGATCCTCGATTTCATATTCGTATTCGTTTCGTTCAAACGAATAACCGAGGATATTTGGCGAGTATCCTCGATTTCAAATTCGTTTCGTTCAAACGAATAACCGAGGATATTTGGCGAGGATTCCTCGGTTAGTCGATTTCATATTCGCATATTCGTATTCGTTTCGTTGGGCTTTGGGTTTTTTTTTGCGCGCTTTGGATTTTTTGTGTGCTTTCGGGTTTTTTGCGAGCTTTCGGTTTTTTTGTGCGCTTTGGGTTTATTGGGCGCTTTGGGCTTTTTGGGCGCTTTGGGTTTTTTGTGTGCTTTCGGGTTTTTTTGGGCGCTTTCAGTATTTTGCACGCTTCCGGTTTTTTTTGCGCGCTTTCGGTTTTTTTTGCAATTTCAAGATTTATTTGATACTTACGCATTCGAGGATTTATCCTCGAATAATAATCCGAGTATTTGAATACTCGGTTTCCGAGTATCCGAGTATTGAAATAATCCGAGCATGCCCATCACTAGCCCACATCTTGGGAAGGTGCGAAAACACACGATAAACCAGTGGTGTCGGTATCAGCAGGCATTCTTAAGAAATCGGAGATATTCACTACGTTTACGTTCAATAGTTAACTTGAAACATTTTGAATCTGTTTCCATGTTTGAACACACATAAGTTGTTCAATATATTCTTTATAATTTTACTTCGATCCAACTACTGTTGCATAGTTAAGTAACATCAATTTTTGATATGAATTTCGAGTTTTTTTTTAGTGGAGATGTGTGGAGAAGTTTTTAAAGGTAGAGTTCATATTAGGCATTTCAGCAGAGTGGAACCTATTTGTAATACAAGAATTGTTGGGCATTTTTATGGTGAATACTAAAATATTTCCACTCTTTCGTGAGCCTTCACCTACAAGCAGTTTCACAATTGACCAATCCATTAATGTATGGACACCCTTCATAAGTCTCCATTCACATAGCGACAATATACAAGAAACCAAGAAGTTGAGTATAGCTTCACCATATATATATATTTATTAGACATATATTGTGAATGTAATTTCCAACGCACATGTGCAAAACTGAAAGTCTTGATCAGCGCTTTTTGAAATTGGCGCACATTTAGGGCGATAAGTAATAGATATATTATATATTCCTTCGGGGAATAACCTTATGATGGTGCGTTTCAATATAAATGAGATTCTATTCGAATTTGGAATAAGGGATTCGAGTTTTCGAACACATTCGGATAGACTCGTTTGCGCATGAGCAGTTTAGATTATTCGACATATTCGAAGGCGTCAAAGTCTACTATGTTTAGTATGTTGGCATTACATGCATAATGTTCTCATAACTACATGAGGTTCACATGGAGATCGAGAAGGTGCCGAAAACGGTCCCGACGGCTCCCGCTCAAAATATAACACCAAATCCTCAGCGCACACAACCCATACTGATGAGTCTGATATGTGCGTCAGGGGTGAATCGCGTATAGATGTAAGTGTTTGGATGATAAGGAAAGCTCAGCCGATTCATATGTTTGTATGCGTTTTGAATGCATACTTCATTGACAGAAAAAATATTATTATTTGGAATGAGATTCGTTTTTCAGTTTTTCACCAGGAAATATTGACAAATCGAAATTAGAGATTCTCTCAGAAAAAATAAATCCCGTTCTCTGTGAATGAAACTTACGTACAGATCACAATATTATTAGGAAATGAAGCCAAAATTCTATAGACCCAATGACATTTGTTTTGTTCATCAAAACGAAAATTTTTAATTTAATCCTATCCACCTGCTGAAAAATTATCCCATTGCTTCTAAATTTTCCAGATGGTTTTATAATTTTTCTGAATGCTCTGAAATTTTTTCCAATGTTTGAAAATTTTTCTCCCAGTTCAGAAATTCTACCTCTAAATTTTTTTTCTTCTTTAAAGTATTTCCAACTTTTTCGAAAATTTTCCATTTCATTCATCACACCCGTTCGTCTCTCTGTCTACAGTTTTTCTATTTATATACTTCATTTAAATGTTATTCAGCTTCAAATTTATTAAATTTAAACGAAGTGAAAGTGAAGGTCATCAATTTTTACTATGCTCTGGAAGATACTGGAGAATTCAATTGAATCGGATAAATTCGAGAATTTTAGCATCTAGCTTCACGTTGTATTATGAATTTCTGTGATGTATACCAGTTGTCATTTTTTCTTGGTAAGTGCGAATGTCAGTGTCAGTGTCAGCTGTCAGTACTGTCAGTAAAGTCGCCATTTGTGGAAAGTCAAATTATCATTAGAAGATAATGTAAGTTTTGGTATTTTTCCTGCCTAATTAAGTCGCAGTTACCAGTAACTAGAGGAATTGTACGTTTGTGCAACTTTGAGAAAATATCTAAAGTAAACCATTTGTTCATGCTATTTGTTGATTGATCCAATATCGTCTTCTGACAGGAGATAACACTTATCCAGTTTTAACTCTTGAAACAAACATTTATCACAAGAGTATCACAGTTTTTCTCGTTTTTGTTCAGTTACAATGCTACCTGGAAATGTAGATCCACGAAGACCCGACAAAGTGCAAAGGTACAAGCCTAACCCAGTTAGTGCAAATGGTCAAGGCGAAGATCTCACCCCAGACTATATGAATATATTGGGTAAGTTTGATAACAGAAAATTCTTCTATCCTAGACAAAATCCTGAAACATGATATGACAGTTATAAGTCTATACATTTACTTGCCAGTTAGTATTACTGTGCTGAGTTACATACTTTACAAAATTCATGATAGTAAATTTTCTGAGAAAAATTGTATTAATGTCATTCAGCAGTTCCTCAATAATCATAATCTAATTAAGATCAATACAGTTTCAATTATTATAAGCTGATTGTGAATATGATTGGCAGTCATTAGTAATAATTTATCTTGCTTGAGTAAGTAAACATTGTTAAGAATTTTAATTTACTGGATTGTTCAAACTTGGTGGGAACTAATAGCATTAGAGAAATCATTTGAGTTGTAACTGCATTTTAATTGCTTAAGTTATTTAAGTAATTTTATCATCAAAATGATTTCTCTTTAGAATTAGATTTTGGGAGTGCTTTTGATAATTTCAACTCTCAAAACATGGTCAAAATTTTGGTCAGTGCTCAAATTTTATATATTTATGGGCTGTTTATGGTTGATTGTTTTCAAGATTTCCCTTATTCTATAGTTGAAATTGAAATTGTCAAAGGAGAACTTTCAAATTTTGATAAAGTGCTTTGTCTCTTGTTCAAAATTTGAGAATGTATTATGTACGATATATAATAAAAAGCAGCCATATTGAGTGTGAGTTGGGTACACCTAGTGTGTTAAGAGTGACTAATTTTTGCGTTCCGTAGGTCACCAGGCGACCTCGGCAAATGCAGTGGAGTCCCATGAAATAAATGCTGGTGGTGAACCCCAAATGGAGGAGCCCCACGAAGACAGTCATGAGTGTGTACCAATTACCACTACTAACGCAACTAATGTGATACCCACAAGCCCTCAATATGGTGTCGCGATAATTTCCAATACTGGTATAACTACTGAAACTTCCTCAGAAAATAGCATGCCAGCGGCCGAGATTGTAACAGACACACTTTCCAAACCACCAGATGATGTGAAAGACCCTCAATCAACACCAAGTAGGAATGATAGATTTAAAGTAGTAAAAATTGCTAGTTTAGAACCTTTCAAAAGAGGCAGATGGAAATGCATGGATTATGTAGATGAAGTGCCACCAGCGACAAGTCAATCGTCCAAACTAACTCAATCAGCAGGAAATCTACAAGTGGGGGGTATTTATATGCAAACACAGAGTTTGCCACCACAGCAAATACAACAGATATTGATGCAAGGCGGTTACACAAACGGCACTCAGTTTTTTCAAAATGTTCCAGCACAAATGTTACCTCAGACTCAATATTTCTACCCTACTGGATCTAGTATACCACAGCAAAATATTCAGCAACAGATTGTCAATTCAGCAGGAGTGCCAAATAGTATGCCTACACAGTTCATCAATTCTTCCCAGCAATATTTCCAGCCTCACATGGTACCAAATTCTAGTGCTTTCACGATACCTCAGAATTATCAGAATATTCAATATGTACCAGCTAACATGATTCAAAGTCAAAACAGTGCTTTTGTACCTACTTCACAAAGCATTCAATTACCCATGAATTTTCAACAGAGTCAAACTTTTGCTGGCCAACCAAATGTCGGACAAGCGAATATCTCGCAACCTATTGTGAATGGACATGCTTTTCCCCAACAAAATGAACAGAATGCAAATAGTTTACCAAATCAAACAGCGAAGAATGTAATATTGAATTCGGGAGTTCAACAACCAATTGTTAGTCAGTCTCAGATGCCACCTCATAATATGCAGAACCAGATGGCAATTCAAGCTAACTCCCAGCCCGTTTCTGTGGTGCAAAGTCAACAATTTCAGCCACAGCAAACGCAGAACACTAATACAAATCCTCCAATCATGTCTGTTCAACAACATAATATGCAGCCAGTACAACAGGTTGTGGCAATTTCTTCTCAAAATTTTGACCAAAGCGTAGCCAGTAATGTGTATACTAATCCACAATTTGCAACAAGTGTTAACAGTTTAACAATATTAGAAAATGTTGAGACTTCCTCAGAAAATATCAATGAGACTGTAAGTACAACTGAAGCAAGTGGTGATAATCCGGATGATCCTGCAAAAACAAATCCTGTAGTTAATGCAATAGATAATAAAATCGAGCAAGCTATGGATTTAGTGAAAAGTCATCTGATGTATACTGTGAGAGAAGAAGTAGAGGTGCTTAAGGAAAAAATTGCAGAGTTAATGGAGAGAATACAGCAATTGGAGACTGAAAATAATTATCTTCGTTCCCAAATACCTAAAAATCATGTGCTCAATTTGCCCCCTTCAAGCTCTAATACGCCTGTTGCTTCTTCTAGTACCACTACATCTCAGAACACAGTTCCATTAGTCACCACAAGTCAAAGTACTAATACATCTAACCTTAATAATACATCGACTGAAATACAGCAATAGATTCGGCTGTTGATTTTATTTACCCTCTGTTCTCGGCCAGTTGAAAATCTGGTTTTGTAACCTTCAAATTTTCATGCAATTTTGAATAGAAGTTGCACTTTATAGATATCCTATCAGAAGTTTCAGAGTCTTAGCCCTGCTTTTCCATTGCATAGTTGAACTCAGACTTGGCAATTTGTTGGCAGATAAATGTTTGGTAAATGGAACAAATCAAGGATAAGTTTGAAAATACTCAATAAACAAATGTTCAAATTGCAACCTTCAATATGAAAAGATATTCCATTTATAGTTGGATGGAATGCAATCTCAATTCAATAACTTCCATTGAACACAAAAAATTTTCAAGACCCTTTATTTTATATTTTCAGTTGAGTAGACGAGTAAATTCCTGTAATTCTGATGTTTTTCATTTTAAATAATCATAGATGGAAGTGGGGAATTATCAGTTGATGAACTTTCTTTAGCTAAATATTTATGATGTTATGGCTTTCATAAGTAGTTTTTTCTGATTCTCCTTTTTTTAACAATCAAAATTACAGAATACTTGATATCTTTCTAGTATTAATCACCTCCCATAATCACTTGTGCAAAGAAAAATTCTGCTTCACATCTTTTATTTTATGAGAGAAGCTTTCTAGTCAGTTTGCATCAATATTTATTTTAATTTTAATTTCTTTATCATAAGCTTTGTAATTCATAAGGCATGTTTCTTGAATGAGATGTTTAATTGATAAAAAAGAAAATTTCTATAGGAAGGCATATCACAAGTGGTATCATCAAAACTGCAGGTAATATTTCAGTGCAATTTTTTTTTGACGGCTCGTAATCAATTGCTGGTCAACCTTCATTTTAACTAGATACTCATCAATCAGAAATCTGAAATGATGAATTTTTATTTTTTGGACTGCCATTTGATTCCATCCATTATATTGGAAAATTCTTCAATTCAATGTTTTTGATTGGCCGATTAAATTGAAATATTTGTAAATTTTGTACAATGTGTAAATTATGTAAATCGAAAAAAGTGAACAAAAAGTTTAATTGGACTATAGCATGAAACCAAATTTTTGATTTGGTGCTACTGGAACTGTGATTATTATTATTTATTTTGTTGGTTGATTTCATAATAATAAATTACTATTTTTGTAAAAATTGATTTTCTCAAAATGAAATTATATCAGCTATATATAATACATGTTGAAACTATAACAGAATCACTGTATGCTATCATAGCAGATGTGCAAGTAATATATGTAATAGTTGTCTTATCAGTGTACAGAATTGTGACATTATTCATAGCAATTTTTTATGCATATTTGTTCAATATAATTTCTCAATGTTGAACTGCTAAATAATTCTATCTGCAAATTTAAGGTGACAGCTGATCAGATATTAGGTTTGTCAAATAATCATTAAATATCCTGTTTATAATGCCCATGTTGGACAGTCATCCCCTGGTTTCATTCAATTAAAAAAAAAAATTAATGAAACCTTTTCATTCCTACTTTATTGATTTACAATTTATGTAGAAACAATCCAAGAAATCAAATGAAGTACATTGTTGTAGAATAACATAATCTTTATGATGGAACCATTATGTAATCGAAATGAGTCATGGTATATAGTAATTATATACTTCACATTCATTGCTGTGGCACCCTTAAATAACTAGGTAGAGCATTTTCAACGTCTAAAAAATTGTGTAGGATATTATGGCTGTGTTAACTATCAAATTGTTTTTGTTCAGTAATGAAATATGTAGGGAATAATATGTTAAATAAATATGCATGAGGTGAATTGTAGAGTTTGAATTTCTCCTATGGAATTTGTTTATGGCTTTTAAAGGTTTTGTTTTGTGATTGCAATATACATTACCTGAGTGAATATATAGACTGATGGAAAGAAATGTATTTGTATATTTATTGGTGATTCTATATAGCAAATTCAAAATTATTTATGATCTTATTTTTTTTGACAGAACAATTTTCCATTAAATTGGTGTAGTTCTTCAAATGAGCCATTGAATTGTATGGAATGCTAGTCGTAAATTTGTTTTTTATAATCGATGTTATGTGATATGCTCATCAAATTAATATTCCCAAGCTTTTAGTTGAAAAGACTGGCCTATGTTTTTTGAAGCATATTTATAGTTTTTTATTCATACATTAAGTGATTTTAGATATTGTATCTGTGAGTGAAGTTATCATGAAAACTATTTATTTAGTGGATTTACCAATGTTCAATTCTATTTATATATTGTTCATAATTCCAAGAAAATATTGTATATTTCTGATTCAAAGCCATCACAAGGTATTAAATGTGTATGCATACTCCTTTTCACAACCTAGTGAATATATTCATAAACTATGAAATTATGTGTTGTATTGTTTTTCTATTGAGTATGTTTTTATTCAAATACATAAGGTAAACTATATTTTACTACGCTATTACAATATACAAAATAAACACTATAGTGAAAAACTGTGGTTTACTTTAATATAAAGACGAAATTTTGTGATACTCTGGTATGTGGTTTAATTTGATATTTATTTTTGTGAACTTCAAATATGCATGACATAAAATTCAATTGCCCAGCAGAATAAATGATTTCTCATAAATAATTGAATCACTGAATAGTATAAGTACACATCGTATTCTTAAATTAGAATTTTTTTGGTTTAGGTATGATTTTCAGCATGTGCGCACTCATGATGAGGTTGAAATGGTGTGCTTGGGTAGCCTTGTACTGTTCCTGCATCAGTTTTGCCAACACTCGTTTGTCAGATGATACCAAACAAGTGAGTTAAAAATAAATTTTTTCAAATATTTGCAATTCTATAAAGAATACTTGGTATTATTCATGGACTTGTGTTGGGGGGGCCCATCTTGTATTATTTTCAAACTTTTCAACGTCGCGTCGTATGACCATGTGTTGCAGGATTTATTGAACAGTGACCAGGGGAATCAAAGGTATCTTAGCACTGCTATACAAAATGAATTGATTCAAATCTTATCCGATAAAGTCAAATCAGAAATAATAAAAAATATTTGTGACGCACAGTTTTTCTCGGTAATAGTTGATACAACTGAGGATATTACCAAAAAATATCAACTATCTCAAGTTATTCGATACGTTACGCTGCAGACAGATCAAAATGCAGAGGCCAAGGGTATGACGGTGCAGCAACCATGTCTGGTGTTTATACTGAATTGAAAAAAAGTATACAAGAAAAACAAAAGATGGCCAAATATGTGCACTACCCCGCACATAATTTAAACTTGGTGGTCAATGATGCAATGTCAGCGATTCCTGAAAAAGTAAATTTTTTTGGGACAGTTTAACAACTGTATGTGTTTTTCAGTCAGAGTATCAAAAGATGGGATCTTCTTTTGTCATCAGCACGAACTCTGAAGAAACTGTGTCCAACTAGATGGTCTTCTAGAACAGCCCTCAGCCCTCAGATATTCTTACACAGATGTTATGAAGGCACTTTAGAGTGTGGTAGTAAGGGGGGGCTAGATCGTTTCCATTCGAAGATTTAGTGTGAAAAAAAACTCTTTCCTGGGGGTGCGCTAATTACACACAGTACCCACAACCAATCCCCCTGCGCTAAATATGCTGAGTGTTCTCTGGAAAGGGTTACCTCATTATGGTGGGAAAAAAATTAAAAACCTATTGAATTATTGTTATATATATATTATATTATTGTTATTTCTATTTATAGAATTAAAAGATCATATAGATACACACTCACATATTTATCTGAAAAAATTTCACTCTTCTGGCCGTCCCCCTGGACGCCCTTGTGTCGGGCACGCCCGCTTACGGCAGGCCTGGTTCCTGATATCTCAACTAATCGTAAAGAAATGAGGACTATACTAAGCATGCTGTAGGCATAAATCTGCTAAAATTCTATTGGTTCCTGATATCTCAACTAATCGTAAAGAAATGACGACTAAGCATGCTGTAGGCGTAAATCTGCTAAAATTTCATTGGTTCCTGATATCTCAACTAATCGTAAAGAAATAACTACTGACCATACGGATGCAGTAGGTGTAAACTTCCTGAAATTCCATTGGTTCTTGATATCTCAACTAATCGTAAAGAAATGACGACGGTCAATGATCGTTACGCCACTGTATGCAAGAGTCTCAGAATTCAAGATTTTTTTACAGAGAATATCGAACAATATATCAAATTTCAGGGACGCTTTACCGATGCTAGAACTTTAATCACTGTATATTTCAAAGATTAAGATTCATATAGAAGGGAGGGGGAGGTAAATTTGCGTCGCATAGCGACGTGTCAGGTCTGCAGAGCTCATTACAGGGACAATCTGAAAGGTCAAGTTACCCTCTAATCGTCCATCTATGTTTACGATAAGTATTCTACCTTAAATTAGCGAAAATCCGATGTTCCGTCGAAATGGGTAGAGATTAGTGAAATTCTTATTCGTGATTCTCTGAACAAAACTTAGGGTTGTATTCGTATTTATCTATGGTCATAATAAAATTATTACTTTTACCACTCGCATTTTGTGACTTTTTTTTTCAAAATTGAGCAAGCATTGAAGGGAAGAAGAAAATTTCAAATCTCGTGATCACAAAAACGAATATAACAGAGAAAGCAATAGGGGTGGCTATTTTAAACCCGAAATAAAGTTAGGGGGTTCAAAAACTTCCTGAATAAAACAATTAGGCTATTAATCGAATGTGTGGAATTTCATTACTATTGAATTCTCAGAACGGTAAAAATAATTCAAAACAGCAAATTCGTCGACTCCTTTTGGGAAAATTTTAGGGGAAGTACCCTCATTAATTTTCACTGAGGAATCATTGCCCAAAGTTCTTCACATTTATTTACAGATACCTCTATATAAGATGGCGTAAAGCAGTTTATTTATATTTTGAATACGACGGTTGCCTTTTATATTTCGATAATGGAAGATTTAATTAGGCAACCGTACATAATAATAAACAGAAAAAATTAGCTTTAATTTGATATATAAATGATGAATGTACGTTGTGGGTGTATAAATGTAACAAAATCATACCTGTGTATACCTGGCTGCGAAGAGGTGCGGCCAGGTGCGGCTACTATGATTTTTCAGAGTCTTTATAGATGTTGCCGTAAAGTAGACGACATTTTATTGAAAAAAACAAGTTTGTGAAATTTCTTACGGATTATGAATTATTAATAATTTAATTAAAAATACTAGCGGCCACATATTGATTGGCAACCTGGTAGATATAAATTCTCCTAATCATAAATATCTGCAAACATTTGGTTTTCAGCAAACACTCGATGAGTACACTGATTCTGCAGCCGGATCTTAGACTATATGATTAATAAATGAAATGTATCTTTTTTTCAGGTTCTCAGTTCCTTCATGCTATCTATTTCGGCTATAGTAATGTCTTACCTACAAAATCCTCAACCGATGACTCCACCATGGGTTTCGATAATGAATTGAAAACGCAGTCTGCCATGGGAGAAATACATAGTATTTCAATTTAAATAAAGTTCAGTTGTTAAGTAGTTTCGGTTATTATGAGCTTACCCCATTTTACCCATTGAAAAAAAAACAGCATGTGTATAAAAAGAAAAATTTATATTTTCAAGTCATAAAGAACTATACATATATATTTAAGTTAATGGCACTAAATAGTACACAAAAGTTAATAAACACATTACCTTGAATGCGGTAGCTTTTTTATCAGTGATTAAGAATAAAGTTTCGTAGAATTCACTATTGAATTATCACAGATTTTGTTATCGCTAACACTTACAATATTGAGCAATCCAAACCAAATAATAGCTAGTTCATGTTTCAAACTCATTCAAAGATGTTAAAATGTTGAAAAATTCAACATAAAAGCCCTTATACCTCATTGAAACTAATTTCTCAAAAAGTATTGACAGCAATGTTTGCCAATCTGTACAGGTTATTGGATCGCCTAATTTTATGCTTTCAGTGTATTGGTTAACAGAAACATTTATATACAAAATAACTTTTCTCTACAAAAAGCATATTTAAATTTTTGATTCAGGTATTGAAAGATTGTAATACCATAGTTTAAACTTATCTTTAAACTATGATAATACAGATTCGTTTGTGCAATCAGATGCAGAAAGATTTGAAACACTCACATTGGGACAATAAAATCACCTGAACTGGCGAATATCACTCGGACTAATTAAATCTCTCTTAGTCCTACGATAGTTCTACTCACAACCCATAGGCAGTGAACTAAGCGTTCACAACGCGGAGTGCAGAACTTGCTGGAGTTTGTGCACAGCCTTCTAAATGTTTAGCCCGGAACAAAGAAATTCGGAAATGTACTGTAGGTATTCTAAACTTCTAGAAACGAGTAGCATTGTTTTGTAGTGCAATAAAGGTTTTATCAGATTTGAGTTAATCGTATCTATTGAAGAGACTAGGAGGAACATGTTCTGTTAGAATTCTAAAGATGGAAATAATTCAACGGCCTTTTGCAGCCTTTCTCTGAACATTCATTGAATTCCCTACTTATGCCTTAACTATCCATAGTTAGAAGACTTAGGATGTAGAACATCGGTGCAAGCGGTTGTAAGTAATTTAAAACTTGAAAGTTCTATGCATATAAGCTATCATGCGAAAATATTTTCTTTCCAATTATAATAACTTTTGACGCAAAATAGAAAATTTCAATGATTATTTATTTGTCGAAATCTCGTTAGTAACTCTGCCAACATTGAAATAGTTATGTTTATTTCTCTGCCAGAACACAATGAAAAAAAGGTCAAAATTTCAACAAATAATGCGATATGGAAAAATAAAATATACAAGATGTGGAATCTGAGTCAAACCACAGCCCATTGATAAAACCATACACACTTTGAAACAGACACTCACAGATGAAATGAATCAAGATATAATTATGTTATTATTATAAATTAAAGAAATGCCCAAGAGTGAGAAGATACAATATTTATACATGGGATTGAAGAATTAAAGTAGAATATTGAGTTGTATAACTGGATGAGGGGATATCGCCCAGCTCTGAGGAAACTAACCATAAAACTATAACAGAGGATATTTTATCCCAAAAATAAGTTATGAAAAAACTTAACATTTCGTTGAAAATCGAATTGAGAATATAATACAACAACAGTGGAATCCTAAACTGAACTAATTATCAGGAAACTAGCCACCATAGATAAAACTGAATAAGTAACGATTTAAAATAATTAAGCAAACTCTAAATTGAAAACTCACAATCAAACAATAGTTATGATAGGAAACCCGGTATAGAACCTTCTAAAAAGAAGTACCTACAAGAAATCAAAAAGCTCATTCGACTATAACATTTTCGGGGGAGTTACCTATGACGAAATCCTATATCCATCCTCAAACTCGAGAAGACACCCGGGTAAAAGAGAGTTAATAATAGACTAAAAGAATTCTCCTAAAACACATGAAAGAAAATAAAAAAAAATATGCAATAACATAACATAACAACAACATACCTACCGAAGGAACTTGAGAAAATCATCGATAAAAAAAATTATCCAAGGAGACCTATACGAAACGCAACTTGTTATGTAGCCTCGACTCCATTTCGCTGTGCTGTGAGGACTGGAAGCTGCTACGAGTTAAGAAGTGCGTCGGTCTCTAGATGGGTACCCACAATCCGCGACGGAGATACCATCTCAACAGAGGTGTTATCCCTGTTAATAGCAGTCATTGTGATTTGGATGGGGTGGTAACGGATAACTTTAGTTGGTCTGACCACATTCTCCATGCAATCAGCACAGCTGAAAGATCGTTATTCCTGATCTAGAAAGCATTTGGCAGCTGTGATCCCTTAATGTGCTCAGCTAAATACCGAACTTAAGTGCGGCCGGCCCATCATTGAGTTCGCTAGGCTTGTTGAATTCAGATCGTCGTTTGCGAAATAGTATATTTGGAGTTGGTGATTGCGTCAGTTTCATTAAACTCGTTCTTAAACAATTATGTTAGTTGGTGTTTGAGTGGGAATAATCTTCCTGTTTAATTTCTCAGATAATTTGTTTTTATCTGCTCTTCATGTTTGAAGACTGCTCTCTTATGCAATTTTCTCTGTGATTTTGGCCTAGCGTAAACTGTAATCACTATTTTGATAATATTATTAATAATAATAATATTGAAAAAATAGAGTAGATATAGCCCAAACGAAAGAGTAATAAACCACAGGTTGTCTAAGAAAAAGACAGCAGCAAAAGAATAATGTTATACTATGCTAACACTCACACACGGGATGATACAGGAAACCCAGGAGAATGTTGTTAAAAGCAGTTTATGTGAAACAAGATGATGTAAACATTGAAGTCTTTCTATTTAAATTAGACCCTTCAGTGGAGAAATACTGAGAATAAATAGTACATTGTTTACCGGGTAGGAAAAGCCTAACATTCCTGTACGACTGTGAAGATTGCTAAGTCGAGGCGCAAGCCGAGACTTAGCAACACATAGTCCAGGAATGTGGCTTTTCCTACGAGGTAAACATACTATTTTTCCGCAAATCGTTTAAAATTCGACAGATATTGATTGATTTAACAGAAAACGCAATAATTTTATTCCCAAATAAATGGTGCTTTGAAATTCCTAATAAAATTACTTGGGTTACTATGGAAACGTATTGAGGTTGAATTGTCAAACTTGACTCTTATAAATTTAATTGCTGGTGTTCTCGAAAGTAAAATGATAAGTGATGATGAAATTTCCATTCCTGGGACTCCTCGAGAGCTGGTTGAGGCAGTGAATACTGCTTCATTAGAATTATTGCCAAAGAAATCAAGAGAAAAGTACGAAAATGCATACAGACGTTTTATGGATTATTGCATGAGTAAAAATACGAGTTCTTTCTCAGAAAATGTTGTAATGGCATACTTCCTAGACCTTTGTTTAAAGATGAAATCTTCAACATTATGGGCCAATTATTCAATGCTGAAGTCAACCCTTGCACTTAAACACAATGTAGATATATCTACATACTCAAAACTCAAAAAAAAGATTATAGGGCAAAGAAATCTAAGATTTTAACGAAGGAAGAAATTGAAAAATTTATCCAGGAAGCTCCAGATAAAGAAAATTTAATGATTAAGGTAATTTACAAGTTTTTAATTTCTATTTAGATTATAGCTTTATTTATTTTTTAGGTGGCTGTAATATTTGGTATTTCTGGGGCCTGTAGAATGGATGAGTTAGTCCGAATGACTGTACACGATATATAAGACTTAGAATCTAAGCTTTTAATCAGCATACCTGATTAGAAAACCAACAACCAAGATCATTTGTAATTAATCAGATCTACTTGAATGTTTATCGAAAGTATGTTTCGTTAAGACCAGGAAATATGAACAGTGACCGATTTTTCTTTAAATATCAAAGCGGAAAGGGTTGTAGACAAGTGGTAGGAATTCATCAATTTAGAAAAATGCCCAAAATAGTTGCTACTTATTTGAACTTGGTAAATCCGACAGAATATACTGGTCACTGCTTTCGTTGGTCTTCTGCAACAATATTGGTTGACTCTGGTGCCGACATAACTATTATAGTTTAAAGAGGCATGGCGGATGGAAGTCATCAAACGTTGCTGAAGGATATATCGAAGAATCGCTTAACAATAAGGTTGAGGTGGCAAATAAAATTTTCACAGTACAAAATATTCAATAAAATGACCCTTCCACCCTGCATGTTGTCCAAAATGTTTCTCATAGTTCTAAGAGTGTTCCTCCAATGTTCAATAATTGTACTAACTGTCAAATTACTGTAAATATAACAAATTGATCTTAAAAATGTATTCAGCAATGACTTGATGTTTTCAAAATATAAATTAATTCCTTATAAGCAATGTGTTTTCTATCATTTATGTAGAACACTAACAACTGTACGGAAATATCATTTTTCGGCAACCGTCCGGGAAGTACCCACTTTCCGGACGCTTTTTCTTTGAGAAAGAAGCCTTTCCCGGCCTAGTCCGGGAAGTACGTACTTCCCGGACTAGGCCGGGAAGAATCACGTCGTTTTGATCATAGTAAATATGAAAATCTTGGTAGGTATATTTTTGATAAATGAAGTTACCATAGCACTGAGAAAACGGCTGACAGTTCATATAAAATTAGTTGTCAAGAATTTGCATGTTTTCTGATCGCAATCCCAATCCGCATTAAAATATGGAAAGCAGCAGTGATAGTGACAATGAAAATGTGCCTTGGGAAATTTCCAATATAGCAGCCGCTGCTACAGCACAATTATTGCCTGAAAAATCAAAATCAAGGTATGAAAACGTGTATGATTCGTTCACGAAATGGATGGAGATGAAGCAATGCAAAATTATAACAGAGGATGTAATGTTGGCCTATTTGGCGCATAAATCAGAAACAGTCAAATCCTCCACTCTGTGGAGCATGTACTCTATGTTGAAAAGTACCATTTTAGTAAAGAAAAATGTGAACATAGCCATTTTCCCAAAAGTTCTCGCATTTCTTAAAAGGAAGAATGTTGGTTACAAAGCCAAAAATCAGAAGTTTTCAGCAGTGAACAGATCAGCAAATTCATTAGAGAAGCGGATAATGATACATATCTAATGCTGAAGGTGATTTTAACAAAATATTACGATTGTAGGATATAAAAGTATCAACTTACTTTTCAGGTAGCAACAATTATTGGGTTAGCCGGCGCGTGCAGAAGAGAAGAACTGACAAAAATGTCGATTGATTTAATAAACGATAAGGAAGACATGTTGCTTGTGAAAATACCGGATTCCAAAACACATATTGAGAGAACTTTTGTTGTAATTGGGCAAGAAAACCTGCTGTTGTATAGACAATATTTATCTTTACGGCCATCTCATACTCCACACAACAGATTATTCGTGAATTACAAAAAGGAAAATGTTCGATTCAGCCTGTTGGTATCCACACTTTCGGGAGTCTCGGAATGAAAATCGCAGAGTTTTTACATTTACCCAATCCTAAAAATTACACAGGCCATAGCATTCGTCGAACTTCGGCGACGTTATTTGCTGACAATGGTGGAAACATCACAAATTTGAAGAGACACGGTGGCTGGAAGTCTACCAATGTGGCTGAAGGATATATAGATAATTCCCTTGAAAACAAAATTAAAATTGCCAAGACCATTCAAAAATCACCAGAAGAAAATAATCGATGCGAAACGGAAACTTTGCCATCTTGTTGTGGCTTCAACAAAAGGAATTTAAATATACCAGGCATTTCAAACAAATTGAATCCCTTCAATATCAGTAATTGCTCGAATTTTAATATAAATATTAATATAAATAAGAATTAGAATGTTTCTGTTAATATGTGATATTTTCTGTTCTGTTTAATTTAAATAAGAATTAAAATATATAAAAAAGAAATGTGTCGTCTCATTGATTTGTTATTCTAGACGGTTGCCGAAAAAATATTGTACGCAACACGCCCGAAAATGGTTTTTTTGGACTCATAGACTTCTAGGACTCGCTTGCGCTCGTCCTAGAATTTTGTCTATTCGTCCAAAAAAACCCTATTTTCCGGACTTGTTACGTAAATTACTATTCCTTACAGTAAGGACGTCCTGACTATTTCTTCAAGAAATTTTGACAGGAATGTCAAAATTTCCTGGCGGCTTGCGAAAATTTACTTTTTAAAATTCGGCATGGTTATCAACATACCTACGGTTTGCTCTGGCATGACCGTTGGCAGACTGTTACAGGCTATCTCAGACCGGCTGTGTTTTGTATATATTTTGGTTAGCAAAATCGAGATGACATGAGTCGAGAAAAATGGTATCAGTTCCGCCATATTGATACGCGATTTCAGTCAAACTTTGACATATTATGTTGAAATTTTCAGTGACTTTGTGTACCGTAATAAAATAATGATTATATAAACGATTTCAGTCAAATTCCTCCCATTCCCTTTATTTTTTCAAATGTGCTCATTAACGAGAGCATATATTTGATTGGAAGTTAACATAATCTGAACCTAATTTTTCCGCCATATTGGTGCTACTTTTATGTCAAACGTTGATCGATTACATTTCATATGTTCTCCTCTTTATTATGCAGGGCATACAAGCTCCAGTCGACCGGAAAGGAAAACTGTACAGGTATACATACCTGCACAGGTCTGCCTCGTGGTGGGGACGCTCCGGTAAACTGTACTGGTCGTATGTTCTTTAGCGGCTACCGTACGCGCCACTAGACTGAGACGAATTTCGAATTTGCTCCGGTGACCTGTGCAGGCTTGAAAAACTGTGACACACACGCCTCGGTCGACCTGAGGAGGTATACCTGTACAATTTTTCATCTCCGGTCGACCGGAGCGTATATACCCTGCATTTCATCTCGATGGTTGGTAGAGCTAATCTATAGACTATATTTTCAATGTTTTGTTTCCGTGAACTAAAAGTAATAAAAATAAGCAGAAAATCCTGCTGGTTCGTTCGCACAGTTGGTATTATGAAGGGTGGTGACATGTTCATATTTATTCTTATTTATGAATAGGTTCATAAGGCAACATCTCTATACTTCTGAACGTCATCAACGGAAGCGTTACTTAACGAGTTCTTGCTTGTCAATTTATCCATCTGTTTTCTATATATCAAGAAATCTGGACCATCAAGCGGTCCATAATAAATAGGAACGCCGTAATTTTCAACAGGTTGAGCGTAAAATCCTGTACGATTCCTAATTATATGGCTGTTTTTGTCTGTGCTATCTAAAGCATCCATAGACGCAAAACGAGGTAATTTAGTCCTCTGCTGACGGTTGATGTTACTCCTCAAACTGAGATTGTAATTTGGTGGAACTGCTGGACTCGTTTCTCTAGTTGGTGGCGGATATTGGGTCCATCTGCTGAGTCTGTATCCAGATAGAGAAGATTTATCATCTATTGCTCGGAGGTCCATCATCGACTGTGATTTTTTGGACATAGGGACTGTAATGAAAAATATTATCAATATAACTCTAAATAAGATTCCAAAGGGACATCAATATTAAATGAAATCACAATGACTGTTCCGACCCGTTTAGTCGTCGGCTAATCAGGTTTACTTCTTAACTTTCGCCCACAACTTCGCTAGGTATCTTTACAGGTCTGAGACCTAGCTGTTGATTACCGCAGTTGTGGGCGAAAAGTCACTAGAAAGCATTCAAGAAAACCGAACATAATAGTTTTTCCGAAATATCTGACCGTGAGAGCATTCAAAAGTTCATACAATGAATGTTTTGCACAATCAGAAAATCAATTGATCACTCACCCAACTGCTCATGATCATTCGGATTTGCAGAGAACACACTGGCATTGAATTCACTCTGGGTAGTAAAATAATAGTTTTCCAATGGCATGTTTATATTATTCGATAGGTTTGTATCGTTCCACAAATGTGACGAAGATAATGACCTGAAAAAAATCAACAAGTTCTTCAATTTTCTGGTTCTCCTGAATACCATTCATTTAGTCAACGAGAACATCAATTCATACCATAGTATGAATTTGTTCAGTCTGTAGGAAATTCATCAATTTCACTAAAGGGAATTGAAATAATTTCTACGCAATAATATTAGAAAATTCAATGATTTCGAATTAAATAGAGTTATCCCAAATATACACAACGGAACCGAAAAGTTCCAGAATATTTGAAATGAAATGTAATCGAACTGCAGCGTTTCTATTGGCGGCGCCGAATTTCGGTCCTAAAAGAATAAAAGGTCGAACCTGTGAATCGATATAAGCATTCACTTCTCAACGCTGCCAACACCAAGAGGTTCTCAATCATCCAGTTTGCGGAATAAAGCTCCACCACTTGAAGCAAACTTCAAGTCGAAACTTCCCAGATCCAGGTACCGAGAATAGAAAATATTCCAACATGGAAGGGTTTTCATGAAATTTTATCACGAGACGTTACATATATGATTTCGCATGTTAATTGTCTCCCATTCATTAATGCACAACCATCCAGTTTATCCACATTACACACAGCTTTGCTCTATGCAGTTGAAGAAACGAAGAGAAATAAAAGTAGAACAACTTTTGTAACATTCGATCAGCCTCCTTATTTCAAAGCTAACACTGTCATTGTGCAGTCGGACAATCCTGAATTTAGGAATACTGCTGTGAGATTAGGAGGGTTCCATTTATTGATGTCATATATGGGCGCCATTGGCTTCATCATGGATGGGTGTGGTTTGAAAGATCTTTGGGTTACTTCATACGCTGCACAATCAGTGAAGAAAATGTCTGAAGGGCTTTCAGTGAGCTTTACGTGCACACATATTAACTTTCACTGCCATAGGAATTCATATTTTGAAAACAAGCAATACAACTGCGACTGATGAAATTGAGAAAGAAGTGAAAATGTTGTTCGAAAAATGGAAGGAAAATTCTCCTACTTTGGGCGACTGTAATATTGACCCAATGATAGTATGTTCAACTCGGAAATTCGAGGAAACACTTCAATATTTGAAGATCGTGATTATTTTACTCCAGTTTGTCGAAGCAGAACGTATTGGAGATTCAGATTTGCACTTAAGCAGTGTCAGGAAAATGTTACCACTTTTTCATGCATCCAGGCATTTCGCCTATGCAAAAAGTGCTCAATGGTACTTACAGGATATGGAAACAACGATAGATCCATTAGAATTCGACAGGTTCACAAAAGAAGGATATTTCACTATTCGTAGGACAGACAAAGCTTGGAGTGGAGTCTGGAGTGATATGTGTATAGAACAAACACTAAATAGATTTTTCGGTACCGATTTAAGGCTTGGTAGAAGAGTCACACCCAGTGTTGTTGCGCGTTACCTTCTGGGGAAACCATCGGCATTTGACGTCATGGAATGTTTGGAAGAATATGATGATTTGAGAACAGCGAATAGTGAACAACACGTGGATTTATCTGAAAGTCGTACGAAGAGAGATAAAGAAGACATAGAAAAAATTGTATTCTAGCTAAAATGCCATAATCCTTTTGAGAAAAGAGATTATCTGATGTCTCTTTTTACAGGTGTTATTGGTAGCGACCATATTAACTGTCATATGGCATTTCAAGGACGCAAAGGAATGGAAGCAATCGTTGGAAAAAATTGTGAAATATGACTATGTCATCAAAATTTAAAGTCAAGAATTTATGCGGTAGCCAGAATAAAATTCGTATTCCTGGAGGTACATCTTCTATAGACTCATCTGCATTGTTGCAGAGAATGTTCGTTCTTTATCAGAACGTTGAATCAAGGAAAAAAGAGGCAATTTCTCACGAATTGTCGCCTTATCCACTATCTCTCTTCGACGAATATGGATTAATGAGAAAAACTGTTAACTCTGACCTCTATAAATTATTCTCAACGCATCTTCAATCACAATATCTGCTTACTGGTATGATATATGTTATGGATGGTGGATGGTTATTACACCAAGTTGTATGGGGTATGAACGATTCCGCCGAAAAGAAAAAGTTGTTGCCCCTGATGTACAAATTGATGAAGACAAAATAGACAAAACAATGACACAAAAAAAATTTTTGTCAAAAATTGGGAATAAATATTCATTTATCAAAATACTGTCCAATTATCTACGAAAACATATTATAGAATTAAATGTAGCAGAAAAAGATGCCGACGTAGATATAGTAATGGCAGTAATCTCTCTGAAAGAGAACATTCCAGAATCGGTTGCTGTGATTGGCAGTGACGTAGATCTCTTACACCAGATCACAGTAATATATTTTTCTACAAAGTTGTTCCAGGATCGAAAGGAAATACTATGTATTCAGCATATCAATACCGTGAATTGAATCCATTTATTTTATTCGCCCATGAATTTGCTGGATGTGATTCTACTAGTGCTATGTACACTCAAGGAAAGAATAAAATAATACGTTTACTACAGAGAAATCCCGATCTTCAGGAATCAGTGCAGATTTTCTATCAAGAAGATAAAAGTATCAGAGAGCTTTATCCTATTGCGGAAAAAATAGTGAGATATCGGTACAACACAAGTTGGGAAAATTTGAGCATCGGTGAACCGAGATATAAAATATTCACAACCCCAGTTTTAGGAACCAGGAAAACATCACCCATAGTAATGCTTCCTTCAACAGAGTCAGCATTGATTGAACACACCAGACGAATATTATCAAATTCAGGTTTGGCTAGGATAACCGTCGTTGAAACCTGAACATTGGGGTTGGCATAGATCACATTGTATGCTACTTCCTAAAATGATGACCAAAGCAGTAGCTCCACAGGAATTATTGAATAATGTGATGAAATTCATTCACACCCTAGTTTTATTAGTTTCAAAAATTTCAGAAATTCACTCTTATTCTTGTTTTTATTTATTCACCTTTGTTTAAGGTATTCTGCAGCTGTAATGGAAAATGTGATACTTCTCGCTACAGTTGCAAAAAAGCAGGACTGAAATGTACAAGGTTTTGCAAAATGTGTAACGGCATAACTTGTGAAAATGTCTCTGACCTGATAAACAGAATATAAATGAACTCTGATGTCGATGAAGACGAATGGAATCTAGATAACGCTGAGAGAGATGATATTGATGCATTTAATTGAAGAATTATTAGTAAAAATGAAAAAACAGTTTTTCCTGATATTATTCGATGCAGAAACTTTAATTTTTATTCATTAATGCTATTGCTCTTCAAATAATTACTTGAGTTTTACAATTCAACTCTTTCGTCCCATAACTCTGAATAAATTTTTTTCTTTCGAAGAATTACTATTATTTTACTAACAGAAACATACCTAACTAAGTTTAAATTATTATTCGTATATCGTATGCATCTTAAGGAAATTCAGCTAGGAATTTTTTCATAATTGCGGCTGAAAACTGTTTTAGTTTTTGAATTAATAAAATTTCAATTTCAATTTCGTCAAATTATAAAATTGCTTTTTAAAATTTATCCAATTTTTGACTTCTCTATTTTTCATATAACTTCTAGCCTCCATTGAAGAATCTATATCGCCTTCGCTAGCACATCAGATTAGAAAACCGAACATCGTTTTACCCAAACTGTCCGTTTCCAACCAACTCAACATTATATGATAGAGTTCGATGTAATAAAAGCAATACAATAACAAAACAAGTAGAGTCCAACTCTGGCGAATATCTTCCAGATGTTTGGTTCACCCTACAGGTAGTCATTTCATCGAGCGCCAGATTTAAAATTTGTTGGTATTGCGCTACTAAAGAAATACGCTATTTATCAGTATACAAATTCACTTTCGAGAACGATAAAGTGCATAATTTGGACTAGAATTCTCCGCTCTAAAACTTTTGTTTGAAACTTTTTCTTATTAAACCTTCTAATATGCGAAAATATCGGAAAAACCGCATTTTTCTCTATATTTTCAAGGATTTTTCAATGTTCCTGAAAATTTTAACACCTGCATTTTGACCATATGTTTCTTCATGTTCTTCATTTTAACAATCAACATATCAAAAATGCAGCTCTTTCCGAGAAAAAGTGATTTCAGCCCTTCCTTTACTGGACTATTCAGCCCTTCCTTTACTGGACTAAGAAGAGCATCCCAGAGGACATCATAAGTCCTCACAACGACAAATAAGTTTTACGATCCATTGGTTTAAACAAATTGTCTTTCTCAAGACGGCTTAAAAGTTCCACAATTTGTTTGGTTCATTAAATTGTGTTTTGGTTACAATCATCCGTTTTATTTTTTCCATCCTTGCCCGAAATAAAATATATTTTCAGGTCAAACACAATGGAAGAACCCATAAGTCACTTTTCAATAAGATTGGACATTTGGGCAAACCATAGGACGCTGTTCTATTAGAACAAGCGCGCATAAATAGGTAACTACCCAACTAGCCATTTTTGCTTGCTTACTCTAGTAGAACAGCGGGTTATCGTTTTGCCCAAATGTCTGTAATTTTGGAATATTTAGCCGAAAATGGTCTCAATCGATTAGGCTTGACTTCTCAAGAAGAAGAATACAGGATCAACTTGAGTATGTCCGTCCGGCTGTATACTCTCTATTTTCTGAAAGAGATGAGCTAGAGTTTTCATATTGTCAGAATAGGTGAATTATCCCAATATTTCGGTCAAATTCGTTATTGGGCCAAATCCGTCCAATGGTTCAAAGGTTATGAGCATAAATTTAGATTCTTCTATAACTCCTAGAATATCCATCGAATGAAGTTGTAACTTAAAGATATTTGAATTGATTGATATTTGAAAATTCCCGAAAAAAAATTGGTTAATACTTGACTCCTCATAAGATATCGGATGTATTAAAACAAAAATTTGTGCATGTATGGACGTTATTGATATCTCGCGTCTTGAATTTCATAGTCGTAGCTTCCTTTTACTATAAGATATGATTATTTAGTCATTCACTTAAAAGAAAAAATTAATAAAAAAAATATATCAAATGGTCAGTCAAATTTTCAATTTTCGATGCTTTCACAGATACCCACGTATTCGATTTACATCGGTTGGACTTATTTATCAGTGTTAGTTGGGGAAAAATTAATCGACACGGTTCGTTTACAGTGAAATAATATACATTATCAAAATTTAGAAAAGCACTGACGTGGATATTTAGGAGAAGGTAATTTGAGATAAAGGTTTGTTAATTCATCGTGGCCGGGGTATTTGTATCAACACATTGTTCCAGACTGCGAAAAAAGAATTTGAGCAAGCGCGCAAAAGCTCCGGGCCTCATCTCAGTGCTTTTCTGAATGGTTCAAGGGTTAGAGCTCGTTTATACTGGCCGGTACTTTATGCCGTAAGCCGTTACCTTATTCCGTATTCCGTAAGAATTTCAGTAGGCGTTTATACTAGCCGTTAACTTAACCGTAAACAGAACATAGAGTTTATGGATTTTGCTCTATGCTTGTTAATAATTCGTCATTTTGAATTTGTATTTCTACGTTTTGATACGTGCTGACCATCTTGAATTATATTTAACTTTTTTGGTAGGTGCACTGTTTTCAAATATGACGCCCACTAGCGAATTAACAGCCACATTATTAATTGTGATAATTGCTAGTATGGGAGCAAATAGAAGTGTGAAAAATGTTCGAAGAAAGCGCCGTTGGAGTGTTACCTACCGAGTAAGTTGATGTAGAAAATTATAATTGAAAAAGATATTGAAAACCCAAATTTGGATGGTTATTCTCCATTTTTGGGTAAGAATTGAAAACGGGTCACGTCCGATTTTTCAATTTTGAGTTAGATCCAGTGTAAAATTTTAAAATTTTATTTTACAATGGAAACACGACGAAGAGGCAGACCAGTGGGTTCTCGAAACGCTACCTAGACAACCCGAACTGAAGGAAACCGACGCCGCGTTCATAACAATAATTACGCAATGCGATCAGTACTTGTGGCGAGAAGGGCTATGGTTGAAAACAAAATTACCGCGTTTTCTGTCTGAGCTGTAGTTGAGGCAGTTTTTAATTTATTATGCGGCAAAAACCGTGAAAAATCCGCTTGCAGTAGCCTAAGATTTAATGCATTTACATTGCATCTCTAGGCAAACCGAACAATTGTAATTTGTCGGTTGTAGCCCTGTGCTATATACGTACACCTTCAGGTTTCGTGCACGAAAAACAGGAGCTTTCATCTGATTTTCCAGAAGCTCCCTTTTTTTTCGCGCGTTCCACGTTTTCTTTCTGCAGTTGCTCCAATTGAGTCTGCTCTTCTTTTTGCCTCTTTTTCAGAAGGCTGTTTTGAAATCGCCGCTGTTGGCGTTTCAGTTGGGCGTCGGAAAGTTTTTTGGGCATTTTTTTAAACACGTCTTCACTCGATGAAAGCTAGACACAAAATGACATGAACGGCTGCTTATAGGGGGGCATTTCCTAATAACGACGGCTATTCCACTAGTATTTTGAATAATATTCGATATGATGAACAGTAGCAAGGACCACTTAAAAACTGCCCTTAAATTAAATTAGCTCTTTC
Organism: Micraspis discolor; assembly: GCA_030674115.1. Lineage (NCBI taxonomy): Eukaryota > Metazoa > Arthropoda > Insecta > Coleoptera > Coccinellidae > Micraspis > Micraspis discolor. The sequence continues at coordinate 2,925,074 of JARTUT010000876.1, read as the reverse complement.
AGTTCACCAGGGGCGGTCGAGGTTGTATACTTTAATGCCTTCATTTCTTAACACACACATCTGATAAAGAGTATTAAAAAACAAATTTGGATAGCTGAAACATTAAGCTAAAAATTCAGAAAGTACTGACGTGAGGTCAGATGGCTTTGGAGCTCTTGTTGAGCTACTTGCCAGTAAATATTGAAACTATAACAAACCTATAAGCACTCTGTTCAGGTGAATAAGCGTCTTTTGGTGTACTTTGGATCAATGCGATACAAATACAAAGGGCACGATATAGAAACCTTTATTTCAAATCAAAAATTAGATTTCATAGTGTTGTTCGAAGCTTAAATTCCCTTCTCCTAAATACCTACTACGTCCTTGCTTTTCTAAATTTTAAAAATTGATGAAAAATTTCAGCTTCAATAGTAGATGCTGTGGAAGGTAATTTTCATTCAAACTAAACTGGATTACAGAGGGGTATTTGCCCAATGTGAAAATTTAAATTTCTTATAACTTTTTAACGCATCTGAATATGGAAAAACGGTATGGGAAAAAAGTGTTTCTTTTTATCTCAAGAACCTACGGTTGAAATTAACGCAATGGTCAAAGAAACACCCTGTATACAAATCCGAATCACACAAAAGCGATGATTCTTCCGATTTGCATCTTCTGAAACGTCAAAATGACTTTTACGAACATTACACGAGACAAAGTCTCTAAATTATTTCACAGTAAATCAACCATTCCGATTAATTTTCCACCAACTGAAACTGAATTGAAAAGTCCGACCGATGTCAATCGAATACGTATCTGTCAAACCAACGAGAATTAAATTTCTGACTGACTTTTTTTTTCGATATTACGAAAAATTCCTATTTCAGACGAATAATTTTAGGCTTTTTGTATAACTACTTTCACAACTTTTGATCATTGATAGATGAATTAAAATTGAATTTAGTTGATTTTCATATTTGTAGCATGTGTAATTTTATAGTCATTTTGGTTTCACCGCTAAGATTGAAAGCGAAAATTAAAATTTAATAGCACCGATGTGAGATCAGGAGATTTTGTGCACTTGTTCTATAGTCCCTTGCTTTGGAACAATGTGATACTAATACAACCGCAACTATGAATGAACAAATCTATATGTTAAATTGATAAGAACTATAGATATGCATAAAGAACAATGAATTTTGCACTCCTTTACTTCATTTTAGGAGCTTGCAACTCACCTTTTCATGCCAATAGAGTTCAGACTGTCAACCGATTGAGCATAAGCGTTATTTTGGTAATATTGACTATTCAACGTCCCTGTCCTCTCCGATTGCACTGGTACGCCATGTACATTTAGTTCTTTCAGTCTTTTTTGGACTAGCTCCTCATCTTTCCACATTGTATATAAAGACTGGACTAGTACGAGTTGTATAACGTTCACAAGTATCCTTACAAACCAACAAATTAACTCTGTGAGGCCGTAAAGATTCTCCAATTTCTAGAAAATAAACATTTGGATTACATTTAGCTAAAGCAACTTGAAATGAATTTCTTACCCAATACTGAATGCTCATGTAGAAAACTAAGCCAGCTTCCGGAAAGGTCAGTATTGTGACAGCGAACATCCAAGCTACTAGGCATAGGGTATTCCTCTGAAAAAATTTTAAAATGAAGAACAGAAGGAGTATAATGAAAACAATTAAAAATTATTATGGAATGTAGATTAATTTGTTTACTTCTATTCGTTTATTTTAGAATACTGCTTTCAAATTTTTAGTAAAAAGTCTAGTCTAGTGATAGTAATAGCAGTGCGTGATCGTGTTACCCAAATGTCTTTAATTTTCGACTATCGACGCCAAAACTGTTTTATACTATTCGATTCAAATCAGATGGTTTATGCTCTAAATTCTTCAGTATGAAGGATAATAATAATGTATTTGTATTGTAATAATAATATACATTATGTCCGGGAAATGTGGGAAATCCCTCGGATTCAAATATAACAAAATGAATTTTGTTCTTAAAAGCCCTCCCTATGGAGTTAGGGCCTCTGGAATGACGCCACTGAAAATCCATTTTACTGGATTAAATTTCTAAGTAGTTAATATAATTTAAAGAAAATTTGATATGATAAACAGTAGCGAAGACCTCTCAAGGCGGTATGCCCTTAAATTTAAATTAGCTCTTTTAGATTACCAAGGGCGGACAAAGTTATAGATTTTAATGCTTACATTTTCAACACCCTGTACGATAGGAAGTGGAAAAAAAAGTAATTTGAATAGTTTGAACATTAAGCTGAAAAAAGTGCGGATTTATTAACATAAACCAGGACTTTTTTGTTTCTTCAATAACTTTCGTATCGAAATAGAATTCATGTTTTTTTTTTTGAAGAATAAAAAAATTTATTCTTTTTTTACTTTGTTTTTCGAATTCGGTTCATTTTATCGACGATAACTAACAGTACCGTTTTTTGGGCGCTGTTGTAGACCTGAACAGAGTTCGTATAAAATTGCAAAAATGTTGGATTTTTCGAATATTTGCGTAAATGTGGTATCGATCGTTTCGTAAGACTCGCTTTTAAAAAATCCGTGGTCAAAATGGATTATGCCCGTCCGTCCGAAGGCACGATTACGCCCGAACGGAATGAGCTAGAGATCTGAAATTTTCAAGGTGGGTTGGAGAAATGAATATCTCGGACGAATTTCTTATTTGGCCAAATCCATCAAATGATTCAGAAGTTAAGAGCATCGGATCAAGTTGTAACTTGGAAGATATCTGAACTAGGTTAGAACAAATAAGCTTGCGAAATTTCGCAAAAATCAACACGATACAAAATTTTAAGAAAATTTTAATACTTTATACCTGATAAAATATCGGACGTATTCAAACAAAAATTTGTGCACGTTATTGATTCAAATTTCATTGTGCAAGCTTTTTTCCTCCTAAAAATATGATTATTTTTTCAGTTACCTAAGAGAAATAACAAAAATTCCATCAGAAGTATCCTTGTTCGATGCTATCACAGATACGTATTCGATTGACATGGATCGGACTTATTAATCAGTGTTAGTTGGGGAAAAATTCATCGAAATTTTTCATCACGGTGAAATAATATACGTTGTCAAAATTTAGAAATGCAAGGACGTAGTAGATATTTAGGAGAAGGGAATTTATGCTTCGAACAATACTATAAAAAGTTATTTTTGATTTGAAATAAAGGTTAGCTTACCGTGGCTTTTGTTTTTTTATCGCATTATTCCAAAGTACGCCCAAAGACGCTTGTTCACCTGAACAGAGTGCTTATAGGTTTGTTATAGTTTGAATATTTAGTCGCAAGTAGCTCAACAAGAGCTCCAAAGCCATCTGACCTCAAGTCAGACCTTCCTGAATTTTTATCTTAATGTTCGAGCTATCCAAATTTGTTTTTCCCTACTTCTATCATTGGAAATGTTGGAATGTGTTGGAAATGTAAGCATTATAATATACAACCTCGCCCGCCCCTGGTGAACTGAAAGAGCAAATTTTAATTCAAGGGCAGTATTTAAAGTGGTCCTTGCTGCTATTCATCATATCAAATATTCTTTTAAATATATCAAGTAGTTCGAAATTTATTCCAGTTAAATGGATTTCCCGTGACGTCATTCAGGAGGCCGTACATCCACAGGGAGGACCGTAAGGAAAAAAAATTATAGGAATTTGTAATCTTATTTTTTCATGTTTCATCTGAATCCGAGAGATTTCCCTCATTTTCCCGGACACAGTGTAGGAACATATATCTAACTAATCATGAGCATCGTTCACTTTCATCCATTTAGATGGTATGCGAGTATTCATGAGTTGATTTGAAAGTGAAGTCATCTGAATATTGACCAGCTATTTTCATGCATAACTTACACGTCGAATATTGAAACATTGTTTATCGAATTCTTGTGCCGAAGTATCATACGGTTGCGGTGAAATCCATCCAATAATATTGGTAATCACTTTCTAAAGAACGATAGATAGTGTTATATAGAATTATTATTATTATTATTTCAAACTTCCTCATAGGTGGTTCACTGATAAGTAGCCAGATTAATCACAGTGAACTGAAATTTTCATTTTTGTTTTCGAAAAAGTTGAAAAATCTAGTATAAAAATGTTATTAAGCATTGACGTGAGATCGACAGCTTGTTATCCCAGTGATTCAATCTTGAGACGTGTTTGTACAAACATTAAAGAGAATACATTAGAACCATATATACAGGATATCCCAAGATGTTCTGTGCACTCCATATCTCGCCTCTCAAAGAATCAAGAAGATGCAAACATTAAGTATTTCAAATGGCATCGAGAACTATATTAAAATTCGTCTTATAGTAAAGGAGGAGGCAAAGGAACAAGGTCGAAAACCTGAAAATTGTTCCAATGACTCAATACCAACAACATATACCTTACTTATTTACAAATACTTAATTAACAAGGTACTGTGCTATCGGTGGTTACAATTATTTTTGCGAGTTTGTTCTAGTTTAGAAAACTAGTAGAACAGTTGTTGTTATCATTTTGCCCAGATGCCTGTAATTTTGGTGGTATACTCAAAATTTTCCAAAGGAAAGCTCTAGTTTTCATATTTTCAGAATAGGTTCATTGTCCAAATATCTCAATCGAGTTTGTTGCTCTACAAATTTTTAATAAAGTTTGGAGTTTTGCATGAAAAAGATTGCATAGATTAGTAAACAGAAATGATGTTTCGGAATCAATGCGATCTAATAATGAGTCATAATAATAATCCTATTAGGCATTTCCGAGTTAATCCCGTAAGTATGTATTCATATGTAGGATGAACCTGGCTAATTACACTGGTCGTCCTTGAAATGAATCTATACATTCTTTTATTGCTCAATGCATTCGTTCAGAATTTTTGCCATTTTGATCAGTACATAGTCAATTGCATCAACATCTTCAGCGTAGGTACTGTTGCATTAATAAAGATGATATAAGCAAGTCCAGTACGTGGGTTATCCAGTTTAGGGACGGTTGGCCTTTAAGTGAAGCAGATTTGTTCAAAAATTGAAGACACCATAGTACCTATACCAAAGTACAAGATTTCGTCCCTAAAATATTGTCATGGTTCTGGAATGAGATCTGAAGAATCTGTACAGAGTTGTCCAAATTGAACACTTTTAATAGGAAACACCAATTTCTAAAGGAGTTAGTGAAAAACTACCCTACATACTACAAGGTCGATTTTCGTGAATGGCTTCAAAGCTAAATTCTTATGCAAAATTCGTCATGCGGTGGTTTTGGATAACCCCAGTTGTTGAGAACGTCGAGAAATTGACAAATTTAGATTTTCTTCAACACTGTGGCTCACGGCTGCAATATTTTCAGTTGAACGGCCTAGTCGAACACGCGTTGGTGTTGGCACATTTTGTACCGAGCCCGTCGATTCAAATTTACCGACCGACTTCTTATTAGCGGTCTCAGAAGATCGATTATGTTGTCCGAAAATATCACGAATTTAACGGAATGTGATTTTAACAGAACCACCATTTTCATGGTGGGTTTTAATCCATAATGCGATTTTTGAGCGAAATTGGATTCATAGTAAGAATTACCAAAGCATCTACTACGAATATGTCAAAAGATTAACTGTCACTGCTGTCATTTGGTAGGTGTAGCCACAATTAAAAAACAAACTTAAACAAAAACAAAATTACAGGATGCCATATTTGACAAAATTGCGGATAGCCTAATAGAATCATAAACCATTACACCCACATTATATTTAAACAATAACGCTGTTAACATTTAAAGCCAAAGATAATCAAATTAGAGATTCAAAGCATCATCCTTGATATGCAGCTACATAATATATTTGAAAAAATTTCATTAAAAAGAGCAATGGCCTGTTATCTAGTGAGGCATATTTCATACCTTTCAATATTTTTCTTTTACACTCCAATGGTCAGTTGGGCGTTTCATTAGTTTGGATGTCTTTAGATTTTAAACGTGAGAGGCAAATGAAAATAATCTTTTTTCTTGAGGAAAATATTCAGGAAAAATAAAAGATTCTGTTGGAAACAATAATTTTGGTACTTCGTAGATTAATCTGACGTATAGATCACATAACTTATATCAATTCAATGGAGTCTCAAATGTTAATGGGAGAGTATTGGATTTATGTTTATGTAACCTTCATGGAGTAGAGGTTCGGGGGAGTACATCGCCTTTCGTGGCCATCTCTAGATATTTTTGTTAAAATAGCTGTCCTTAAAAATCCTGTCAAAATAAGTTCTAAGTTTCAGTTCTTCAACGCTAATTATGAAGAAATCAAAGATGACTTATCCAAGACTGATTGGGGGGAGCTATTGTCGGCCTCGGATGTTGATGTGCGTGTTGATGCTTTTTATTCTTTTATCGATAAGCTCATTCTCAAGTATGTGCCGAAGAGACCTGATAGAAATGCCAAGTTTCCTTTCTGGTTTTCCAGAGAAACTATTACTACCATTAAGGACAAAGCCAAGTATCACAAGAAATATAAAAAATTTAGGAATCCGATCGATTATGAAATTTTCATCAGGCTAAGAAATACTATAAATGTAAATTATTGATTAGAAACGATTATAAATCTCATATTTCTTCAATCGAAAAAAATATCCAAAGTAATCCTAAGGCTTTTTGGACTCATGTGAGTTCTTTGAAAAATTGTGATAAAGTGCCTCCAGTTATGACTTATAATGATTCAACTTTTGATGACGACTTTTCTTTAGCTAATGCATTTTCTACCTATTTTGGAAGTGTTTGCGAATCTTCGGAAAAACCTGTATTTTATAAGAAGAAATTGATGAACACTTCAACGATAGCCCTCAACTATAAAAATATTCACTCAATTAAAAATTAGATAAATAATTTAGATAAAAACAAGGGGGCAGGACCAGATTTGATACCACCCATTTTCATAAAATCTTGTGGTGAACTGTTGGCAGATCCACTACAGATAATCTTTAATCATTCTCTCAACCAAGGTAAATTCCCGAAAAAATGAAAATTAGCTGAAATTGTCCCAATTTTCAAGAAGGGTCAAAAAGCCGAGGTCCGTAATTACAGGCCTATCTCTATTCTCAGTCATTTTGGTAAAATTTTCGAATCAATCGTAACCGAGTTTTTCTCTCAGCAGATTTCTCCTAAACTATCATATCGGCAGCACGGTTTTTTCAAAGGAAGGTCCATGTTAACTAATTTAGCACCCTACATCGATTACACCGATATGACTAAAGCATTTGACAGGGTGCATCATTCCACTTTGATGGCTGTATTGGATGACTTTGGTGTGGTGAGAACATTGTTGAATTGGATTGAATCCTATCTTTCGGATAGACAGCAGTTTGTTATTGTGAACGGCATATCGTCTGTGGTTATGCATGTAACATCCGGCGTACCACAAGGTTCCCACTTTGGTCCTCCCTTGTTTGCAGTTTATATCGATGGCATTGCAGCCTGTTTCATATATACGCTTTTCGAGCAGTTTGCAGATGATTTGAAATTTTACAGAAGTATTCGGTCTTACCAGGATCTTGTACTTTTTCAGGAGGATATTGATCGATTGGTCCTGTTCTGCGCGGAGAGATATTTTGATTTAAATATAGATAAGTGCTGTCATATAACATTCACGAGGAAGATTGACGTTATCAGATTTCCTCTTTGTGTTGATGGAAAGGTTCTGAACAGAGTGGACCAGGTTAGGGATCTTGGAATAGTCCTCGATTCCAAATTTTCCTTCGATTACCATATAGATAGCACTGTTTCTAGGGCTTTCAAAATGCTTGGTTTTGTATTCCGTGTAACTAAGGAGGATTTCACAAATGCGGCAACTCTCAGGTCTCTTTACTTCTATCTTGTGAGAAGTCATTTGGAGTATGCTACTCCTATTTGGTCGCCATTTTATCACAAGTACAATGATAGGATTGAGAGAGTGCAAAAGAAATTCATAAAGACTTTTAATTATAGGTTTGATCGCTCTCAGTTGATGTGCAATTACGGTGATAGTTTGAGGAAGCACAATATTATGAGCCTACAAAATAGGAGAGTGTTCTTCGATTGTATCTTTTTATTTCGGATTTTGAATAATCATTTTAATTATCCTATGATACACTACCTGACTTTAAATGTTCCACAGTATCCTGATCGTCGGAAGGCACTCTTCTATGTTCCTAAAGCCAGAACAAATGTGCGATATCATTCAGTTTTTCTGAGAATGATGCGTATAACTGATGTCTAAATGACTTATTGTGTAGTCTTAATTACATAATGTTTCTTTAACTTCCAAATAGTCACCTGATCTGGAATGGCTAGTGAAAATATCATAACCTTCAATTAAATTCATGTTTTTTTATTAAAATGAAAAATGCGCTCTTACTTAGACTCCGTTCATTCACGGCCTAGAGAGCAAATTGTTGCTTTAGCCGATAAAATCTAGAATCTATTAGCGAAATGACCGTATGGGACATTCGAAGAGATTTACGTGAGTTAAGGTGTTGCAATCTCTTCGGGCTGGCTTTGTGCCGTAACACAAATGCTTATTTTCCAATTCAGATAAGAATTTCATAATGAAGGTAGGTATGCAAGTAGTTAAAGAACAATAAGGATTATTCGTAGTCGGGTTAATAATATTACGCTTGAGTTATGCGTAATTTTCTGTAATCAAAATATTGAATGAGATGATCTCAACTCGAATATTAAAAGAATGATACAAAAAATGTTGGAAAGAAGGGACTGGACTTTTCATGTTTTTTACTCCTTTCCGGGGCTCTGAAATAGAAAGTGCTATACAGAATCAGCCCAGATGACTTAATGAATGTAAAAGAATTCAAAATATATATCTTTCATTAACAATTATCAAACTTAATTACAGTTTTCTTTTATTTGTATTTGTAACCCAGATCTCCTTCTTCTAAAAACCCATATTTAAACAGTCTTCGTCTTCTACACCTATTTTAGCCATAGATTTTTGAGAAAAAAGAAACATTTGCCTATACCGTTTTTTGAAATTCTACTCCGTTCAAAAGATAAAGGTTTTAGAAATTTCATAAAAAAATTTGTTTTTGTTTATATCTTCCTAATGGTTGGTGCAAGTAAATACATATTTCATATGAAGTTTTAAACAAGTGTCCCATTTGTTATCCACATTAAAAACACTTAATACAGGGTGGGGCAAATCAAACAGTGCTATTAAAAAAAAAGTATGCAACTTACAGGAATTAAATTTATTTAAATTTTTCGTTACATCATGCCATTTATTTTATCATGATCTAAAAATCAAATCAGAAAGATGATGGCCTTCAGCAGCGATGCATTGATGGAGACGATTTCGGAAGTTTTCTGCCGCATTACGACACATTTCGGTCGGTATAGCACCAATTTCCTCCCTAATTCTTTCTTTTAGCTCTTCTAAAGTGTGAGGCCGATTTCTGAAAACCTTTTCCTTAAGGTAGCCCTACAAGAAAAAATCGCAAATGTTCAAGCCGTTGAGCGTGCGGTCCAACTCTGATCTCCCCTCAGAGAGACGAGGTGCGTAAGGAACATCTGACGCAATTTCGTCATTGAAATTCGAGTAGTATGAGCCGAAGCCTCGTCCTGTTGGAACCAGATCTCCCCCATATCTGTTTCTTCCATCAGCTCTTCGAATTGAGGCTCAAAAAAATTGTCCACTCTCGTCAAATTTTCCGGTGTTCTTGCCGTTTTAGGTCTTCCTGAACCCCTAGGTTTTAGTGTAGAACCAGTTGCTTCAAATGTACTCACCCAATTCGCGATTACATTACGGTGAGGGACGGTATCATGACGCGAAAGGTTAAAGTGGACCCGGAAAGCTCGCTGAGTTGCGATGAATGATCGACCATTTTCAAAAAACGTACGGACTGTGAAGCCCCGTTGTTCACCAGACCAAACCATGGTAATGACTAATAATGGCATGGCCTGCCCGACAACATGAAACTATCGTGATAGGATTATCCCCACCACACCGGAAGTACCAACCTTTCAAAACTGCACTGTTTGATTTGCCCCACCCTGTATATCCTTTAATCCTTTCGAGTTAATGCGTCCCCAGCTAGTGAAAATATCAAAACTTAGTATAAAATAGGCATTACTAAACATATCCATGAATTTTCTGTATGCTTTCATAAGGATTTATTACAACATTTATCTCTCCAAAATGAAATTGGAAAGCATTGCACTTCTTCCCGGATCTGACCCTGACAAGAAAAATCACTGAGACGAAAAACTCTCGCATTGCACTCACACCTTTTTCTTTTTCGAAAGCATTATCATCATAGTAAATTCTGATATCAAATGATTGTCCATGGATCAATAAAATTTAAGAAGGCATACTCAACATTTTGTTCTTAATTGTAATTTAAACCCATTTTTGGCGCTCTTGTTCACCCGAACAGAGTGCCTATCATTTTGCCCGAATGTCTGTAATTTTGGAATATCGAGCCGAAAAAGGTCTCAATCGATTGGGTTCGACTCCCTGATGAAGAATTCGTGGCGAAAGTTGAGTCTGTCCGGCCGGCCGTCCGGCCGGCCGGCCGTATCCTCTCTAGCATCCAAAAGGAATCAGCTAGAGTTTTCATATTTTCAGAATAGGTTAATTGTCCAAATATCTCGGTCAAGTTCGTTATTGGGCCAAATCCGTCGGATGGTTCAGTAGTTATGGGCATCTGAAATTTTGTTTCCTCAATAACTACTAGAATATCCATCCGATCAAGTTGATACTTGGAATGTTATTGAGGGAGGCTGAAACGAAACGGCGTGCAAAATTTCGCAGAAATCGTCGAGCTAGAAAATTTTTAAAAAATTCCCAAAAAAAAAATTTTCAATACCCAATATCTCCTAAGACTTCATTTAGATTTAAATAAAAATCCGTATATATATTGAGGTTACCGATATCTTACTCATCCTCAAATTTCATTGTCGTAGCTTTCCTCCTTCTGAAGATATGATAATTTTTTTCATTTACTCAAGAGAAAAATAGAAATGTCATGAAGTCCGAGCTTTGTCATTGAAAGATTTGCCATCACAGATCGATATTCGTTTGACAACTTGCGGACCTAGATATCAGTGTCAGTTGGCGTAATATCAATCAAAATTTTCATAGAATTCATAGAGGTAGAATTCGATGTCGATGACGTTGTCAAAATCAGAAAAGCACAGACGTAATATTATTCAAAAAATCAGAGAAAGAATTTGATGGCGTTGTCAAAACTCAGAAAAGCAATGACGTAAGTTTTTAGGAGAAGCATAGAACAAAATTTGGTGAAAATTATGATTAGTTATTTTCAAATTGAGATAAAGATTTGTTTATTCATTAGGCTTTCATATTTTCATCACATTGTCCCATACTACGGAAAAAGACTATTGTTCACCCGAACAGAGAGCTTATAGATTTGTTAAGGTTTGAATATTTACTCGCAAGTAGGTCAACAAGAGCGCCAAAGCAATCTGACCTCACGTCAGTGCTTTCTAAATTTTTTATTCGATAGCATAGTACTCACAATTCTTATAGATCGTAACCGTTTGTTATGAGCTTGTTCATTACCGTTTCATAACAGAATAGGGGGAACTACTAACTACGATAAGAACTCAGATATATCGGATTTGAAAACGAAGTTTCAGAATTGAGTCGTCTCAAACTGAATGAAAACTTACTATTTGCTATGATATTTGATCTGTTATGATTATTTTATGTGCAATACTACATATTTCATCTCAAATTCTCATAAATATATCATCCATTACCAGTGGCCATTCGATGGAGAATGAAAATTTATATATTTCCTATCAAGTATACCGATATAAATGAGCCTTTTTTGTGAAAATAAAACACTAATTATTAATGGGAAAGTGAAAAACATTTAATTCAAAGTATTGGCAATTTGTCGATACCACGCCAATAAAATTGTTCGTCTTTTAAAGCAAATCAATTTTCGACCTCCTCGTAGGAATCAAAGGGTTGCTCAGCCAATGGGTGTCACATCGATGAAAATAACTGGTAGTCGAAAGGAGTCAAGTCTGGTGAATACGGCGGGTGGAATAGCAGCTCCCAGCCAAGTGTTTTGATTTCGTCCTGAACTGGTTTTGCTTTGTGTGCAGGTATATTGTCATGGAGCAAAATTACCTTGCCGTGTCTTCTGGCCAATCCTGGTCGTTTCTCGGTCAATGCAAGGTTAAAATTGACCATTTGTTGTCGGTAGCGATCAGTATTAACGGTTTCACCAGGTTCAAGGAGCTCGTGGTATCCATAACGTTTCTGGCCCCACCAAATACACAGCATTGTATTCTTGCGGAATCAATCTTGCTTTGCAGTCGATGTTGATGGTTGTCTCGGATTAACCCATGATTGTTTCTGTTCAAAATAAATCCATTTTTGATCGCCAGTAACAATCCGATGCAAAACCGATTTTCTTTCGTGTGTTTGAAGCAAAATTTCACAAGTGTGATTTTGGATCTTTCCCATAGCTTTTAAACGGTCAGAAATTGTTTGTTGTGCAACATTCAACATTTCTGCCATTTGCTTTTGATTCAAAGTGTCATCTCCATCCAGTATCGTTTGCAATTGGGTGTCTAAACTTTTTTGGTGGTCTTCAACGTTCTTCATTTCTCACGTCAAAATCATTATTTCCTAACCGTTGAAACCATCTTTTACATGTTGCTTCTGATAGAGCATGATCACCATATGCATGACAAGCATTCGATGCAACTCTGCAGCACATTTCTTCAAATGAAAACAAAAAATTTATGCTTTCCGCAAATCATCACTTTCTGGTACAAAATTCGACATTTCAACACAATGAAAAAATATGATGTTGTCTGTTCAATGACTTGATGTTTACTAAATACCTAGAAATGTTAGAGGTACAGCGCTGCTAGCTTTCAGGACTTATAGGTACAATTATACTAGAGCTTCGCCAATTCCAAGAATCTCGCAACATTTAAACACTGCCAGTAGAACAGGCATAGACTTCTTTAATCTCAGCTATTCCTTGATTGTGCGTTATGTCAATCGAAGTTTGTATTGATCCGTTAATTGATTTCTGGAATTTTTGTATTGTTTTATTTTTTTCTATCAATCTGTATTAAGTTGTATTATATATTGCAATTATAATTATGTATTAATTTGGATTTGTGAAATTGGGTTTATCCCGTTAATAAATAAATAAATAAATATGCTTCACAGATGTCATAGCAAACAAACGAAAAATAATAATAAAGGCTCGTTCACAACAAATGTTCCATATCGAGACATTAGTATCTTGACGCTCACTTCTTACCAGTATACCTGGTATGATGAAAAATATAACCTACCACTTATTTAGTTCCTTCTTTGAAACTAATAGAAACTTTGAGAATCGTAATTGAATTTTTGATGCAACTCTTCTGAGCTTAATAAGTACAAATAAATCATATGAAATAAGTATCTGATCATCTTATTTGGAATAGATTTTGACAAGAGTTTCTTTCATCGAACAGATTCTACTGTTGGAAACCTACTTCTACTTCTTCTTCTTCTTCACGTGCCCTGTACGTTACGGATGTCGGCTATCATCAAAGCAATTCTAATTTTATAAGCCACATTTCTAAATAATTGGGTTGATGTCATTCCAAACCATTGGCGTAAGTTGTGAAGCCACGAATGTCTTCTTCCGGGACCGCGTTTACTATCAATCTTCCCTTGGACAAATATAATAGTTGAGGTAGTTGGTATTTCTCATGTCTCATTAGATGCCCGAGAGCTTCCTTTTCTTAATAGTAAGAGCTATTTCCCTCTCTTTTCCCATTCGGCGTAAGACTTCTAAGTTGATGATATGTTCGTAGTACGATATTTTGAGAATGCGTCGGTATACCCACATCTCAAAAGCTTCCAGCCTTTTCATAAGTGCCTCCGTTGTTTTGAGTATCCAAAACAGTGACACCTTCAAAATTAAATGAGTGTAACGTATTTAAACTATGCTCAGCTAATGCTGAGATGACCGACCTTCTCCCTATATTAAAGGGCTATCTGAGAGGGTCGGTCATCTCTTGAGAGATGAAATAGTTGAGATAGCGTACAAACCGGTTAATACTGTAAAAAAATTTTATTCCAGATTAAAGTCAAAAACTGCATCAGACTCAAAATCAAATGTCGTTTATAAAATACCTTGCCGTGACTGCGACAAGGTATACATAGGTCAGACGAACAGATATCTTAAAACTAGGATAGCCGAACACAAAAGAGACTGTGTTAATATTCACAATCCCATTAAAAATAAAGACAATAAGACAGCATTAGCTGAGCATAGTTTAAATACGTTACACTCTTTTAATTTTGAAGGTATCACTGTTTTGGATACTCAAAACAACTTAAAGAAAAGATTGTTCTGTGAAATGCTAGAAATTAAAAAAGATGCAAATTCTATTAACAAGAGGAGCGATATTGATAACTTGAATACGGCCTATTTTGACCTCATAAAGAGAATACAAGATTTATAACATCCATGGATTTGTTTAGTTTCATGTTCCCTTGAGTTTACGTACACATTATTTCGTTTTTCTTATTTGATAGTTATCAAATGATTATCAGGTTCATTTTCCTTTGGTTCGTTTATTTCGTACAATTCAGTCAGCTTTATAAGGTGTCCTTTATTTATTCATCCACGTTGTTTTTAATTTTTAAATTGACAATAGAGACCAACTGACAATGTGAGTAGCTTCCGATTATTGTATGTAATTGTGTGATAAATTCAAAGATATTTTTAAGCATATTTATTACATTATCAGTCTGATTAATGTTTTTATTCAATTCTGTTCTCTGGTTCTTTGAATCTCTATTTGTTTTTACTGTTAAGTTGTCATTCATTTTAGAGACCTTAGGATGATTTTAAAATAAATCGAAACGTCGGCATTTTGTCTTATTGATTCTCTGAAAATTTTTGACCGAAAAGAAACCTCTAAGCATTTATTCACATTGATACCAAGGTCATCAAAATATCAAAAAAATCCTTATTAACATCTCTGCACCGTTGGATCAGGACTTGGAAGCAAAATAGCACTTCTCTTGTGCCAAGAGAGTTTCGGAATCCAAATTGTGATCTTCCTAGTTCCGCTTCACATTTGTTGTTGATTTTGTTGTATATGATTTTGGTGAAGATTAGTGATCTGGTTAATTAGGCTTATCATTCTATGTTGGTCGCAATGTTTGGAGTTTGGCTTTTTGGGTATGGCCACAAAAGTTGATTGTAACTAGTTTTCCGGTATCTTACCATTATCGTAAATATTGTTCAAAAGAGTGGTCAGGGTGTTCTGAAATTTGATGTCTTTTTCATATAGTATTTTTAGTATTTCCCCGTGGATATTATCCGGGCCTGGAGCCTTGTTATTTTTGAGGGACATTATAGCTCTCTCTACCTCCGATTTGAGGATGGAGGGACCAGTTATCTCGGTTTGCTGTATTGGGGGGTCATTAGGGCGGTCTGAGTCAAAAAGAAGTTTGATGTACTTTTCCCATATTTTCAGTATCTCTGTTGGTTCTGAGATAAAATTATTGTTATGGTCATATATGCCTGTTGTTAGATTGTTGCTTTGATAAAATTTGTGAAGCGTGCAGTCATGTGTTTGATCTTAATCAATTTTTGTTAATTAATATAGTATTTTAGTTAACGAGTTGAGAATAAGTTTAGTTTCAGCCCTAAATTGGCCAAGTTGATTGGATCATATATTTGTCTGGCAAACTTTGTCGCGTGTTCAAATTAAGGGTTATTATTCTGTGTACAATTTTGTGCGATATCTGGAATTCCCCAGGGTTTCAATCTAGAGCCTTTACTTTTTCTCTTGTTTGTAAACGAGGTAGTGGATGTAACTGATGTATCAGTATTGTTATTCGCGGTCGACCTTAAAATTCTTCTCCGAATACACTCATTGATTGTGATAAGGTATACCTTAGCATTCTCGATTGACTCTCAACATGGTGCGAAGACAATATATTGAGTTTGAACATATCTAAATCCTATGCAATGAAGAAAATGGACGTCAATTTCGATTATAGCATTAATAGCACATTGCTGTCTCGAATAATCGAGATCTTTACCTGAGAATTGTGTGACGGTTGTTGTATAAAACCTATAGATTCATTCTTGAACACTGGAAAATTGCAGAATTCAAGTACTTTGATAGATCTATACAATTGTGTAATAAGAAGTTAATTGGAATACTGTAGCATCGTTTAAATACCCATATATTATTGTAGTAGGAAGAGCATTGAGTCACAGCAGAGAATATTTTACATGTTTTTGATGTAGACAGAGGACCGTGTGCATCCTCCCATTAGGTATGACAATAATCCTTTGGTTTTTAGGTTCACTTCCGTATCCTCTACGGCTAGGGGGTAAATATATGTGCACTTTTATTCATATGCAAAATTGTTAATCGAAAAATCGATTTTTTTCTGTCTAGATTTACGATTCAGATTCCTGGTTTGGGTTTCATAAGTAACATTGTCTTTCACTGTAGTCAGTTTTCTATCTTCTATAATATATCTCTGTAGATTCTTCAATTCGCTAGCCAATTTATGTGACATTTTCTTCGCCTCTTCTCAGGTCATAGTGCAGGTCTATTTATATTGCTATCCCGCAATTTAATGAGGATTTTCTTTTTATTTTTAATCATATATCATTGCGCACCATGTCAATATGTAACTATATTCTAATTTTTTTGTGTCGGGGCTTTTCAAATATTTCAAAATTGTTTATTTCGTATAAAGGATTAAACTTACTGTGGCCAAGCCATGAATTAGCAAAGCGGCAAATAGAGCCATAGTGAAATATCCGGTGCAAAGCAGGATGGCGGCAATCGGCAGGTTCGTAATGGATTCCAAAATCCATAGCAGTTCAAAAGCGAATGCTATCAGGTAGGCGATCTGCGAAAAAAATATGTATTACACATCATAACTCACTGTATGAAAATAAAAGAGAAAGTAGGTAACATTCAATAACTCAACGGGTTTCATATCGGAAGTAAATCCGACATCTTTATCAATCCGTTCAAGAATAAAATGGTATAATCGGAGATATTAAATGCTCGGGTCTTGTTAGTATGCTCATTTACACAACCAAGTTGTTACGAAACGATTTACAAGTTCGAAATATTTTCTCACATAATTCATCTGTGATACACGTCATTAAGTGTAATTGGTTGACGATAATTGAGTGGATATAACAAACCAGGAATCTCGAACTAGAAACATTACTTCAATTCAAACGATTAGGATCGGTTACAATAGATAAATGAATGAAGCTAATGTATTTTTGAGTTGGGATTTGTTCTTGAAACTAATTTCAAAATGTCGACTTGATGTATTACTATTGATAGGCCTCGATCTTATGTAAATTTTTCTGCAATTAAATAATTCACACATTTCATATTCGTCCAACGAAAATTTTACAAATTTGCTTTAAAATGAAAATGTGGAAAATCGCTGGAATTGGCCATTTTTCATTAGGGGGAACACCTTTTCCGCTCTTTCACACCCTTAAATGCAATAAAGGTGAGCACAACCTTTTGATTTTGAAAAGGAATGAGGAGTGTTACTTTGTTTCGAAATTAAAATAAAGAAGGGGTCCTTGAGATTAGATTATTGAAAACTGGAAATGCACCACTTCCATGGAGTATTGTAGAATCTGATGAAAAATTTCAGGTACCATTCGTAGGAGTTAATAAGGGAATATTATCTATTCTTCACATTAAATGAAAATCCTAGCCCCTCTCATTCGGAAAAAGAGAGTATACAGCTAGGCTTACTAATATTTGACAACGTGTTCTTGATGAGGAATCGGTTGAGATCATTTCCGAAAAAAATATTCGAAAATTACAGACATTTCGGTAAAACGATAGCACGGAGATATTTGGACAGTTAACCTATTCTTATAATATGAAAAAAAAAAAAATTCTAGCTCATCGCCCTCGGAGGAGAGACCAGCGGCAGTGCGGCCGGCTAAACCTACTCAAATTTGACCATGATTGTCCAATTGATTAGGACTCGATTTTCGAAAATATCAGACATTTGGACAAAACAAATCCACGCTGTTCTACTAGCTTTCTTTACTAGGTCTAGCGAGCAAAAATATATTATTATATTATTGTCTACTTGCAGTGATTTCAACACTTCTCAAAAAATACATAGTGATAATTATGATAAGTTCAGAATAAATTTGTAGAATGAAAAACCACCCTCTACATTCCGTTTCCAAAAATTTGCTACCTGCTTCAGATTTTTCCATAAGTTTACATTACTAGACCCTATTTATTTTTTTGGCGCACTTCCAGTTCTCCTAGAAGAAACTTTCAAAGATAATCAGATCAATACCGTAATTTCGCTCCAAGACAATAAGGAAATTTTTTTTTCTGTGACGGGAAAAATATTTGACATTTCATTTCTGTTGACAGGTAACAAAATATAACCTTTCAAGAAATTACTTTTTTCCCCGGGAAAAAAGTGAATACTTTTTTCTCAGATATATATATATATATACAGGCTCTTTCACGAGGAACCTCACCCATATTTAACAACTACTGTACGTATTTTCATGAAATTCAGCACTTATAAGTATTTCACGGTGCTGAGGAAATCTAAAACATTTTCAAGGCATGAACACCTCCGGTTTTTCCGGAAATGACGTCAACTTACGTTTTTCAAATTACAACACCATTTTTTTATTGCAGAAATAGATTCCTTAGAAAATAGTAATTTACGTAACAAGTCCGGAAAATAGGGTTTTTTTGGACGAATAGACAAAATTCTAGGACGAGCGCAAGCGAGTCCTAGAAGTCTATGAGTCCAAAAAAACCATTTTCGGGCGTGTTGCGTACAATATTTTTTCGGCAACCGTCTAGAATAACAAATCAATGAGACGACACATTTCTTTTTTATATATTTTAATTCTTATTTAAATTAAACAGAACAGAAAATATCACATATTAACAGAAACATTCTAATTCTTATTTATATTAATATTTATATTAAAATTCGAGCAATTACTGATATTGAAGGGATTCAATTTGTTTGAAATGCCTGGTATATTTAAATTCCTTTTGTTGAAGCCACAACAAGATGGCAAAGTTTCCGTTTCGCATCGATTATTTTCTTCTGGTGATTTTTGAATGGTCTTGGCAATTTTAATTTTGTTTTCAAGGGAATTATCTATATATCCTTCAGCCACATTGGTAGACTTCCAGCCACCGTGTCTCTTCAAATTTGTGATGTTTCCACCATTGTCAGCAAATAACGTCGCCGAAGTTCGACGAATGCTATGGCCTGTGTAATTTTTAGGATTGGGTAAATGTAAAAACTCTGCGATTTTCATTCCGAGACTCCCGAAAGTGTGGATACCAACAGGCTGAATCGAACATTTTCCCTTTTTGTAATTCACGAATAATCTGTTGTGTGGAGTATGAGATGGCCGTAAAGATAAATATTGTCTATACAACAGCAGGTTTTCTTGCCCAATTACAACAAAAGTTCTCTCAATATGTGTTTTGGAATCCGGTATTTTCACAAGCAACATGTCTTCCTTATCGTTTATTAAATCAATCGACATTTTTGTCAGTTCTTCTCTTCTGCACGCGCCGGCTAACCCAATAATTGTTGCTACCTGAAAAGTAAGTTGATACTTTTATATCCTACAATCGTAATATTTTGTTAAAATCACCTTCAGCATTAGATATGTATCATTATCCGCTTCTCTAATGAATTTGCTGATCTGTTCACTGCTGAAAACTTCTGATTTTTTGGCTTTGTAACCAACATTCTTCCTTTTAAGAAATGCGAGAACTTTTGGGAAAATGGCTATGTTCACATTTTTCTTTACTAAAATGGTACTTTTCAACATAGAGTACATGCTCCACAGAGTGGAGGATTTGACTGTTTCTGATTTATGCGCCAAATAGGCCAACATTACATCCTCTGTTATAATTTTGCATTGCTTCATCTCCATCCATTTCGTGAACGAATCATACACGTTTTCATACCTTGATTTTGATTTTTCAGGCAATAATTGTGCTGTAGCAGCGGCTGCTATATTGGAAATTTCCCAAGGCACATTTTCATTGTCACTATCACTGCTGCTTTCCATATTTTAATGCGGATTGGGATTGCGATCAGAAAACATGCAAATTCTTGACAACTAATTTTATATGAACTGTCAGCCGTTTTCTCAGTGCTATGGTAACTTCATTTATCAAAAATATACCTACCAAGATTTTCATATTTACTATGATCAAAACGACGTGATTCTTCCCGGCCTAGTCCGGGAAGTACGTACTTCCCGGACTAGGCCGGGAAAGGCTTCTTTCTCAAAGAAAAAGCGTCCGGAAAGTGGGTACTTCCCGGACGGTTGCCGAAAAAAGTTATTTTGATGTAACATTTTTCAGTTTTGGTTGGAAAATTCTCTCTGAGCGGGAATATTCGAAGAAAAAATCGAAAATTGAGCTCCGCTGAAACAAGAATAACTTCGAGGTTTTTTGTATGGAAAATTTTCATTTTTGGGATTTTTCAAGATGTAAGATTGATGTCTATACTTTAAAAATCGAAATCGCGATTCATGATACAGGAGGCGAAAAAATCGCTTTCAAAGTTAGGGATAACAAAATTGTGAAAAATCAATTTTTTCAAATTAGAACCCCATTTTTTTATGGCAGATATTGAATCTACGTTAAGAAATAATGTGAGTGTATGCATCAGACCCTTGCCCTAAAGTGGATATTTTCCGAGTTATTCACAAAAAACTGTTTTTCGTCTTGAATTTTCAGCTATTTCTTTTCCCTTCACGCCAAAAAGATGAAATTTTCAGGAACTGTTACTTAAACCATGTTTTAGATTTTAATACCCTAATAAGCACGAGAAAAAAGTTACAGGTTGTTCCTAAATAGATGGCCAATTTGTATTCGAATTTGTATCGGAAACCTCTTTATTTCAACTAATGGGCCATCGGTTTTCTCTCCAGTGATAAATAAATAATTCCTTATGAACTATATGCAAAAACTTACCATGTTTTACATTCTTTTTTTTTATTGATAGATATCATTAATTACATCTGCCAGATTCCTCTTTATTCAGTAGCATTTTGTGTTTACTATTAATTTGGTGATAATTCGTATTAAGTTATAAAATCGATCACTATGGCTAATTATACCAATGAAGATTATTTACATCTCATTTTACTTCATGAGGAATGTAATACAGTTGTAGATAGAACGATTCGACTGTTCATTGAGCGGTCTCCTGACTGACCCAGACCAACGAGAGATACCATTAACAGAACCATGACAAACTTGAGAAATGTCGGATCTTTCGTTAAGAAAACTATATACAGAGAAAAAAGTGTAGTAGAAGATGAGAACAACGAAAAATTACATTTCTTGCATATTTTCGTGTGAATCCTCAAAATTCTCTCAAAGATGCCGAGATTGCTCTGGGATTATCTCAATCGAGTGTTTGGAGAATATTAAAAAAACATAAAATGCATCCATATAAATTCAATAGGGTACAGCATTTGAAGGAGACTGATTTCGTCAGGAGAACAGAGTTTTGCGAAGCTATGATGATTCGATTTCAAGAGAATGAAAACTTTTTGGACTGTATAATTTGGACAGATGAATCTAAATTTACAAAGAATGGTTCTTTCAATAGGCATAACTGTCATTATTGGGATGAAGAGAACATCCACCACTTCAGACAATGGAACTTTCAAGAGACCTGGAGTTTCAATGTTTTTTGCGCCATCAAAAATAACGCAATTCTCGATGTCGCGCCTCCACACAATTCACTCAATGTGTCAAATATCCTATACAGGTTATTTGAAGATCGATGGTTGGCGAACAATGGTCCACATCTTTGGCCACCACGTTCTCCCGATTTAACTCCTTTAGACTATTATGTTTGGGGTACGATAAAAAATATTGTCTACTCAACTCCCCTGACTAATAAAGAGGACTGCATAGCACGAGTCAGAAATGCGTTCAGGTTTGTTTAGATTTTTAGATTCATAGTTTTGAAACTCAATTTGGTTTTTAAACACTTTTGCAGATCTCTTCCTCCCGATTAAATAAGAAGAGCAACGCACGAAGCATTCTTGAGACGTATAAATAAATGTCTAGAAATTAACGGTCACAACTTTGAGCATCTTCTCTAGTTATAACTGAGAGAGTTTGCCATGGTTCTCCTAATAGTAACTTGAAGTCGGTTTCAAGAAGGGGTGAAACATCTACAGCATGGTTCAAATAACAGTTCCTGAAAATTTCATCTTTTTGGCGGGAAGGGAAAAGAAATAGCTGAAAATTCAAGACGAAAAAGAGTTTTTTTGTGAATAACTCAGAAAATATCCACTTTAAGGCAAGGGTGTGATGCATACACTCACATTATTTTTTAACATAGATTCAATATTTGCCATAAAAAAAGTGGGGTTCTAATTTGAAAAAAATGATTTTTCACGATTTTGTCATCCCTAACTTTGAAAGCGATTTTTTCGCCCCCTGTATCATGAATCGCGATTTCGATTTTTAAAGTGGATACATCAATCTTACATCTTGAAAAATCCCAAAAATGAAAATTTTCCATACAAAAACCTCGAAGTTATTCTTGTTTCAGCGGAGCTCTATTTTCGATTTTTTTTTCGAATTTTCCCGCTCAGAGAGAATTTTCCAACCAAAACTGGAAAATATTACATCAAAATAACTTGAAATTTTCTTAGGAATCTATTTCTGCAATAAAAAAATGGTGTTGTAATTTGAAAAACGAAAGTTGACGTCATTTCCGGAAAAAACGGAGATGCTCATGCCTTGAAAATATTTAGATTTCATCAGCATCGTGAAATACTTATAAGTACTGAATTTCATGAAAATACATTCAGTAGTTTCCCGTATAAATATGGATGAGGTTCCTCGTGAAAGACCCTGTATATAAATAATGGAAGATATTTGATTTTAGAATATTTCATTGTACATAAGTTACATTTCCTTTATATCAAAAGTAACAATTATTAAATGTGCATTGCGTGAATGACATGTGTTCCTTGAACTATTGGGTACAACAGACGAATTTTCTTATGTTGAAATAATATTCTCTGACATGTACACAACTGTTGTCGATGTACCTGGTCGCAAATCGGGTGTTATTTCAGAACTGCAACACGTTCTGAACACTTTATTAGCAATTTATGTTCTGTGTGCTACCGATTCATCAACATACCCTTCAGTGACCGTTGATGACTTCCGACCGCCATATTTCTTTAGTGTCATCAAGTCTCCCCTAGAGTCAACTGAAAGTGTAGCAGACGATCTTCGAAATGAATGACCTGTATATGAGATAGCATTTTCAAGTTGAAGAAAATTGGCTACTGTTTCAGGTACCTTATAAAACTGATTTTTACCCACAACCTGATTGATACATTTTCCATTGCGATATGCATAAAACAGGCAGCGACCTTTTGCTGCTGCTGAACGAAGAGCTATGTACATTCGGTAATATTTAATATATTCTTCAGTAACTACAAATCTCAAATTACATCATTCTTTGTTTGCTTCAGTTTCACAATTAATAACTTTTCCGAATCTTTAATATCATCTAATGTTACCTGGCTGATTTCACAAATTCGCCAAGCTCCTGCAATCCCAAATACAACAACAACCTTGGCCATTAAATAAACTTCATCGGGTACATTATTTAAAAAATCACTAATTTGGGCGTGTAACCTTTCCCATTTTGTTTCAGAAATGTAATTAGTTTGAAATATTTTGAAATGTCTACATTATTATTGGATCGTAACATACTTTTTATAATTGAATAATTCGACCACACTGTTGATGGCTTTTGTTGTTGTGCCAGTTCCGAAAAATAAGCCAATAACACTGTCTCCGAGAAAAAACTGCATGTCTTTTTTATTTTCAATTCCATAAATCTTGAATACACGGTTTCGTCAGTTTTCCGCGCTTTAGCTGGCAATAATTTTCGTGATGCTACTTGCGCTGCTTCTATCAACTCTGGTGGAGTCAGAGAAAACTCAGAATCAAGCATTTTTAACTTTATAGTATTCAAAATAACTACTAAACAAATACTGAGTTTTCAATTTTTGAATCAAATCACAAAATTAAATTGACAGATATTTGATTACACTGAAGTTTTCCTTAGCAACGTAGGTCTAATTAATAGCTTACTAGTTTAAACATTCAAATTTCATATCGATAACATTCTGACTTCAATATATTATATATATTATATATATATATATATATTGACACTGAACATTTCATAAATATTGATCATACCATACCAATATTATTAATGAAAAAAATCAATCGAATTGGACGAATCACCCTGGTGACTCTCAATAAAGGCTCCCAACCATAAACCAAACATTCTTCCGAAACTGCCTTATAAACTTCTCCTAAAATCTGATGGTCTCCTCCGGAATCCCCCTGTATAAGCTTATGCTATAACTGTATTAACGGTATTCAAACATTTCAATATGATTTGGTAACTATGCTCATTATCAGCTTAACAATAATGACATGCCAAAACTTTTTATCTTATCCTTTTAATTTTTGTCTCAGTACTATTGAAAAGCATGATGGCAATATCCAATAGCATGGTGGTATGGTAACATCAAATTCACCGTTTTTATAATTAAAGCTTTTATACCAACAAAGAGATTGTGAGAAATGTGGAATCACATTCGAGAGACTTCAGCTCGATTGTCATTCTCTTATTCATTGTCCGTAAGAATGATTGACAGCGAAAACATGAACTTTAGTTTATAGCCAAATACAGAAAACGAAAATACTATTATTTTTAATTTAATGGGGTATTATTGTCCAAAGATTAAAAAATTTGAATGAAAACCGTAAAATATCTAATAACTGGCTTTCATCGACCTCTGAACACAATTCATAATTGGAAATGAGTCATTTCGAATACGCCTTATTTTAAAGCAAATGCCAAAATGAGCTGTGGAGAGACTACCAAACAATAATAATTGTTGATTTCCCCACTCGACACCTCTTCGCGTATAACGGAGTTCTGATCATGGCATTGCATCATTTATGGGTATGAAACACCACATCCTATAAAATATTAATTTATTCTGATAGAATAAAAAAAAACTTCATCCATTTAGTTTCATTATTACTAATCACAAAAAGATAACCTTGAAAAAAAATAGAATAATTCTTGATTTGCTCTGAGTGAGATTGTTAATTTCAATCTCCAATTGTAGCTTATGAAACGGATCAATATTATGATTGTCAGAGCCGTAATAATCTCACATTTCATTTAGTAATAATTTGACACATCAAAGCAACTGCAAACGATCACATCAATACCCTCGGACTGCAGTGGCGGCTTGATCTATGAGGCAGTGCCTGGAAACCATGCGTATTAAATGTTTTAATCCTTATATTTCCTATATTTTCTCAATCCCCAATTTCCATCATACTATACACCACTGGGTTTCTGTTATCAATTATATCCATTATCAATCTGACGATTCTCACATATTCGTCTTACTCTCAAGAACAACTTGGTTCGAAGTTTGTCTCTATCTAACACGTTTCCTATTCTAGCGTGTTATCTGCGTCGAGACGACAAGAACATGTACAGTGTGCGGCAAAAGTCAGTTTATACTGTCTGCTATTCACGCATGCGCGTATTCTCAGCCAGGGCGGAAGGAGGCAGCTGAAACGTAGCGAGCATAGAGAAGAGAATATTCTTTTTAATCCATGGTAGCGAGTTGAGTTGTCCGCGTGTTTGTTGTGTACGTTTACAGTGCGTTCGTTGCCATGGCTGCCCGTGTAAAGTACACGAAAGAAGAACGTGTTTGTTTGCTCTTTCTTCTTACCTAAAACTAGACGGTAATTAGGCTGAAATTTTAGAAGAATTTTGCCAGCGCCTTCCAGATAATCAAGTTCCCACCAGACAAATGGTGCATAAACTGTATCGTAAAGTCGTAAGTACTGGCTCCAGAGTCGACGCGTCGCGTTCAGGGCGCCCTGCTAATTTTTTCTTAAAATTTGTTTTACCGTGACAAAACGATGCCGCATGTGTGTTGAAGAGGGGGGTGGGGGACAATTCGAACATAAAATGTGAGGCCACAAGTAATTATTGATGTTATATTTTTCTCGTAAATAAATGTATATCCAATTATTTTTGCTTTTTTTCCCTCAAATGCAAAACGGTAAACTGACTTTTGGCGCACCCTGTATATCCCTGATGACTACTTCAAGATGTATTAGAGTCATTCCTCGAGCCGTAATACGCAATCTTTTTTTGTTTCTTAATTCTCC
Source organism: Micraspis discolor (assembly GCA_030674115.1). NCBI lineage: Eukaryota > Metazoa > Arthropoda > Insecta > Coleoptera > Coccinellidae > Micraspis > Micraspis discolor. Next base: position 2,898,749 of record JARTUT010000876.1, on the reverse strand, counting down.
AGGTTTGTTATTCGGGAAACAAGAAATAGTGAAATCCATATGCCTTACCACGATTTTTTCTACCTGTGATTGATCTTATATTCTCTTAAAAAAGTTAACAGCTGCTTACTTTTATCTTCAAAATTTTTTGACAGATAGATGAACATAGATCATCGTAATTTGGGCTTGTTTAACAAATCAAAACTCATCAAACGTCTTCATATACAGAGAACTCGTAAGGTCTTAGGACATATCAAGTTATGAAATAAAAATTTTTTGGAATTTTTTTTTAATTTCCGCGAAATTTTGCAAATCTTTTTTTAACCTCATTCAAACTTTTTCCACATTACGAATAAATCGGATGCATATTTCATGAGTTATGAGCAAACCAAATTTCAGGTCCTCATAACTGCTGAACCATTCGACGGACTTGGCCCAATAACGAACTTGAACGAGACATTTAGACAATTAACCCATTCTGAAAATATGAAAACTCTACCTCATCTCCTTCAGATGATAGAGAGTATACATCTGGATTCTTCATGAGAAAACTCAATTCGGAAGATAGATGCTATGCGGTGGGACGGACATATGCAAGTTCTGCCCTGTATTCTTCATCAGAAGTCAAACCCAATCGATTGAGGCCATTTTCTGCTCACTATTCGAAAATTACAGACGTTTGGGCAAAACGATAACACTCAGTTCTACTAATTTTTGAACTAGAATACGAGCGCAAGAAGATTTTGCCATATCTGTATATGATAAACGTTTTGAGGCAGTCTTTACTATATTTGTGACATTGAATTCATGAGTTTTCTTGAATTTATAAGATCATTCAACACTATACTACATCGTCCAATGAAATCGCTCAATTTTTGAAAACGGACCAATAGAAACAAACTGTATCTGAAAACACTCAACCTCACAGTGTTTTCACTTTTAGAAATTTGTTTTTATCAAATGCCTAATTTGCATAGGAATATTAATACGTCCTGATAGCTTTGGCCGTTGGTGGAAGTAGCGGTCGTCATGGTTACGATAAACAAGCAGTTGTTAGCGATAACTTCAACAGCACATTTGGCAGTTCTGTCAGTTTATTTTCGTATTTTACCATAAAGTAGATAAAAATGAAACGTTTTGGGAATTTTAATATTACTTCAATTGAGGAAAGTGTGAAGAAAAGTGTGCCGCTTAATACAGTGAAGTCAAGATCCTACATTTGGAAACAATTTGAAGAATTCTGTGCTGCCCGGGAATACCTTGTAAATAAAAAAACAAGTTTGTCAGAGCTCAATAATATTATGCTAGACTGGGCTTTCAATATGAAGAAATGAGATGGATTAGACTACAAGGAAAGTGTCGTAAAAACCTTGTGGAATAATACTGCCTAACAGCTGCAGGAAAAATTCTATTCCGAATGGGGCGTTAGGTTCGATCCATTCACAGACGTGGCTTTTAAAACGGCGCGGGATGCACGAAATACCAAGAGGCGTATTTTGCAAGTGGACCTTGAGAAAAGAAAAGTTAGTGACAAGGCGCTGTCTTTGGAGCAACACAAAAAGATGGTCAACATATGTAAAGAAGATAATCCAGACGGTTTGAACAGAAAATTTTATTTTATTGCTGCATTAGAGCTTGCTTGGCGCGGAGGAAAGGGTTCATCCTGCCTAATTTCGCATTTCCAATTGAAAATTGAAAACGATGGTAATCCCACGGGCCGAATTGCCTACAATCCGATATTTTCTAAAACAAGACAAGGTGGTGCCCAAAAATGTGCGGAAACGAAATGGCTGACTCCCAATATTGAAGAAGATATTTGCCCGGTGAGGTTATATAAGCTACTTGTATCCAAAAGAACTGCAAACATAACCACTGAAAGACTATTCCTTACTCCACGTAAGAATTGGAAATATGGTTCATGGTTCAAAAACTCCCCAGTCGGTCCCAATACGATAGCTAAATGAACAAAAGAATCGGCAGAACTCATGGGCATCAACACAACCAAGTCGAAGATAACCAACCACTCGCATCGAGCTACTGCTATCAGCCAATTAGCCAAAGCAGGGATTGGCGAGGAACAGCTGATAAACATAACAGGCCATTCTTCTGCAGCGTCAGTGAAACCGTATCTCTAACTGGACCAACAACATCACAAAAAAATAATCACAGCCATAAGGAATGAAAAAAATGTCCTTCAAGAAACAACATCAGTATCTACTTCATCATTCGAAAATAATGCTCGTAATGTGTATAATAATTGTACTATCGATAATTATTATTTTGAGAATAAAGATGAACAATTTGTTGTTATGCTTCTACCTGGTTATTTTGGAATAAAAAACAATTTTTTATTTCGTTTGATTCATATTGTTGAATGATCTTTCCAAATACCACACGAGATTCGAATTTTTTTTGAGAACACTCTGTCGTTTTTTGAAAATTATACAAATTTCACTCAACAAAGTGATCCCGAAATACCACTCGCCTTCGGCTCGTGGTATTTTAAGGATAACTTTGTTTCGTGAGATTTAAACGCATAATTCCCAAAAAACAAGAGTGTTCTCAAAAAATTCTCACCTCTAGTGGTATTACCCTTGAAAATATATCAAGTTTCCTACTCAAAACCTTGAACATATCAGATTTTCTGTTAAATATGTAATTTTACCAGAATCCTATGGGTATTACCACCTTAAGCAGTCTGCCAAAGTGCTCAATTTTTGGAGTTTCACGTTATGCTTAATAACTGACCTCTTCTCCAGAAAAAACTTTGCCACTGGAACACTGGTTGCTAATCAAGCAATGTTGCTAAAAGATATGTTGATAATTTCATAAAAAAATAAATAGCGTATTGCTCAAGATATTCTTGCTGTAAAATTTCGCTTTATGTGTTAAAATTAGTATTTTAAATCCGTATTGTTGTTATTCCCTGTTGGATATCCACGGATAACGCACGGATTCTATGAACAATGCCTGCTAATTAGGCTTTGCAATTAACGTTATCGCATTGTTCAATAAGTAACACCGCTTTGCTGGTATCATTAAGGTTAAAGTAGGTCCACACAACATCATGGTGCCACAATAATACATGCACATTCTTTAGAATTTTTCTTCATTAACCGGGTTTTCGATCGAAGATCGCAAATGCCGAAGGTGAAAACTTATTTGTCCTGAGAATAAGCAAGAGTTTTTATCTATAACATCTGCTCGGTGAAAGATCCAATTAAATGAGTGCATACATGTAAATTGAACTTTCAATTCATTTTTTGAAAGTATCGATTTTTCTAGTGCACAACGATGTATAGAACAGTAATGAACATTTACATCTTTCACTTCCTTCAGAGATATAACTTCCCTTTGAAAAAATACATTGCGCGTCAAAATTATGGAACAAATTGATTTTCTCAGAAGAAAAATATTTGACAACAAAATCCTGAAACAGGTCATTTTTTGTTTCACTTTTACCTAATTTTTATGCATTTTTAAAGGATTTTTATTACACCCCGAGCCATCCCTATCAACCCTCTCAATTTTTTTAATAGGGAAAGTCAGTCATATGATATTTTTTTGTCAAATTATTTGTATATTCTTTACAAGGCTTTCAGTATGTGCACTTTGTCATGGCTCACATTCACTTTGAGACGATGGTACCTGATGAACTTTGTGACAGAATGTAAGTCGAATATTACATTTTAGTTCATGCACAACTATCAACTGAAACACTGTGCTTCAATTATGATCTTAAATAGGTATGTTATTAGTACATTTCTACTGAAATTGAAACTTTCCGATAAAATGTTATAATTCAAAGAAAGAATTCTGACGATGGTGACAATGTGTCCAACCAAGTAGAGATTTGAAATTCGAAATAATAAAATTGTATTTCATTCTCATGGCTGAAAAAAAGTACATAACATGTGACGCTCAAATGCGCCCGATGAATGAATTTGATTCCAAATTGCATTCAATCGTTGCTCAACTTCGAGTTCATTTTAAAAACAGAAAAAGAAAGGGCTCAGTTAAATGAAAAACAGAGAAATGAAAATGTAGAGGCTTGTGACATTTGTGATATTTTCAACGCCAAATAAGGTATCATCGTCTCGAAGTAAATGAGCCATGACAAACGAAACTACAGGAAATTTCTCATCTCCTGGCACCCTGTATTCGCCTCAAACTTATAGAAAACGCCTCAAATTATTCGTGTGAAAATACGAATTTTTCGTAAAATCTGAAAAGAGAAATGTCATAAATTCTGTCAGAAATTTCAATACTCGATGCTTTCACAGAAAAAGTATTCGAGTGACATCAACCGGACTTATTAATTCATGAAGTTACTCTCCTTGCCTCATCATTATCAAAAAATATTGATCCAAGATTAATTACTCGTCGCCTAGTTGATATATCTGAATCAGTCAATATATCCCAATCTAAAATGAGGAATATGAAGAAAAATAACACATATTCAGGTGATCAGCTCCTACTTTAGAACACGTGTCACATCCATTCAATATAGATAAATGAATTGAGGGTTGCAATCAAATCTACGAAATCTCGAAAAGCAGCAGATTTTGACGGAATTTATCCAGAATTCATCAAACATTTAGGAAAAAAGGCCTTGTCTTGGTTATTGTCTTTCTATAACAATATTCTGAAATCAGGAAACTTTCCTTCCGAATTCCTAAAAGTTAAAGTAATAGGTATTTTGAAAAGAGGAAAAAATTCCTGTGATCCTAGTAGTTATCGACCTATTAGTTTATTGAGTGTTCCTTTCGAGATATTAGAAAGGTTAATTCTTTTTACAATTGAATCTTCTATTGAAAATGCTCTAGAAAATTTCCAGGGAGACTTTAGGAAAAATAGAAATTGTTCAGATCAGGTTCTCAGCCTTACAACTTTCATAGAATCAGGCTTCAATGATAGATTGAAAACAGGAGCTGCTTTCATTGATTTATCTTCGGCATATGACACTGTGTGGAAAGATGGATTAATTTTCAAACTTTATACCCATCTGAAATGTGGGAAAATGGTACGATTTTTAAAAAATATGTTATGAGATAAAAGGTTTCATGTGCACAATTGAATACATCCATGAGAATAATTACTGGCACCATAAGATCTACACCGGTGATTACCAGTTTTGTCCAACATTGTCCCTCCCCACATTCGCAGACAAACTGCAGCTCTGAATTCTTGGAACAAATATCATTCTTTTCCCAATTTATTCCCAATTATTTCATATATTCCACAAAATAGAATTCCCAGATTGAAGCCATGTAAACCATAATGGCATAATACGTTCTTCAATATGAACATACGCGATAAAGAATTATAGAAGACTGAGTGGAACTCTTACGAAATGTTCAATAAGTATTTCGTTTCTGATCCTTCTGAAAAAATTCCTGGTTTTGATTTTCCAAGAAAAATTTTGACAGTTCTTAATTGTTTGAGACAGGTCATGGTAGTACCAATAGCATGCTTTTCAGATGGAACTCAGTTCCAAGCGCAAGTTGTGAATGTGGAGAAGCAGAAGAAACAATACCTCATCTCATCAATAGTTAGATATATAAATTTCAAGGTGGTTTTAGAGCTATTCATGATGTTTCCGATTCTTTCTTGAAATGGGTTATAAATTTCAAACGAATATGATACGTATTTTTGTTATTTGGTTCTTTTTTCTGCTTTGTCTTTTTATTTCCAGATTCGATGTGGGCAACTTGAAGAAGTCTCTGTCTCCATCAATAGAAGACCACTCTTGAAGAAAGAAGTCCCTCAAATATATTCCAGCTTATTTTTGTACTTTCACACTTAGGCGGGGAGCCAGGGTTTTTTTTACTGGGGTTTTTTCCTTAGGCTTTTATGTCATACGCCGAATTGTATGACACCCCGTCACGAACCCGTGATCTATATGCTTTATTGTTTGCTAACTAAACATTGTAAGCCAAAAGTTCAAAAGAATATATATTAATTCAGTTTCAGTTGGTGGCAAATTAATTGAAATGGTTAATTTACGGTTAAATACTGTATGTTGTCAATATGTGTTTTGAAAATGTTTCATGTAATGCTCGTAAAAGGCATTCAGAGGTTTCAGAAATTTCGAATCATGCGAAGAATCATTCGTTCTGTATACTTTGGATTGGGATGTTTATGGTATTTCGAAGTATTTCCCAGCGATTCCAGTATGATAATGAAGGAATACCTTATTTACCGATAGATAAATTTTCCTGATTATAATGTCATAGGCATTCTAGTGATTCGGGTGATAATAATTTAGACGTAGCTGTTTTTTAGCAGAAGGGAAATCGAGCTTCGAACAAAACTGAAGGAAAACTGTGAGCAGCAATTTCAGATTTGAGGTATCATAATAACATTTGCACAAAACGGTAGCACACTGATAATAATGAAAACTGCCTCCTATCTCCAGAATTGAAAGCTGAAATTTTCAGTGTGAATTTGTGGTTAAAAATAAACGGAAACAAATTTTTTTTTATCACAATTTCATAAAACACTTTTTGCGAGCTTGTTATGGATTAAAAACTCGTAGAACAGCGGACTATCGTTTTGGACAAATGGATGTAATTTTCGAATGTTGATTTCAATCAATTAGTTTGGACTTCCTGATGAAGAATCCGGGGTCAAACTCGAGTATGTCAGGTCAGCCGGCGTCTATTCTCTATCATCCGAAGGAGAGGAGATAGAATTCTTATTATAGATTAGTTGTCCAAATATCTCAGTCAAGTTCGTTATTGGGCCAAATACGTCGATTGATTTAGAAGTTATGAGCATCTGAATTTATGTTGAATGATTGTTTGGGCTATTACCATTATCTATTGTGGATGTAATGATTTCCGACGTTTCGATAGACATATTCTATCTTTATCAAGGAGGAAAAGTAAAAAACCTTTTGAAAATTATCAATTTTCAAAAAACTCAATATTGACAGAAATCATGAAAGAAAATGAACGATGTTATATACTCATCTGTTATATAATGATCTTTTAAAGTTGGATCGAACTATCGGCGTCCAAACTTCTGGCAGATCTATAGATGGAGCACTTATGGAATCAGGTGTTATTTTCATAAATGCTGCTTCTTTGGACGCCGATAGTTCGATCCAACTCAAAAAGATCATCATATCACAGATGAGTATATAACATCGTTCATTTTCTTTCATGACTTCTGTCAATATTGACTTTTTTGAAAATTGATAATTTTTAAAAGGTTTTTTACTTTTCCTCCTTGATAAAGATAGAAGATGTCTATCGAAACGTCGGAAAACATTACATTCACAATAGATGATGGTAATAGTCCAAACAATCATTCAACACGAGCTCCATCATCAACAATATCTCGTCATCATCTGAATTTAATTTCCTCAATTACTCCTACAATAACCATTCGATCGATTCGAAACATGAAACAGAAAGAAGTTTTTTGTCAAAAAATTGTTTCACGCTCTTGTTTACCTGAACAGATTAACTCTTAGATTTCCTCAAATATTTGTAATTTTCGAAATTTTGGGCAAAAAGTAAACTTGAATTGATTTTGTCCGTTCATGAACACAATGACTCCCGAATGGAAGAATCTAGAGAACTAAAATGTGAAGATTGGCTTGGAGGTTGAATTTCTCGGATGATTTCGTTATTTTGTCGAATCGGCCCAGTAGTTTCGAAGTAACAAGAAAATTCGAATTACTTTCTTCAAATAATTTTTTTTTATTAAGTCTCGCTATACTCATTGGTTCTCATTCAGATATAAATAATACTCATTATATAAGCAATTATTTTGGCTTGCTTGTATCTTGAACAGTTAACATCTTAGACTACATAAGAATCTTATATAGTCTAAGATTAACACGCCTCTTACGAACGAATATGTGATTTTTCAAAGTTGATTAAATAGTCTAGTCGCCAGTAGTTGAACAAGAGCATCAAGTTTATCTGATCTCACGTTACTGCTTTCTGAATTTTCAGATACCTATAATATTTTCGATTCGATATTCGAAAATTATAGATATTTGAGTATAAGAATAGTTCGTTACATTCGGAACTAGCTCTGAAATATGCGAACTAACAACTCCGAAATATCTATTCTCAAGTGTAGAAATAAGTTATTACTTACGAATGTTAATCACGATATATTGATATATGGTATGAAATGACATTATGACTCAACATGGGTTCCTGGTATTAAACCTGCTCAGTATCGATAAAACCAAGGTTAAAATACATACTATCCAATGGCAATTCTCTGACCACAGTTATAACATCATTACGAAAATAAATTCCAGTTTCATGCAGTAATCATTTGAAAAATTTCAGGAGAAAATGAGGTTCGCCACAATATTTTTTACTATAGGTGAATCAATTCAATAAATTTCAGATTAATTTAAACGATATTCGCAAAAAAATTTTTGATAATAGTAATAATAGTTTATTTGCTTCCAACACAGCCTAACATAATATTCTCTCAATAATTCAAATATACATGTATGAACAGAGGCTTTTCACAAGATCGCCTGTTAGTTCTTGAAATAAGATTAAATACATTATTCCATTTTGATGCCGGTACAACCATTCACATCCAAACACAGCATTTATCCCAAGATTAGGTTGACAAACAGAAAATAGAGATATCTAAACTTGGTGCAAAAAAAAAACTTGTCAAGTCCAACCACAAATAACGACAGTCGTGAAAAAAATGTTTCTCAATATTTCATTCACTTATTATCCCTCCAATCATTTACAAGTGCAGAATGTAAATTCAGAAGCCACAGTTCCACCCTTTGTTTGAACAATTTGGAGCTTTTCAATTTTCTGTATTCCATTGGTAGTACGGCATACATTTTTGGGGCTAAGTACGTCCAGTGTCTCTGTCTTAACTCTTCCCAAGATAACAGGAGCGGTTTTCCAAATATCCTTTTGAGAATCATCCTTTGTAAAATATTTAGTTTATCCAAATGAGCTTTGTATGCCACTCCCCAGCCAATGTTGCTATACGTCTTGTGTCTGAACCAACCCGAAATATATGGTTTTCAGTTGCCTTACATTCACGTGCAGTTTCAGGTACCTGAATGTATACAGCCCTCGAAGTTTCCTTGCCAAGTATTCATAGTGAAAGTCCCACTTCATGTAATTATCAATATATACGCCTAGGTATTTAACATGTCCTTCATTGCTTTCATGAATAGATTTCTGCTCACTGATCTTCAATGGACCCAAATTTGGTAGATGACTTCCATAAGATGTTAAAGGCAAGTACGTAGTTTTTCCCAAATTCAGTGTCAATCCGTTTTGTCTAAACCATTTTGAATAATACGAAGATCGCCATCTGCATTTTTTTACCTCATCCCACGTTCTTTCTTCACATAATAAAACCATAAGGATCATCGGCAAAGGCTATAATTCTGCCAAGGATTTTTATTCTCAATAAAGCATTTACATAGATGAGGAATAGTTTCGGTCCGAGGACCGTGCCTTGTGGTACTTCACATGTTATTACCTCCTTATGACTGCTTTCATTCTCTATCTGAACAATTTCTGTTCTTTCCCTTCTGATCAGGTCAAGTGCAACCCCTCTTATCCCATACTTATACATCTTTCCCAAGAGTTTTTCATGATTTACTGTATCGAACGCTTTAGTTAGATCAAGAAAAACAGCAATCTGTGGTACACTTCGATCGAGAGAACCATATATACACCTCATTAATCCCCTCCCTGAATCTGTACTGTTCATCTGATAAAATATTGTTTTTCTTCAAGAACTTTATTTTTCGCATTTTAATAAACTTTTCATGTATCTTAGCTATCTTAGAGATTAACGAAATTGACCTGTAATTTACCATATCCAATTTACTCCTATCTTTATAAATTGGCTTGACAACACCTGTCTTCAGGGTGTCTGGAAAAATCCCACGAGCAAAGCGATTATTGGATATATGTGTTAACTGTTATGAGATATCTGTTTTAATGTTCTAAGTAGCTTAAGTTTTAGCCCATCAATACCTGGAGTTTTCCTTACTTTTAGGTTTTTAATTGACTTTCTTCCTCTCTTACATCCGTTGGAAAGATAAGGAAACTATTTTTTACGTATAAATCGTTTTCGAATATTGCGTTTTTTGGTTCTATAATTCTATCAGAGTGAGTTCTGCCCAATTTACTGAAAAACCCATTGAACTTGCAGGCTATTTTCGTATATAATGTCATACTTTCCATCTTGTATTTTATTGATATTTTTGTCTTTTAGGCTATTATTGTAAAATTTTTTAACTTCCGCCCATAAGACCTTTATTTCATTTCTGTTTCTATTGATGCACTTGTCCAGAAATTGTTTTTTCGATATATTTATGATCTTTATTAATTTGTTTTTATATCGTATATATTTACTTCTTAATTCAGTGTCAAGTGGACACTTTCGAAGTAAAGCAAAAAGTTTTTTCTTCTCATTTATTGACTTGAGAAGAGCCTTTGTACTCCATGGATTTTTTGAGAAAATTTTTCTATTACAGACAACTATCTTAGTGTTATCTTTTATGTATTTCTGCAGTATTTCAATGAAATATTCCATTTTTAGGTGTAAGTCGTTTTTCTCATATACCTTATTCTACTTCTCATCCGCCAAATCAATATTCAACGAGTTATAATCAGTGAAGGTCTTGTTATGTTTTTTCTGCTGTTCAGCAGTTATATGCAGTCCAACTTCCACCGTGAGAAATATATATAGAATGAAATAATTTCTGGGACTCTTCCCGTCATTGTTATATTGTTATACAATCTCTGAAAAACACATTTCTAATTAAAAATAACCATTCACAGTTTTCCTTCAATTTTGTATAAGTTCAAATTCAAATTGATTTATAAACCTACCAAAAGTAGGCATACACGAGGTCTGTAAATTAGGTAATGAGACTGGCAACTTTGCGTTTGATCTGGCAACACTGGAAGTGCGGGACTTAGTGGGGCGGTAGAGGAACATGTGATCCACCTTCAGTACGAGTTAGATCTCGCTCGAGTCATTTGGTTGTGCGTAGCGATTATTTTTGTGAAACAGTTTTTTCGATTGTATTCTAAAAATGAATGACATCTGTTTCGTGCAACAGTGTGCTATCAGGTTTTGCTTCAGACTTGGGCACAGTGCAACGGAAACTCTTTTTAAACTTCAGCAGGCCTACGGAGATAGTGTTTTGTCACGGGCGCAGGTTTTTCGGTGGTTTAAGGCATTTTCAAAAGGAAGAGAGTCGATTGAACATGAACCACGAAGCGGAAGGCCTTCATCTTCAAGAACCGATGAAAATGTCGACAGAATTCGAAATTTTGTGCGTTCAGATGGTCGTATGACAGTCAGAATGATAGGAGGAGAGTTAAATTTCACTCACACCACTGTTCATCAAATTTTGAACAATGAATTGAGGATGAGATAAATCTGCGCAAAAATGACAATTTCAATAAACAAGTTTTTGGCCAGTAAAAAAATTCCTGTTGCTCCTCAGCCTCCTTATTCACCCGACTTGTTGAAGGTTATTTCAATATCAGAGTTCCAGCACTGCTATAAGGAGTGGAAGACACGTCTCCAGCGCTGTGTGCCTTCAGAAGAAAGTTATTTTGAAGGTTCAATATTGAATTGTAATTATCTTCGTATTGAAAATTTTTTAAAAATCAGCCCATTATTTAATTTACAGTCCTCGTATACTCCATAGAAAACCATTTGGAATATATTTCTTCCAGTAAGCACTTGGTCTTTGTAATACCTTATATATTTAAATCCCAATTATACAAAAGCGATGATTCTTCTACAGGACCCTAAAGATCAATACATTATACTTTTCAGAGCACGATTCTGAGTTGTCAACTCTGACAACCTGAAATGAATTGAAATTATGTGACTTCCTGCCCTGAAGTAAATGAAAAAACTCGTATATCATCTCGTAATATCAAGCTAGGACAATGAAATTTTAGAATATGTAAGAAACTAATAATGTCCATACAAACACAAATTACATATTTAAATTTGACCACGGATTCTTCATCACGAACCCAATCGATTGAGAACGTTTTCGGCTCGATTCTCGAAAATCACAGACATTTGGAAAAAACGATGGCACGTTGTTGTACTAGAATAAGTGTGCAAAATCAAATAAATCCTACAATAGAATCGGAACTTCAAAAGAACATTTGGTATTTTTAACGCATTGGTAGTTGCTGAGAGGTAATTTTCTCTATTCTTTATTATTTTTATCACTGGGGTTTATATTCTGTTTCCCCTAAATTTTACTCCTTATTCGTTCAGATGAATCCAACATTGACAGAAATACATAAAATTGGATAACTAATTTTTAAGTTTACTTTTTATACATTATTTTTGTATGCTTAGATGCAAAGATGATAACATTTCAGAGTAGGTCGCGATTACATCAGTTACACATTAAAGTTCGTCAATATCTGATGAATATCTTTATGAGTTATCAAACATTTATATACAATTGGAAGTTTTTTTATTCATTTAGTGGCACGATTCTCACACAATTATCCAATTTATTTCATCATTATTCAAGTTCCAAACGAGTCAGGTGGATATTCTTCGAGTTGAGGAGGAAACCAATCTTCAGTTGCTTATAACTACCCAATCACTGGACGGGTTTTGCACAATAATGACAAGTTATTATGTGGATATAAACACTTTAGCTCTTCTTCTTTTTCGGAAGTTACAGCATATCAAATCGGAGGTACTCTAGTTTGCTCACGTATCTTTCATCACCGAGTCGCGTCCAATTGTTTGAACATTTTCGATTATCCAAAATCATAGAGATTTAGGCATAAAGATGTTGTTACCCTGTTGTTACTGTTACCCTAGGACAAGCATACAAGCAGATTATGAATAAAAATCTATTGCTTCATATTTCTTGCGTTTCCCACGTCAATTGCCAAGTTCCCAAGTTTACCATTCAGTAAGGAATATGATTCAACAATTTACACCCATTCAAGTTCCGCAGCCTTTCGACAATAATATAAACGATGAATTATTACTCAAACAATATTTTGTAACAAGTGAAAGTTTCTGAAAAAATGTCATTGTGAACAATCAGTTGAAAATGATTTGTACACAAGGAAATCCCAGTTGCTCGTGATTGACAGTAAAAGCAATATACTATTCGAATAGCATTCGGATGGAATAATAAAAATTTAAGAAGCCCTGACGTAAAATCAATTGGCTTTGTCGCTCTTGTAAAACTACTACTTATCATCCAATTCTTCAGAAATTGTATCTGTGACTTCATCAGTTGGGACTGATGTTGACAGATTTTCAAAGTGGAAAGGTCCCATAAGAATTATATTGAAATAGTTGAATCCAAACAACAAATAATATTAATTATTATTCAGTTTATTTGCGCAGTAAATAAGAAAAAATACAAGTATCATTAATTCATTTTATAAAAAAGAAAATATGTAATTAGTTACAAATTCTTCTATAGTATGTTTTTGTATCAAAAAGTATCAGTCACAGAAAAATACACTATAATATATTATTATTTATTAATCTTAGGCGATCGATTTCGGAACATTCCTATTCCATCATCAAGCCAGCTGAAAGTACACGATTTTATAATATTTTAATTTTTATGATTATTTTATGTATTCGAAATAAGTTCGTATAGAAGTCAAAATAGATAGAAATGTGTTTCATTAAATATCATTATTATTATTTTTCTAGTTTTATTGAGTTTCTTCAACAAATCGCATTATTTATTTTACTTATTTCTTTCAGCAACGTGGTGTCAGTTTGGAATATAGTTATAGAAACAACATTGACATAATATGTTTTGTTTTCGATGTTCGTGTTATTGTTTTATGGGTGGGAAATTAAATTTGAATTTGTTGTTACTATTATCTATCTATCTGTATGTTTAAAAACGATTTTTCCATTCAATTCGATGATTATTTAACATCAATGGGTTATCCTCATTTTTCAGGATTTCGATCTGTTCAAGTATAGTTAGTTTAAAATAATTATTTTCTCTTTAGTATCCTCAGATTATCGTATTTGATTTCGTGTTTAGCATTTTCCAGATGTAAACCTAAGGCCCAATGAGGTCTATTTCTTTTATGTTCTGTAAATCTTTTTTCCATACTACGTGTACTCATACCTATATAAAATTATCGACAATTTGTGCACATTATCTCGTATATTCCACTTTGTTGTTTTAGTTTTAATCTTGTTCTGTTGTTAACTAATATATTCTCTAACGTTCTGTGTCTTCTATTAGTGAGTATTTTCTTAACGTTGTGTCTATTTTTGATGAAAGTCCTTATAATAAATTGTGGATATGAAAAATTTTTTTGTTTTTATATGATGATATATTCTATTGATAACTTTTTTTCTCTTTATTGAAGTTAGAATTTCGTTCATGAATTGTATTGAGTATTGATTGTTTAGTCCTATTTGATATATAATGTTGATTTTTTTTTTGTAGTTTTCTTGTGTCGGTGGTATATTTAACAGTCTGTGAAATAGAAATCTGAAAGCTGCCCTCTTCATTTGGGGTGCATGGTATGTGCCATAAGGAATAATTGCCTCTGTTTGTGTTGGTTTTCTGTATATGTCAAAAGAGAAAATATTATTGTCCTCCAATGTTATCTTTGTCAAGGAAATTTATAGAATTAAATATGGCTCCCTCTAAGGTGAATTTTATTTTGAATTTAGAGTTAATTTGTTGGAAAAATGTTTCATGTTCTATGTCTGTTCCCGACTATGTACAAAAATGTCGTCAACATATCTTTTCAAGATGTGTTCACCGATTGATAAGAGCATTATTTGTTTCTCTATGTGGTCTACATATATGTTCGCTTTTAATCCGCTAGATGGTGAACCCATTGGTAATCCATCTTCCATGTAATAAATATCTCCGTCAAATGTGAAAAAGTTCTGACGTTATATGGCAAAGTTTCATTATATTATATCTGTGTTATCTAAATTTAAATTATTTTCTATGTTAAATGTTTTAATTGTTCTTCAATCAGAGTGAGAGTTTCTTCAATGGGAATATTAGTATAAAGGTTGACTATGTCGAATGATAGAATCTTATATGTCTTATTAGGTTCTAGATTAAGCGCTTGTATGTTTCTCACTAGTTCTAACGAATTTTTAATAGTAAAATCTGATTTATATTTAAGTTTTTTGTTGAAAAAGTTGTAAATGAATCTTGAGATTTTGTGGTTTGGGGATGATATTGCCGATGTTATCGGTCTAATGCTCTTATCTGGCTTATAAAGTCTGATCGTACTATGTATTTTCGGGATGGATTTGTGGGTTTTTTCTTTCAAGGTATTAACTGTCTCGTTGAATTTCTGCAATGTTGGAAAGTTGTCTTTAGTGTATTGTTAACTTTATTTGTATATTTCTGTAAAGGATTATTTTTATATTTTTTTATATTTAATTTCTGATAAATTCTAATGTTTTTTCGATATATACTGTCTTTTCTAACATTACAAGTCCCGCATTTTTGACTGCTTTCGTTGATATAAGATTGTTATCAGTCATACTTTGTTGCGCTGTAAAACCTTAGCTATTGACTCAATGAAAAAATGATGCGAATAAAAGTTGTTCCTCAAAAAACGATGTACAAAAATGGTCAGACATCATTTTTTCGTAAAATGATAAAAAAAAAGTTACATCGAAAAATATAAATTTTTTTCTCAAATTTCCGGAGATTTTCGCTTATAACTTTTTTATTTATAGTTCTACGACAAAAAGTTACTGGAGCAAAGTTGTAGAGAATTTAATTTGCAACAAAAAATGTTAATAATTTTTTTATAAAATAAATAGTTTAAGAGATATATCGTAAATACCATTTCAACCCCTATTTTCAAGATGGCGGCCGTGGGACAAGGGTGGCGACCCCACAAACTTGGTTTTAGCTTTACATTGACCCCCCCTACACATCAAAAAAATAAAATTGCGTCCTCTAAAAAACGCAACCTAATATGTAACATTTCAATGGACTAAATGGTCTCCATCGATTCGGGTCGACCTGATGAAGAATAAGTACTCAGCTAGAGTTTCATATTTCCAGAATTGGTTAATTGTTCAAATATCTTGGTTAAGTACGTTACCAGCCGGATCCGAAGAACGGTTCAGCAGTTATGAGCATCTGATATTTGGTTTACTCAATAATTCCTAGGATATCCATCCGATCGATTTCAAAGTTGAAAATCGTTCAATAACGTTGAAGGAAAGTAGTTCGCCAAATTTGTGGAAATACTCAGAGCAGGAAATGTTATTTTTTAATATTTGAATGCTCGTGAGATATTAGCCGGATCTTGACAAAAAATTATATATATACTAGTGGATAAGCCCGTGTCGCCACGGGCGCAAATAAGGAAGCGCGCGGTCGTTATTAGCAAATGCCCCCCTATAAACAGCCGTTCATGTCATTTTGTGTCTAGCTTTCATTGAGTGATGACGTGATAAAAAAACTGCCCAAAAAACTTTCCGACGCCCAACTGAAACGCCAACAGCGGCGATTTCAAAACAGCCTTCTGAAAAAGAAGCAATATGTTCTGGCGGTTCTCCATTTTCGCCGACAAATATTGTTGCAACACTGTCTCCTGCCGGCAAATTGTATCTTCTAGGATCGTTGTTTGTATGCGCAAAAACCATTCGAATATCTGGTAATTCACGATTTTCAGCTATAGCTTTGCAACGTTCTTCTCGTAATCTTCCTCCCATTGTGTAAAAAGCGCTTGCAAATGGGTTATTTTCACTAAGCATTTCATCTAGTCGAAGCATTATCACTGGATTGCATCCTTGGTTAGCTGGGTGTTGGAATCTATGTTGCAGAGCTTCATTAGTATCAAGTGTGTAAAGTTGACAGAATCTGGGCGTGTTTCCAGGTTGCGGAATAATGGAACCAATTCTGCTGTATGATGTTCTATGCAGACAAAATGAACAAGGGCCAGTTGATGCAAATTCTCTTAAGTTAACTTTTTGGGAAGCAAACGCAAAGGCACTGTTATACTGGCGTATATTGTTTTGGAAATTCTTCGATTCTTCATCTGTTCCTGTGTAAAGTTCTCTGAGTAAAGCTGGTACTTCTTTCAATTGCATATGCTCGCTCATTACAACTTTGCCTTTCTGGCAGCACTGGCTGAATCCATCTCGCCCTCTTTCACCCCTAAAATGAAGAGCATTGCAAAATTGACACGGTTCGCTCATTTCGCCGACAGAAAACGTGGGAATTTGGTCTTAAACCGGAGCCCTTCTCGCTACAAATACTGATCGCATTGCGTAATTATTGTTATGAACGCGGCGTCGGTTTCTTTCAGTTCGGGTTGTCCGGGTAGCATTTCGAGAACCCACTGGTCTGCCTCGTCGTCGTGTCTCCATGGTAAATTAAAATTTTAAAATTTTACACTGGACCTAACTCAAAATTGAAAAATCGGACGTGACCCGCTTTCAATTTTTACCCAGAAATGGAGAATAACCATCCAAATTTGGGTTTTCAATATTTTTTTCAATTATAATTTTCTAAATTAACTTGATCGGTAGGTTTGGAAATTAAAATAAGCTTAAAATCAAACAAATCAAGCTCGTCAAAAAACGTCTTTCCTCTTTGAAAGTCAAAGCTGAAATTATATATGTTTATTATAATTATTAAACGTTATTAACATTGACAATTACATTTTAAAATGAAACTTTTTCAAAATCGTAGTTTTCATCTTATATTTTCAATCAATAACAATAACAATAACAATAACAATAATTTTATTCTCAGAATTTTCAATAAATCAAATACAAAAAAAATGAGAAACCGTCAGTAACATTGAGAATAATTTAAACTAAATTATATTCTATTATTCATATATAGGAATAGTTCAAAAATTCCGAAATACTATAAGGCTCGATATCATTAATCCAATTCGTCATTTCCTTCTTGAATTTATTAAAATTAACAATACTTAAAATATGTTTAGGTAGACAATTGTAGAATTTTACACACATATACTTGGTATTCTTTTCCGTAAGTGTCATTTTATGTACAGGAAAGTGAAAAGGTATAGTTCTCCTTGTGTTATTTACATTTTTGAGATCCTCAAAATAATGTTGATTTTTTCTGATGAAAAATATGCTCTCCAGAATGTAAATACCGAAAAAGGTTAGAATTCGATTCTGCCTGAAGCGCCCTCTGCATGTTTCTCTATATTTCATACCAAGCATAGATCGTAACGCCGATTTTTGAATAACAAAGAGTCTTTGGCCCCCCCAAATTGCTATTCCATACCTAAGTATAGACTCAAAACCCGAGAAATAAATGGTTCTTAAAAGTAGCCTGTCGACACGCCGGGATAAAACCCTTATCATATACAGAGCACTATTCAACTTCTTACTTAATTGATGTATATGTTCGCACCAATTCAATTGATCATCGACACGAATTCCCAAAAATTTAGTAGATTGGGCTGTTTCAATGGTGTTATTATTAAAAGAAATTGTCTCTGGAAAATTTTCTCTACATCTATTAGTCCTGAATCTAATACACTCAGTTTTATCTACATTGAGCAGGAGTCCACCTCGACTACACCAATTATTAATGAGCTCAAAAACTGTACGAGTTTGTTCAATGCAGGATTTTATGTCTTTCATTTTGATCAGAGCACTGGCGTCATCCACAAATAAAAGAACATCAACAAATGTTCGGAAAACACTATTTAAAGCCATAGGCAAATCATTTATATACAATATAAACAGAAGGGGTCCCAGAATACTCCCTTGTGGTACACCAACATTAATAACCTCGTCCCTAGATGTATAAACGGTATCACCAATCTGTACTGAAACCCGCTGTATTCTATTGCGTGATATCACGTTATATAAAATATAAATTGTTATAAAATGATTCAAATGCTCACTTTCTGATCAACTCAGGTAGTACTCTTGAATCTTTTTTGACTAGCCCTAACAGTTCAACTTTCACTTAAAGTAATTTTATTCAAATAATAAAATTTGAAATTTTTAACTATTGCAAATTCACAAATTATTTTATTCACAAAAATTCACTTCACCCTTTTAAATTGAAAGCCTACATAAAACAACTGAAATAAAGTTTTTTCCTCTTCTAGCAATGTTACCATATGATTTATAAGTCACATGTTATAATTTAAATACAAATAAAGTTAATCAAATTTACAAATGTTTTTAATGGGTTATATGACGGTAATGGTGACTTGGAGTGCAAGAAGAAAAAATTAAAGCCCATATCAGTAAAAATTTGTTGAGCGGTGGCGCCATCTACAGCGAAAACATGCCAAACACCCTTAATTTTTAAGTTTTTTGTGTTTTTTAGAGGAATTATAGAAGTTTGCCACTTGTTATTATTTGTCTGCATAAGATTAGATGCCTAGCGTTAATTTAAAAAAAAATTTGATGCAAATCGGTTGATTGGTTTAGGCGCTAGACCTTACTATGCATCATATTATTATAATAGATGGAGGTGATTGGTATATTGCAATATCTAAATTTCATCTTCGTAGAGAAAATTCACGAGAAGATGTAGGAGTTTATTTTTGCTCTATTGTTCTAGTTCATTCAAAAAACTAGTTGAAAAGCGTGATATCGTTTACCCCAAATGTCTGTGATTATCGAATATCGATCCGAAAATGGCGCGTGGCATCCTGATGAAGAATACGTGGTCAACCTTCAGGATGTCCTGCCAACCGGTCGGATATACACTTTCTATTTTCCGAAGGAGATAAACTAGAGTTGTCATATTTTCAGAATAGGTTAAGAACCCAAATGTCTTGGTCTGTTCATTTATCATACTATTCCAGAGTCCAGTGAAACTTTTTGAAATGAGCGCGCAAAATCTCCTGACCTCACGTCAGTATTTTTTTTTTTCAAATTATGCAACATCAAGTAATAGTGCCATCGATCGGAACCACTAATAAAAGTAATATCTTTGTTAAGTAAGCGAAATGAATTGAGATTGGACGAGTTTCGGGTGATAAAAATTGTCAGATAATTTTGACTCTCCATATTGAAAAAAAATAAACCTTACTACCTTTGGCAAGTTTAAAAAAAAGTTAAAGTCTATTCAAAACCAACAGAACCATAAGAACTGGTCAAACCATCATTAAAAAAATAAAACGAAAAGACGTGCATGTCTGGTGATGAGATCTTTTTTGGTGCGATGCATAGCTTGTATTAATGTCGGATGGAAATAATTTTAGTATCTATTTTAGTTTTAAACGGATATAAAAATGTTTAGAATGATTGACTGATTTATTTTGATCGAGTATTTCACAAGGTAATATGAAATCACACTATTCTTGACAAGAAAATTGGCAAGTATCGTGCCATTTTGATATCTAGAACAAATAGTCCATCTTTTGAAAAAACTTGTTAAGGGTAGTACTTTTTTTTTTCAACATAGAGTATCAAAATAAACCGACAATAATTTTTTGAACCAAAAATCTTCAAATTTTTATTTCTTTGACTCAGTTAACTATGATATTACTTTGATCGATAATCGCGATTGGTAGCACTGATTTAGCAGAACACTATCGAAAAAATTACAGTAATATTGTGATTACAGTTCTTAATAACGCGACTAAGGATGTTAAATGTACAAATTTTTCGAAAAAATGCTTTTACGCTTTATTAAGAGATATGGAGCTATTTCTTATTTTATTCATAACTGATGCACCTTGGCCGGTACCAGGTTGTCATTGAAGGATTGTCCGGGACATCCTTCTGTATATTTCATAACATCATTGAGTTCCATAAGGTTAAGGAGAGACTTACTAAGAGATAAACAGTGAAAAATCCTGCAGCTATAGGCACACCACAACAACAACAAGAATTAACAAGAGCCATGATTATTTGGACTCTACATTTTAGTTTCAGCAGTTCGCATTTTTTCCAAGAATAGCAGAATATTCACTACAGAGTTTGCACTTCATAGAAACCGCACCTGAAGAAAAAAAATTTCTTCGGATATTCCACTTTACGTCATTGCTCACGAAATTTTAGTTCCTGACTACCTGCGAGCGATTCACTGCAAAGGTGAGGCAACGACTGTGAATGAGTAATACTGTGTGTATTTGTTGCAATTTGAATATTTTCTTCACGTGCGCGTTTTTAGACTTTCACCGCTATACACTATGGTTTTCTTGAGTCGAGTGGGAAGGAATTTATTTATATTTATGAACGGAACTAATGGAAAATAATTTCATAGCGCCTTCTTCCTAGGAATTTTTTTTGGTTTTTTCTAAGAAACATTTTGACCGTTTCTAAGCGCAGTAGTTGAGGTAGGAAACAACATATTTAAGAGCTCTTCGAAAATTTATTCAAGTACTGTCTCGCAACTAAGGGCCGTTTGTTCAATCAGATATGAACCACAGACCAGTAACCTAGTTTACTGGTCTATGATATGATTTCTGGTTGCGGCTAATCTAGGATTATCTTTTCGATATTTCTCGGATTAGCTATCTTCGAGAGATCAGAGCCGATTGAACAGCTATCTACGGTCAATCATAATAATAATAAATATATTGATCCTGTTAAATATACCTACAGAATGTATATGACAAATCATAGACGAGAAAAAATATTCCAAATCAAAATTGAAAATCACAATCAGATAATTATTAATCAATACTGTGGTAAGCTTCAGATAACATCAACTCTTTAACCGTCCTTCTGAAGCCCGGAAGATTCAATCTCACCGCAACAGGCAGGTGATTGCACAATTTTATTCCTTGGTGCCGAATTTTTAAAATTAGCAGTTTTATGCATGAAAATCTGAAACTTTTACGAATGTACTTTCATTATTTTTAACATAATATACAGGGTGAGTCTTTGACCACTATTGACGTCAAAAAAAACATTTTCTTCCTATAACATTTTTCCAAATTTGGCCCCGTTCAAAAGATATAGGGTGTTGAAATTTCATAAAAAAATTGCATTTTCACCTGTAATATTCAAACGACAATATCAATTGAAATGATCTCTTGTAGAAGGTTTTTGATAACACTCGTGCATATTTTGGCATCAATAGATTTATTCCACTTCTTGTGGGTTTCTCACTACTACTCTACAGATTGGTTAAATTGCATGAAAAACAAATATCGCTTGAACTAAAGGTCCGTATCTCGTACTTCCTGGAATCATTAGTCTTTTTTGCATATAAAATCATTCCTCATCTTTTCTCCTAAATTACACCATTCTTGAGATATTTGAAGTTGAAAGGAATTGAATCGATATAATTTTGTCCAAATTTTCTGATTTTCCCAAATCCAACTCTGTACTGAAATGATTCAATAATCAGATTTGTTCAATGTTGCCATATTTTATGTCTTCATTAAATATTTCTACAAAAGGTTGGGGAAATCTCTCCAGTCTATGGTTCCACCACTAAACACTATAGATGAAATTAACCACTGAACAATTTTTGTCTTACATTATCCACAAAATCTAAATTGCCATTTGCTCTATTCATTGTTAATGATGTCTAGCACCTTGTTTAATATTTAATCCAGAATAATATTCCATAATAAATAGAGAAAAAGTTTTCCATCACTCTTCGGTATATTTCGACCGTTGAAATAGGTAAAGTATTTTCTGTCAGGACCTATTAAATTGAAGACTTGTCTTTATGAAGAGCTGGTTTTTTATAGCTTCAGACTTTCAGGGTTCATCTAATTATATTTATTCTAACATAGGAATGCTGCAAATTGAGCTCATATGAGTTTTAAAAACTTCGAACCCAGTCTCCTAGATTTGTTTTATACCTTTATTATCTTTATTTCATACACCGGCTCAACCTTGTTCACAAACTTAGGAGATAATAGAATTTGACTTAGTTTTAATATTTCTGAATGTTTGTTATGATGTATGGTTAATTAAAATTCAATCAATATGAAACTGGAAGCTCATAAACAAGAAAGATTAGAATAGAATGCATTTTCTGACCATAATCATTTCATACTGAATTGAATAATTTAAAACTATCGATATTATCCTTCCAATATTTTCCACATTTTTGTGAAAGAAAGCTACAAACTGTTGACAGTTTCAAACAGAATCAAAACAACAAGGAACCACAGAACACTTTTTTATTTGGAACTACCCACCACAGAGACTTTATAATATTTTAATGTGATAATAATTCACTCTAATTATTCTGAGGAAAATTATAACTAAAGATCAATAATAGTTACAGATATTATCTTTCATTTAAAAAAACCTTGCAAATATTAATTTTTTCGCTCCTGGGGTTCGGTAATAAATTAATATTCTATGGTAAGGTATTAAAATTTGACATAATCTATGAATAACCATTATTCAATATTTATGTTCTTGTTTACGTAATGAAAACAGATACTCTGATTATAAAAATCAGTAATCAGTAATTATAGTCTAAACAGAATAGATTCATATTAATGATTTAACAAAAAATTTTTTATTGAAGAACACCTAGTTGATTTTTCAAAATCAAATTTAGGTATTTCTTCAAGAAAGCATAATTGCACACCTAAATCTGGAAATACTTGTAAATTAAAATACAGGTAAATTGTTATTGGGATTCAGTACAGAAAATAATCATCAAGCAAAGTAACATCACTTTAAAATGATTATTCGTAGTGACATCATTCATTGTTGTTGAAGATTTCGAAAAAGATTTTCATATTTTTAACAGTATGATATCAAGAGACCTCATAAACCTGTTCACTGGTCTCTGTCAAGGAGAAGAAACTTCAGAAATATCAGTGTTTGGAAAATCATAGATGATTTTTTCTGGCTTTGAGTGAAAAAAAAGCACAGTGACAACCTATTGCCTTGGAAGTTTTCATGATTTGGAAATTTTAAGAAGAAAATTACAAATGTATGATGATAACACCCAATAATTCTGAGGTTTTTTTGGAATTTCTCACTAGAAAGGCATGGTTTATAATCTTGAAGTAGAAAGAAAATATAGTAGAACAACAAAAATCTATGTTTATGGTGTTGAATTTTTTTTACCAGAAAATTAGTATTTTGTATCTTCCTTCTGGATATGGACCTCATTGGATGAAACATGCGTGAGTGAATCATTTCTTAGAGGGAAAATAATGTTTTTAAACTATTCAGGTTCAAGGGTGGATGCTGTGGAAAGTATTTTTCATTCAAACTATACTGGACTACAGAGGGGTATTTGCCCAATGTGAAAACTCAAAATGCTTTGACTTTTCAACGCAGCTGAATATAGAAAAACCGTAATGAAAAAAGTGTTTCTTTTGATCTCAAGAACCTATGGTTAAAATTAACGCAGTGGTCAAAGACTCACCCTGTATATACAAATATACATACTGATTTGTTTCCGACGAACTGAAATGGGTGATAGATTACATCATTTTAAGCAAAAAAGTTTATATAAACATGGGTCTGAAAATGCTTCGTTTCCGAGATAAAGGATGTTAAAGTTGAACAAATAATTCACGTTTTCTTTAAGATCTTTCAACTGATTCCAAATAATTGCATGAAAGTTGGTACATGGGGGTTTTTTGAGGTGAGAAATTCAAATTTGTGGTCGATTTGATTGTACCCTGTACGTCAATTTGGACTAGAAAAATCGATTCCCCTGGCTTTCCTAGTTAAAAAAAATATATTCAAGTCGCTAGAACCAACGGTTTTCGAGAAAAACGCATTTAAAACTTATGATTCATAGTTATTTTCATAGTAAATTTTCTAATTTTTCATGAATTTCTTTTGACGATTTTATTTTTCAATTTTTTTTCACACCACACACTGTTTTGAATGAAATATTAATAGTTTTTAAACTTGGAAGTGGCATTTAAAAAAAAAGTTTATTTTGGTTACAAAAACCTTTTCTAGTTAAAAAAGGTATACCTCATCGAAGTCGCCAGGAGCAACCTTTTCAGAGAAAAACGCATTTAAAGCCAAATCCATATTATTGTAATCTCTAAACATGTTGAATCAAATTTGTAATAATTTTAAATTAAATATTTGAATGGGAATAATTTTCGGAGAAGTTTTGTGACCCTTCGGCTTTAAATGCATTTTTCTCTGAAACGGTTGCTCCTAGCGACTCCGATAAGGTATACCTTTTTGGCGCTCTTGTTCACCTGAACAGAGTGCTTATCAATTTGCCCAAATGTCTGTGACTTTCGAATTTTTGGGCAAAAGTGGTATCAATCGTTTTGTTTGAACCTACTGATGAATAATCCGTGGTCAAAATCGATTCTGTCCGTCCGTTCCGTGAACACGATAACTCTCGAACGGATGAAGTTAGAGAGTTGAAACTTTCAGAATAGGTTTGAGGTATAAATATC
Organism: Micraspis discolor; assembly: GCA_030674115.1. NCBI lineage: Eukaryota > Metazoa > Arthropoda > Insecta > Coleoptera > Coccinellidae > Micraspis > Micraspis discolor. The sequence continues at coordinate 2,873,454 of JARTUT010000876.1, read as the reverse complement.
TCGGCCAAGTTCGTTATTCGGTCAAATCGGCCGAATAGGTTCGGAGTAACAAAAAAAAAATTTTTTTTCAAATGACACTGTTCAAATAAAAAATTTTTTATGGTGCAGTTTTATCAGACGTATATGAAAATACCACTCTCGACTTCGACAAGCTAATAGTTCTGGAGATATGATTTTTCAAAATTTAAATAATTGTAAGTGGTTTACAAGAGCGCCTAAGCCAACTGACCTCACGTCAGTGCTTTCTAAATTTTTTAATTGAAAAGGATGAGAAAATCGATTTTTTAAGTCCAATGCGTTTTACAGGGCAGCACAAAGAAGTAGCAACGCTTTACATGAGTTGAAATGGTTACCGGTGGCGCCTTCTAGAAAATACAACTTAAGCAACCACATATTTGAATTTATCGTCCCATGAAATATCTGTATACGAAATTTTATGAGAAGGTTTCGAAGCAGTCAAAAGATATTAAAGAAAACGTGAATTATTTTTTCAACTTTAACACCCTGTATCTCGGAAACGGAGCATTTCCGGACCCATGTTCATAGGAACTTTTTTGCTTTAAATGATGTGATCTATCACCCATTTCAGTTTGTTGGAATCAAATCAGAACACCCAGTATAAACAAGAGAGTGTAAACAGTTTATAGCTCGAAAATATGGATCTGCAGGACACAAGAGGGCCAAGATGGAGCATCATGAGGATGGTCCGTTTTTGTATAATACATCCTTTATTCGGCAAATAACGTAAAACGATGAATTCGCCTTTTTTTACATACATATTAATGTGTTGACACCATCTAAGACTTTTGTCTATGTACATGCAGACCAAGAAACTTAACACGGTCGCTGGATATGATATCTTCTCAGTTGATAATCATTCTTATATCTACATTCCCTAATATATGTTTTGTAAGCCAACAGTTCAAAAGAATAGATAGATAGATATATAAATTTATTCGTCATCAACATTACATGACAGGTCAATACTAATACATAGCATTATATAAAACAAAGTTATACTAAAAATAACATCACTAACATGAGAATATTTACAAATCGACGAAAAAACATATATTACTGAGTCTATACAGTTCAATATTTCACTACGGTTGCAGTAGTATTTTCACGCATTTTTGAAATTTATTCTATAGAAATCAACATATTCTTTCACGCTATAGAAAGCTTCATTTTTCAAAATTGATTTGATTTTCTTTTTAAATTGTGTGTGATTCAACAGCGTGATCTCATTCGGCAGTAAATTGTACAAAACAGAACCAGCATTGTACGGAGATCTTTCATGAAACTTATGGTAGTGCTTCGGAAGATGAATTCTATGTCTTGCCCTTGTTTCGTATTTATGGAATTCTTGACGACAAACCAATTCTGATCTCTTCGAGTGTATTAAATTCAGCAATGTATACAAGTATATACATGGTAGAGTGAAAAGAGAATATGTCCTGAAAATTATCCTACATGACGTCTTAGGTTCTAATCCAAAAAGGAGTCGTATTATTCTTTTCTGCAAGACAAACGGCCTGTGAGCATCAGTTGAGCTTCCCCACACCAAGATACTGTATCTCAAGATAGAACACACATTTGAATGATAATATGTAAGTGCGCCTTCCATGCCTATAAATCTCTTTATGTGGACCAGTGTATAAAAGCAGGTATTCACTCTCCTGCACAAAACATCAATCTCCCTGGACCATCCTAGATGGTGATCCAGAGTGGTGCCAAGAAGTCTGACTTCATCAGACAACAGCAAGACCACATCATTGAGCACAAGGTGAGGCTCCGCCGGTAGTTTAAGTAAGTGCATTGTGAAATTCAATTGCGGTAGTCTTCTCAAAATTTATCATCAGTCTATTTTTATCGCACCAGTTTTTAAATGCACGAAGTACAGTTTCAGCTTTTTTTGCTAATCCTTCTCTCGATCTATCAGAAATGATAATAGATGCATCGTCGGCGTATAAAAATACTATTCCATTTGTTATATACTCAGGTAAGTCATTTACAAAAAGTAAGAAAATCAATGGTCCCAAGACACTTCCTTGTGGGATACCCAAACCCGTGTCAAACAATCCAGAGGAGCCACCCTCTATCTTAATGCAGATTTTCCTATTCTTTAGAAAAGATGTTAAGCACTGGTTCATGAAACCACGTATTCCCATTCGCTCCAATTTTTCCTAAACTTCAAGACAGTCAAATGCCCTCTGCAGGTCGAAACACAACATCAGAACGTACTCACCATTGTCCATCTTTGTGGAAACTAATTGGACAATTTCCACGATTGCAGTTCCCGTCGATCTGTTTGATCTAAATCCGTGTTGTGCTTCGGTGAATATTTTATTCTTCTCCAGAAATTGCGTCAGTCTATGGGCTAATACTTTCTCGAACAGCTTCGAGAAAACACTAACAATCGTTATGGGCCTATAATTTTCAATCTTATTTCGGTCGCCCTTCTTGAACAAAGGTATCGTTTTTCCCGTTTTTAGGATACTGGGAAAAATCCCTTGCATAATACAATTATTGATGACTTTAGTGAAATGGCTGCATACTATATCCACTGAATGCTTCAGCAAAATGATTGGAACGTCATCTACTCCTGTTGATTTCTTGTTGGGACAGTAGGCAATTAACTCTGCAATCTCCTCCTCCGTGACTGGGAAAAAATACATTGATTTAGTGTTATCTACTTTCATTGTGGTGCACTGTGTTTTGTCGGTTGAAAAAAAAATACGAGTTCAAAGACTCTGTCACCACCGACGTGAAAAATACACCGAAATTTCGACATAATTCAGTCCTATCCGATAATATCATATTATCAACTTCAATTTGCAACCTTGAATTGAATTTATTATTTGCCATATTGTCTTGGTTTTTGCTATTGATTTTATCAGAAAAAAATAACCGTTTTTGGTCATTGATTAAATTATTAACTTCAGATTTCAGGGTTTTACATTTATTTTTTAAGTGTTCTTCACGATAAATAGAATGTAGTAATGAGAAGAATTCCAAGTTCTTGAACTTTCTTTTAATTTCGTCTGATATTTTCAAGTTTTTGCGAGAGCAACACCTTGTTCTGGTTTTTGTCTCCTGAATCGCGTTTTCAAAACACCATATGAAGTCCTCATATAAGGAATTGAATGCCTCCTCCGCATCTGGACGCATGTGGTATTGGGCGTCCGACAAATGTTTCCGCAAGAGGAATTTAAACTCAATAAGGTTTTCAGATGTTACCCTTCTGCCAACACTCTCAATAATCGAATGCTCATGAGTGACAGCCGCAAAACTGAGGAAACTGACAATCTGCACATTATAATCCGAGAAGCCTGCATGAAAATTCAAAATATCCGTACACTCAGACTCTACGTTTGAAATAACATAATCCACACTACTCTTCGACGTATTACCGTGGCGATCGGTAAAAATTCTAGTATATATATTGTTAGAAATATGAAGAAAAATTGCCTAAGCCGCTGCTGGTCCGGGACTATTAGAAAGAATGCTAATGTAAATAAACACTTGAGATGTTTATTGCCTTGAGACTGATTAAGGCAGTTCCGAGAGAAACGGAACAGAGAGCATACGTCCCAGCTCAGGGATACAAGGCCGCTTATTTTTATTCATTATTATTTTCATTCCATATTGGAATTATTAAATGATAACTATTACGAATTTGTTTAATTTCTAACATCAGAAGTGGGATAGTGCCTAGTGTTCACAGTGAAATTTTGTGTTTGTGTGGTCCATAAAGGAAATCATTCTCAAGAAATTTCCCAATACTGGGTGATATCGAAAACAGGATTGTGTCTACAAAAAAGTGAAAGAAAAACTATGGCTTCATCGGATGGTGATGGCTGAGGTTATCACAGGTATAATTTTAATTTTTGATTGGTCTCTGCTCCATGCGTACAGAGCCAAGTGATGGCTGAGGTTATCACAGGTATAATTTTAATTTTTTGATTGGTCTCTGCTCCATGCGTACAGAGCCAAGTGATGGCTGAGGTTATCACAGGCATAATTTTAATTTTTGATTGGTCTCTGCCCCATGCGTACAGAGCCAAGTGATGGCTGAGGTTATCACAGGTATAATTTTAATTTTTTGATTGGTCTCTGCTCCATGCGTACAGAGCCAAGTGATGGCTGAGGTTATCACAGGTATAATTTCAATTTTTGATTGGTCTCTGCTCCATGCGTACAGAGCCAAGTGATGGCTGAGGTTATCACAGATACAATTTTAATTTTTGATTGGTCTCTGCTCCATGCGTGACAGAGCCAAGTGATGGCTGAGGTTATCACAGGTATAATTTTAATTTTTGATTGGTCTCTGCTCCATGCGTACAGAGCCAAGTGATGGCTGAGGTTATCACAGATACAATTTTAATTTTTGATTGGTCTCTGCTCCATGCGTGACAGAGCCAAGTGATGGCTGAGGTTATCACAGGTATAATTTTAATTTTTGATTGGTCTCTGCTCCATGCGTACAGAGCCAAGTGATGGCTGAGGTTATCACAGATACAATTTTAATTTTTGATTGGTCTCTGCTCCATGCGTGACAGAGCCAAGTGATGGCTGAGGTTATCACAGGTATAATTTTAATTTTTGATTGGTCTCTGCTCCATGCGTACAGAGCCAAGTGATGGCTGAGGTTATCACAGATACAATTTTAATTTTTGATTGGTCTCTGCTCCATGCGTGACAGAGCCAAGTGATGGCTGAGGTCATTGCAGATATAATTTAGAATTGATGAGTCTTATTTTGGCAAGTTATTGCAGTACCTACTAGTGTAGTAGGTTGAAGTATTCTGGTACTATCAGGAAGGATAGATTTTGTTTTTGTAATTTTTCAGATGAATTGGCAACTGAAGAGGGTGCCGAGAGCGTCACCCCTGTCAGGAAGGCCGTGTTAGAAATATGAAGAAAAATTGCCTAAGCCGCTGCTGGTCCGGGACTATTAGAAAGAATGCTAATGTAAATAAACACTTGAGATGTTTATTGACTTAAGACTGATTAAGGCAGTTCCGAGAGAAACGGAACAGAGAGCATACGTCCCAGCTCAGGGATACAAGGCCGCTTATTTTTATTCATTATTATTTTCATTCCATATTGGAATTATTAAATGATAACTATTACGAATTTGTTTAATTTCTAACATATATATATATATACCCTAAGTTGAAAAATATTAATTCAGTTTTACTGCAATTCGATATAATGGCATATTGTCGACTCTAATTAGCTCTCTTCTCATAACAAGTTCGCATTTGACAGTTCGCATGACATATTATTATTCAATCCAATTTAAGGGAATAACGTCGCCGTTAAGTCAAAAGCCTCTTATCTCGATTTCTGACGATGTCGGGATCATATGTACTATAAATTGGTTATTTTTTTACTGAAAAAATAATTGACAATGTTGTCCCGTACTGTTATCTATCATACCCTGGTCTAACAATATTCATCAAAGTTAACGAAACTTATTTTTTCTCCGGGCATACCTGAAAATGAACTATAACCACCCTAAAAAAAAATAAGGTAAAGCTACATTTCCCTCCATGGGATTCATTACTTCCCTCTTCTTATTGATTTAATTAAGATCGGGTTATCACTGATACTCATCTTTTCTGCCCTTGAGACACAATGTAGGTAGGTACTATAGAAGTTAAAAGAAAATACTTGACTCATGTTTTTAGGAATCCAATTAAAATCATGAATTTTGCTCAGTCACCACATATTAATAAGTGAATATACCCACGACGGCGTGGTGTAATCACTTTGGTGATTCACCTCCAACCATATTCTAATCATACTACTAACAGACTAACCAAACAAATTTATAATTGTGATTCGCCAAAAAATAAAAGTCGAGATTCATTGTCATTAAAATTTCGATATGCAACGCTTTGAAGATTGTTCAGGTGGGAAATAGATCGAGAAATTGAAAATTTGACACCAGAAAATATCACAAAACACATGATTATGTTTCTTTATTTCTGTATCGTAATGAGTTCATTACAGTATTAAAAGCACTACTGTGATGAGCTCCTTGCAGGATATGAGGAACTAGCAGATATATTGAAAGGCATTCAGCAATGAAACATGCACACTGCTGTGTATATAAAGAAAGTAATTTAATAACCAGCTGAGAGACAAAGAAAAAAGTCAAATTAATTCAATCATTATTTATTGGAATTGATTTGTTGTTGAAACTGGGCAGAGGGATATTAAAACACACTCTAATCATATTTAATATGCAAAATTAGGTACTCATAAAGACTGCTGTTGGAAATAAGTACATAAATAATGTTTTCTTTTCATCAGCTGTGAAAAACAAAGAAGAGGTTGGTTCTGTAGCAGTATTTCTCCCCAGATTTAAGAATATAAACAAGGCGACAGTGGCAACAGGGTAAGTTCGGCAGGTACTAAAAAGCCGAACCGCCCGAACACGGGCAGTCCCCCGAGAAAGCTCAAGCGGCACGTCACGTCGTCCCTTTCTAAATTTGTACGAATCTTTTCGATGTCAATAAACAATTAAATCAGAAAAGTGTTTCAGTGTAAAAGTCCCTAACAATTGGTGACCCTCGACTAAAATAACGTTACGAATAGTGAAATACGCACACGTGAGTGAGTGAATAATGAACAGTAATTATCAACATGAATGAAAACAACGCTCAACAGACCGCCATGACGCAACCACTCGAAGAAGCAGGAGTCAGCATACGAATTCCACCATTTTGGGTTGAAAAGCCCGAAATATGGTTCACACAAACAGAGGCACAGTTTGTTACTTCTAGGATTACCCGAGAGGAAACAAAGTTCAATGACTTGGTGGGACAAATCGAACCGAAATATTTGGAAAACATATGGGACATTATTAAAGGTAACTCTCCTGATAAATTTTCTCTAGCCAAAGCTCGCCTCATCGACATTTATAAGGTCAGCGACGATAAGCAGTTAAAAGTTTTGTTGACGGGTATCGAACTAGGAGATATGAAACCTAGTGAATTAAGGAGGAAAATGCAGGCACTCGCAGGCTCCGAAATTACCGACAAAGCTCTGAAGATGCTGTGGTTAGACAAACTGCCGGACACAATAAAGAACATCATAATAGTCAGTGATGAATCTTTGGATAAATTAGCTGTAATGGCAGATAAAATATTAGAAATAAATCCTCGGAAAGAAATATTTTCAGTCAGTAGTTTAAATCAGAACAGTTCTCCTATAGACGATTTAAATGCAAGATTCGCGAGTTTAGAAGCGAAAATAGACGCGATTCAATCGAGGAGACGAGATTCCCGATCTCGAGATAGTAGCAGGAGCAGATCTCCTAGCACAGATCGTAGAAATCGTAGAAGATATAATCCTAATGGAAGATTCTGTTATGGACATTTTGTTACGGAAAAAGATGCTTGTCAGAAAAGTGCACACCACCTTGTGCATGGAAGACGTCGGAAAACTCCAATCGGCAGTAGAGCAAGCGGAAAGCACTGCTGCCACACAAGAAAACCGCCAATTCCGCTTATTTGTTAGGGACAAAAAAACAGGTTGGCAATTTCTGATAGATAGTGGCGCTGATGTATCAATTTTTCCAGCAAATAAAAATAAATTAAAAACAACAACCGACTCCGAATTCAAGTTATATGCTGCAAATGGAACAACCATCCCAACGTTTGGTACAAAAATTTTAACCTTAAATTTAGGACTGAGAAGACAATTCCAATGGCCTTTCATAATAGCTCAAACTAGTAAAGCTATCATAGGAGCTGATTTCTTGAATTGTTTCAATTTGTTGATTGACATACGAGGTAGAAAATTAATAGATGGACACACGAAATTGGACGTCACCGGAAATATTGCCGTTGTGAACTGCCAAAACATAATTCAGACCGTGAGTAATACCGGCGAATTCGCTGACATCCTTGCTGCGTTTTCCGATATTACATCCCCAAGTCCAGTGCCAATTGAAATAATGCATGATGTGAAACACGAAATACATACTAAAGGTCCTCCAGTATATAGTAAAGCGAGACCATTGGATCCTCAAAGAATGCGACAAGCAAAAGAAGAATTTCAATTTATGCTAGATCATAAGACCTTCAAAGTCAAACTGGTCTAGCCCACTACATATAGTACCAAAAAAAGATGGATCTATCACACCATGTGGAGATTACAGAAGATTAAACGCACAGACGTTACCTGACAGATATCCTATTCCAAGAATAGAAGATTTTCACCACATACTATCCAACTCAAAAATATTCGCTAAAATAGATTTATTCAAAGCATATTTCCAAATACCAATTGCAGAAGAAGACATTATAACACCTTTTGGTCTTTTTGAGTTTAATTGCATGAGTTTTGGTTTACGGAAACGTAGGTGCAACATTTCAAAGATTTATACATCAGGTTTTTTATGGATTAGATTTTGTTTTTGCTTATATAGACGATATTCTGATCTCTTCCTCGTCAGAAGAAGAACATCGTGAACACTTGAAGCTTGTTTTCGAACGATTGAGACAATATGGACTTCGGATAAATTTGTCCAAATCAGTTATAGCAGCATCAGAAGTAGATTTCTTGGGTTACAGAATCACTGCAAGTGGATCAACACCACTACAAGAGAAAGTGGAAGCAATCAAAGAGTACAAAAAACCACGGACGGTGCGTGAATTACGAACCTTCTTAGGAATAATTAATTTCTATCGCAGATACATAAAAAATGCAGCTGAAATGCAAGCCATTCTACATGATTATATAAAAGGTTCCAAGAAAAATGATCATCGTTTAATTGATTGGACACCTGAAGCTGAAACCCAATTCAATAATTATAAAAAGAGTTTAGTAGATGCCACAGCATTAACATTTCCACATCCTGATGCCCAAATAGCATTATTTACAGATGCATCAGACAAATCAATAGGGGCAGTATTACAGCAATTCGAGCCATCAGGTTGGAGGCCTATTGCATTTTTTTCAAGAAAGCTTAATTCACCTCAAAAAAACTACAGTACTTACGATAAGGAACTTTTAGCAATCTACCTAGCTGTGAAACAATTTAAACATTATTTGGAACCGAGACAATTCACAATATTTACAGATCACAAACCAATTACTTTTGCATTCAAACAAAAAAACGAGAAAGCTTCGCCACGCCAACTTCGCCAGTTACAATATATTTCCCAATTTTCTACAGATATAAGGCACATAAAAGGAAAAGACAACATTATTGCTGACGCTTTATCTAGGATAGACGAAATCAACGTGATTGATTATGCAGAAATTGAAAAGCAACAGCAAAATGATCCAGAACTGGAAGAATTACGTGCAAACCCACGATTACAGTTCAGAAAATATCAAATAGACTCTGGAAAAAATATTTGGTGTGATATATCAACAGAAAATATTCGACCATATATCCCCAAACCGTTACGATTACAAACATTCAAGCATTTTCATAATTTTGCACATTCTGGAATAAAAAGTAGCGTTAAACAAATTTCCTCTAAAAAAATTTGGTCAGGAATGAAGAAGGATATCCGAAAATGGGCACAAACCTGTATTGACTGTCAAAAAAACAAAGTCACAAGACATACAAAGTCAGAACTGAGCAAGTTTCAGAAAGTCGACGATAGATTCAGCGTAGAGCATTTGGATATTATTGGACCATTACCACCTTCCCGAGACAAAACATATTGTCTAACATGTATCGACCGCTTCACAGGATGGATGGAAGTCATACCAATGACAAATATGACCGCAGAGGTAGTCGCGAAATCGTTTTATAAAAACTGGATTGCCAGATTTGGGACACCGGCGACAATCGTTACCGACCAAGGCAGACAGTTCGAAAGCCAACTTTTCAGAAATCTGGCGGCACTCTGTGGAACATCACTGAAACATACAACGCCATATCATCCCCAAGCAAATGGTAAAATCGAAAGACTGCATAGAACTTTGAAAGCAGCGATTAGAGCCCATAACAATCCAAGTTGGACTGAATCCTTGCCAACAGTTTTGTTGGGACTTAGAACAGCAGTAAGAGAAGATGCTGACCATTCAATTGCAGAAATGCTATATGGACGAACAATACGTCTCCCAGGTGAATTTTTCAATCCACCAACCGTACCCATTAATACAGAGGATTTTGCAGCAGAATTATGTTTTTATGTTTTATGTTTTTATGTTTATACTGACTTACCTAGGTATACATAATGTACACCTCTCAGAAGCTAATTAAAGCTTGTGCGAGTTAGGTTAACCAGTGTGTGTTCTGTGTAGGCTTTGTTACTGTGTCCTTACGCCACCTTAGGCACAGCACTGTTAATTTTAGACCCAACAGTGAATGGTGGCCGCATACCGAAAGCTAGAAAATTTCTTTCCTAGCCCCGGACTTGAACCTACGACATTTCGGGTTTCCACGTCAAAGGTCAAGGCTTTATTCCACTAAGCTATGCGACACGCATATGGCACAACTTAAACCCGTTGCCACAAAAGAAAATACCTCTAGGATAGTTTATGTGCATAAAGACCTAAGTACCTGCACTCACATATTTTTGCGGACCGACCGAGTCAAGAAATCTTTGGAGCCACCATATGAAGGACCATTCAAAGTTCTCCAACGATTCGAAAAGTATTTCACAATCAATATTAGAGGAAAATAAGTCAATATATCTATCGATAGACTCAAACCCGCCTATATTCTTAGTAACGAGACACCAGCAACTAGCACCACTACAGACGATACCGTTAGTGCTAATAATCCGACAACTCACGATAAAGAAATAAGGACAAGAGTGGGTAGGAAAGTGCGGTTTCCCAGCAAATATCTTTCGTGATAGTTCGGTAAATCTAAGGACAAGTGCGGTTTTTTCCAGTTGATAGTGCGGTAAAACCAAAACAAGTGCGATTTCCTAGACGCAGTGCGGTAAAAAAGTGAGTGTCTCGCTAGTAAAGAAAAAACAATATAGACGATCATGACCAACATGAACTGTTTCAAACCCGTACAACAAGTACCTAATATGTACCAATTGTTTATATGTATTGTACTAACTATTGAATGCACAACAAAACATGTTAAATCATCAAGAACTTGTGTATTTAACTAATCTTATGTTCAGATTTTTTTTCTAGAAATAATAATTTTTATCATTAGTTGCATAATAATAATTCGTATCGTAGCGGATGAAATTGTAAATTTTTTTAAGTTAGCCGCTACTGAGGAGAGAGTAGTGTAGCAGTATTTCTCCCCAGATTTAAGAATATAAACAAGGCGACAGTGGCAACAGGGTGAGTTCGGCAGGTACTAAAAAGCCGAACCGCCCGAACACGGGCAGTCCCCCGAGAAAGCTCAAGCGGCACGTCACGTCGTCCCTTTCTAAATTTGTACGAATCTTTTCGATGTCAATAAACAATTAAATCAGAAAAGTGTTTCAGTGTAAAAGTCCCTAACAGTTCTTCTCCTTCAACTTCGACAAAGCGACCCTTGTGAAAGATTCTCAAATCTCAGTTCTTGCGATATTTGCATTGCAGCAACATGCAATGCTAGAATATGAAATGTTGGTTGCATCAATTCATTAATTAATTCATTGGATCTAAATCAGTATTCTCTACTATTGGATTTCACTGAAGTCCGAAATCGATCAAATTGCATTCTAAAATTTTCAAAATATGTTTTTCAGTAGATCTCTCGAGTCTAATGACAATGGTTTTGTCATTATATTCGCTATATTTCCTTTGGTTAGGATCCGCCTCAAACTGATTCTCTTATCTTCAACACATTGTTTCAAAGAATCACAGGTGTTTCAGCCATATGTCACTTAAGTCCAGCCTTTTCTCACAGTAGGTGATGATACATTTTCATTTCCTCTAATCGATCATCGAATACCTTCAGTTTATCACTGAATTCTGATGATGTCTCCAGCAGATTTGATTTCACATCTATTATAGTGTAGGTTCGCTAGTGTTAGCCCTACTTATGGGTTTCGTCCCTGGCGCACACTATTCGGACTCAGCAGTTTGACGAGTCTGCGCCGTGCCAAAGACGCTGGGGATTTGTTATTTGTGATAATAATAATTGAAAACGGGAGCCGCCAGGATTCGAACCCGGCACCGGTCGCATTTCGGTAATTCAACCTCACCACTAAGATACCGAGACCAATGTTGATACACGCTATGTGGTGGCTTATGAAGGATCGTCACAATAGAAAATATAGTTTCTCCCCATGACAAATCCAAATACCTTATCAGGAATATCAATTCTCAACAGTCATCGGACCTAGCTAGTTGTTTGGCTTGTCAAGTGAACAATGTGACATTAATTTGTTCATGGCTTCTCCAAAGTATTACATCTCCCGACAATGTAGGGGAAACCAGGGGAATGGTGGCCGTCGGGGTAAAAGGAGCCACCACAAATATAACGATATAATGATCATTTTATAATATGGTATAGTTTCGCCATCTCTTAGTGAGTACCTCAACTGGATATCCAAAGACAGGCTGGGGATTCCCCTAATGGAAGACGCTATCCTCACTTTTCAGGTTAAGTGCCTCAGTATGTAAGGCTTATTTGTTTTGGCAAGTTCGAATTCCAGGTCATCGTTTTTGATCGACAAAAATTTGGTGTTGTGTATTCTTTATTTAACCATAAACTTAGGAGAAAACAATCGTAAGTACCGATTCATTTAATTTCAGAAATTTTTTCAATATAAATTATAACAAGCATATTTTGGGGTAATCGTAGCCGATAACTCTGGGGTAATGAAAGCCGGCCACAATTACCCCATCAGCGATGAAATGATGTTATCTTTATTGGATAACCGAAAAGACAGTAGGTAGGCTAATCATGTTGAAGGTAACATTAGCATGTTTTTCAGATGCCGAGGTCTTATCGCAGGCTAACTGAAAAAGGATCTTGGAGTAGTGAACAGCTAAAGGAAGCCATTGCAGCAGTGATAAACGTAGAAGTGTTAGGGAGGTATCCAGAGCTTTCAACATTCCGAGAAGTACTCTGCAGAAAAGAATGAAGCAAAATAGTAATGATGGACCTTCATTAGGAAGAAAACCTGTTTTTTCAAAACATGAAGAGAATTTGTTAGCGCAACATGTCATCCATCTCTCAAAACTTTTTTACGGTATTTCCCGGCAAGAAATTAAAAAATGTGCTTTTGAATACGCAGTTAGAAATAATCTGTCATTTCCTTTTAACAAAAATCTAAAACTGCTGGTGATGACTGGCTGTATGGATTCATGAAAAGAAATTCGTCAATCGCACTTCGCAAGCCGGAAGCAACATCGATTAATACGAGTAGAATAACAGCTTTCAGTAGGCATTTTTGCCCAGAAGGGATTAAAACAGGTTGGATTTGCCACAAGCTGGGAAAGAGGTCGAAATATAACAGTGGTGTGTGCTTATAGCGCAACCGGAATTTATGTGCCACCAATATTCATTTATCCGCAAAAGAGGATGAATCTGCAGCTCCAAAAAGGAGGTCCAGCAGGAGCCCTCTATACTTGTTCTGATAAAGGGTGGATCACAGAAGAACTATTCCAACAATATTTGCAACATTTCAAATCTTTCGTGAAAGCGAGTCGGGAAGATCCGGTTCTCCTTATATTAGATAATCATTCAACCCACTCCACTCTTCAAGCTTATGAGTTTTGCAGGGCTAACGGTATTTTTCTTCTATCGATCCCTCCACACACCTCACAAAAAATGCAGCTACTCGATGTCGCATTTTATGGCCCGCTGAAGACAGCTTTCAATTCTGAATGCAGCAAATATTTAAGGAATCATCCTCATGAAAAAATAACTCCATTTGAAATTGCGGAACTTTTCAACTTGACATTCATTAGAGTAGCTACTCCAGAAAAAGCTCTGAATGGATTTAGAGCAACAGGGATCTGTCCTTATAATCCAGATATATTCACTGAGGAAGACTTCGAGTCAGCTGAACTTCAGATAACTCTTAACAGTATAAAGGATTCTACTGGTCCTATTCACGACGTTCCTGTTACCCATCAACATCAAAAACTCCAGAAAGAAGCAACACGCCACCCCTACAACAGGGTCAACTTCCATGCAGAACACAACAATGGAGCCTTCACAAAAATCACAAAACTCAGATGTTGGAAAGTCATTCCACGAAATTTTACCAATACCAGGGCCCACAAAACCTAAGTCTGGTGACAGTAAAAGGGTGGCCCCCAAAGCAGCATTCCCAAATAATCACGTCCACCCCAAACAAAGATGTTCTCCAAGAAAAAGCAAATAAAAAATTAATATCTCGGCAAAAACAGAGGACGCCGAATATGCAGCAGGGTTATAAAAGAAAGGTGTTTAACAACGATCGCCAAGAAAACGAAGAAATGGAAAAGAGAGTGAAGTTAACAAGAGCAAAAAATAAGAAAACCTACCGGGAAATAAGTTCAGAACATGAGGAAAATGATGACGAATTCGACGAAGATGCGAATGGAAGCGACATATGTTCAGTATGCGGTGAATTCGGAAAAAATGGAGAGTTATGGTTGAGGTGTAATTCGTGTGGAAATTTGGCTCACAAAGCATGTACCGATACTGAAAAAAAAATATATATATCTGTGATTACTGTAACTAAATAACTGTCATTTTTTGTACCCCACTATGCGGTAATTGTAGCCACATAGGGTTTCCGTTTTTTTGCTTTAAAATATTAAATTTTAAAATTTAAAATATTTTTCTTTATTTTTGATTCATTTTTCAATAAATATTTCAGTTTCAAATGGTCTTTTCAAATTATTCTCCAATTTTCAAAAGTATTGATGAAAAAGCAACTACAAAAAACCCAGTAAAGCTTAGGGGGCCACCATTCCCCCGGTTTCCCCTAATGGTGATAAAAATACCTGCTTTCATATCTGCAACTTCCAACGAAACTCTAGAGGCTCTTTCCAGCACGTACGATACGTGCTCCTTGGTCTGCCGAGGTATCGCAGATCAGCATAGGTGGCAATCTACCGTCTGCTCGATACCGCAAGATTCAGCTCAGTTCAGGTGGCATCGACTAACCATCAAAATGCTCAGGTTTCGGTCCCCCGGGGGAGGAGTCATCAGGGATTCTTCATGACATGCTACAAGCGTTTATAAACATCGGTCTCGGGTATCCTAGTGCTTAGGTTTAAGACCATAGATTCGCCCGGTCCCGGGTTCAAACCCTGACGGCTTCCGTTCTCAAATATCACAAAGAAAAATCCCCAGCGTCAATGGCATGGCGCACACAAGCCATACTGAAGAGTCAAAATGTGCGCGCCAGAAACGAAACACGTAAGAATAAAAAAACATGAAAGACTACAAGTTATTAGGAAAATTGTGAACCAAAAGGCCAGATAAAATACTCAAGTCCAAAAATGCAAAACGAGATAATTTGTCTTGAATCACTTCTTGCGAGCTCTTACGCCAGTCCTACATTGGAAGCGGAATTTCTCCAGACCAGACGGTTTGGCGGGTCTGGCTGGGTCTGGAGGAAACAAAAACAAAGAAAACATACTTTCCTCCTACATCGGAGGCAGTGTTCGATCTGGTCTGGACTGCTCTGAAAAGAATCAAATCGGGTCAGGTTGGCTGGCCAGACCAAATCCGCTTCCAATGTAGGACTGGCCTTACACTTCCAATTACAGTAGCAATGGGCCCATCAAATAAAAAATCTCCAAAACCGTACCTATTTCTCTTCGTTTTCAATCCCTATGTAGCCGTTCTAGTCTGCATTTCTCTGATAATTTTCTGACATAATTTCTGCTTGGTGTTGAACTCTGTTTACTTCTCTATGATTAATTGCTCACTACTACTGGACACAACCATTGATATATGGTAAAACTACAATTAGATTGAAACAGAATGAGCTAGAACTAGAATTGTCGAGAGTGATTTGAAGGATGAATATCAAGATAAAGAGTTTTCATTTGATCAAATTCGCAAAGCACTCTTTCGTTCAAATAAATTTTAAATAAAAATTCTTTTATGAGAATTTAAAATTCTCATAAATGCCTAACAATCTGACAGAATTCAACGAATAATGAACAAAGAGGAGATCGTCATTGTACCATCAGCCTTATCTTAAAGTATGTCTTTGAAATATATCCTTTAATTACCTATATACCCCACCAGACATAACCCACTTCATTTACATATTTGTCATATGGGAGTCGAACTCAATTTTTTGACAATTTTCAGCTAGAGATTAAAACAATGCAAAACTAGAAAATTTCAACCATAGGTGGTTAAATTTAAAAAAAAAAATGTGAACATCATGAAAATTGAATTCCAGATACCCAATGATAAGACAAATTTGTATCTATTACATAAACAATGAGACAGATATGGCCTACAATTTTATTCAGATGGAACTTAAATATAAAAAAATCTAGAGTTCATTCAATCGCCTAACCAGTAACCACATTGAATTTAATGATGGTGAGCAGCTTTCTCGGCTTGCTTCTTCGCCTCCCATTTAGCCACATTCTCAGGAGAATTGGCTGAAAAAAATTGAAACAATTATAATTCTGAAAATAAATCCTACCTCTCTTTCCTTAAAATAATCATATTCTACAGAAAATAGCTGTCGCTTACCCAGTTTCCCTAGTTTGTAGAAGATTGGGAGGCTAACCACTAATGAAATGGCATAATATTTATAGATCCATTGGTTATTGAAATGAAATCTAAATGGAAATTGGGCGATTTGAGCCGCTGTTGTGTAAGGGAATTTCATAGGTCTACTTGGAGGTTTGTCTGCCATATCTGAAAGTTTAAAAGGAGCCATCTAAATTATACATAAAAAAACTTCATTTTTGTATGGGAATCGGTATAACTATGAAGCCTCAGTATCTCTATAGCAAAAGTTGAAAGAATATCACATAAATTTCATTTTAAAATCTATATACATACTATTTTCTGGATTTAAGCCTTATGTAATTTTCAACTGACACTGTAGACAGATTAGACCATAAAGTAATTCATGTGTTCCACAGACCAGTTATCAGATTGCGTGAAGTTAACAACGGGTTTCCAGCAAAGGTTTACGACGTGGAGACTGTCAAGGGTGGGCAAGCGCGAATTCAGCTCAAGCATAGTCAAACTTCCGAATCATTTCCATCACATTTTACGCTCAATTAAACAAAAGATTATCATTTTATTGTTAGAGTAAACGCTTCACATGAAAACTATTGGCAATTTTATTACATATATCGAATAAAATTTGTACAAATCAGAGTATTGCCGAGATGAATAACCTCCACCAAGCGATTGGCCACCCTGTATTTTCCATACCATTGCGTGTTCGTTGATAAATTTTTCGCAGAAACATTGAAAATGATATGGAGAATCGAAAAAACTATATTTCAGAATTTGTACCTCCGTTGGAACAGGGGGAAAGGGAATATTGAAAAATCCGTTGTTAGGATTTGTCACCCTGTATTTTTTATATACCTACCATTCCGTCAGGGCCGTCGCGTGGTTCGAAGGCGCCCAAGGCAAGATTTAGGCCCGATTATGACTCCGAGGATCCAGATTTGACTCCATAGGCGCTATGAAAGAAAACTCCAAGAAAAAGATGAAGGCCATCCCTGAAAGGATTTTGAAAAAATGTTTCCATGGCACATAAGTTCGAATGAAGCACATTTTGTAGGAGATTCAATAAATACTGAGAAGTTTAGCATTTTTGTATTTTATTTCAAATTTAATGAAAACTGTCGATTGTTTTTCCGTGTTCCAAGTAGTCAATGAACAAAATTCCATATGCATTCTAAAATATGTCATTACTGTCCTAGCCGGTGTTCAAGTCTTTGCTTCCTTTGGACGGTTTTCTCCATCAGCAAGCCACGCAGCAGACTGCCGCTTTGATTCCGGAGTGAAGTGGACTTAAGCATGGTACAAATATATGGTATATTTGTACCATGGACTGAAGTGGTGAATACATATTTCATACATCAGCCTTATTCGGGTTCAAAATCTGACTGTTCGAGAACCATCAGGAATGTACGCATTTCAGTGTTTGGTGTTCTGGTTTTCTTTGACAATTTTCGAGCAGAGTAGTCCGAGGTTCGGGTTACATCAGGATATTTTTCTGATTATTTTTTAACGGTTCTGAGACTATCCTCAGAACCATTTCAGGGATTTTGCTGTATAACCGCCTTAGTGGGGAGGAGTTTACCTATTTGTTTCGTAATTAGTGATTTGAAATATCTTAATTTTATGTGCATCCGTTAACAGAAATAAACAAATTTAACAGATATCGTTCTGAATCTTGCATAAATTGGTGTCAAGTTGAATGATTATAAATAAATATTATCATCGGTTTCCAGGACGGTACATTTGTTCATAGATATGTTGATAATTAATACATAAATGTAATAACTCAAAGATTCTAAAATCTATTTGCTTTTCTTTTAATTTGTGGCTTATATGATCAAGAGAACTAAATTAAAGTTTTCTGCTGTAACCGATTCAAATAGTCCTAGGAGTATGAGCATTTTGCCAAATGCAATGTGTTCGGGTTTTTCTCTTATAATTGTTGGACCAAATCTTCAAATTGGTTCGCTGCTGCGGTCTTTTCAGTGCAATCCCAGTACAGTCAGAATCAGTTCCTACTCAAGAGCAGGTACCAGTTCAGGATCATTGTGAACTACAAATGCTACCAACCCTTAAACGACGATCACTTGAAAACGCAATTTGTGGTAAATTCGTAATTTTAGACAAGGAATAAATCAAGATTTCCTTTTATATCAGAGTTCATTACAAATTGGATTAAAAGCTCTTTTTGAGTAAAAAATTACCATTACGGTCAAAAAGATAATGTGCGCATGTATCAAGGTATATTTCAAAAATTAAAATTTTTGAGGGAACGAAATAAGAATCTCAGTTTATTTATCAGCAACCTGATTACAATGAAATTCCTAGTGAAATTTTTCTGTTTGAGGGTTTCGTCAGCACAAATTTTTTTCTCTTAGTTAGAATAATAATAAGTTCCAGTATCGTACGAAAATAGCTCTGGAAAAAAATGGGAAATGGTTTAATTATTCCAAAGAGTAGCACTACGAAGTAGAATGACCAGATCCTAGTTAAAAATGCTATCACGAAGATACACTTGGTGATATTTTGGCATTATGAATTCGGATTAACTGTTAAACCTCTCGGCATATTTTTCTCTACACTCAATAAGAGAATGTCCATTTTGTTGCAGGTTATACAGATGTTTATCCTGAAGTAAGCATTAACGAACATTGGCCACTATTCTTTGTAATATCCATCGTATTAATTTTCCATTTAATGGGACAGAAAATATCACCTAGTCTTATTTTCTCTAAACACCTAGGTACCAATAATTCTTCTTCCCATCTTATTTAGTCATTCATTGTAAGATTGAGAACTCCAATAAAACTCAACTCCGAATTAGATTTGTATCTTATTCCTAATGCTTCGCTTATTCGCTTATTTATTCACACAGTTAGTGAAAACCTATAAACAATATAATTAACGTAATGATTTCGCTTATTACAGAAACATTACTACTTACCTTCATAAAAGATATTTTTTTGTCATAAATTTCCTGACAAATATTCGTAAACAAAAATGAAAAATCAACCAGGTGCTTGAAAATTGTTGTCTGGCAGGCGGAATTAAACAAAGAACCTCCAAATCTGTATCTATCTCTCTTCATTTTTAATCCTAATTTTGCGGTTTGGTTTCTGCATTTCTCTGATAACTTTCTAACGGTACCAAAATCCTCAGCTATTACGAATCAGTTCTGCGCATCCTGTGAACCGTCCGAGAACAGTCAGGAAAATACTTTTTATTTCGTGGGATCATCTCCAGGCAGTTCCTCGAATCATCCACTCGTTGTTTCCGCTCTGGTTTGAGCGAACACAGCATCTACTTGAAAAACTGCTTACAGCTTTTTAATTCCCAAATGTTCATGTATGATTGTGTAAACACTACCTTTTGATAACTTCATTGTGTCAGCCAAAAAGAAGTTGGCATGACAAGCTTTCGTGCAAGGAAAAAGTAACACTACTTGTTTGATAAAAATAGCGCCAATATGGCGGGAAGATTGGGTTGAGATTTTCCGATTAAATGTATGCTCAGGTTATTGAGCACTCATAAAAAATACTTGAAGCGTATGGGTGTAATTTGACTGCATTTATTTATATAATTACTTTTTCATTCAAACACAATACATAGCCCATAAAAATCGAATAGATGTAAAAAATATTGACCGATATTGTGTAGCAATATGGCGTAACTGATCCCATTTTTGTAGACAAACGTCATCTCTTCAGTATTCTACCTCGAGGAGATTTGTACATTTGAAAAATGATATGGGTTTTTTGTTAATAGAGCCATCTGGTAGTTAGACCTAGAACTTATTTACCGAAGTATTGGATATGCGGACGATTAAAAGCCTAGATCAGTATAACTTGCTACTTTGCATCGTCATTGGGCTCGTATCACTACTGCAAATAAGCCATTCCTGCCAAGTAAACATGCCCAAAATAAAACCAACATGACAGCATAAGTAGTGGGGCCGACCTTAATCTTCCGATCCCATCTTCGCTTCATCCTCAATTCCGAAAACTTTTGGAATTCCCCTCGTATACAAAATTGTCAACTTTTAAGGAATATCGTTTTTTTTACAAGACACCTTAGATTAATTCGCACAAATACCTCCAATAATGTCTCTAAACTGGTCGCAAATATTTTGTGCAACAAGGGCAAGTAATTATTTTCATCTATTTTTTCTCATTGTTCACTAATTTTGAAAAAACTCAAATGATTGATGCAAGAATAATATCAATTCAAATATGATTGAGACATTAACAACCCAGTTCTCGTGAACTCATCCATAGATTATGATTTTTTGATAGATAAGATTTAGTGGTGAAATTTCTCTCAAACAGAGGTTTCAAAACAATTTTCGTCAATGCAAGATGATAACCTATAGTCAACTGTCGATTACTGAAGGCCCCCTGGCGTAGTCAACAATAATTCTTGTGATACATAAAAATTACTGATTAGAAATATTCTTGTCCCAAACATTGTGTATTTAGTCTTTACGGCTCTTCAAATAAAGAATTTATCCGAATGAAGTATAATAATGTTTATGGTTTTAAATGGTTGTAACCGATTATTTCGATCAACAAAATCAATACAAATATCAAGGCGTAAGTGAATCATTATTTTGAAAAACATATTGTTATCAGTTTCTTGTGTATTTATTTTTTTATATAAAATTTCTTTGATAACAGGTGATTAGACTGACCCCGTATTCCTTATATTTTCTAATAATAAAAAACGAGAAAAATCTGTTATAGTTATCGAAGCTCCAACAATTGGCTTCAATTATTGCGTACTAGAATTTTAGTTAATTATGTCGAATACTAAAATTTTGGTTAAACATGTTTAAAAATAATTTAATTATATCTTCAATAGTTGATGAATGAACTTTCGTAGTCATTTCCCTGAACACTAATGAGAAATTTCAATATTACAAATTTTGTTTTTTGAAATTTCTATGATTGTCAATGACAACATTGCGAAAACCACCGACCTGTCACCAAAATTCAAGAAATGATATTTGCCCTAAATAATTTTTTTTTTCGAATAAAAAAGAAAGAATAACTCTCCATATTTTCTGCAAAAATATTCTTGAATAGTGAGATACTAATACAACCGCTACGATGAATGAAGAAACCTTTACATCAGAGTAGAAATAAGTCAGTTTTGTTCGAAGCTCAAATTCCCTTCTCCTAAAAACCCACGTCAATGTTTTTCTAAATTTAGACTACATTATTTCACCGTAATGAACCATTTCGATTA
Organism: Micraspis discolor; assembly: GCA_030674115.1. Taxonomy (NCBI): domain Eukaryota; kingdom Metazoa; phylum Arthropoda; class Insecta; order Coleoptera; family Coccinellidae; genus Micraspis; species Micraspis discolor. The sequence continues at coordinate 2,851,614 of JARTUT010000876.1, read as the reverse complement.
ATTTTTCCCAAATAAACACTGATTACTAAGTTCGAGCGATGATCGATGATCGAAAACGTATCTGTGAAAGTACCATCATTCAAATTTCGGAAGGACTTTTTAACATTTCTCTTCCGATTTTACGAAAACAATCGTATTTTCAGCCGGTTAATTTGTCGTCTTTCCCATAAGTTTGAAGCGAAAGAAGAGTGTCGGGAGTAGAAAATTTCCTGTAGTTCCAACCGACGCCCAAAGTTTGAATGAGCCATGAATCGACATTTTAAAAAAATTTTTTACAAATTTTCTATCGTGCCGATTTCTGTGAAATTTTGCAAGCTTATTTGTTTTAACTTGATTCAAATATCTACTAAGTTACAACTGGATTCGATGGATATTCTCGAAGTTATAGAGGAAACCAAATTTCAGATACTCATAACTCATAATCCACAACCAAAAATTTAGGAAGGTACTGACGTGAGGTCAGTAGCGTTTGCGCTTTTGTTGTACAGTCTTTTTCTGTATTCTGGAACAGTGTGATACTATTCTTGTCCCAAACATTGTGTATTTAGTCTTTACGGCTCTTCAAATAAAGAATTTATCCGAATGAAGTATAATAATGTTTATGGTTTTAAATGGTTGTAACCGATTATTTCGATCAACAAAATCAATACAAATATCAAGGCGTAAGTGAATCATTATTTTGAAAAACATATTGTTATCAGTTTCTTGTGTATTTATTTTTTTATATAAAATTTCTTTGATAACAGATGATTAGACTGACCCCGTATTCCTTATATTTTCTGATAATAAAAAACAAACACCACCATGATTGAATAAACTTAAATCTCAAATAAAAAATGACTTTCCACAGTTTTTCCTAAGTTTTTTTTGAAGCTCAAATTTCCTTCCCCTAACCACCACTCAAAAGTAGGCATAACTCCATTCATAATTTGAGATATAGGTTGACTTTACGTTAGTGCTTTTTTCATACATTATTTCACCTTAAATGAACCATTTAGATTTAGTTTCCACCAACTGAAACTGAAATAATGAGTCCAACCGATGTCAATCGAATATGTATGTGAAAGCATCGATAATTGAAATTTTTGACAGGCTTTGACATTTCTTTTTTCTCTTCGGTAAATGAAAAAATAATTATATCTTCACGTGCTACGACAGCTATGACATTGAAATTTACATACATGCACAAATTTCAGTTAAAACAAGTTCGATATCTTATAAGCTCTGAATTACTGAAAAAAACCAAGAAAACCAATTGGGCTAAGTTCCAGCAAATACTAGAGGAAAAGGAAGTTATGAATAAAATTTTAGGCTAGCCTGATGATATAGAAACAACATAACAAAAAGAAGCATGAAAAAGTACCCCTACACACTGTAGGACGGAAGAAATTCAAATGAAATTACCCCTTCAAATTCGAGAACTACTGGTAGAAAAACGAAGAGCAAGAGGGAAATGACAAAGATCAAGGAATCTACTTGACAATACAATACTAAATCAACTCATCAGAAAACTACGTGAATTTTGCAACTATATAAAAATTTTCAATTTCAACACTATATAGAGAATATGAATGACAAAAGTGAGCACAGCATTTGTAAGGCTACGAAGAAATTTAAAAGACCCACTTTGAGGAAATCTCTGATTGGCCAATGGAGACGGGGCTGCCTCAGATGAAGAAAAATGCATTAAATTTGCTAACATCTTGCACATTTCTTCACACCAAATGACCCCTATCCTGGTATCAGCGATGCAGAAGTTGGAACTTTTATGGATGTTCCATATCCGATGTTCTTATCAATTAAAACTTTCACACTAACAGAAGTAGCCAATTAGATAAAAAGACTGAAAACAAGCAGGCTCCTGATACGACCTCATAACGGCAGAAACTCTAAAAAAACTACCCAAGAAAATGTTCGTACCGTCACAACATAATTTAAAAGAATGATGAATATATCCTTTTTCTCTTTCATATGGAAGTATGCTGAGGTTATAATGATATCGAAACTTGGTAAACCAGAATACATTGTGGAATCATATAGGCCCATAAGTCTTCTGCCAATCCTGGGTAAACTCTTTGAGAAGTTACTCCTCAAAAGGCTGAAAGATGACATGGCTATGCACCAACTGGTACCAGACCTCCAACTAGGTTTCGGAGAGAACCACTCGACAACGCATCAGGTCCATAGCATCGAGAACACCATCACAACAAGCCTCGAAGAAGAAATTTTTTTCTGAGCAGTGTTTCTGTACTCATCGCAAGCATTAGACAAGGTTTGGCACAACGGACTACTGTACAAACTCAAACAACTCCTACCACAACCATATTACATGATTCTGAAGTCTTATCTAGCAGACCGTTATTTTGTCATGAAATATGGGAAAGCAATAATCACTCATCCCAAAGTCAAATCCGAAGTCCCACAGGGAAGTATTTTGTGGCCTTTTTTATATATAATCATATATAGCTCAGACATACCGAAAAATGAAAACACCATCATAGAATCTTTTGCAGACGATATAGCCTTACTTGCATCTGATGAAAACGCCGAAAGTGCTTTCAAAGAATTGCAAGAACACCTGGATGACCTTGGACAGTTGAATCAAAAATGGCCACTTAGCATCAATGAGGCTAAGTCAATTCAAGTAACATTCACTACAAGAAGAAATATATGTCCCCCTGTTGAAATATTCGAAAAGGCAATACCAGTCAACACCAAAGTAAGTTTCTCGGCATACATTTATATCAGCGCCTCAACTAGAGACAACACATCAATTAAAACAATAATGAAATAAATCTGAAATCCCAAAAATGTATTACCTTGTAGGCAGGAAATCCAAATTGACCTTAAAGATAAATTGGTAGTTTACAAAGCGATCATCAAACCAATACGGAGATACGGCATTAAATTCTGGTGTTGCGCGAAGCCATCAAATTTTCAAATTATCCAAAGACTTCAAGCAAAAATACTACGTTCATTGGTTAATGCCCCTTGGCATGTCTCCAACCATGAGGATTTAAGAGTCCCATATGTCAGCACAGAAGGACATGCTAACCAACCGACAGAAGATCATTTCAACTCACGAAGGTTAAAAAGGACCTGGCCAAACGACCTAACTGACTAATCATAACTAAGAATCCATCATTCATTAGTCTGTATATACAACATATTTACTAAATACTTTTTGAAAGTAAATTGCTAATTTCAATACTTACTATACAAAAAAAAATTAACCTTTGGCTGCACATGCTTTCCTTACCTGTTCTAACGAGCCGCCCTTGGTAAGTAATAAGCGAAATCATAGGCAAAGAAGGACCAACTAATGTTATTAATATCATTGTTTTTTTAAATACTTATATGAACTTCATCAGATAATTACGAATTTGAAGTTGAAAACTCTTCGTATTCATATTTCGAAAATATCAGATGAGAAAACATATTTTCGAAGATATTGATATTATTTTCTGTGGATGTCACCGCCAAAAGTAACCTATTTCATAATTATTTGAATATTTGAATTGATATTATTTAAACATTTAATATTATTTATTTGATTTATATTCAAAAGTTCAATCATGTTCAGTGCAATGTATAGTGTTTTTGAATACATCATCTTTAATGTATTTAGGGCTTTTAGAGTAAGTTTCAATAAATTAGTCCGATCAAAATGTTCAGGTGAGGGAAATTTGTTTCTTGGGTAAATTTGTAAATTGAAAATTATGGAAAATAAATTCTTTACTCAATTTCGCATTATCATAACTTACTAATAATTTTTCAGTCCATTTTGAGTCATGAGCGTATTCGATTCCAATATCTGAATGGTTGTGGTGCTCACTTGATGGAAATTCAATTTAAATTAATTCAAACAAATAAAATATTATCCAACTGAATTATAAATGAATTAATAATGTTTCAAAAATTCTAAAGATACAAGCTGAAGGACCCCATGTCAATGGCCAATTGCATTGGCAATAAAATCTGTTTTTTTATTATTATTAAGGATGTTTATTTGTTTAGATTATAAACAAGTAAAGAATTGGTGAACATATTGTTTGAATATGAAGTGGAAACCAAGCGGAGATTTAATTAAAATATATTTCAAATCAACTTTGTAATTACAGTATAAATGAAGTTTCCATGTACTCTCCATTAGCTGCTTTCTAATTGTCTTTCTGGGTAATTTCAAGCCTTTCCAGAATATTTAACACTCACTATCATTGGCAGTTCCATGCTGTACAGAAACTCAAAGTTACCTGCAGAATCAAAAAGAAAGCAGCTACCAAAGTGGAAATAAATATCTTATCTTATAAATACAGCATAAACATCAACAAGAAATCTCCCCAACATATTTATATTATGTGTATACATAATTGGAAAAGAAAACCTTTTATTAAATTGTCTGCGGTATACCACTAAAGTAACCATATACTCCATTTGAAGTTGAATTAAATTCACCTTTGAACTTGTTATCATTAGTATACTCAATATTTCCATATGATCAAGTTTGCATGATGTTATAATTTTCTTTGAATATCTGCTAACACTATAATACTAATTTTCCTATACTTAAAACGAAATCCTCGAATGTAAAGACTCAATTATCTTAAAGAGGCATATTGATGAAACATACAATAAGCCATTTATGTAATTGAAAGTTATATCAAGTCATTATCATGATTATATGTAATAACAACCTGAGAGTTATTTTATCACAGAACATGATAACTTCTGACCTATCTAATTTAATCCACAATAGAATGAATTATTTCATTACTTTAGATCTGGCAGCCACCATGACAACAAGAGGCCAAATCCTTTCAGGCACAGATATTGCACGGTAAAATCTTGATGATAAAAAATCACAAAAAGATTATAATTTTAAATTAACTTTTTAGAGACATTCGTGAAAACTTAAAGCAAGATGTGAACAAATTGAAGGTTTTACTTCCAGATTTCAAACCTGGTTTGGCTATTGTTCAGGTAGGTGGAAGAGAGGATTCAAATGTTTATATTAGAATGAAAATTAAGGCTGCCAGTGAGATAGGAATAAATTCAGAACATGTGAAGTTACCAAAGAATACAACAGAAAGTCAGGTGAGATTTATTTTTCATTTAGTTGGAAATAATTCTTTAATTATCATAACTTCTTCAGCTCCTTTCTAAATTAGAAAAATTAAATAATGATCCAAATGTTCATGGTATTATTGTCCAGATGCCTTTGGACTCAGATAATAATATAAATTCTCATCTCATAACAGATTCTGTGTCACCTGAAAAAGATGTAGATGGGTAAGTTTAGTTTGGTATATGAGAATATCGGAGGGATATTGAGATAAGATTATCCTTAGTGTTGGTTCAAATACACCGTATTAGTGTGACGTCACATCATGCTCGTAACCATAGTTACGGGATCCAAACAAATTATTCTTGAGGAGTTTATAATATATTTCAATTGATATTTAATTGAAATTGTGTATGTAACTTATCCTCAAAATAATTTTTCATTCTTAGAAATGCCTGTCAGATGGAAAATACTGGGCAATCCATATTAAAACTGAGTTGTTTGGATCCCGTAACCATAGCTACGTGCAGATGTGACGTCACCACTAATACGGCGTATTATAGCCAATTCAAGCATTTATCTATAATTTAATTTATGAAATGAGTAAATTGAATGACTGGTTGAAGGTTTCCATATGTTCAATTGTCATTGAAAATACAGGGTGTGCGGCACATGGACCGTCATATTTTTTTGGGGCGTTGGTAGGGTCATTTGCTACCTTTTCAGTCTTGGAACCTGGGTCCTTAGTATTACGGTTACGGAGGTATGATTTTTTTATTAGGTTCCAACAGCAGAGACAGTTAAATCTCCAATGACGGTAGGGTCAAGTCAGCGGCGACTAACCCAATCCAACCTAAGGACAGAAATAGTAAAAATAATTCACACGCGTCTAAAACGGGCGGGTAAAATTTCCTTGCTCGCTGTGTTGTGTCGAAATCCGTACTTTTATTTAGATGCGACTTTCTTCACTCTTCTGACTAAAACCTTATTTGCAGTATTATTTTTTTTATTGGCGCTCTTGTTCACCTGAACAGAGTGCTTATCAATTTGCCCAAATGTCTGTGACTTTCGAATTTTTGGGCAAAAGTGGTATCAATCGTTTTGTTTGGACCTACTGATGTATAATCCGTGGTCAAAATCGATTCTGTCCGTCCGTCCGTCCGTTCCGTGAACACGATAACTCTCGAACGGATGAAGTTAGAGAGTTGAAACTTTCAGAATAGGTTTGAGGTATAAATATCTCGGTTAAGTTCGTTATTCGGTCAAATCGGCCGAATAGGTTCGGAGTAACAAAAAAAAATTTTTTTTATGGTGCAGTTTTATCAGACGTATACAAAAATACCACTCTCGACTTCGACAAGCTAATAGTTCTGGAGATATGATTTTTCAAAATTTAAATAATTGTAAGTGGTTTACAAGAGCGCCTAAGCCAACTGACCTCACGTCAGTGCTTTCTAAATTTTTGACTTACGTGAATAGCATATGGTTAGCTACGTTATAAACCAAAGAACATTCCAAAATAAAACTAAGTTTGTAATAGCTGTAACTTCTTTTTAAATTTCAAAAGGAGTGGAGATGTTTTCATACTTTCATAATTTTTTTTTTAATAAAAGGCCCACATGTTAATTTTGTGGTGTTATCTGTAACAATAAATACGTTTTTTTTTAAACACACACTCATGTAGACTTAATACAATAAAAAAAATGCATGTAAAAGCACACGCAAAAAAAGTTACGGGGCTTCGAAGGGTATATTTTGGGTAATTTAGAAAAACCTAATAAAAAAATCATACCTCCGTAACCGTAATACTAAGGACCCAGGTTCCAAGACTGAAAAGGTAGCAAATGACCCTACCAACGCCCCAAAAAAATTTGAGGGTCCATGTGCCGAACACCCTGTATATGATGATATGCTGGGTTATCCGATAAGAGAATCATTTCATTGTTGAATATATTTTTTGAAATATCCTGTATATTGGAGAATAATTTGCGGGCCTGCAGAAATAGCCTGTTCTTGAATGAAAATTAAAGTTTTTTAGTTGGCTATGTATTCATGCTTCTATTCAATTTCACTGAAAATAAAACAATATTTGTTTATTCTATATAGGGTGTCTCACCACAAACGAACATTAACAGTTTATGGGGAAACATTTAAATTTTTGCATAAGGGTATGAGTAGTTCATACAAATTTTAGTTACACTAGAGGTGGGCATTAGTTTGCTATTTTTTCAAATGGAATACCTGTATATTTTTACATTTTCCATTATTTATCAAATTCTACAGAACTTTTGTGCAGCTTTCTCTTTACGTATTTGGAATGCAGCTTATAATATTTCAACAAACTTCCTACACACATAACATATGGATTGATTTACTCAATAAGTTTTAGAATATCCATCCGACGCAAACTTCTTTCGAATAACATTGAAAGAAAGAAGTCTGCCAAATAATGTGACAATCCTCAGGCAATAAATTTTTAAAAATTTTTTTGGAAATATTGGATCAGGTACTTATAATATATCTCAACAAAAAATTGTGCATTGTTCAAATATCACATTGTTACATAGTCTGTGAAAAGATATTGGAACGAGGACTCAACAGCTGCTGACCTAAAGTCAGAGCTTTTCTAGGTTAGGAAGATTCAATTTGGACAAACCTCTTCCAATATTGGAAATTTATATTCCTTCAGAATTACTTCAAACGTTTCTCTCAGATTTCTAGGAGTGCAAATAAAATTTAATTTTGGGAAAGCTCATATTCGTAGAAGCTTCAGTTATTTTGTTATAGAAAGTTACAATAACTACAATACTTCCATGTGTACTGTATGCACCTGGACTTTGAAAACACAACATGTTCTTCCTATTCTCGTCAGTCAACAATCTCAACTAAAATTTGACAAAAAGTCTATTGCACTTCAAAATAATATTTCCAGTCAATTTAAAGTTATTCAAGTACCTAGTTTATTAAACATACAATTCCCCATGATATGCAAAAAAACATTCACACTTCTCACAAATAATGAATATGTATTTCCTACCTTCAAGATGTGTTTCGAGAAGTTTGGTATACCTACAGGCAAGGTTACCAAATTTCTTTATTTTGCGCTCGTTCTTCAAAAGAATATGATTCAAGCATATTTTTCTACTTTAATTTCAGATTGAATACCATAAATGAAGGAAGGGTAGCTGTTGGAGATTTATCAGCTTTCATTCCTTGTACCCCAAATGGAGTTATAGAACTGGCAAAGCGATCTGGGATTAAGCTGGCTGGGGCAGAAGCTGTTGTCCTAGGTCGAAGCAAAATAGTAGGAACTCCTGTATCAGAATTATTGAAATGGAATCATGCCACAGTTACAGTTTGTCATTCAAAAACAAGAGATTTGAAAGAAAAAGTATGTAACCCATAATAGAATTGTAAATACAGTTATTTTGGCAAAAATTAGAAAGCACTGACTTAAGGTCAGATGGCTTTGGCGCTCTTGTTCAACTACTTGAAGTAATTATTAAAATTTTCAAACATCTAATCTTCGCAAATTAGATATAATGTGGATGATGAAACTGCATAGCCTTCTGTGTTACATCAAAACTACTGGGCCGATCTGACCAGATACCTAAATAAGTTATGATATTCGAACTGTCACACCTACCCCATTCAGTTTTCAAGTCCCCCTTTCGAAATCATCATTCTCACGGAAGGACAAAATCGGTGTTAGCTAATACTATTGATACAATTTTCAACCAAAAAATAAAAACTGACATATATTCAGGAAAAATTGAGACTACTCTGGTCAGGTAAACAGAGCGTAAAAAATTTTTTTGACAAACTTATTTTGAACCCTGTATGACCAGAAGTGCCCAGAATTCGAGAATATTTCAGCTCAATGTTCAGATTTCAAATAGACTTTGTCTCTTATAAACAATTAATAACTTGTAACACCCTGTCGGAACTGTCGGACTTAGAGATACAAATCCTATTGAGAAATTTATTTAAGAGGTGTAATTTAAAAAAAAAATTTTCTTTACACTTTAACTAACGAGACGATCTGCATGCTGTCTCATCAGTAAAAGTGTCCTTTTTTAAATTTAATTTCTACAGATTAAAATATTTATCTAATTGTTTACTTATCTAATGCTTTTTTTCATGAACTTTCACAAATATTTGACGCACGGTAAGAGAGTTGAAATTACAATAATTGATCCAATTTTAGATCTTAAATAAAGTTTGGCATTTTTTATAATAGTTATTATTTTTTTTATCAAACATGTTGCTCAATTGTTATGTATTTTTCAGTGCCAAAAAGCAGACATTTTAGTTGTTGCTATTGGTCAACCAGAACTTGTAAAAGGCGATTGGATAAAACCAGGAGCTGTTGTTATAGATTGTGGTATCAATGCCATTCCAGGTATGTGTCATAATCAAACATTTGATAAGACTGAAAAACAATAGATTTATAGCAGTGCTTATTGAGAAGTATCAAAGGAAATGTTTCATTAAAATGATAACTGATATATTTCCTTCTGAGCTCTTGTTATTCTATTCATATTTATAACTTGCAGATCCTACAAAAAAATCTGGACAGAGGTTAGTTGGTGATGTTGAATTTGAAGCAGCAGCAAAGTTCGCTTCCTACATAACACCAGTACCGGGAGGAGTGGGTCCGATGACAGTGGCCATGTTAATGAAAAATACTGTGCAGAGTGCACAAAAGGCTGCTATGCGATTGTTGAAAACATCATGGAATTTGAGCCCATTACCTCTGGATTTGAAAAGACCTGTACCAAGGTATTTTGAAGATACAGAAAAAACTTGAAATTACTTACTATTAATTTCTTCAGATAGGTAATAATTTGATAAAAGTTCCATTCAAAGCAATATAATTTTTAAAAGATATTATGCTTCATCTAAATAGGCCGTCACGTCGAAATTCAAATTGAAAAAAATCGATTTCCTGCGTTTTTTTTGGCGAAGGTTCTTTACTGATAAGGATTAAAGCACTCTACTAATCTTTTACATAACAAAGTACACTGAAAATATGTACCTCAAGATGTTAATTCAATCCTTTGTAAAGTAAAAAACTTGTTCGATTTCTGTAATAGTGATTAATTAGATGTTCAGTTTAGAATTATATTTCTAATTTCCAAAGGGTTGAAAATACGTTTGGAAAAAAAAGTGTACTTCAATGATATTATTATGATTTTCGATGAATATGACGATTAAACAGAGAAAAAATTTAGACTTCTAGGACAGATCAATAAACAATAATTTTGTCATGATTTTTCAATTAGTTAAGGATTTAGGAATCTTTCCTTTTATGGAGCAAATTTTTGAAGACTCAAATCTAAAATAGAATTCTCTTGATAATTGTAAAAAATTGCTGTTGTCTTCGTTATCTACAACAATCACCAGGTGTTTGATGAAGCATTAATTCTTAATGTTAATTGTTTATATCGAAGGGAAAATTGAAATATTTCCAAATGTTTTCCATAGGAATCTATTCAGAGATTTAAATAAAATCATTGGAAGAAATTAATTATCTCCATTTATAGTTCTCGCAGTTGCAATCTTGATGTTTGTGCTACAAGAAATTCTTATCCTTTGTTGATCTGTCCTGAAATTTTTTCAGTACATTTCATTATAGCCATAAACGGGTTACAAACGGTTACGATTTTCTGTTACCATTTGTATTTTTGCGTCAGCAGTTATGTTGAAATCTGTATAAAAATGTGTCTGAGCTTTAACTGGCGAGTGGGAGAAACCTATGATAACCCGGTTACGTGCAAAAATGGGTCTATCTGATTAGATTGCCTTTTTAAAAATAATTCTTGAGATAGATATTCACAGATGTGAACAACTAAACTTTATTTTTGGGCTCTTGTCTACTTCCTTTTCAATTTTTGGCCAGAAAAGCTACCAATCTTCTCAGATTGACATGAAGAATATTTGTTCAAAATCAATTCTGCCTTTACATAGTAAGCATTATTTCTCTCTAATAGAATGAGATGGAGAGCTAAACTTTTAGGGTGACTTTGAAGGATATCTAGGCTAATTAATTCATCAGAATTCGAATAAATACTTGCAAGTAGATTTACATGAGCACAAAAACAATTTGACCTCAAAACGGTGAATTCAACATTTTACTCTATCAACTTTTGCAAAAGCAAATAATATGTTATTCCTTAGAAGAGTCATTACTGTAATATACTGAAGTTGATATTTCAAACATCATCACAGTTGAATTGTCACACTAGCGATATATTTGAAAAATGCTTACTTCTGTTGGTGTTGCATGCATTAAAATGAAGTATAAATTTGAAAAAAAATGTTATATTTTCACAGTGATATAGAAATAGCAAGATCTCAAGAACCAAAGAATATATCCCATTTAGCCCAAGAAATTGGCCTGTGTCCAAACGAAGTTTCTCAGTATGGAACAAAAAAGGCAAAAATCTCTCTTTCGGTTTTAAACCGATTGCGATCAAGGAAAAATGGAAAATATGTAGTAGTAGTAGGGTATGTACCAGCTGCCTTATAGATCAATATTTCAAAATACAACACTTTTCAGAATTACACCCACACCTTTAGGAGAAGGGAAAAGTACAACACTTGTTGGATTATCTCAAGCTCTAACTGCTCATAAAAATTTAAATGCTTTTGCTACTCTACGACAACCATCTCAAGGACCCACATTTGGTATAAAGGGTGGTGCTGCAGGTGGTGGATATTCTCAAGTTATTCCAATGGAAGATTTCAACCTTCATTTAACTGGTGATATACATGCTGTTTCTGCAGCCAATAATCTTTTAGCAGCCCAATTAGATGCTAGAATTTTCCATGAAAGTACTCAAGACACCAAGGCACTTTACAATAGGTTAGTGCCAACTAAGAAAGGAGTGAGGCAATTCAGCAGCATTCAACTTAGAAGACTAAAAAGACTTGGAATTAACAAAACTGATCCTAATACTTTAACTCCAGAAGAAGAAGAACAATTTACCAGACTCAATATTGATCCAAACAATATTGTGTGGAAAAGAGGTAAAATAGATTTTCCCCTTAATTATTCATAAAAAAAACAAGTTATATTTTTAGTTGTTGATATAAACGATAGATACTTACGTAAAATAACAGTTGGGCAATCTCCAACTGAAAAAGGACATACCAGAGAAACCAGTTTTTCAATCACCGTGGCTAGTGAAATAATGGCTATACTAGCATTAGCTAAAGATATGGCAGATTTCAAAAATCGCCTAGCAAATATGGTTGTAGCTTTTGATAAAAATGGAAATCCTATAACAGCTGATGACTTAGGTGCCACCGGAGCATTATTGGTACTACTCAAAGAAAGTATTGAGCCCACATTAATGCAGACTTTGGAGGGAAGTCCCGTATTAGTACATGCTGGTCCTTTTGCTAATATCGCTCATGGTGCATCTTCTATTATTGCTGATAAAATTGCTCTGAAGTTAGTCGGAGAAGAAGGTTTTGTCATCACGGAAGCTGGTTTTGGTTCAGACATAGGTAAATGATTCATTAGCTGGGATTTCTACATCTACATTTCTTATTTCGTAACAGGTATGGAAAAATTCTTTGATATAAAATGTAGGGCTTCTGGAGATGTCCCCAATGTCGTTGTTTTGGTTTGTACTATAAGAGCTTTGAAAATGCATGGGGGTGGACCCGCTGTTACTCCTGGAGCTGTACTTAAGCCAGAATATTATAATGAAAATTTGGAATTGGTCCAAAAAGGATTGTGTAATTTGATCAAACATATTAGCAATGGAAGAAAGTTTGGTGTTCCTGTAGTTGTTGCTATCAACAGGCATGGGTAAGTAGCAAAATGTGAATTGAGTAATGGAGCTTAAGATTTAAAAAATGAAGGGGTAATAATAAAAAAAAATGTTATCTAACAAAAATGTTGAATTATTTTAATGATCATGATAAACAAGAGAAAAATCCCAATAAATCTAATCTAATCAAAGATACAATTCTAGAAGAACTAACATCTATTTAAAGCACTGAAAACACTAAAAAAATGCATTAAAATAGTTTTTGTCCTGAGTCCTTGTTTTTTATTACATCATTCATTTGGGTAAACATAATTGACATGATGAAATTGAATCCCGGTTTTGAGTACATAAGGCGACGCAAAGAGACGGAATTTATGAATCACCCTCTCTCTGGATAATGTGTATTGTTTTGGGTGAAAATGAACGAAGTCAACAAACATTTGTAAAGAGAAGGGTTCCATCTACTTTTAATTGATCAAATTGAAATTCATTTTTAGAACAGACACTGAAACTGAGCTAGAATTGGTTCGCAAAACAGCAGTAGAGAATGGAGCTTATGATGCTGTAGTTTGTACGCACTGGTCAGATGGCGGATCTGGATGTTCGAAACTAGCAGAACTTGTTGTGAATGCTTCGAAAGAACAGAGCAAATTTGAGTTCTTATATGATCTTGATATGCCAATAAAGAGCAAGATCTCTAAAATTGCTAGAGAGATGTATGGTGCTGGAGATGTATCTTATTCTGAGCATGTATTGAACAAAATTGAGCAGTATGAAAAACAGGTAATGAGTTTGACAATTTAAATATACATTGAATATTTCACTCAATTCTTTTAAGGGATTTGGCACTTTGCCTATATGTATGGCTAAAACTTCGAATTCCCTTACTGGAAATCCTAATATCAAAGGAGCACCCACTGGCTTTACATTGGACATACACGATATAACTGTGTCTGTAGGAGCAGGATTTATAATTCCAATTTCTGGGGAGGTATGCTCAAATTGTTGATATGAAACCTTATCTGATTTCAAGTTCGATTTTTGAAATTAGCTATTATATTTTTTTTGCTCATTTCAGATTTCTACCATGCCTGGTTTGCCTACCAGACCTTCTATATATGATATAGATTTGAATACTGAGACAGGAGTTGTTGAAGGACTGTTTTAAAACATTTCATGTAACCTTCGAAATAAAAAAAAAATTGTTTCATTAAATGAATTTATTTTTGGAAATCTTTGTCAATCAACTATTACCTTTCCGTAACGAGACTCACACAATAAATAAATGTACCAAGAGTTACAAAAGATATTTATATTTTCAATGTCTTGTCAGAGAAAATTTTTTATAGTTTTGAAAATTTGTCACTTAATAATATAAAATGGTCTAACAAATAACAGCAATTCTGCATATCCAATAAAATTTGAAATTGCATTGGAATCATATTCGAGCTTTTGAACTATTTGTGATTGCAGATGATCTGAATGACACTTTTGTACAATTTTGAAAAAATCACCCTCTACAATCTGCGTTTCTGAGGAATCTTTTTATTGTCCATGTTTTTTGTATTACCAAATATTTTTTTGCAATTATAATAATTCATTTCCATTTATGGTTGAAACTCAGACATGTGTAGTTGTTTCTTGGATATTTCAACAAATAATTATATTATACAAGTGATGTGAAATGACAGTTAAAGCTGGGTGTCTGGCATTTATGAAAAAAAAAAATTAACTAGTGTAATAATACAGTTGTCTGAACAATGGAAATCTTTGAAAGTAATTAATTAATGTTTGCCAGCTAACAGTATTGAAAATCATAACATTTATTTATTGAAATTTCTGTCTTATTTCATTAAATTCTTTTACCAAGCAATTTAATTCTTCTGCATTTTATTGTAGTTTTGGACATGAAATACAGGGGAAAAGAAACATCTATTGAATGCTAGTTAATGCAGTGGCCGCTAGCCTTTAATTTGAAGCATAAATATCTTCATTACTGGTGAAATCTTTTTATGCGTGGCACATATTTCAGGTAAAAACATAGCTAGGGCTCAAGTACATGAATAATCAGAAATCAGAATGGTGAAAGAAAATAAAAATAAAAAAAAAAAACACCAGTTTTTATTTGAACATCCATTATGATCCATGATTCAGGTTTTGAAAAATTCTAAAAGATGATTATTATTTCTGATCACAAATTTGCTACTGAATGAATTGGCATTCCTCCAGATCTGTGCTACAACAAGGAACAATCATTTTTTTTTAAATATTTCGATTCCATTTTTTCCAAAAAACTAGTAATATATTTCATGCAGTGATCCATAAATTTTTTCATTGAATTCAGAAAATTCAAGACAAGCAAACAATGTAATGTCCAAAAGTATATGAAATACAAAAATTAATATTGTACGCAGGAAGTCTCAATACAAAATTAACTGAAAGTTTTTTTACCTGATTTTGTGACAGCAAAAAGATTTTTCTTGAGAAGAACTCAAAAAGAATAAAAGACATGGAAAAGGTTATTGAAATGATTGCCAATACCTTCAATTGCATTAAATTTTAAATGGCACCACCCCTTTCGTGATAACTTAAATCGAAAGTCTTTTCAAGTAGTATTCCTAAATTTTATGCAGTCAAGAACAGGTATAATTTAAATAAACTTTGCTTTTATGAGGTAATACTTGCATGCACTTTCTGTTGTAATCTCTTTCCGAAGATTATCCAGTGAAGCTGGTTATGTTTTAAACACAACAGAGTTTAAGTGGAAAGGTCGAATAGAATGACCGGCGATATCATCAGGTCTAATACCCCTCGACTTTTTTCGGTTAGCTCTCTTAAAACTATTGTGTTTAAAAGACAACCAGGATGATCTTGTGCAACGGATTATAACCAAATGTGCACATATTCCATGAAGAGTATTTCAGAATGTTAGAAATGGTTTTGAAAATAGATTATACTAATGTTTTGCATTTTGAGCATCTAATTAAATAAAATTTTACCTAAACAAAATTTATTTAAGTTATACCTTATCATGACCCTGTATAATATTTAGAAAAAATTCTTGTGCTGGTGAATACTACTCAAAAGGACCTTTGATTTAAGGTATTACTAAAGGGGAGGTGCCACTTAAAATTTTGTGCTTGGGTTGCATGGAACCTTAGGTCTGGCCGACCATATAACCAAATTGTAGTGGTGGTGGTTCCCGGTTCCCCCTAACTGTATGGAATTTGATGAAATTTTCAAGTAGTCAGGTATCAGGTAATTTTGATTAGTCAGAAAAACAGAAGAAATAGATAATTGTATTCTGCTGCAAATTTCAAGTCTCAAACAAAAAAAATAGTCCTGCAAATCATTTAAGAGATCATTTCTTTATTTAGAATAGAATAGTAATTTTTAGAATAGTAATTTATTTTCTATATCATTACATATGAAAAGAAAACAGGTCAATCACAATCTCAATTAATCTCAATTACCTATCACACACATATTTACAATTGAGAGCAACAGGCTGTCTCAAATTCTTCAATACTGTAGGGCTCAATTTTCAAAATTATTCTTTGAATTTCTTGACTAATATTTAGGACTGTCTTTCAAATATTATAGTTTACTTCATATGTTGAAGCTATTTTAGTATATGATAAGGGAAATTCTAATTTATAATTGTAGAGAATGTATGATTAGAGGCAAAAATGAAGTTATTTATTTATAAAAACATCATTAACTAACTTTTTTTTGGCTGAACCTTGAAGATTGATTTAAATAAAACACTGTTTTTTTTTCAGATTAATTGATCACAGTAAGGCACAAGATCAGCACAATAAATCATATGTAGTAATTGAAGTCGAAAAGAAAATATATTTTGGTGTGAATCATGACATTTATTCACTTCTACAGAATTATTGAAAATGATACAATAATTATTGTTGACAAAAAAATAAGCTTTAAATCAAATGAATCTCCTCAACTTACATGATAGTTATTTTATTTTTGCTGCTGCTCGGAGCTTGGCAGAACGACACCTGGGATTTTCCTCAATTTCTTCTATAGTTGGAGTAAGTACATGTTTATGCAGCATCTTCCAATTTTTTTCCATCAATTCTTTCATCATGGAATCTTCAGCATTAGCTATATGGCTCATGAATCTGAGAGGTAGTGCATTTGCTGTGTTCTCAACTAAATTACCCATTAAATGTCTTTTAACTATCGTGTCTTCTAATGAATGAAAAGTAATGGTGATAAGTCTGCCACCCAATTTTAAATAATGATGAGCCAATATCATTGCGTAATTTAATTCATTCAACTCGTTATTAACAAATATCCTTATAGCTTGAAAGGTTTTTGTGGCATTATGACTACGTCTTTGTAATTTATCCAGGCGGTAATCAGAAGTAAAACAGGAATCTACTAAATCTGCTAATTCTTCTGTTGTCTGAAGTTTCTTGAAGAGATATCTTGCTTCAACGATAGTTCTTTAGTGTGTAAGAGGTTTTAAATGTTCGGATACACAGACAGTTCGGGATTTGCGGTGCCTGTTTGCGTCCTTTGTTGAAAGTAGAGAAGGGTATTAGGTCTTTTTGAGTATCCTATAGTTGAGTTGGATACTGTATCAGAATTTAATATTTGTATGAGCAAGTATGATGAATTGTTAACGTTGTTTAGGGACCTGACCCATGCCTTGAGGCGATATTTACTAGGGTTGTGTCTTGTCGTTTCTCGGTTGGAACGTTTAGAGTCTACTGGTAGTTCAGAAAGAATCTTTTATTGAATGTTGCTGATATGCTTAAAAATGTAAGAGTACTTTAGTTGATGTTTGCGCTCAGCCTCCGGCTTATGATCCTGCCTCTGTTTTTGTTGCTCCTCCTCTGAGTGGGTGACTGTTCTGATGATGAAGCCTCGGTTGCTTCCGCGCATCCACCTATTTGCTCGTACTAGCACTCATGCGAATTTTGGGAACCTCCTCGTTCTTTGAATTTACAGAAGTGGAATTTAACTTTCACGGGTGATCCGAAGGATACATGGTGCATAGTTTCTTGGAACGTGTTTGTAGAGTTGGGAAGGGCTCGTGGGTGACAGAGAGTCAAATTTTCGATTCAGCTGTTGATCTTTTTCCGGTAGAGCGTTAATGTGGTATCGATCTAATCGTGAGTAAATTTAAGGACTGGAAAGAGCTTGTCCTCCCAGCTTTTTAGGCATTATGAACCTCCAGATTATCGTTCTCGTTTGTTCACTGATATCTTGAACCGAACGCAAGATCCCACCTCAGAATCAATTGTGGATTATTTGACATGCATGAACTCTATGTTTAGGAGATATGGGGAAGTTGATGAACAGATAAAGTTAGGAATAATAACCAGAAATTTGGCGCCTTTTTATGCGACAGTTAGTTGTTTGTTGTTGATAGCCTACAGGAACTGGAGGATGTGTGCCTGCGCCTCGAGGTTAAAAAGTATCGTGCTGATAGCTATGTGCCTCCATCTAGAAACGTCAGAGTTATGTTGACTCCGAACTAGCGTGTGTGTCGCTTCCTTGTGCTTCTACCAGCTCTCGGTTGCAGTTCTCTTTCTGAGGTGAGTCCTCGTGAACCGCCGACGACGTCGACCGCCGTCGTGTGTTGGAACTGTCAGAAGTCTGGTCATAGACGTGTCAATTGTCCGTCACCAAGACAATTACTTTGTAATCGCTGCGGAAAAACCGGTTTTACTGTTCGGACATGCCCTGATTGCTCTCCTCAGGTAAATTCTCGATCTGTACGCTTTGCTTCTCCTCCGCCTTCGGAAAACTCCCGACGAGGAAACCAGATGACCGCGGGT
This sequence comes from Micraspis discolor, assembly GCA_030674115.1. Classification (NCBI taxonomy): domain Eukaryota; kingdom Metazoa; phylum Arthropoda; class Insecta; order Coleoptera; family Coccinellidae; genus Micraspis; species Micraspis discolor. Next base: position 2,832,958 of record JARTUT010000876.1, on the reverse strand, counting down.
CGTCGCAAATCTGATCATAGTGCGGTCATAGGAAGAGCAGCTGTTCTTGATTACATTTTGTCCCATGCTGATGGAGACAAGCGACCTTACCTTACTGTACATATTTTTGGGGCTTAAATTAGTGTAGGTTTGTTAGATTCCGGTGCGAGTGTTTCGCTTGTGACCCATTAAATGTCTTTTAACTATCGTGTCTTCTAATGAATGAAAAGTAATGGTGATAAGTCTGCCACCCAATTTTAAATAATGATGAGCCAATATCATTGCGTAATTTAATTCATTCAACTCGTTATTAACAAATATCCTTATAGCTTGAAAGGTTTTTGTGGCATTATGACTACGTCTTTGTAATTTATCCAGGCGGTAATCAGAAGTAAAACAGGAATCTACTAAATCTGCTAATTCTTCTGTTGTCTGAAGTTTCTTGAAGAGATATCTTGCTTCAACGATAGTTCTTGCAATTTTTTTTGCTTGCTTCTCTTCACCATACACTTTCAAAATTTTATAAAGATCACCTTCACTGGCTTTAGCAAGAATATCAGCAGCAGTAAGTGAATTCTCACACTGATTTGAATCCATTCTCATATCAAGAGGTCCATTTTTAGAAATGGAGAAACCTCTTTCCCTAGTATCAAATTGCATAGATGAGCAACCACAATCCATTAATATACCATCTATTGAATTTTTACCAAATTTATGTGAAGTTAGAAGCTTTGGTAGATCGGAAAATTTCCCAAGTAAAGGTATTACTTGACCAGGATAGTCTTTAGATAAGTTGAGGGCATAATTATATGCAACAGGGTCTCTATCTAATGCTAATATCTTAACTTGTGGAGCAGATTCTAGTAACTTTTTGCTGTGTCCACCTGCACCAAATGTCATATCTAAAATGATTTGTTTTTCACTTGGTTTCAGATAATCAATTGCTTCATTTAACATCACTGGAATATGTGGATTTTTAGATTCAATACACACACTACATAGTCTATAGAAAAAGAAGCTGCTAGACAGCTTTGAACTTAATAACTTTGACATTTTACTTATTTTTTTTTGATTTGGAGGAAAAAAACTTGCTGAAGAAACTGTTGCTTTCTTCGTTTATTTCCTCTAAAAATTCATTTGATAATGCTATAGTACACTGTTCCCTTGTCAGGCCTGTTGCTGAAGATGTTGAATTTCTGGGAAACCTTCTACAGTAATCGTTGCTAACTAGTTTCTGTAAGGCAAGATATTGCCTATCCCAGAACTTGATATCTGCTTCAAACTGATTTGTTTTATAAGCTTTATTGACTTTTTCTCTCAAGAATTGTCCCAAGTCCCTTGAAAAATGTTGAGTTACTGTGGAATAGGCTTTTAAAATAATCAAGTTTACCTTCCTGCCTTAGACTCATCTAAAGGCCATTTTTCTAGTACCTGCAAAATTCTCTTGAAACATCCAGTAGCAGCAGCCATATTATTGTAACATCAATATTAGATTTTTATTTCTAAAGTTTTGCACAACATGATCTTTGTTGTCTATGGTGAAGGATTATGGTTGGGTTTTAGGTTATAATTTATGATAAAAAGCAGGAGCATAGATTAAGGGATTGCTGAGTAGCTAGAATCTACATCTTTTTGAAACAAACCACCTACTGAGCGCTGAGTAGGCGTGAATTCAGTATTCTCAAATTCTGTGGCCTTTCAAGGAAATTTTTGTTCTAGTTATTTTGCTTGACGTGCCTTGTGCCTTTTTGGGTGTTCTGAACCGACGGCGATTGGAATTACAAATTCAAGCAAATGCTCTGGTGAATGTAGCTTTTTTTTAATTCAGAGATTGATCATCAAATTCCATAAAAAAACTTGTTGGCTAAGGATGTCTGGTATTCTAAAAATATATTCTCGTCGAATACCGCAATGTATAAGAATTTTGAAACACTTGGAATTGGGTGTTAATGAAGTAAGGAAAATGATCGATTATTATACATGCAATTATTGACGATGAGTTAACAATTATGCAATAATACTATTTTTGGTTAAAGAATGAATTATATTGTTATATAACTTCTCTTCTTTTCAGATTCCTATTAAACATGCCACAGGAATAGTCTCAAGGAATTTATCCATTTTATCCAAAAAGAGCTTTGCTTTGAATCTGAAGTGAGTATATATTTGACATGAATACCTATCAAAAAGAATGTCATTAAATACCTTTTCGACTTCATTTCAGATCCAAAAGCATTTGTAATTCTACCGAAAAGTATTTTCGATCCTCTGCAACACTTTTGGACATAAAAGTAGTTAAAGTTCCACCCTTTGCTGATTCTGTATCAGAAGGTGATGTGAGGTAATGGTTTTTTAATAAGTATTAACAAGTCATTAAAATTCTATCATTTAGGTGGGAACGAAAGAAAGGTGATCAAGTTGCTGAAGATGAAGTAGTTTTAGAAATTGAAACCGACAAAACTTCAGTACCTGTACCTTCTCCTGGAAATGGCATTATTGTTGATGTTTTTGTGGAAAATGGTGCTACTGTTAAAGCAGGTCAAGATCTTTTCAGTATTGATATCACGGGTCAGGCACCCTCAAAAGCTGCTCCACAACCATCTGCAGCTGCTCCTCCACCAGCAGCAGCTGCACCTCCACCACCACCACCTGCAGGTACATGCTTTTTCATTTTCCTAATTGCCTTCATATGCTAGGCGAAAGTCAAGGATTTCACATGTAACCATTTCCTAAATGTGAAATATTTATTTCTTAATGTTCTGGAAGAGGCTTTTCCTAAGATATCTACTATGACACTATGTAAATTAGAGTTTTATGTCTCTTTGATGAGTGGTCATAATGCAAATTGAATGGACTAGTTGCATCTGTATTTTGAAGAATAGTATGAAAAATGTGTCTTTATCGTTTAAGTATGCTTTGAGATACAGATTCAATAAGACCTTTTGATGTAGTGTTTATTCGAATATATTTCACACATATTTGTTTTAAATTGAAAGAGAAGATAATGCGGTGAAATTAGATATTGAAGGATAATGGGTTAAACCACAGGAATGCAGAAAATATAGGAAATGGATGGAAGGTACTTGCCGACACGTGTTTCTGCCTATTGGCTTCTTCAGGGCAAGGCAACCAAGAAACCTAGATATGGATGGAAATGAATAATAAAAAAAAATTATAAACGACAACAGGAGATCACAACAGGAGCGAGCATCCAATTTGTGGCTTCAACCCTAAATACCTCCGGTTTTGTAGGCTAAACCGAGCATCGCCATGATGGAAGCATAAGCAACCTGTGTGATGCGACCAAAACCCAAGGATACAATTAAATTGAAAGAGAAGATAATGCGGTGAAATTAGATATTGAAGAAGAATAATGGGTTAAACCACAGGAATGCAGAAAATACGGGAAATGGATGGAAGGTACTTGCCTTTTTTTTATTATTCATTTCCATCCATATCCAGGTTTCTTGGTTGCCTTGCCCTGCAGAAGCCAATAAGCAGAAACACATGTCGGCAAGTACCTTCCATCCATTTCCCAAATTTTCTGCATTCCTGCGGTTTAACCCATTATCTTTCTTCAATATACAGGGTGTGCGGCACATGGACCGTCAAATTTTTTTGTGGCGTTGGTAGGGTCATTTGCTACCTTTTCAGTCTTGGAACCTGGGTCCTTGGTATTACGGTTACAGAGGTATGATTTTTTTATTAGGTTTTTCTAAATTACCCAAAATGTACCTTTCGAAGCCCCATAACTTTTTTTGCGTTGTCTTTTACATGCTTTTTTTTTTATTGTATTAAGTCTACATAAGTGTGTGTTTTGAAAAAAACGTATTTGTTGTTACAGATAACACCACAAAATTAACACGTGGGCCTTTTATTAAAAAAAAAAAAATGAAAAAGTATGGAAACATCTCTACTTCTAAAAGAAATAAAAAAAAAGTTGCAGTTATTGTGAACTTAGTTTTATTTTGAAACGTTCTTTGGTTTATCGCGGTTCTAAAAGTATGCTATTTACGTTAGTCAATAAATAAAAAAAGACTACAAATAATAATAATAAATATTAATAAAATTCATTAGTCTGTGACAATTTTTTCGCAGTCAAAAGGACAAATTTATCAATAAAAAAGTTCATTTACCTTGTACCGGGGTGTAATAATGAAAAGCGTGTTGATTTTTATCCCGAAGTACTGACCAAACTTTCCAAATCGTTGAGTTGAGTCTTTGAGCAACGACAAGAATGCTTGTAGTTGGATCTTCTTCAAAGGCTTGAAGTATTTAATCGTCAACTGCTACATGGTGTTGTCTCAGGCTCTTGAAAATATAAGTTTCCAGTCTCTCTTAATCGTCGATAAGTCGTCGAGAATGTTTCGTGGTGGGGTAATCTTCGATCAGGAAATTTGGCTTGATAAATCCTTTGAGCTGCACCAGCAACACCATCGGCCTTGCTATATGCCATCAGCATACTCAGCGTTGGTGAAATTAGTCATATCAACAACCAAAATTAAAACAACAGTAGCAAAAAGTCGATAAAAGTAACAAAAACAAAAAAATACAAATTTAAAAAACTGAACAACGCGGCACAGACACTTCCAACAGCAGAGACAGTTAAATCTCCAATGACGGTAGGGTCAAGTCAGCGGTGACTAACCCAATCCAACCTAAGGACAGAAATAGTAAAAATAATTCACTCGCGTCTAAAACGGGCAGGTAAAATTTCCTTGCTCGCTGTGTTGTGTCGAAATCCGTATTTTTTTTAGGTGCGACTTTCTTTACTCTTGTGACTAAAACCTTATTTGCAGTATTATTTTTTTAATTGACTTCCGTAAATAGCATATGGTTAGCAACGTTATAAACCAAAGAACATTTTAAAATAAAACTAAGTTTGTAATAGCTGTAACTTTTTTTTTAAATTTCAATAGGAGTGGAGATGTTTTCACACTTTCATAATTTTTTTTTTAATAAAAGGCCTACGTGTTAATTTTGTGGTGTTATCTGTAACAATAAATACGTTTTTTTTTAAACACACACTCATGTAGACTTAATACAATAAAAAAATGCATGTAAAAGCACACGCAAAAAAGTTATGTGGCTTCAAAGGGTACATTTTGGGTAATTTAGAAAAACCTAATAAAAAAATCATACCTCCGTAACCGTAATACTAAGAACCAGGTTCCAAGACTGAAAAGGTAGCAAATGACCCTACCAACGCCCCAAAAAAATTTGATGGTCCATGTGCCGAACACCCTGTATTTGTTTTAATTCATTCATTTGAAGGGAGATTCTTATTAAAGTAGAATTGATGACTTTGGAGCAACAGTGAGGCAAACCACAATTTCTAATTTGGTCAAAATCAAGATACCATCCTGATTATAGAATGATTTTTTCTTTTCTTGAAACACAGCTGGCAGCAAAATTCCATAAAATCCTTAAGCTCATTTTGACTATGGTTAAAATTTTGAAATGTGGTTTTCTCTGAAAGCTTGTTGATTTCATAAATTTTTCTGGTTGAGCTGAAGTGAAGATTACTACTTTGTATATTGCTTGATATAGAGGGTTTTTCAATTGGAGCGACATGTCAAATATTTTATTCATTACTCAGGTTCTCATGCCAAATAACCAAGTCAGGTTACACAGTTAAAAAACACTTACAAATGATAAAACTTCATTATAAAAATAAGTGTTCATTAGTGCAAAAGTTGCAACTTGGTTTTTCGCAATGTGGTGGCCTTTCATAGTCAACTCTTCTACGTTTGATGGCCAAATTTGAAACAACCTGTTCTGTAATGGATCAGGCCATACCTGTACTTTCAAGAAACCCCAGATCAGCCTAGAACATCGCCGCGGTCCGTCGATGTGTACAGCAGAACCCAATGCAGTTAATTTCTCGCTTTTTGCTGTGTGTATGAGATTTAACTTAGCCAGTAGCTTAAAGTTCATGACCACAGTGAACGTCAATTGCTCTCTGCCTAGTTTCATTTGGATCCCAATTCTGGGCGAAAAATCATCTTAAGCGAAGGTGCATTTTTGAGGGAATGGTTTTTTAAAAAACAGAATTGCAAACCCACATGAAGCTCATCAGGTGATAATGCACCCTCGGAAAGTTATCCTTTCACACTTCTTGCTGTTTATTTTGTAAATCATTCAGACAGGATGGTTTGGGTTATAAACGAGTACCCCAACCCAAGATTTCTTGTGTGCAGAGCAGTGTTACGGTAATTCTGTCAGATGCATTAGGAGATTATTGTAGCCTCTCTGAATCTTCTGTGAGATCAGAATCCTGGTACCTCTGACATATTTGATGCACACTCAAGAGAATTACACAAGTTAAAAAATCACAAGCATAATATACACATATTTTTATGATGCAAGATATATCACAGATAACAGGAAGATTATTTATTATTTACAAGAGGACTAGTTCGGATTAGGACTCTGAGAGACTTCCATTTCATTTATTGATTTCTGTGTCTAGGTAAATTATACTTAAACCTCTACATTTAATTTCTTGTGTTTTACACCATCAATGAATATTTGATAGTGAATGTGTTTTGTTCAACCTTCCTTTTTTATCAGAACTTGGTTCACATGTCCTATTCTATAGTATATTTGATATATCCAACTTCATTCTCCAAATATTATTACTTTTTTCTTCTATTTCAAATTGTTCTACTAACCTTCAATAAAGATGTAGCTTGTAATGTTATACAAGGAGATTGAGTTATGTTCGAGAAGTTCTCGTCATATAAAATTTTTTTCGAGCATTTTGAACACCATTTTCAATTATTTCGATATTTTATTCATGCAGCTGATGATGCTGAGGAGAAGGGAAAACTAATCAAAATTTTGAACTTCATTCCTGGTTTCAATATTGGAGGTATGAAAACTCATTGATTGAAAAAAATTGTGGGTAGATATAATTTTTATATTGTATGACTTTCACATTCATTGTGATGTAATAAAAATTTTATTTTTACCTCAAATTGGGGTATAAGAAACATCAAGGAAAAACTGTAACATATCCTATCAAAAATATTCCCTTACATTATCTCCTGTAATAATAATTCTATTTTTTGGAATATGGTTGTCTTACATCAAGAATGAAGTAATATAATTATTATAAATTAAGAAGCTCTTAGTGACATTGAATGAAAAACATTTTAATGTTTTGACTTTCCCCAATATTCTGCTTCCTCCTAATTTGGTACCAGTTCTTTTAAATAATGTGAGATCCTGGAAAAATGATGCTAGATTTTTTTCTTTTACAGAAAAACTAAATATTGTCAGCCAAAAGTTCAAAAGAATATATATATATATATACAGAAAAATTAATGGTTATATTATAATTTTTTTTGCATATTTTTCAGAATTAAAGAATATAGAAATAAAAAAATATATAACTTTAGTCTTGACGTTGATAGTCTCCAAAAAGAAAATTGTTCTCAAATTTCTCATTTTCATGACTCATTTTCATCAGCCTGTAACATAATTCTACAACCTGTTTTATTTCTGTACTCTTAACTTCCTCAACAACAGTCTTAGAGAATGTAAATTACATGTTGTCAAAAATTGATACTTTATTTCTTTACCAATCAAGCAATCTACTTTATGAAGCTGGAATGTTGGTCTTTGATACATAACATTTTACCTTCAATACTTTATCCATACATCATTATTATGCCTAAAATTTCTTGTATGTTTCATTTTGTTAAAGTTGATAATTATATATTCCTCAATACATCTGTTTCAAAAATTCCCATTCAAACATCTATTTATTGTTCTAAAAAGAAAGAAAGGTTGAACCCGGTAATATAATAGTAGGATAATAATAAATATATTATACGTAGACCGAGCACATTTCAGAATTCTTACGAATTCATAATAACAACCCGATAACAACAAAATCTTAATGTCTTTGCGCCTACACAGCCTTTGTTGTATTGTTCTGAAATTCTGTTTCTTGACAATGGTATTGTTGGATGGCAAACCCAGCCGATAACAAATAACCAACTATTATGAATTCGTAAGAATTCTGAAATGTGCTTGGTCTACGTATAATATATATATCCTACTATCTATTTATTGCTTTCTTCTATTCAAACTTAAGAATTGCTTAATTGTCCTAACATTTCCATCAAATCCGTTTAGTGGTTCCGATTTTACGCTTGTTTGATATTTTGTATTCTTTATAATATCGAAAAAATTTTCATTTGAATTGGAGATCCTGATGCAGATGAATATTATTGAAACAAAATCTGGTGGAAATGCTATCAAAATCTGCATGTCCAAAATTTTTTTTAAAATGCTTGATTTTCTTTTCACACAATCAATATCATTTTAAGTATGTGCTAGATGTGGAGGACATTTTAGATGTATGCATATGGTAGCGTTTTGCATATTTAACATTATAAAATAACAGCAAATTTAAATCTGTGTTAGGAATGTATTACTTAGAGAACAAGCACCTAAAAGCCGCTGACCTCACCTCAGTGCTTGTCAACATTCAATTTATGTTTTTGATGAAGAATATGTGAGGACCTGTTTAAAATTCTATATTCAATTTTTTTTCTCTAATGAATATGAAAAAATCAACTTTGTCATTTATTGCCGTGTAGCCCCTAAGGCACCACCACCAGCAGCTCCACCAGCTGCCGCCCCTCCTGCACCAACTCCCAGACCACCGGCTTCTGTCCCGAAACCAGCCGCACCAATGGCCTCTATTCCAGTTGCCGCCATCCGTCATGCCCAAGCTATTGAAGCTGCCACCGTGAAATTACCACCTCAGGACCCTACGAAAGAGATCACTGGCACCAGATCCGAACAGAGGATAAAAATGAGCAGAATGAGATTGAAGATTGCAGAAAGATTGAAACAGGCACAGAATACGAACGCCATGTTGACCACCATCAATGAAATCGATATGTCGTAAGTTAAACGAATAATGATGAACATCTTGAAAAGTATTTATTGAAATTTTAATCTTTCAGCAACATCATTGAGTTCCGCAATACGCATAAGGAAACTTTCCAGAAGAAATATGGTATCAAACTGGGTTTCATGTCCTTCTTCCTCAAGGCATCGGCCTACGCTCTTCAAGATCAGCCTGTTGTAAATGCAGTTATTGATGGTACAGATATCTTGTACAGGGATTACGTTGATATATCTGTTGCTGTTGCTACACCAAAGGGTCTGGTGGTTCCTATCATCCGGAACGTTGAAAGGATGTCATATGCTGATATTGAATTGGCAATGAATGCACTAGGTGAAAAGGCCAGAAAAGGTAAGAAGAAAAAATTTGTTCATCAAATTTATTTAAATTGTAAATTTTATTCATTTAGTCACTCAGGGTATCATGGAAATTTCGCTGTGTATATCAAAAAGTTAGGTTAGGTTTGTTGTTTTCCTTTCATATTAATACATACTGTTGCCTGTATCGCAAAAAGATTGTTAAAAATGGATTTCTCAAAATGCCAATTTACTTCTGAATATTGAAGGGGCTTCAATAGTTCTGAAAATATGATGAGTTTTTTCCAGTAAAATATAAATACCACAGGAGATATTATTTTAGTTACCTTCACAGATGAAAATATGGATATGAAAAGTATTATCAAGGATATTTAGAGGAAATAATGTATTTAGGGTGATTTTCAGGAGTCTGAAGAAGATAATTGTTGATCTTCTTAATGCAGAACATTGAACTGTCCAATTGAAATATGATATTTTTCAGGTTGATATCAGTTCAATAGGCATGATGATTGAAAAACTTCTTCGTCTTAATACTCTCCCAAGTATCTATTATTGCTAAAAAAATATAATATTTCGTAAGGAAAAATAGTTAAATTAGAAAACTGATCCAATTTTAATTTGATGTCATGTCTCTGTTCACGATGTAATGTCAGATTAGTCGACCATAAACACTAGTGTGAAATCCAAATCTTGCTGTTTAAATATGAATTCCAAAGTTCATAAATGGCGTGCAGTACTTCGGTGTGTTACTACTTCAATAAAAACACCCAACAAGTTGTTTGTTTACATTTCTCACTACAAAACGACTCAAAACAAGTGGCTTATACTTGCAAGTAGCAATCCAAAGTCATTGTGTCTGAGTTCAACAATTCATTTCTGTGAAATCCTAAGTTTTGACTTTATTTCATAATCATGAATGTTAATGCAATTTTGTTTCAATACATTGGAAAAACGTATCGTTTTAAGCTTGAGAAACGTATCCACTTTTCAACTCATTGGATATTTCCAGCTTAGCCTGGACCTTGTGTTCGGAGCAAATTTTTTTATAACTTACAGCTTTTTGTCACATTTCAGTCGAACATAACTTAAGAGTCATCTCCATATGATGGCCTAGATGATCTAAAATAAAGGAAATAAATACAGTACAGTTCTGTAGTTGAAAGAAATAACCTGCAATTATTTCAAGAATCTCTCTTAATCCATAATAGATTTTTAATGAATCTGATTTTTGAGACATCACGTTGTGGTTTTAACGTTTCTGAACTCTACTGAAATAAAGTCTTTGTTTAATGATTAAAACTGCTCCATCATCAATGAACTGCGGGCAAGTTTCAAACACGGAATAAGTCCACAGTTGGGTGAATTCGTATGAAATAATATGACGTCTTCAAAGATGTCACCTAAGTCACTCTGATTATCGTTCAATTTATCATGGTGTACCACTATATTTTGTAGTTTCATTTTACTAATAATAATAACAAACTTATTTCAAATAAAGATGTATGTACAATGTTACATTAATCACTTGAATTCAAATAGTGTCACTGGGTTCAATGCCCATTAGTTATATTTGTTTCCATTTTTGATATCATAATTCAAAAATTCTTCTATTGTGTATGGTTCAATTTGCAACAATAGTTCATAGATTTGCCTTTTGAATAACTTAAGGTTTGATGAATCTTTTATGAAGTTTACAATCTTATTATAATACTTCATACATCTATATTCAGGACCTCTCTCTGTTAGTGTGACCCGATGGTTTGGAAATTTTAATTCTATTGTTCTTGTGTTATATGTGGTGGGGGTTTTGGTTTCAAAGTAGTTCTTGTTCTTGAAGAGGGATATCAAGCACTCCTGGATGTGTATAGCAGTTGCCCTTAGTCCCCTATTTTTCAGGGATACTCCTACACATCTCTCTACCGCCGTATCTCAGCTTGGATTCAAAAGTTAGTTGGTAAATAATTTTCATTGATACACTGTCTAGGAATTCATGATAACTAAAGAATAACATATCGATCACAGCTTGATGGACAGCTTTGATATATGCTCATTCCAGTTCAAGTTTCATCAATGGTGAGTCGCAAAATAAATTATCGATCTCGCCCTAATTATAATAAGAAATATATTTTTCTGAATGCATTAACCCTATTTTATTCAATGAACACAATATTTTCGTAATTCTTAGTCACAGTTATCATGCCTATTGTGTGGAAATAATTAATCAATATGAAACTGATTGTTCTAATATAACAAATAATCAATAAAGGCTGCTGTAAAAAGTGACAAGAATGGTGTACATCACACGTATTTCAGGATTGTATAATTGGAACGAAATAAAGTACATATTTCAATTCTCAGAAAGACACTTTAGGTTGTCATCAATTAGTATAGCAAATTTTTGAAGGTTTAAATGGTGGTAGCAGGATCAAAAAAACGGGAAAATGATACTATGCCAGTTCGCCGACGTTTCGGAAATATATTTTTCCATCTTCAGGGCTCTACAAAAGAATATGGAGCACATAATGAAAAATTCCAAAAAACAAACATGTAAATATATAAAACAGCAGGAATGACAAACCAAGACAACACCTCATAATTACAGTCCAAAATGTGTAACATCAAACAATTAAACATGGATACAGCTCAAAAAGTGAAAACAACATAAACAATCAGTAATAATGTTGAAGGTTTTCGTGAAAAAAAAATTAAGATGTACTTACAGACTAAACAATTGTATCCTCTATATAAATAATACAGTTTACAAATCTCAGGTATGTATTTTTCATGGAAGAAATTATCAGACCGCAATGGTAAAAATAAAGAAAATAGTAACTTTGAGACATATGTTGACACACGGAGGTGGAACCAATATAAGAGCTCTCGATTTCTCAGATGGAAATACCCAAACACGCGTTCATATGTTAACGGGAGGCGAATTAAACACCCTTTACAGGGTGTTTATTCATTCTTAATAAGGGAAAATATATTCGGCTTAGATGTTGGATATCCGATCTTGAATTAACTGAGTTATTAACTGCTATCTGTAACATCTCATACATTAGTTGATTCCTTAAGTATGGTTCCCTATTTAGAATTTTAACGTTTTCAAAGTCGAAACTATGTCCCGTGCTAACGCAATGTCCAGCTAAGGCTGTTTTTGGGTTGGAAATGGGCAAGCAGACAGATCTCATGTGTTCCTAGACTCTCGATTTCAAATATCGCCCAGTTTGTCCTACATAGACATTAGAACAATCTGAACATCCTATCCTGTACACTATATCAGAAAGCATAGCATTTCCAATTGTATTGAAGCTCCTAAATGACACTTTAAGATTTTCTTTCTTATTGATTTTGGAGAGTTTCTCTGAAAGTCCTCAGACATACAAGAGGGTGTCATATTTTACAATTGGGTGCGTGGACCCTCCAGACGAAGGGATGTGAGGTTGAGGAGGCTTGACTGGTTCTCCCAACATTCTGTCAATCAAATGAGTTGGGTAATTCTTGCTCACTAAAACCGATTTGATATATTTAAAGTTTTTTTCATGATATATGATGTCAGACATTTTCAAAGCTCTGAGCTTCAAATTTTTTATTATATTAATTTTGTGAATCATGGCATGATGGGAAAAAGCTCATATATCGTCCAGAAAAAGTAGGTTTCTGATACCAATCCACATACAAAATATCATCACTGCCACGTCAATCTTCATGTCCAGAAAACTGAGTGCTCTATTCGACTCCAACTCTATAGTGAACTGCGATTTTGGATGATATGAATTGAAAATGTCAAGCACAAGATGTTGAGTGCCATCCGGTATTATAATAAAAATGCCATGCACCTAACGTTTAAAAATCACTACCTTGAAAGGAAGACGAGAGAGGCAAACATCCTGAAGCTTCTTCATAACGATGTCACAGCAAAGGGGCGAAAGACAGCTTCCCATACCAAAACCAAAGATCTGCCGATAAAATTGATCATTGAAACAGAAATAACTGCTTGTCGTCAGAAAGTTATATATTGATCTAAATGTTTCAAAGTCTAGAGAAGGCTCAGGAATTGAATTCCAATTTTCTTCTATAATCTGTAAAGTCAAATCTGTTGGTGTATTGGTAAAGAGCGAAACGACATCCAGTGACACCAATCTATGGTCTGGTGGTATCTTAATTCTTTTAATGGAATCGAAAAATTCGAAAGAGTTTAGGACGTAATGTTCATCCTTAATAAAAATCGGTCTCAAGAATTCAGCAACAAACCTTGACAGCTCATACACTAGGGAACCCACAAAGTTCAATATGGGTCTAAGGGGAGTGCCAGTTTTATGTATCTTTGGAAGAAAATACATTTTAGGAAAAATGCCCTTACTGCTGGTAATTTTTTTAGCCATCATTTCGGTGATTATACTCTTTTCGAGTAAGATTTTGGTAAACCGGTTATTTTTGTTCTGGAAAAGAAGTGTTGGGTCAGAATCCAATCTTTCATAAGTGTCCGTGTCATTAAGTAGTGTCGCACATTTTTCGAAATATTCTACCCGGTTCATAATTACGATGGTGCTTCCCTTATCCGCCTTCAAGATAACTATACGATCTTTATTGTTCTTAATAAATGATTGACCGTCCCTCATATCTCGATACAAAGAAGAGCTAAAAGATGTGGAATATTTATTAGAATTCAGAAAGTTGGTGATAGTGTTAACAACCCTCGCTCTGACTACATCCCGATCCTCAACATTGTGTCTAGTAACCACTCTCTCACAGTCAACAATAATATCCATTATAGGAAATGAGTTTGTATATGGGAGGTTAAACTGATGACCTAAGCTCAAAAAGCTTTGTATATTACTTGGTATGGGTAAATCTGTGAGATTTATAATCCACTTGTCAGGTGTGGTCTGCTGACTATTTTGTGTACTGACTAACATGTTAAACTTGTTGACTTGTTTGCTTCTAATTTGATGATACTTGAAGTTATAAAATCTTTTTTGTCTTGTGGAAAAAGAGAAAAATAAGTCTTCTGCAATTTCACTTCTTACTTTAGACTTAAATAATTTAATACTAAGCTTAAGTTGTCTCAACTTCCAGTGGTAATAGCTTAGTTCAATATTCAAAATTCTAACCTGAAACTGATACAATGCAGAAAAGCATTGGTTGACAAAAGGACTATTAGATAATGCCAAGTTTGAAATACAGTTGGTGTAACGTAAAATATGAGATGGCATTATTTTTTTTGTTTTCGGCAGAGTAAAAGGAATTTTCTAAACTTGCTCGCCTCTTTACTTCTTTAGCCCACTGCTTCAAGTTCCTCAAGGTCTCCACTCCATAGCGGTGCCCAATATCCTCCTTAAAACCCATATTAGAGATGATGTCAATACCAACAAGTATAGCAAATGGTTGATTGTTAGATTTTATTATGTACTTTCATATTTTGCTTTATCGTTCTCACTTTTTGTGTTCAGACATTTCTGATACTTTTCTCATCATTTCCCTTATAGAGTTTTCTACATCAAGGCCCACCAATATGGTTTTCTATTATCAATAGGTTCATACATGCAGCTGAGCCGATACATGTTTTGATATTCATAATACTGTTCAGGGTTTGGGAATCTCTTTTCTGTTAGTTTTTCGTTCAAACATTTCTCATACTCTCATGACCTAGCTATGTTATATATTTTTGTTTTGTAGGTTTCTCGTATTTCAAGCTCTGGCTCATGGTGGTCTCCTGTTGTTCACCCGAACAGAGTACCTATCATTTTGCCCAAATGTCTGTAATTTTGCGATATCGAGCCGAAAATGGCCTCAATCGATTGGGTTCGGCTCCCTGATGAAGAATCCGCGGCGAAAGTTGAGCCTGTTCGGCCGGCCGTATCCCTTCTAGCATCCAAAAGAGGTGATCTATAGTTTTCATATTTTCAGAATAGGTTAATTGTCCAAATATCTCGGTCAAGTTAGTTATTGGGACATATCCCTCGCATGGTTCAGTAGTTCATGAGCATCTGAAATTATTTTCCTCAATAACTACTAGAACATCCATCCGATCAAGTTGATACTTGAAATATTGTTGAGGGAGGCTGCAACAAAACGGCTCGCAAAATTTCGCAGAAATCGTCACGCTAGAAAATTTTTAAAAAATTTCCAAAAAAAAATGTTTCAATACTCACCATCTCATAAGATACTTTTTGGAGTTCAATAAAAATTTGTGAATATATTGAGGTGGTCGATATCTTACTTATCCTCAAATTTCATTGTCGTAGCTCTTTTCCATCTGATAATTTTTTTCATTTACTCAAGATAAAAGAGAAATGACATGAAATCCCGGTGATTTTCTCGTGAACGATGGTCATCACAGATCGATATTCGATTGACAACTGCCGGGCTCATTAATCAGTGTCAGTTGGCGTAATATTAATCAAAATTTTTCATAACGGGAAATCATAGAGATAGAATTCAATCTAGTAGTACGAGAAAAGACTATTGTTCACCTGATCAGAGTGTTTATAGATTTGTTATGGTTTGAATATTTACTCGCAAGTAGCTCAACAAGAGCGCCAAAGCAATCTGACCTCACGTCAGTGCTTTCTAAATTTTTTCATGTATTACTGTAGCTCTGAGGAGATGATGATCACTACCACAAGTGGCTGCTCTGTGGTCCCTGACATCTTTTATATCCCATCTTGTTTCCTTCCTCATACTTGTATAATCTATAATGTCTTCAATGACTGCTTTAGGTTGTATCCACGTGTATTTGTGTGCATCTCGGTGTTGATAGGAGCCATTTTATATTTTCAGATTATTCTATTTGCATATCGTTATCAAGCAATTCAGTGTGCATATATTATTAAGTTGATTTTGATCATGCTTTCTTTTATTTTAAATGCTTCACAGGATTGAATGTATTTTCTAAGATTTATTTTTATTCGCTGTAGAAATGGTCGTAGTGTACCATGCTTTCCCATCCTTGTCCCTTTTTTTTTATTTCCTAAATTACTGCAATGTCTTATCTGAGGGTTCCGATTTCTGCAATCACTTCATTAATTTTACGGGTCAGACCCTGGGTAGTCTCATGTTCATTAACCTTTTCTGTTGCTTGAGTTGTCTTTAGTTATTCCGTCCGATTCCAAGGCTTTGGTTAGTTTTTTTAGCGTTTAAATTTTTTATGGGTGATAGGGAGCTGGCCTATGGCCCCAACCCTTCTCTTTGGCTTGGGTCCGACACTGACCCCTTTAGAGCTACTCAATTCACCCCTCAGAGGTTACACTTCCGATAAAAATAATCTATAATTGTATCATTAATTTTGAAATTCCACACAAAAATAACGTTTTTAAAAAACAAATTCATTTGTTAGAATTAATTTTAAAGAATTATTTTATTGAGTGGCGATTATGTCCAAATCCCAACAAAACAGAGGTATCTTGTTTCCATCTGAATAACCATGAAAAATATAGAAAATTAGCTGTAACTTTCAATGATTCTCCTATCGAACATAATTTCTATCCAAAATACTTAGGAGTTAAATTAGATTCATCTCTCAATTACAAGGCTCATTTAAATGATCTGAGCCTAAAACTAAAAACTAGGAATAATATTGTTCAGAAATTAGCTGGATCCTCTTGGGGTGCTGATGCTTCCACTCTTCGTACAGCATCTCTAGCCCTAGTCTTTTCTGCAGCTGAGTATTGTTGCTCTGTTTGGTTTAATAGTGCACATACACAAAAATAGATGCACAATTGAATACATCCATGAGAATAATTACTGGCACCATAAGATCTACACCGGTTCATTGGTTACCAGTATTGTCTAATATTGTCCCTCCCCATATTACTTGAACAGACTGAAGCTCTGAATTCTTGGAATAAATATCATTCTTTTCCCAATTTATTCCCAATTATTTCATATTTTCCACAAAATAGAATTCCCAGATTGAAGTCACGTAAACCATTATGGCATAATACGTTCTTCAATATGAACATAAGTGATAAAGAATTATGGAAGACTGAGTGGAACTCTTACGAAATGTTCAATAAATATCTCGTTTCTGATCCTTCTGAAAAAGTTCCTGGTTTTGATCTTCCAAGAAAAATTTGGACAGTTCTTAATCGTTTGAGAACAGGTCATGGTCGTACCAATGGCATGCTATTTAAATGGAACTCAGTTCCTAGTGCAAGTTGTGAATGTGGAGAAGCAGAAGAAACAATACCTCATCTCATCGATAGTTGTCCCATATATAAATTTCAAGATGGTTTTAGGGCTATTCATGATGTTTCCAACTCTTTCTTGGAATGGGTTATAAATTTCAAACGAATATGATAGGTATTTTTGTTCTTCAGTTCTTTTTTCTGCTTTTGTCTTTTTATTTCCAGATTCAATGTGAACACCTTGAAGAAGTCTCTGTCTCCACCAATAGAAGATCACTCTTGAAGAAAGAAGTCCCTGAAATATATTTCAGCTTATTTTTGTATTTTCACACTTAGACGGGGAGCCAGGGTTTTTTTCACAGGGGTTTTTTCCCTAGGCTTTTATGTCATACGCCGAATTGTATGACACCCCGTCACAAACCCCTGATCTATATGCTTTATTGTTTGCTAATTAAATATTGTCAGCCAAAAGTTCAAAAGAATATTATATATATATATATTTGTTAGAAGCCAGTTTACTCTTTTACAGTCAAGATAATAATGAATTACATAAAATGAAAAATGAAAAAATTGAAGGAATCTGTGGAATCTACCGACATGCAGAATTGGCGTATTGCTATATCCTATTACAATATTCGTCTGCATGTATGAATGCGTAATACATTATAAATCTGTCTAATGAATTTACCAAACTTACCTTCAATTGAGTAGAAGCATAATATATCATTAGCTCAAAACTGGTCATGAATTCAGTGTTTCTTCTCAATCAAAGTGAGACACTCATTATTGATAGTGTAATAGAATCCTTCAAATATTCAATTGATAATGTTTTATTTATACAATACTGCGAATTTAATATACCTGTGTAATATTTTTTACAGGCAATCTGGCTGTTGAAGACATGGATGGAGGAACCTTCACTGTAAGCAACGGAGGAGTTTTCGGTTCATTGATGGGTACTCCTATAATAAATCCTCCTCAGTCAGCTATTCTAGGCATGCACAAAACACAAGAAAGACCTGTTGTGATCAAGGGACAGGTAATTTTTTGCTGATCTATTTTATGTAGACAATACTAATTAATTTGCATTTAAGGTTGTCGTACGACCAATGATGTATGTGGCGCTTACTTATGATCACCGACTGATTGATGGCCGTGAAGCTGTCCTATTCTTACGTAAAATCAAAGATGCAGTAGAAGATCCACGTATCATACTAGCAGGTCTCTAAGTGTAAAAGTAACAAATTGTTCAGATCACTGAAATGTGATATGCGTCTGTTCGTTATTTGACAAGGAAAGAAATTTTTCAGGTCCCGGTATTTTCCAAATTTATTCGGTATTAAATTAATGTGTCACTGATCAATTATTTGAAGTTCAGTTATGTATTATTGACTGCCTGATGAAGAACTTCAACTTAGTAATAGAATAATGGGAATTTGTTGATACAAATCAGTTTTGTAATAGACTTTGAGGGGGGATTATTCATTTACTCATGATTTATAGAAAATTTTCATTTTGTCATTATAGTGATTTTATTGTTACCACAAGTTGTTATCCTATGTCTTTTGTTACTTTGATTTGTACATTTTACAGTAATGACGGAGTCATAAAAAAAATACTCTTTTCTACACATGTAGAAGAACTTATCTGAAACGTAGTGATTGTGTTCTTTCATTTTCGATTTTCAAGCTCTTTCCATTTCAATTTTCAAACTGATTTAGGTTTTAATGGATCAAACGATCTAATGAGAATGTACATTTTCCCAGTTTATGGCATGTATATTGTTATTGAATATTATTTTATCAAATCATTTTGACTTTTCTTTCTTCCCATAAATACTGTAATAGATACTCTCTGCCAAAAAGTATCTGGAAATTTGATAAAACGCAAAAATATTAAACTTCTTCATTATTTATCGAATCTCCTTCAAAATATGCCCCATTTGGAGTGATACACGTGTGCGAACGTTTTTTCCAATCATGCAAAGATTTTTTTATAGCTGTCTTTCAACACCTGCGAATTTTCCCTTATGGCGTCTATAGAGTCAAATCTGGTTCCCCGAAGCAGTAATTTCAGTCTGGAGAAAAAAGTCACACAGAGCTAGGTCAGGCGAATAAGGTGGCTGGTCAATAGTATTTATCTAGTGTTTGGTCTTAAAATTGTTAATAATCTTGGCTTCATGAGATGTGTGTTATTGTCATGCAAAATCCTGTTACAAACCCGGCAGTTTACGATGAATATTTTCAGGCAAACGTTTCAAAACAATTTAATAACAGTCCTTATTGACCGTTTGACCTTGCGGAAATAATTAATGATGAACCACAACACGACCATCGAAGAAAACAATAAGCATCCTCTTGATTTTCTTATGCGAAGCTTATTTGGTTTCGGCCCATTTTTTTCACCCATTCCGATGATTGTTGTTTCATTTTTTTGTCATATTCATAGACCCATGTCTCGTCACCAATTTTGATCCGTCTCATGAACGTGGGGTCGGAATTTGCATGTCTGAAGCTATTTGTATCCGGTACTCTCTAACACTGGCATGACGATTATCGAGCACAATATCCTTGATTTGTTCGACGTTATCGTTGATTGGGGAGGTCGACGGTCGTCCTGAACGAGCCAAATCTTCGGCTATCTCCTGACCGTTTTTAAAGGCTTTGTACCATTCGTACACTTGGATGTTTTGTAAAACAGAGTCTCCATAGGCCTTTTCCAGCATTCACAACGAGTCAGCACACAAAATTACGTTCAAAATACAAAATTTGAGACAAAGTCTTTGTTCAATATTTTTTGCCACTAACATTCGCAGACGACCATGGAGTTCGACTGGTTTCAACTGCTCATCTTTGCCATAGTAATTACGGACAGTCCTACCAACATACAGAAACTTCAAATACTTATAAATACTTTACGTGCGCCATTTAAATGAGAAGTTCCGAATAATCTTTTGTCAGAGTGTATATACCAAGTAAATACGAGTATGCAGTTTATCTATTCCAAAAGTTACATCTCATAATTCTGACGTCTGATTAATTTAGGACAAGGAATGACTAGATAATATTGTGTTTGCCATGCAGTAGATTTTTGCTTCTTTCTCTGAATTTATTCAGTCTGCTTCACAGTTTTTGAAATGAGCTCGCAAATGGAGGGGAATGGCTGCAACACTGAAAGAATATGAATTTGCAATTGGAAAATAACGAATGACTGCATCAAACAAATTGTAATGTAGGGGTAGTGACCCTACTTTATAACATGATATTGTGAGTGGTGTCCATGTGGAACTCATTTGTGAGATTTGTGTGATATTTTTAAAGAAAATGCTAGATCTTGATGGTTCACATAATGTATAATTAACTGTCTGTTCGTTGACAGCTTCTCTCAATATATTCATACAGGTATTTGATGACTGAGTGGAACTTCTGTGCATTCATCTCACATCTCTACACATCATGTTTTCCATGACCTTGTTGGAAAAATTCGTTCTACATCAGATTTCAGAAACGGGTTACAACAAGGTATGGAACCAGATGTTTTTCATCATCATAGGAGTGTATATCTATTCACGTAATATCTCATATGAGGAAAAAAATATATAGAAAACAGAGAAGCTCATAGACCATTCTGCATTTCACATCACTGTTACATATAATGGGCGCGTTCAGCAGACCCAACAGTTGCGGAACGGTTGTGACATTTCTATGGTTTTTCTGCTGAACGGTACGCTACCTGCGGAACATGTTGAGGAGCGGTCGCCATTTTTTGTAGCATAACCTTTCTCCGCTCAGTATCGGTAACACGTTGTGAGTTTGACA
This sequence comes from Micraspis discolor, assembly GCA_030674115.1. Taxonomy (NCBI): domain Eukaryota; kingdom Metazoa; phylum Arthropoda; class Insecta; order Coleoptera; family Coccinellidae; genus Micraspis; species Micraspis discolor. Next base: position 2,811,789 of record JARTUT010000876.1, on the reverse strand, counting down.
TTTATTCGAATTGAAGGCGCGAAGAAAGTTGGAAGTTACCAAAACTTATACATGCGGTAATACTAATTTTGTAATAACTTAGAGACATTCTAAAATGGTCTTTAAACAGATCACCCATGTATTGAGGAATTGTGTCTTCATAAAAATTCTGATTTTTCGGAACAATTCCTCTGTTTACATCTTCCAATACAGGCGAAGATTGAGCTAATAATTGGACAATCTCATTCGTAATGTTCGTCGTTATGTTATCACTCTTCAAAGAACAGTGAAAGCATATTACAATCCCTGATTAAATATTCAGTCTAAGCACGAACAATTTTAACTACAACGTTCGACCTCTGAGAGATTTCTTTTGACACACATAACCTAACAAGAGACCTAACCTAAACTCATTTGGCACACAGAACATTTGGCATAAAAATGAGCGGTCCGTTCAGCAGAAACCGCTGTCGATACCTATCGGGAGCGTAGCGGTTTCCGCTACCGATCTTTCTGCTGAACGCGCCCAATATTATAATATGGGGTAGCATGGAGGCAGAAATAATATTACAATTACAAAACCGTGTGATACCGGGTGAAAGTAAGAAAACGGAAACTTTCCACTAACAGTATGCACAGTCGTCATTTCTTTACGATTAGTTGAGATATCAGAAACCAATGGAATTTCAGGAGGTTTACTCCTACTGCATGCGTATGCTCAGTCGTCATTTCTTTACGATTAGTTGAAATATCAGGAACCAATGGAATTTTAGCAGATTTACGCCTACAGCATGCTTAGTATAGTCGTCATTTCTTTACGATTAGTTGAGATATCAGGAACCAATGGAATTTCAGGAGGTTTACGCCTACTGCATACGTATGAACAGTCGTCATTTCTTTACGATTAGTTGAGATATCAGGAACCAATGGAATTTCAGGAGGTTTCGCCTACTGCATACGTATGAACAGTCGTCATTTTTTTACGATTAGTTCAGATATCAGAAACCAATGGAATTTCAGGAGGTTTACGGCTACTGCATGCGTATGAACAATCGTAATTTCTTTACGATTAGTTGAGATATCAGGAACCAATGGAATTTCAGGAGGTTTACGCCTACTGCATGTGAATGTACAGTCGTCATTTCTTTACGATTAGTTGAGATATCAGGAACCAATGGAATTTCAGGAGGTTTATGGCTACTGCATGCGTATGAAAAATCGTCATTTCTTTACGGTTAGTTGAGATATCAGGAACCAATGGAATTTCAGGAGGTTTACGGCTACTGCATGCGTATGAACAGTCGTCATTTCTTTACCATTAATTGAGATATCAGGAACCAATGGAATTTCAGGAGGTTTACGCCTACTGCATACGTATGAACAGTCGTCATTTCTTTACGATTAGTTGAGATATCAGAAACCAATGGAATTTCAGGAGGTTTACGGCTACTGCATGCGTAAGAACAATCGTAATTTCTTTACGATTAGTTGAGATATCAGAAACCAATGGAATTTCAGGAGGTTTACGGCTACTGCATGCGTATGAACAATCGTCATTTCTTTACGATTAGTTGAGATATCAGGAACCAATGGAAATTATAATATATATAAATATAAAACAATAATTCAATAGGGATTTTATTTTTTTCCCACCATAATGAGGGAGCACACTCAGCATATTCAGCGCAATGGGTTATTTACGGGGGAGGGGTACTGGTGGTAATTGATAAAGGAAGTTAATCCACCTGTTCCAAATTCGAGTTAATCTCTATTGTCTAGTGTGGGGTCGGTAAATCAAATCGGGGATTCCAAAATACGTGGTATGACAAGTACGACTGGCTTACTGGAAGTATTACTTTGAAAAAAATATTTTGTTGGCCGTGCATTTTATTATCAGCAACTAATGGAAATTCCGAGAGAGTTTGGTCGAAAAGTGGTTTTAGTGATTTGAAGAATTTATCTCGGGGTCTATCGCTACACAATAAAAGTGCTCAGCATATTTCATCTAATTGCAAGCTTACCGTTATGAGAAAGCAAAAACAAAATATCGCCACAGCAATAGACAATGCGAGTCAAATAGAAATTCAAAATTTCAATGCTAGATTCAAAGAAAATCGACAAATTCTAAGAAGTTCAATAGATATTACGGTGCACCTCTGTATGCAAGAGTTACCTTTTAGGGGGCACAATGAATCGAATGAGTCTTTAAATCGCGGAAATTTCAAAGAATTGGTAGTTCTTGTTAGTAAATTTGACACGAATTTAAAAACCTTTCTAGAAAATGACACCAACAGTAAATCGGTTATTTCTGGTACATCTAAAACCATTCAAAATGAATTAATTGATTCGGTGGCTTTTGTTGTGAATAAACAAATCGAGGACGAAATATATATTACATTATTAAATTTTTTTTTCATATGTGCCTCACCATACTATATTGTCAAGAGCCGCCACTGGCCTGATATCAACATCTGTTGCATCCAACAGAAATTTGGAGAAAAGAACTGAAAAAAGGTTACTAATTTCTGTTATCGCTTCGAATCTAATTTGCAACTGCGAAATGACTATATCCAGAGTGGCATAAAAAACGAATATTTTTAAATCTGTTTCTGAGTCTGACAATCTTTGATCTTGACAAAGCTCATCAAAATGCTTCTTAACCTGTTTGTTTTTTTTCGGAATTGATTGGTAACTCCTCAAGCATGTGTAACTTCTGTTGAAAGGTTCCTCATTTCCTCAAAGCTGTTTCTGACAGCAGTTAGTTTTTCAGAAACCGTCTTTAGTCCTGTAACTGCCTCAAACAAATCATAATCTTGGTTTTGTAATCGCTTCGATACCACGTTTAATGCTTGAAGAATTTTCAGTTGAAATACAATTTGAAAAATGAATGAGAAACTCTAATTGTTTCTTCAAACCCATTGCTTCAGCTCTCTCTTGGGATTGTTTTGAAAACAAAATCACACTCGAAAGTGCCTTCATAACATCTGTGTAAGAATATCTGAGGGTTTTCAACGAATCTGTTCTAGAAAACCATCTAGTTGGACACAGTTTCTTCAGAGTTCGTGCTGATGACATAAAAAGATCCCATCTTTTGATACTCTGACACTCTGACTGAAAAACACATACAGTTGTTCAACTGTCCCAAAATTTACGTTTTCAGTAATCGCTGACATTGACCACCAGCTTTAAATTATGTGGGGCGTAGTGCACATATTTGGAAATCTTTTGTTTTTCTTGTATACTTGTTTTCAATCCAGTATAAAAACACCAGACATGGTTGCTGCAGCGTCATACCCTTGGCCTCTGCTTTTTGATAGTGATAATCCATTTGTTTCAAAGACTTCTAGAATTGCCTTCTCTAATCCCCCTGCTGACTCATCATCTACTATCTTGAATCCTGAAAAACTTTTATTGATTTCAAGTGATGTAGGCATTCCTGAAAAATCCCCCCCCGCACCGCACATGCAATTTCAAGAATACTAGCTAGTGTTAAATTATTACCGGACCTAAAAGCTAGTCTTGAAGTTTGTCTTCTAGGAATGCTGAAAATACACCTTAAACTTGCCTTCTGCGCAATAAACAAATCCCCTGCCCTGGTCGAGATGCATAATAAATACCTACCAATTGGACAATACTCAGCACCGTCCTCAAGTTCTTAAACATGTCATACAAAGACTGCAAGCAAACCCCCACAGTGAGACATCCAGCTGACGTGCTCATGAAACTCCACTCCAAGAAACCTGACCGTACTTCTTATAAGACAAGTGAGTACCATCGAATTCCAGTCCCAGTTCAACAGATTGCTGTTTATAGTTGTGAAAACGAATCACCTGGGTTTTCCCCGCATTCAAATGAAGATTGTGACCATGCAAAAATCTAGTTAAAAATCGTTATAATTCTTCTCAGAATTTTTGTTATTTGCAACAAGAGGAAGAATATATTACAGTTGTTCATGAAAATACGTTAATAATGTTAATTTTATTCAAGTTATTTCGTAATTGTTGTATTATTAGTTATCAAATACTTTAAAGTAGTTTCAAGCCAATTCAAATATCTTCGAAGTTACAACTGGATCCGATAGATATTATCGGAGGTAGGTAGAGTGGAAACCAAATTTCAGATGCTCATAACTCCTGAACCATCCGACGCACTTGACTGAGATATATGGGCAGTTATTCTATATATATATATATCATAATAGGCCACAAAGTGTTTTATTGCCATTTTATTATTTCGATTTCATAGATACATGTTAAAATATAAATCGATTTCAGTGTTTTAGGGAATGGGGGTAATATTCCCCTCTACCCAACCCACAGGACCGCCATTGTGTACAACAGATTTCAACAAGAAAGTATTTTATTTTTGAATTTATCCCTACGAAGTTCTTCTGAACCACAAACCGCCTGTGCGTTCTTCCGAAACGAAAACACAATGAAGACAAAAAACTGACTCAATCATTCGTAACATAATAAACGAAGCTCGAAAACTGTACCCCAGCGCTCATAACTTATTCAATTCCGTTTGCGTTGAACAGAGTCTGCGGCAAACAATATAAACTGGGAAACGGGGAGCAGTAAATAAGCTACATTGTCAGTAAATTTCAAAAGAATCGGAAAGAAAACTTTATCCGTCCCACATTTTATTGGAAATGCCCGTTCGATCCAGTCGACACGGGTACCATTATCATGCGAGTATTGAACTTTTAGAATATTATTTACCATTCATTGTGCCTTATCATGAAAACCTAGGGAATAAATAATGACTATAGATAGCCCAATCGTGGGAAGCCGGTAACATATGGGGCAATAAAATAAAAATGGATCTAGCTATATTCTAATCATTCGCCTGGATTGTTTCATCGACGCTTTCATGAGCTGATTCAACAATGAAAAACATTATTTTCATTCGTTCCAAATTGGCTCCATTGTTCTTTCGTTCACGTCAGAGCTACGTTCATCGAATGGGAAGCGACAGGGCTATTATTGAGGCAACACATGTAAATGAATTGAGAATCTTTATGGGATGTCAAACCCATTTCTTTCTAATTGTGCATAGAACGCAATAAATTGTTACTTTTAATTCGTATTCTTTATGATGGGAATTATCTTTTGACAGTAACATGCAATCAGCTAATCTTTCTAGAATTGAACGTAATGTAGAAATTGCTCTTCAAACTTTCCAGGGATGTTTTAGGAAAAAGAGAAATCGTTCAGATCATGTTCTTAGCCTTACAACTTTTATAGAATCAGGCTTCAATAATAGTTTAAAAAACAGGAGCTGCTTCATAGATATCTTCGGTACATGGAAATGTGTGGAAAGATATGTTAATTTTCAAACTCTTCACCCATCTGATGTTTATTCATAAGTAACAGTATCAAAAATTTAGAAAGCACTGACGTGAGGTCAGTTTGCTTTGGCGCTCTTGTTGAGCTACTTGCGAGTAAATATTCAAACCGTAACAAATCTATAAGCACTCTGATCACGTGAATAATAATAGTCTTTTCCCGTACTATAGGATAATGTGATGCAAATATGAACGCCTAATGAATGAACAAACCTATATCTCAAATTAAAAATAACCACTTATCATTTTCCCCAAGTTTTGTTCGAAACTATAATTCCCTTTTCCTAAAAACTTATGTCAGTGCTTTTCTGAATTTTGACAACGTATATTATTTCAGCCACCGAGATTGAATTCTATCTCTATGATTTCCCGTTATGAAAAATTTTGATTAATATTACGCCAACTGACACTGATTAATGAGTCCGGCATTTGTCAATCGAATATCGATCTGTGATGGCCATCGTTCAAAGAAAATCATCGGGACGTATGTCATTTCTGTTTTCCCTTGAGTAAATTGAAAAAATGATCATATCTTTAGATGGAAAAGAGCTACGACAATGAAATTTGAGGATAAGTAAGATACCGATCACCTCAATATATTCACGAATTTTTATTGAAATGCGAAAAATATCTTGTGAGATAGTCAGGATTGAAAAATTTTTTTTTGGAATTTTTTGAAAATTTTCTAGCGTGACGATTTCTGCGAAATTTTGCAAGCTCCTTTGTTGCAGTCTCCCTCAACAACATTTCAAGTATCAATTTGATCGGATGGATATTCTAGTAGTTATTGAGGAAACAAAATTTCAGATGCTCATAACTACTAAACCATCCGACGGATTTGGCCCAATAACGAACTTGACCGAGATATTTGGACAATTAACCTATTCTGAAAATATGAAAACTCTAGCTGATTCCTTTTGGATGCTAGAGAGGATACGGCCGGCCGGCAGGACAGACTCAACTTTCGCCACGAATTCTTCATTAGGGAGTCGAACCCAATCGATTGAGACCATTTTCGGCTCGATATTCCAAAATTGCAGGCATTCGGGCAAAATGATAGGCACTCTGTTCGGGTGAACAAGAGCGCCAAAAATGACAGTAGCATATATTTTCCTGAGTCAAATATTTAATGAATTTTTCGTTTACATGTACCAATATCAATGATGAGAGTAACTCGGAGAAGTCTTCAATCCACACTAATCCACAGATGAGTGCTAATTTGATCTAGTTTTCGTTGTCTGTCTATTTGACATTTATGAAAATTGAAGAATTTTTGAAATTGTCAGCTTTTGTAAAAGCTAATCTCTACCTTGAAAACGACAAAATAATCATAGATGATGGTTATTACCAAAATAATAACTCTATATGAGTTCCATCATCTACCATTTCTAGTCAACATATACTGAATCTGAATAGCATGCTAGTGGTACGAACATTACATGTTCTCAAACGATTAAGAACTGTCCAAATTTTTTTTGGAAGATCAAAACCCTGAATTTTTTCGGAAGGATCAGAAATGAGATTTTTATCGAACATTTCATAAGAGTTCCATTCAATCTTCCGTAATGCTTTATCACTAATGTTCATATTGAAGAACGTATTATACCAGAATATTTTACGTTACTTCAATATAGGATGACGAGATATTGTTGATGATGGAGCTCGTGTTGAATGATTGTTTGGGCTATTACCATCATCTATTGTGGATGTAATGATTTCCGACGTTTCGATAGACATCTTCTATCTTTATCAAGGAGAAAAGTAAGAAAGTTTTTGAGAATTATCAATTTTCAAAAAAGTCAATATGACAGAAGTCAAGAAAGAAAAATCAACGATGTTATATACTCATCTGTGATATGATGATCTTTTTAAGTTGGATCGAACTATCGGCGTCCAAACTTCTGGCAGATCTATAGATGGAGCACTTATGGAATCAGGTGTTATTTTCATAAATGCTGCTTCTTTGATTTTTCTTCTTGCGAGTTTTTCTTCTTTGGATATTATTGATGCTTCATCCCATTTTATACGATGATTCTCATCTACAGCATGTTGGACCAACCTGGATTTGTCGCTGTCTAGTACTCGTAGAAGCTTCTGATGTTCTTTTATTCGTACATTCAGAGGGCGTTTAGTTTCTACGATGTAAGATCTTCCGCACTCGCAAGGTAATTCATATATGCAGTTCTTTGTCCTTTGTGTCTCATTATTAGGTTTAACTTTTGTAAGTTTAGCTCTGATAGTGTCTTGAGTTTTGAATGCAGTCGTTATGTTGTATCTATTTCCAATTCTTCTCATTTTCTCCGACAAACCTTTTATATAAGGAATTACGGTTTTAATGGTCTGATTTATATTTGTTGGTTCTGGATGACTTTCTCTTGTTCGTCTAGCTTTTTCTAATATCTTTTTGGGGTAGCCATTGCTTCTAAGAGTTTTCGATATGTTATTTATTTCTTCATTTTGGTCTTCTTCAGTGCAACAAATATTTATTGCTCTATCAAATAAACATTTTGCTACTCCCAATTTAGTGTTTAGTTGGTGGTTTGAATCAAAATGTAGATATTGTCCTGTGTTCGTTGGCTTTTTATACACAGTGGTTCTTGGGATTCCATTTTGTTTATGTACGAGTACATCTAAGAATGGAAGTTGTCTGTCTTTCTCGATTTTATATTTTAATAAGTTTTGTATCAAATTTATTGTTATTATTTCAATGGTCCAGCACATTCATTGCCAATTCAATACTATGAAAATTGAAGTTCACTGCTGTAGGATGTAAAATCCAGAATCTCGGGTTTCTGATTTTTTTCAGCATTTAAATGTGCAAAGTCTTTCTTCATCGAGCACTGTTTGAAATTCCACAATATACAATTTTCCTATTATGTGGATCTCAGAATTGAAAAAGAAAAAGACTGTAGAACTGAAAGGGGGTGAAATCAAAGAAATAAAAAGAATGAACGAAAAATAGAAAAAATACAACATCAACAAGCCAGCTACTAAGTCACAAAAATAAACGAAGGAATTGAAAACAAGAAAGGAAATATAACAAGATAATTATTGGGGTATAAAGAGATATTTTCGATTATATAACTCGTATGAGAGTATGAAAATGATTATTTGGGCTGTTTCCACCTTCTGCAGTTGATCTTTTCACCAACGTTTCGATAGACGTATTATTTCGTTTTCTAGATGAATTAAATTAATGCAGAAATGAAATTCCTGTTGCATACATTACAATCTCTCTACAAACACGAGATTTATATATGTTCGATCCTTTGTGTAATTTATTGAACATATATGATTGTTAATTATAAAGAAACGTTTCAGACAAGGGATTTGACCACTCAAGCCATTTAAAGTAAATAATCCCAATTTCACGGTAAGCAAATATTTCGAAAGAGTCATTTAAATCCTTTTATCTGTGAGGAATGTTACACTTTGAATGGGGCAAATGTGGTGGCATTATATACTTGAGAATTAGATCTTCCATGAAGGCTCTTGGAATCACATTTGCGCCAGAAAGATAAAAATATAAAAAATAAAACAGATGTATTTATTTTAATTTTATTTTATTTATTTATGAAAAACAGGAATACTAACAGGTTAACCCCAAAAACAGTATTCGCTTAAAACTAAAAATATCTACATCCATGCAATAAGCTCACAAACCAAAAAACGGTAAAAGTAAAACAGAATATACACATATATATATATACACAAATAATCAATAGACTTCAATTAACAATCCATGATTTGCCAAAGCAAAACAATACATCAGCAATACTATGAGAGTTCTTTCTTCAGCATTCTCTTGAATGACCAAAATTTTGTATTGAAGAGATCAAAATGACCAAAAAATCTCCCATAAGTATCCATCATACGATTGAGTGGAGAATTCCGTGAACAATTTGTACGTCTGTGTGGAGTGTAAAACAAATTATTATGACGAAGTCTAATATCAGGAATCCTGAAGGGAATACTTTCCAAAGTTCTTGGAATCGAGACTATATTATTCACAATTTTAAAAAGCAACAGAACGTCCGTAATTTTCCTTCTATCTGAGAGTAACATGAGTCCAAAATCCCTCATAATCTGTGAATAATCGTGATTGACTATGGTACAATTATTTTTGTAAGCCAGAAATCTGAGGAATCTTTTCTGTACCCCTTCCAATCTATTAATGTAGCATTTATATTGTGGATTCCATATACAGGATGCGAAATTCAATTTACTGTACACAAAAGAATAGAATAAAGTCAAAAAAGTTTTATTATTTCCAAAGAGTCTGCTCTGGCGAAGAATGAAGCCCAACATCCGATTACTATCACTAATTATTTTTTCGATGTGCAAATCAAACAAGAGCTTCTTATCAAAAAGAACACCCAAATCTTTAGTAAAATTCTGCTCGTGAAGATTCTCGCCATTAATTCTGTAATTGAACTCAACTCATGTATTCCAGAGAAAGAATCATACAAACCTCCGAACTTTACACTTGTAACTCTCACTCAGTTACAGAAGACGGACGAGAGAATAAAGTAATACGAGTAAAGTAAATTTACTGTGTTGAATGTTTACTTAGAGAAAACCAAGCAAAAAATTCGCTACACCGGTTTGGTATCGACGCATATCTTTATGAACCACAAAGATATACATCTCAACTCAGTTAATAGAAGATTGATCAGCCCAAGAACAGTCACAGTAAGTTAACTGTGGTACGCAACAATAATAACAACCAAACATAGATAAAACGAATTGAGTTCCAGAAATTAACCATGTCGACAATTGGCTAATTTTCTTCTGAAAGTCGTAGCTTCTTGAAGAAGTAATTCTACAGCTACGGATAAAAATATGAAAGAATCAATACAAATAATAAAAATGAGAGATCATTGAAGATGATATCATTTTTAGCTTTGATATCACTAGTGTCATCACCAAAATTCCAGCTGATAAAACACTTGTAATCGAAATAAAAATGATTAAATAGTAAGCTGATGAACAACACTTAGTGTTAATGCAATAACGTATTATTAGTATCGAAACAATAGGTATATTTCCAACTTGACCACAGTTAGTATCAACAAGAATTTGCAATAGCCAAGAGTTAACAATAGTCTTCAGTTTCAGCTGATTTATATATGGAAGAAATATAGGTCCTAAAGCTCAACTTATGGATAAGATACATACCATTTAGCAACATTGAAGAGACAATATAATTGAATTTACATTGTAATCGGTAATGATATTATGAATAAAACTGAAGAACGAAGAGTTGAATATACAGGGTGTTTTGATTTGTTTCCAACAAACTGGAATGAGTCATAGATCACATCATTTTATGTAAAAAATTTTCTCTGAAGATGGGTCCGGAAATGCTTCGTTTCCGAGATACAGGGTTTTAAAGTTGAAAAAATAATTCGCGTTTTCTTTAATATCTTAAAGTTGGTACATAAGGGTTTTTTGGGGTGATAAGTTCAAAATTGGGGTTGATTTGGTTGTATGTAACTTCACGAACTACAAGTTGAATAAACGTCATAATTGATGACGAGATATTGTTGATGATGGAGCTCGTGTTGAAGGATTGTTTGGGCTATTACCATCATCTATTGTGGATGTAATGATTTCCGACGATTCGATAGACATCTTCTATCTTTATCAACGAGAAAAGTAAGAAACCTTTTGAAAATTATCAATTTTCAAAAAGTCAATATTGACAGAAGTCATGAAAGAAAATGAACGATGTTATATACTCATCTGTGATATCAGAGCTAAACTTACAAAAGTTAAGCCTAATAATGAGACACAAAGGACAAAGAACTGCATATATGAATTACCTTGCGAGTGCGGAAGATCTTACATCGGAGAAACTAAACGCCCTCTGAATGTACGAATAAAAGAACATCAGAAGCTTCTACGAGTACTAGACAGCGACAAATCCAGGTTGGTCCAACATGCTGTAGATGAGAATCATCGTATAAAATGGGATGAAGCATCAATAATATCCAAAGAAGAAAAACTTGCAAGAAGAAAAATCAAAGAAGCAGCATTTATGAAAATAACACCTGATTCCATAAGTGCTCCATCTATAGATCTGCCAGAAGTTTGGACGCCGATAGTTCGATCCAACTTAAAAAGATCATCATATCACAGATGAGTATATAACATCGTTCATTTTTCTTTCATGACTTCTGTCATATTGACTTTTTTGAAAATTGATAATTCTCAAAAAGTTTCTTACTTTTCTCCTTGATAAAGATAGAAGATGTCTATCGAAACGTCGGAAATCATTACATCCACAATAGATGATGGTAATAGCCCAAACAATCATTCTTCAATATAGGAATTCTATTTTGTGGAAAGTATGAAATAAATTAGGAAGGGAATATTTGCTCTAAGAATTTAGACCTGCAGTCCGTCTGCGAATATGGGGAGGGACAATGTTTGACCAAACTGGTAACCAATGAACCGGTGTAGATTTTATGGTTCTCATGGATATATTCAATTGTGCATCGAATGTTTGTGTATTTGCACTATCAAACCAAACAGAGCAACAATATTCAGTTGCCGAAAAGACTAAAGATGATGTGCGAAGAGTGGAAGCATCAGCACCCCAAGATAAACCAGCTAATTTCTGAAGAATATTACTCTTAGTTTTCAGATTATTCTTAGATCATCTAAATGAAGCTTGTAATTGAGAGATGAATCTAATTTAACTCCTAAGTATTTAGGATAGAAATTATGTTCGATAGGAGAATCATTGAAAGTTACAGCTAATTTCCTATATTTTTCATGATTATTCAGAGGGAAACAAGATAACCCTGTTTTGTTGGGATTGGGACATAATCGCCACTCAATATTATATTATTATATATAGAACTAGCTGACCCGACAGACTTCGTCCTGTCTAAAAGATTTGTAATGTGGCAGTTTTTGTGCCTACGTATTTTAAAAAATTCTCCTGAACAGAACCGTCACCCTGGTGATAGGGCGTTGTGAATAAAAAATAATTAAATAAAACATATGTAAGGATTTAAAAGTAAGTAATCGCTTTATTGTTAATCATGTGAATCATAATTATTATTATTATCATCATTGTAGTACTTTGTGGTATACGATGTTTTTTGTTTGATTACCAGGCGCATAGATAAACAAATCTGATGGTTTTCCAAGACGGGAACAGGCAACATACAATTGACCATGTGAGAAACATGGGTTTTCTAGATTAATACCACAAACACTTAATGATTGCCCCTGGGACTTGTTTATAGTCATAGCAAAAGCAAGCCACACTGGAAACTGTAGTCGATTAAACTCAAATGGCACATCAGTCGGAATCATTGGAATGCGCGGTATGAGAACATCTTCTCCTCTATACTTTCCTTTGAGTATAGTTGCTTCTATCACATTGTTTAGTAATTTTTTTATCGCTAACCGTGTACCGTTGCAAAGACGCGGTTGGTTGATATTTCGCAACATTATAACCACCGATCCAACCTTTAATTGAAGATTGTGAGGTGGCAATCCTGGCAAATCTAGCGAGTTTAAAAATTCCGGTGGATAGTTGACTACATCATCTTGATTAGTAGCCGAATCAACTGATTTATAAATCCTCAATTCGCCTGTAATTTGTTCTTGACTTTTGAAATTTAATTTATTTACATCTATGTTTTTTGCAGCCAGTATAGCTCGTTCGCTCAACCAATCATGGTTTCTGTAATTTTGAGAAACATCTGGAAACACCTTCTCAATAAGTTCATCTTTTGATCGAGTTATTTGACAAAAACTTTGAGGAAAGTTAATGCAGCCAGTCAACATGTCTATAGGAAATTTGCCATTACCAATGTCAATGAGTTGTTTAGAGAATATGTTTCCAGATTGGTCATTTTGCAACTCGACATGCATATTCTTGCTTAAATGAAGTACTTTAACATGTTTCCACAAATTTGAGGACTTAAGACATGCATTGAGTTCATCAGCTGGAGTTGATCGTGGAATCACTGGCAATGTTTGACGAAAATCTCCTGCTAATAAAATCATTGCACCACCAAATCGGTTATTATTGCTCCGTAGATCTTTTAAGGTTCTGTCTAAAGCCTCCAAAGAATTTTTATGTCCATCTTGCATTCATCCCAAACAATCCTGATGCATTTTATCTCGAGTGCCGAAACTAATACAAAAGAAACGCTAGTTTCGGAACGCGACATTAAACTCCTCCAACTGTGTATTCTGTGCTCCAACGCACACACGCACATTGTTTTGATAGATATGATCTTTGACGTTAGGAACACACCTACATTGCTTAGACAACAGTGAGTGCTTGTAATTTAATATGAACTTTATACCATAGCAATAAAGCTCAAATTGACTACGTTGTTTTTACAAATCATTTGTATGGGAAAAAGAAAAGGGCTATTTTTAGGGTTTTTCCAGCAATAATTCTAATTTTTCTCGCCGTAAAAACCATCCTTGAGCTTCAACGAACATTTTAAAAAAAGATTTGGCCAAATTGGTCCAGGCGTTGTTGACTTATGCTCTTACCAACACATTTTGCGATTCATTTTTATATTATAGATATATAATTTGATTTGCCGTTTAATTCAGTGATGAATTTTATTTGAGTACTTGGTAATGTCGAGAATGATCATTAATCAAAATTGTAAAACATCTATATTTCGAACTTTTTTGAAGTTCTTCAGGATGCTATAGAGGAAATAATGAATATAAGAAATTGAGCACAATATTACAAAATAACTTACTTACATACAAGAGATTATTCGAATAATTGACAAGAACTTGAAATATCAAATTTGACAATATATTATCATAGATGAACTAAATTAAGTGACGTCTAAAGAAAGTAGGTATTCATAGATAGGTAATATTTAAATTTTTAATAGCTGTTTTTTTGTTGATGGTTTTTGTTATTTTCATTTATATAACACATTTCTAGAAATAGTCTTTTATTATAGTCATTTTTGACGGTATAAAAATTTTATGTAACAAAAATGACTATAATGAAAGACTATTTCTAGAAATGTGTTATATAAATGAAAATAAGAACAACATCAACAAGAAAACAGATATTACAAATTTAAATATTACATATCTATGAATACCTACCTTCTTTAAACGTCACTTAATTTATCTTTTTCTTCAATTCTTTTGGCAACTTTGAACTTGAGTACTATTCATCCCGACGTGTAAGTGTAATTGGGCAAAGTACGAATTTTCCGATATATAGCGGATTCTAAGTAATCTCCAGTTCATTTCTCGAAAAAAACATTTCATTTTCTCCAACATAGTAAATTTTCAGCGTGAAACATCAATTTCTTCAACCCTTTTGGCAACTTTGATCTATAGCACTATCTGTTCTGCCATACGATAAGTACGAATTTTCCGAAATAATATTAGTTAAGTAGTTTGAAAGAGAGCGGATATACCTTCGTTGGTTTATCTCAGAACAAGTTTTTTATATTTGATTGGAATCTGTAATATAATAATTCTGATTCACTAATATTCAATACAGAAATACTTGAGTTGTTGAGGAGACTTCAGAGGATCATCGAAAAATTATTTGGAGATTTCCATACTTTCCAAAGATGTGCGCATAAACGAAGTTCCGGCTGCTATGAACCAGCAGCCGGAATTATAATTTCGGCTGCTAACTTCACACGGGTGTTACGAGGTTGGGTCAAAAATGCACATAATTGAAAAAACCCTTTATCTTTCGAACAAGTCAAAATATCGACGTGCGGATTTGGAATTTGTTTTCCCGCGAGAATCGACCTCGTTGCATGTAGGATATTTTTTCTCTAACTCAAAAGTGTCCAATTTGGGCCACTCTGTACATTGGCTCGATACCAACTTTTCACCGGAGTGCTTATAGGAACTTTTCTATCGATTCTTTATCTTAGTTATTAATGGTCTCAGACTGGCGCTTTTCAAATTATAAAACTCCCTGCTGCACGCTAGACATCCAATAGCGTTTGTCATTATAAATGTATTGCCCAAACTTTGTCAGACTTTTTAATCGGAAATCCTGAAACTTTTGAGTTATCTGGATCCATGTGAAGGCACACAAGTTTTGTGTATAAAGTTTATACTTCGGATTGAGTTTTAGTTTTTCATAACGTAAATTCATAATTTAGGTTAATATTGGAGCACCGGGATCTTTGTTCAATTCAGGATTATGAGTATGAGATACTAACTTATAATAATATCGAACTGGCTTCAAGGCATGATACGATCTTGCTTTGCTCTTTGTCAGTGCCGGCTCGTCAGGGACGGTAGGGTCTGCACCACAGTACACTAATATCATTGAGTATAGATTTATACTCAAGGCTAATATTGTTAAAAATAAGCCCATAATATTCAATATTGTTGGTAGCATTGCATATAACTTGAGTTGGCAACCATGATTATATATTTCAGTTGTCTATGTTCTCTTACTGAATAAACAGTCAGTGAGTCTGCGTTAAGAAGTACGAGTGGATGTTTCATTTTTCATTTCAACATTACAAAAAATATACAAGAAATGAAAACTCCTAACTAATTTTTGGTAACAAATGGCCTCCATTATTGGTAGTACAGGAATTTTCTGAAGCATGCATGGTAAATATGCGCTGAATTATGCCGCTTATGTGAAATTCACGCATATGCTAGATTATTAAGGTAAAGAAAATTGCTGTTATAAATTTTCATCATTTTATTGTTATTCTGGTGGATATTTAGGAATATAATTACAAAGTATAATAATCATATAAAGTTGTTTCCAAAACTCAACAGACTACAAAATTAATTGAATTTAGATCAGGTACCTATATATATATATTGTTTTGAACTTTTGGCTGACAATATTTAGTTAGCATATAGATCAGGGGTTAGTGACGGGGTGTCATACAATTCGGCGTATGGCATAAAAGCCTAGGGAAAAAAACCCAGTAAAAAAACCCTGGCTCCCCGTCTAAGTGTGAAAATACAAAAATAAGCTGAAATATATTTTAAGGACTTCTTTCTTCAAGAGTGGTCTTCTATTGATGGAGACAGAGACTTCGTCAAGTTGCTTACATCGAATCTGGAAATAAAAAGACAAAAGCAGAAAAAAGAACTGAATAACAAAAATACGTATCATATTCGTTTGAAATTTATAACCCATTCCAAGAAAGAGTTGGAAACATCATGAATAGCCCTAAAACCATCTTGAAATTTTTATATTTATTATATATTTTCTCCATATAAAACGATATCTCAACGAGAATTGAATGGAAGCATAAATATAATACATCAAAATATACAATGTGTCAGAAATAAAATTCTTGAATTGGAAATATTTATAAAATCATTGGAAGAAATCCCAGACCTTATTTGTTTGAGAGAGCACTGGCTCAGTAAGGAAGAAGAGAGTTTTTTAAAAATAGAACATTATCACGTTGTGTCATGTTGCTCGAGGGTGACGTCTGTGCATGGGGGTTCATGTATTTTGGTAAGAGATACTCTGCAGGATTTTGAGGATGTACCATTCATAAAACATATGAATGTGGAATGCGAGATTGAAATATCAAGCATCATGAGTAAGATAAGAAATCTGGTTGTCATGTCTATCTACCGAACTGGCCTGGGAAACTTATCAACCTTTATGACCACATTTGAAGAAGTGCTTGATGCGGTGCATTGTAATTTTGCCAACTATGATGTGGTAGTATGTGGTGACTTCAACATTAACCTACTGAATGATGACTGCTCAAAGGCGGCATTTCTAGACCTCTTAACATCTTTCAACTATGAACAAATAATTTTCAAGCCAACTAGAATAACAGAAACAACAAAATCCCTAATTGACAATATATTTATAAATACAACCAAATTTAGAAACAATAAAAATCTCACATCGGCCTTAACAGATCATATGGGTCAGCACGTAATAGTGGAGACCGTAACACCAATAGAACTAAATGTGAAAGAGATCATTGAGAAAAGATTCCTCTCAAAATCAAGGCTCCAAGACTTCTTTTATAGTCTTCAAGAGTGCACCTGGGACAACGTTATGTTGCAGATGAATCCAAATAGAGCGCCTATGGACATTTCTTCGATACATTGAAGTCGAGAATTAACCAAATATTTCCATTGAAAAAATGCAACCTAAAAAAAGGACTCAAAAGCATGTGGATCACTACGGGCATAAAGATGTCAAGCAAACATAAAAGAGATCTTTATGAAAAAATGTTGGACGGTTTAATATCACAGGAGTTCTACAAGAAATACTCAAATATATTGAAGCAAGTAGTAAGACAATCCAAAAAAAATGTAGAGGTGATATTCATAGCAAATTGTGAGAATAAGACCAAAGCCGCTTGGACATTGATCAATAATACAACCAAAAATGAAAGAGATAAAGACAAATCATTATTCAAGGTGTTTCCAGAAAAATCAGAGGAGGATTTATTAAACGAGATGAACGCTTTCTTTCTGAAGTCTGCTCCAAGACCCGACATGAGCAATAAGACGGACACAGAGACTGTTAGACCACTCGATAGTAGCATTTTTCTGGGGCCAGTATTGGAAGAGGAAATGCTAGGTTATATAAGGCGCTTAAAAAACAAGAAAACAGTTGGATATGATGAGATACCTGTTGACATATTAAAAACCTTTGCATCAGTACTTGTGAAACCCTTATCTCATATAATGAATCGAATATTGCAATTAGGTGAATATCCATAGGCACTCAAAGAAGCTTTGGTTAAACCAATTCACAAGAAGGGAAATAAAAACATCTATGATAACTATCGCCCTATATCAATATTATCTAATATCAACAAGATTTTCGAGAGAATAATTTTTGATAAGGTCTTACATTTTTTTTAAATAAATAACATCTTGTTTAAGCAGCAATGTGGTTTCAGGCAGGGAAAATCTACAATAAATGCAATGTATCAGGCACTAAATTCCATCATAAAATCATTGAATAAAAATTAAGTGACAGCAGCTCTTTGCCTTGATTTGACAAAAGCATTTGACAGTGTGAATCAACACATCCTACTAGAAAGAATGGAAAAATATGGAATAAGAGGAGTTGCACTAGATCTCTTCAGATCATAGATCTCTGCAGATCATATTTAACAAGAAGAACTCAAAGAACCACAGAGAGAGGAAGAAATGGCAAACAGGTAATATCAAATCCCTTACATGTTGAGAGAGGTGAACCACAAGGCTCAATATTGGATCCTCTACTCTACATAATCTATACCAATAATTTAATTCATGTAACATCCAATGATATGGTTATGTTTGCTGATGATGTATCAATGATTTTGTCTCGTAAGACTGTGACTGAATGCAAGGATCAGCTTGAATGTGACTTGGAAAATCTTGAAAAGTGGTTTAAAAGAAACGAATTGGTAATAAACATCGATAAAACAAGATTGCTTGTATTTAGGGAAAGAAATAAAGATGCCATAAGCTTGACATATCATGGTACCACAATCAAGACAGAGGATGCAGTACCTTTCCTGGGGATATATATCGATGGGGATTTGAGTTGGAAAACACAAATTGAAAATCTGTCAAGAGGTATTGCAGGATATTGCTATGCTTTGAGGATATTGACCAATACAATTAGTGAAGAGACGGCCCTGACAGCTTATTATGCCTACGTTCAATCCAAACTCAGGTACGGTATAATTTTCTGGGGTAATTCTGTTGAGGCTGAGAGAATATTCATGATGCAGAAGAGATGCCTGAGAACTATCTTCAAAATGAAATACAATGAGAGCTGTAGAAATATATTTATTGGTAATAACTTATTGACATTGTACAGTCTGTTTATTTATGAATGTGTAATGTATGTAAGCAACAACTCCAATGATTTTAAAGAATTACTGTTAAGTCATGAATACAATACCAGAGGAAAAAATTATTTCAGTAGAAAAAAAACAAATTTTAGTTATATACAAAGGAATGCTGTATATTTTATAATCACAGTATGGAATAAATTTCCTCAAAATTTTAAATGCATGCCTATTGCAATTAAAAAAAAAAGATTAAAAATGTTTTTGGTTAGAAAATGCTATTATAGAGTTGGGGATTTTTTGAGTGAAAGGGATTTTGTTTCATTATAGGTAGTAATCATATGTATTGGTATGTATTGACGTGATCTACATCTGTTTATAATTGATCAAATAAAGATTATTATTATTATTATTATTATATGGGACAACTATTGATGAAATGAGGTATAATTTCTTTTGCTTCTCCACATTCACAACTTACGCTAGGAACTGAGTTCCATCTAAATAGCATGCTATTGGTACGACCATGACCTGTTCTCAAAGGATCAAGAACTGTCTAAATTTTTCTTGGAAGATCTAAACCAGGAACTTTTTCAGAAGGATCAGAAACGAGATACTTATTGAACATTTCGTAAGAGTTCCACTCAGTCTTCCATAATTCTTTATCACTTATGTTGATATTGAAGAACATACGCAATTCAGACAACAAAATTGAAGCAAATAATGTTGACAAAATAAAAAACAATGAGTTATGGAGTTTAATCCACCAAAATGTACAATCTATTGGTAACAGTACTGAGCTATTGTCCGAATTGTTGAAGAACAATGAAGAATGCAGATTTCTATGTATATCGGAGCATTGGAAGACTGAACAGCAACTACAGGTACATGGTTTAGATAATTTTGAATTAATATCCTTCTACTGCAGGGGAGAAGATAAAGCTCATGGCGGATGCGCCATTTACGCAAAAAGGGGAATCAATGGAAGAAGAAGAAAGGACTTAGAATCATTTTCTGTTGACAGGATGATAGAAGTGGCGGCTGCTCAGTTTCAAACTAAAAATGGATCACTCTTAATAGTCACAGTTTATAGACCATCTGGGGCATGTATGGACGTATTTTTTGATAAAATTAATTGTATGCTTGAGAAAATGTCACGTAGTTGTGTAAATACTATAATTGCAGGTGATTTTAACATAGATATGTGTTGCAACTCGGATGATAAGAAAGAATTTGAATCATTGCTAGGTACATACAACTTTTCATTCACCATAAAAGAATATACTAGGATAACACCTACAAGTAAATCTTGTTTAGATAACATCTGGATAAATTTTGAATATAAGAAGTCTTTAGTTATTCATTCAATGATCTCGGATCATACGGCTCAAAAGATTTGGTTCGAAACGCAGAATGTAATTTGTTATGTAAATTTTAGATCTTTTTCGGATAGAAATATTGATAATTTCAAAAGTACTTTAGATAATGAATGTTGGTTGATATTGTTTCAAACTAGAGATAATGATGTGGAGCAACAATGGAACATATTCATTTCATTGTTCTTAAGAGCTTTCGACAAGGCTTTTCCTTTAAGAAGACGTAAAGTGACTAATTATAACAAAATAAAATGTTCGGAATTGAATAATAAATTGGAAGATGAATGCATTGTACTAAAAAAAAAGCTAGATATTCTTTATGTTTTGAGTGATTGCAGTGAAATATACAGGGACGATTTTAAAAAAACTAACAAAGCATATAATGAACAACTTAAATTGAGGAAACAAAAATTAAATCATGAACATATTTTAAGATCAGATAATAAGTCGAAGGCAGTTTGGGATTTAGTTAACAACATTCAAGGAAAGGGCAAAACGAAAAAAATAAATATCCAACAAAACAAATCGAGTACTGTTATTGCAAATTGTTATAACGAATTTCTCAACGATATTGCATCCAAATTAAAATCAGTTATACAGAATAAAGAATTAGGGCATAATATTTTAAGCAACGATTAATCAATTTTCATTGAACAGGTAGACGAAACGGAAATCTTGAATATTGTAAGTGGTCTCAAGGGTGGTATGAGTAGTGGTTTTGATGAAATACCGGCTAAAGTTTTAAAGAATTGTATTAAATGCAAAGTTCCCCAATTAGTTTTTTTTCATTGTGAATAACTCTTTGAAATATGGTATATTTCCAGACTCATTGAAATTGGCTATTGTAAAACCAGTTTTTAAAGAGGGTGATACATCAAAGTTGGAAAATTTTAGGCCAATAAGCATTTTGTCTAACTTTTCAAAGATTTTTGAGACAGTTATGTGTAATCGTGTTAGATCATTTCTAAATAAATGCAACATATTTAATAAGTTTCAACACGGTTATCAAAAGGGAATGTCAACACAAACAGCAATTTTTAAGTTCATGAATATGATTTTATCAGGATTGGAAGAGAGAAAGTTTATTTTAGGTTTGTTTTTAGATCTATCCAAAGCGTTTGACAGTGTAAACCATAACCTGCTCTATGAAAAGCTCGAAGCATATGGTATTCGTGGTCCGGCCTTACAATGGTTTATATCATACTTGTCGAATCGAAAACGGAAGGTAATGGTGGATATTCATGGACAAGTAGGTTTTTCTGACATAAGTATTATAGATATGGGTATACCTCAGGGTAGTATTGCAGGGCCATTTTTGTTTTTGATATACTTAAATGATATAGTTGAGATAATTGAGAACGTTTTTGACTTGGTAACATATGTGGATGACACTAAAATTATCATCAAGGCAGATGATTTAACGAGTCTAATAGCAAATATGGAAATAGCACTCTGCAAAATTTAGAATTGGTTTGAGAAAAATAATTTAATCTTAAATGAGGCTAAAACAAAGACAGTAATTTTTACCACGGTCAGACCTAATTTTGATATTCCTACAGAAATCAGAGTAGGTGAGGTAACTTTTCCGTGTATAAAAGAAGCTAAGATATTAGGGTGTATCTTAGATAGCACTCTATCATTTGAATCACATATAAACAGTCTGATTTGTAGGCTAAGCTCAGTTACATATTCCTTCAGAGTGATTAAGAACCAAGTAAACAACGATGTAATGAAGATCGTATATCATGCAAACTTTGAATCCTTGATAAGGTGTGGAATTTTGTTCTATGGAGCAAGTGAGCAAGTTGAAAGGGTATTCATCTGTCAAAAACGTGTTCTAAGAATAATTTTAGCTATGACATACCGAGAATCTTGTAGGAAAAAATTTAGGGATTTAGGTGTTCTAACGGTTGTGGGTATATATATACAAGAAGTACTGTTGTTTTTCTTCAAAAATAGGGATATGTTCAATGATTTCAAACAAGAAAATAATTACCCGAAAAGATCTTTATTTTATAACTATCCAATACACAGGCTCAAAATTTCAGAAAAAGGACCGTTATATAGATGTATCAAGTTTTACAACAAGCTTCCAAATAAGATCAAAGAAATTACTAATCTGAAAGAATTCAAAAGTGTTATACATAAGTGGTTACTAGATTTAGAACCTTATAATTTGTGTGATTTTCTGAATTCTTGATATTTTATATTCTCGAAATACAATTGTTCTGATTAATTATTTTAGACACTATTTTGTTTAAGCCTTATTATTATGTAATTGAGAGTTTCTTCAAAATAAAGATGTATTATTATTATTATTATTATATTATGCCATAATGGTTTACGTGATTTCAATCTGGGAATTCTATTTTGTGGAATATATGAAATAATTGGGAATAAATTGGGAAAAGAATAATATTTTTTCCAGGAATTCAGAGCTGCAGTTTGTCTGCGAATATGGGGAGGGACAATGTTAGACAAAACTGGTAACCAGTGAACCGGTGTAGATCTTATGGTGCCAGTAATTATTCTCATGGATATATTCAATTGTTCATCAATTTTTTGTGTATGTGCTCTATTTAACCAAACAGAGCAACAATACTCAGCTGCAGAAAAAACTAGGGCTAGAGATGCTGTGCGAAGAGTGGAAGCATCAGCACTCCAAGACGATCCAGCTAATTTCTGAACAATATTATTCCTAGTTTTCAGTTTTAGGCTCAGATCATTTAAATGAGCCTTGTAATTGAGAGATGAATCTAATTTAACTCCTAAGTATTTTGGATAGAAATCATGTTCGATATTGAAAGTTACAGCTAATTTCCTATATTTTTCATGATTATTCATATGGAAACAAGATACCTCTGTTTTGTTGGGATTTGGACATAATCGCCACTCAATAAAATAATTCTTTAAAATTTCCAAATCAGATGACAGTATGTTTTCCAGAGTATGGAAATCCGAATGTTGTTAAGCAATAGCAATGTCGTCAGCATAAACAAATTCCTGAGATGATGTCGTGAGTAAATCACTTAGATATAAATTGAAAAGTAAAGGAGCTAAAACTGATCCTTGAGGAAGACCGTTTTTCAATGTTTTGAAATTGCTGCTCTATTGCAAATAAAAACACGAAATCTTCTATCAGATAACATATTTTCTAATAATCGTACCATTTTCCCACACTTCAGATGGGTATAGAGTTTGAAAATTAATCCATCTTTCCACACAGTGTCATATGCCGAAGATAAATCAATAAAAGCAGCTCCTGTTTTCATCATTGAAGCCTGATTCTATGAAAGTTGTAAGGCTGAGAACCTGATCTGAACAATTTATATTTTTTCTAAAGCCTCCCTGGAAATTTTGTACAGCATTTTCTATAGAAGATTCAATTCTCAAAAGAATTAGCCTTTCTAATATCTTGAAAGGAACACTCATACTAGGATCACAAGGATTTTTTCCTCGTTTCAAAATACCTATTACTTTAGCCTTAAGAAATTCGGAAGGAAAGTTTCCTGAATTCAGAATATTGTTATAGAAAGATAATAACCAAGACAAGGACTTTTTTCCTAAATGTTTGATGAATTCTGGATAAATTAGATCAGGTAGATTTATCTGAATAAAAGCTTAGTTATTAAATGATATGAAAGTAATAAACAAAATAAAAAGAAAACATGAAATGAAGACGAGAAAAACAAAGGATACAGAAGTTATACAAACATAAGCGAAAGAAAAATATTTTTTTCATATTCGCAATAAAATTAGCTCAAAAAATTTTGAAAATCATAACATAACATTCAACCATGAATACACATTATTCATATGCAGAGCATAAAGAATTCATATGAAAAGTTGAGTCTTCAGTAGTGCTAACACGTAAACAATAGAAAGAATAATTTTTTTTAGAGGATTCAAGGTTTTCGATTACCATACTTTAAAATTACAATGCAATGGACAAACCGTATGAAAAATAAATAGAATTCATGTGAAATGAATGCATCTAATGAACTTTCAGACATCATATGAAATGAATTAAAAAACAACAAGAAAATTAAAGAAACATATTAGAAAAACTACATATAAAACATTATGAATAATAAAAAATTTTCAACAGTATAAAAAAGACTTATTCTATATAAAAACCAGTCCTAATAAATTAACAGAAAAATAATAAATTAATAAAATATCACATTGAAAATAAAATAGTCAAGAAGAAACATTACAACAAATTACAAGATATCACGTATTGTCAGTTGCAGTGCATATTAGGAATTGTGGATGTTTTTATGGCACTCGCATTGATCACACACAGAGATTTGTATCATCCAAGTGTCCTCGAAAATGAAATGTTGTACCAAAATGTTGCCCTAAGAAAAAATTTTCCTATTCCTATGATGTCCTTTAATCAAAGATTAATTCTGTCGATTTTTTTAAAAATATATTTGAAAATTGTTATTTCCATACAAATAATAGCAACATTTTTAATAACGTGATGGGTGCTAGAAAAGGTGAAGTTTCCGAAATCTCTAATTACTATTTTAACGAAGGTATCTTCAAACTTATGTGAATAATTATAATGGTTTGAAGAAAGTATACAAGTCTTAATTTAAAATATTGATAGGTCTGATCAACTTTGCACTAGCATAATTCATTCTAATTTTATCATGCTCGTTAATACACATATAAATGCTCTTCTGGTAATTTACTTGATAATAAACTCTTTCTACGATCATAAAAATCATCGATTAACATTTTTTCAATAAGTATCCTGCTACACGAGCCAAGTGGGCACTCTCGGGTTATTATAACCAGATGTAGAAAAGTAATCAATACAAACCTAATAATAAGTATTTTATCTGATAGGTACAACTCACCAAATTATATGAATCAATAGGAGACTGCTACTTGAAACATTCATAATCATTTCACCTTATAAAAGATATTGCACCCTAACCCGCATCAATTTCCTTACTTCTGTTTCTTGTTTTATACAAATTTTGTCCTGAAGACTAGATATATTCAGCATTCTTGAAGTGTCATAGCTTTTCCAGGTCCTAAGTAATGGGAATCAGATTAATACAATGAAAACAACTAACTTAGTATAGAAAATTTAAGTTGTAAACAAAGGAAGAACTCACCAAATGAAAAGAAGAAAACGTCGATATCTTTATATCTAGCACTTATTCAGATTCTTTACTGTGGCTTACATAGTTGTAAAATAATATCTGGAAGATCAATATGAATTAAAGGCAACATTTCTAAATATACTAGAATTAAAAATGTTTTCAATGATAACGGAATTAATCATACCTTCTTGCTAGATATATATGAAGATTTTCAACCAGCCGAGATAAACTAAAACGTCTAAATATAAAAAAAATAAGTTAGGAGGGATTGTACCTTTCCCTAGAGTCTAAGTACCAAAACTTTCCTTTGTTCGTATGTGAACAAAGGCGTCAAAATATTCCTCTTGTCATGCGTCAAGTTTAGTCTTCCGGTCGCCATATTTGGTTTTATTCCCAATACCTATGTCAATAAAATTTTAGATACAAAAATCACAAGCCAAATTCGTGATTTAAAAAAGTTTAATGTAATGCTTGTTAGTCATTTAGAGGTTTCGTAAGAATCGAATCCAAAGAATCATCGCTTTGGTGTAATTTGGATTTGAATATGTAAGGTATTTCAAAGGATAAGCGTTTGCCTCTCCGAAATTCTGGTATGATAATGAAAAAGACCTTGGGTAACGATAGATCAATCTTCATAATTATGATACCATATGCATTTAAGTGATTATTTTGTGGAGTGGTACAGTTTTAAGTGGAAAAGAAGTGTGACTGCAATGAAACTAAAGGAAAACTATAGGTTCGGTTATTTCTCATTTAAGATATTTGTAATTTAGATTTGAAAATATAAGGTATTCCGAAGGACAAGAGCTTAGTAAGAGAAAGATGTTCTAATTGGTTCTCGATTGAGTTGATATGCCAACATTTGATTGGTTATTAGGAGAAGATAATTTAAAGAAAAAGACTCTCGAACAAGCGCGCAAAAGCTCCTGTCCTCACGTCAGTGCTCTTCTAAATGTTTCAACAGTATTTCACAGAACCTGTCTTAAATAAAAAAAAATATCAACTTTATCTGATAGTAGAAGGCATTGCCAACTTCAATGTTATAAGTGGAACACAAATCGTTATGTTTCATTAATATATTTAGATTCCTAACACATGTTTCAGTATTGCGACAGTCCTCTCGTCTAGTACAAGGTGTCCAGAAAGGGTATCGGGTATTTGTTTTCGCGCCATATTCGGAACGGGGAGTCTTAAAAGAACGGGGTGGGGTTCGTAGCGTTCGCCATTTTGTGAAGTTTTAGTCACGATGGAACAGTACTCGGGGACGCATTGCGCATTTTGCATACCAGCATGTTATTGTAACGCTGATTCAATAGTGACTGCTCAACGTCTCTATCGTGCAGTATATCGTACACGCCACGCGTAAAGTGACGATAGAATTAGGAAATGGATAAGGATGTTCAAGAATACAGGTGCGACAGTAGAAATTCAAAGCTCTGGTCGTTCAGTTTGCGATGAAGAAACAATTGAAGAAGTTGAGGCGTCGGTGCGACAAAATCCGTCTTTATCTATCCGAAAGCGAAGCCAAGGGTTAAACATCAAAAAATCATCTTTACATTCGATTCTAAAGAAAGACTTACATCTAAAACCCTATAAAATTCATTTGGTTCAAGAATTGAAGGATGCGGACTGAATATTGGGAAAGAAATGCAGCAGCGATTTAAGAACATACTGTTTAGTGACGAAGCAATTTTTCACCTGAATGGTCATGTTAATAAGCAGAATTGTCGGTACTGGGCAAACGAGAATCCGAGACGAAACAATGAACGAGCCCTACATAGCCGCCCAAAGGTCGTGGTTTGGGCGACTATGTCTGCTAAAGGCATAATTGGTCCTTATTTTCATGAAGATCAACGAGACCGATCATTTAATGTGCATAGTGACCCTTATTGCCATATGTTGCGAAATTTTTGGTTCCCAGAGTTGCAGGAGTTTGCAGCTTTCAACTCAAGAACGTCGTTGCAGCAATATGGGGATACTTGCCATACCTCAAATGATTGAATGGAAGTTGTTAACGAATTATTCCCTAATAAAGTCATTTCTCGAAGAGGTAACATCAACTGACCTCCCAGAAGCCCCGATCTTAGCCCGCTTAACTATTTACTATAGCTATGTGACAACGTGTTTGTTACCGTGTAGAAGAGTGCCAGCAACGCAACGGTCATCATTTGGATAACATCAACTTTTCCAAATAATTCTCCAAATCCTATGTTAATAATAATAAATAAACTTTTTTATTGCTCACTAATATTTTATGTCTTCTTGAACTTACAAATACCCGATACTCTTTCTGGATACCTTGTAGTTTAGACTCACGCATCAATTCAAGTAGGAAGTGTTTGAAATAATAGTTTATATATATATACTAGCTGACCCGACAGACTTCGTCCTGTCAAAAAGATTTGTAATGTGGCAGTTTTTGTGCCTACGTATTTTAAAAAAATCTCCTGAACAGAACAGTCACCCTGGTGATAGGGCGTTGTGAATAAAAAATAATTAAATAAAACATATATAAGGATTTAAAAATAAGTAATCGCTTTATTGTTAATCATGTGAATCATAATTATTATTATTATCATTGTAGTGCTTTGTGGTATACGATGTTTTTGTTTGATTACCTGGCGCATAGATAAACAAATCTTATGGTTTTCCAACACGGGAACAGGCAACATACAATTGACCTTTGTCAAAACATTGAGGAAAGTTAATGCAGCCAGTCAACATGTCTATAGGAAATTTGCCATTACCAATGTCAATGAGCTGTTTAGAGAATATGTTTCCAGATTGGTCATTTTGCAACTCACACACATATTCTTGCTTAAATGAAGTACTTTGACATGTTTCCACAAATTGGAGGACTTTAGACATGCATTGAGTAAATCAGCTGGTGTTGATGGTGGAATCACTGGCAATGTTTGACGAAAATCTCCTGCTAATAAAATCATTGCACCACCAAATCGGTTATTATTGCTCCGTAGATCTTTTAGGGTTTTGTCTAAAGCCTCCAAAGATTTTTTATGTGCCATCGTGCATTCATCCCAAACAATCAATTTACATTGCTGCAAAACCTTTGCCATTGCAGAGTTCTTCGAAACGTTGCAGGTTGGAGTTTGATTGCTTTGCATATTTAATGGCAATTTTAGTGCTGAATGGGCTGTTCGACCACCTTCAAGCAAAGTTGCTGCGATTCCCGACGAAACGAGTGCAAGTGCAATTTTATTTTGTGAGCGAATTGTTGCTAGTATTAATGAAATCAAAAAAGTTTTTCCTGAACCACCAGGTGCATCTAAGAAGTAAATCCCTCCAGTTTCATCATTTGTTACTTTCATAAGAGTTTCAAATACATACTTCTGTTGTTCATTTAGCAGTGGAAGATTTGTTTGAATTAATTCTTTCAAAGCGTTGAGATCATACAGTTTTTCCCGATGCAACTCTTGGTCAAAAGCGTCATGCATTGCTCCAACGTACACACGCTCATTGTTTTGATAGATATGATCTTTGACGTTAGGAACACACCTACATTGCTTAGACAACAGTGAGTGCTTGTAATTTAATATGAACTTTATGTTTATGTTGATACTGGTTTACCTAGGTATACATATATCAATGTACACCCCCAGAAGTTAATTAAAGCCTGTGCGAGTTAGGTTAATCAGTGTGTGTTCTGTGTAGGCTTTGTTACTATGTCCTTACGGCACCTTAGGCACAGCACTGTTAATTTTAGACCCAACAGTGAATGGTGGCCGCATACCGAAAGCTAGAAAATTTCTTTCCTAGCCCTGGACTTGAACCTACGATACGACGGGTTTCCACGTCAAAGGTCAAGGCTTTATTCCTCTAAGCTATGCGACACGCATAGCAATAAAGCTCAAATTGACTACGTTTTAGTTACAACTCATTTGTATGGGAAAAAGAAAAGGGCTATTTTTAGGGTTTTTCCAGCAATAATTCTAATTTTTCTCGCCGTAAGAACCATCTTTGAGCTTCAACGAACATTTTAAAGAAAGATTTGGCCAAATTGGTCCAAGCGTTGTTGAGTTATGCGCTTACCCACACATTTTGCGATTCATTTTTATATTATAGAAGATAATAATATATTAGACGAAATACAACAAACTAGGTACTCAATTCTTACTTTCAGCTTCACAAGAAGTTTTCGGAAACCGAAATCACATGAATCCTTCAAATTCTGCAACATTTGATGACTTGGGAAAGATGGATGAAATCAAAGATGTGTAAACTAATAACTTATGATTAGTATGGTGGTGCCCTCGTGTAAATGTCAATCCCCTTGTACCAAAGCTTTCTAATGAAGTTTCCATTCGAATAGAAGTGAATATAACTACATCATAATTATATACAACTCAAGAAGTGCCTACATCTCTTAATTATTCATTAGCCCATAAACTTATCAGCTCATGTTTACCGTGTCATAAAACAACAGAACTTCGAATTATCGAAGCGTAATCCCTTTTCCAGTTTGTTAATAGCCTCAAGAACCATTGACAGACCAGAAAAATATCCCGAGCACAATTTTGTCGCACTAACGTCCGATAATTCTCCCCAAGCGTGAAATTAATTTCGGCGGTTCCACGCCGAACAAGTTGGTTGACATGTCATTACGCACACTGTAGACGTAGAAAGCAACCCGCATGTTTATGTACCATAGAATTACTTCCAAGCACAGACCACGGACAAATTAGACATTCCTGAAACGTGCAAAGGTGGACCTTTTATATTTCCAGAGTGGATTCATTAAAGTAACAGCAGGTCGTCTCTGGTTTCTTTCTTTGAAAAGTAACGACTCGTAAACCGAGGAAAGTTGCATCTTTGGAACAGTGATGACCTTTGTGTTCCATATCTATTCATAACCGCAACTTTGTGGAGTTTGTTTGGTTTATCTGTGCGAGCGTGAAGACGTAATATTGTATTATGTGGTAGCAAGGAACGTAGACGGAATATTAATTATAGCCTTATTGTTTGGTCCATTGTTTGACTTTCTAGGAAACAGAGAACTACGCTGAGAAATCCGCTGGTTGATTGACATGTGATTTGAGCCTTTTTGATGGAAGCTATTGTTTATGGCCATAATGGATGTCTTGCTCGGGCTTTATTCTTCATAAAATCATAATAAATTGATCAATGAATAATAAAATCATTGCATTGACCACGCATGATACAGGGTGATTCACGACGATGACCCTTAATGGAAAAGTGATCAGAGGTTTTAGCTGAAAATATGCCAATTTTAATGGGTGGAGAGGTGATAAAGCACCTGAATATGACTCAATATCTAGTGGGCTTGATAATGTCAGGACACTGATTGTTGATCTTATTAATTCTTGCAATTCTAACGTATATGCCTCTGTGTCAAGTTATAAAGTAGGAGAGCGAAATGTTTGAAACATGCAGAGGCTCATTACATTCATATTCGTGTTCACAAAAATATTTGAAAAGGTTATTCATAGTAGGCGTATAATAATAATAATTTTTATTCAATTATAAATAAACACAATCAGCTACAGAGGTTTCCAATTCGAGAGTTAACTACCTGTTCGTAACTATAAATTAACATCTTTGCTTTTTTGACTTGTGGGCGTACACAATTGAACCAATTTTCCAATCAACAGCAATAGTAAACCCCTTCCATACTACCTAAACAAAAACATTCCTATCTGCAAATCAAAAATCCATTCCCTTCAGATAAATAATTCAACAAACAAATGCCTTCATTTGCTAAATTTCACAGATCACAATTAAATGAATGCCTTTATTCGTTATGATTTATAATCGAGTTTAGTAGTTCTAAATATGGGTTTAACCTATATCATTCATATTCATCCTATATTCAGATTGTAAAATTAAAATCAGGAAATATAAATTTATCAAAACAAATCAATGCAACTTGTAATTCCAACCCTGTTTTGATGGCTTTAAAGAAAGAACTTGATATGCTTTTTTTGGTGGCACAACATCGGCCAGAATATTATTAACAATATAAGAATACCAAGCAGAAATATGATTCAGAAAATAAAAAAATTAAGCAAGCAATCATCAGTAATAAAATATCTCAGTCAGACAATAAAACAAAAACAACATGGAATATAATAAATTCGTTAAATGGTAAAGACCATGTAAAAGAGCAAATTCTCCCTTCAGGAAACCCACAAGTTATTGTAAGTGAATTCAATAGATTTTTTGCGAACATTGGTTCCATCATTCCAACTTTTCCTTCAGGTCAGGACAAATATGATATGAAACGTGTACAGAACTCTTTTTTTGAACTTGAAGTAAAATCAGATGAAATAATTAAGGTGGTTAAACCATTGAAAAACACTTTTTCATCGGGATATGATGAAATGCCAAATGTATTAATCAAAAAGACTATTCATTTGATAGTGGAACCGCTAAGGTACATAATAAACAAAGCATTTGTGGAGGGTGTCTTTCCATCTGAGCTTAAAATATCTATCATATCACCAATATATAAATCCAGACCTTCAAATGATATAAGTAATTATCGACCTATAAATCTGTTAACAACTTTCACGCAAATATTTGAAAAAATTTTAGCTAATCGTCTAATCAGTTTTTTTTGGACACATAAAATTTGCAGTAGAGCGCAACATGGTTATATGAATAAAAAAATACAACTACAGCAATTTTTGAGCTTACATATTTTGTCATAGAGGCTATTGAAAAGGGTGAAATTCCTGTAGGGTTGTTTCTTGATTTGTCAAAGGCTTTCGATTGTGTGAATCATGACACATTATTAAAGAAGCTGGAAAATTATGGTATAGGAGACCAACAACTAAAACTTATTCGTAGTTATTTAAATGGAAGGAAACAAAAAGTACGTATTAAAATAAACACGGAAACTTTCATTTCCGATGATCAAACTGTAATTCGAGGAGTACCACAAGGTAGTATACTCGGGTCACTTTTGTTTATTGTGTACATTAATGATTTGTCCAATAATATTGATCAAAATTTAGATCTCATAATGTATGTTGACGATACAAACATAATAAAAAGGCTGCAGAATATATTGAATTTAATACAGCATGTGAATG
The DNA here is from genome assembly GCA_030674115.1 of Micraspis discolor. Taxonomy (NCBI): domain Eukaryota; kingdom Metazoa; phylum Arthropoda; class Insecta; order Coleoptera; family Coccinellidae; genus Micraspis; species Micraspis discolor. Next base: position 2,779,119 of record JARTUT010000876.1, on the reverse strand, counting down.
CAGCTTTCTCAGAAGTGAAATGCTGGTGCTGTACTAATGAATTTAAATTGAATGAAAAAAAAAAACATAATGTGTAATTTTTCATACATCTAGGTCAAATATTGACCTGCCAGAGATAATATTAATCGATGAGTCTCAAGTTAAGATAGCGCACTCTACTAAGTTTTTAGGTGTGCATGTTGATGATAATCTGACGTGGAAAAATCATATTGAATACCTAAATAGAAAACTGAACTCCAATTTATATGCAATGAATATTTAAAAAAAATCAGTGGATACATCCACACTGAAAGTGGTTTACTTTGCCAACTTCCAGTCACTATTGTCATACGGAATTGTATGCTGGGGAAATAGTTCCAGTACTGATAGCTTATTTGTGAAACAAAAAATGGCCATAAGATCTTTATTTAAAATGAATTATAGGCAGACTTGTAGAGGTGTTTTCAGAGCAAACAATATTCTGACATTAACTGGCATATATGTATATAATTGCGTTAAATTTTTGGTAGAACATAAGGAATCATTCGAAAAATATAAAAATAAAAATGAAAAAACTAGGCAAATGGATCAATACTACTATCCACTTCACTCACTTAGCATAACTCATAAAAATTCTAAATATATGTGTATTAAACTGTACAATATTTTGCCAAGGCAATTTCATTTTATGGACGATGTAAAAAAATTTAATAAAAGACTTTTCCTATTCATCATCGAATGTGAACCATATAATGTAGGAGAATATTTAGATTACTGTAGAATACACAAAAATATGTGATTAGGCTAAAATTTATTTCGAATTATGAAGTATGATAACATACTAGGACATTTTTTCTTGTACTTACAATTAGTATGTACTATGAATTGAATAAAAATTATTATTATTATTATATTATTTATACCATTTTTTGTTCGCAATCGGGGTATAAGCTATATCATTGACATATCTATTCTGTAATCATTGTTCTCTTTGTTTCAGCCTAGTTGCGGCATTTCGAGTAATGCATAATTTTAGTTTTGTGTTTGAAATTTTTGATTTCCTCAGATGCTGAGGAATTTCTTCATATATGAGTGGTGCGCGATAGTGAAAATATCTTTGTCTCTTTTTTAATCTTAATGCCTGTAAAGTGTTGTTTCTATTTCATGTTGTGTACGGATGGTCCGTTTTTCTCAAATTTATGTACCTTTAAAAAAAATAAGATGTGGTGTCGTGAGACACCAGGTAGGAACGAAGATACATCGGCTAATGTAGAATCGATACAATTTGCAAAAAAAATCGTGCTCAATTCTATGTGGGTTTTCTTGATTTTCCTCTTAAATTTTACTGATTTTTTTTCTATTTGAGTACAGGAAAGTATTTAGGAAATTCAGTATTTTAGGAAATAATAAATTACGTGAAATAAAAAAAAATCATAATTCAAATTATCAATTAAAATAACGAAATTTGTCTCTTTATTTTTGTTTGATAACATAAAATTATGTAGAAATAGAAAAAATTACAAAAAAGATTATTATTATAAGTAATTCTTATTGATCAGTCTCGTCATTTTATTGCTGAAACAATTGGCTTGTGGTAACTAAAATATGATACATATGTTTGTGATTCTATTTCATGCAAATACCTTGAAGGATGAAATGTTTCACATCTTCCATTTTTGTATTGGTGAAATATAGACTAGTTCCATGACAGTTTCTACTCCGTTGTTTGTTTTACATATAGATGAACAAATGTCTCCAACCCCTGTACGTCTAACATTCTCATCGCCAGTCTTTTTTAAGATGATGTCCATATTTGGTGTTATAATAGTAGTAGTCGTTGCTATTTCGATAGATAGCAACTCCATCTGTGCGTACGTAATCTCGCTTGAAATGAACAATGCAGTTGATATTGGGAATATCAAACTGTTGGTCATTGCACATCCACGTTTCGGAAAGAAGTAATAAATTAGTTTTTTGAATAACAGAATCCGACAAATCCAATCTATGGTTTTGAAGACTTTGACAATTTAATGTGGTTTTGGAAATGTCATTTTTAGAAAATCCAAGATCTTTTGGGCTTTATTGTGTGAAGGATTTAACGATTATTTCTGAAATTCTTGCAGTAAACGTTTCGTTGATGATGCTTGCACTCGATTATGGTGGAATCTGAAGTTAGTTGGATCGGGTGTTACAATAAACAAACCTTCGACGTTTGTTACACGAGATAGCTCAACATTAACAAGCTCTTGTGGATGTGATTTGATATTTTATATTTATAAATAAACTAATACTATTTAGAAGTAATCTTTTTGGGATTAGAGCACGGGATCAAAAATTAGGACTTCATCTATTTTTTCTATATTAATTAACTACATATGTTTCGGCGTATACTAAGCCTTTTTCAAGTTTACGTGCTACAAACATAGTGACAATCACATCTAAAATGTACAATCAGATTATTAGGGGTTTCTTAACATTTCCACATTTTATGCTAGCCTACCTGTCCAACAATTCATCTTAAAATCAGAAAATTAAAATCATGTTCATTGTGTTGTGAACGCTGTCAACTAGCATCATTCTTCAAATTATCTCTTTGTATATGCAGGTTTTCAATTTATCACCTGGAATGCCATCTGTGCATATGTGTGAAAATTGTTGAATAGAATATTTTATTTTCACTAGTTCATTTTGGTGATGTTTTTCGAATACACTCACAGATGCCACCTCGACACAATTTTGATACCATTACAGAATGTTATAGTAAATTTTGGATAGGTTTTTCAGGTCTGTTCTATCATTTATTGAGTGTTTTTCTCTTTGAATGTATATCATTTCTTGGAATGTCCTTATTTTGCTGTTGGTTTCTTTATGCAGAATTTTAAAGTTGTCAAAGTCAAATCTATGGTCATTCTCTCGTTCGTGCTTTTTAAGGGCTGTGGAATTTTTCGAATATTTATGGCCGTTGATCCTTTCTTTGATGTATTGTGTTGTTTGGCCTATGTAGATTCCTGGACATTCTTTGCATTTCAGTTGGTAAACACAATTTGATATTTTTTCTCTCGGAGTTTTGGCTTTTAGCCTCGTGTAGAGTGGTCTCAGATTGTTTGTGGACTTATGTGCAATTTTGATGTCTGTGTCTTTGAAAATATGGTTGATTTTTTCGGACAAGTTTTTCACGTATGGAATTGCTATGTATATTTCAACAAAGAATGCAATGTCTGGTTGAAAAATAACAATTCCTTGTAATTGTTTAAACAATATGCACCATGTTGCCACATGGCAACGTGCATTTATATTATTAGTAGGGTAATTTGAAAAGAATCACACAAAAAAATTGAGGTGGAATAGTTTTCTTTACTCATGCGCCGATTCCTCCTGTACTATAGAGAAAGATAGATGCGACGCCATCACGAATTGGCGTCACGTAATCCCGCTGATATTACATCAATCACATTTCTACATTGATATTTCTTCCTGGATTATTTATTAAATTACATCCGCAGATAATGACAGAGATTGTCAAGTGAACACGTACGTTGCGTGACGTCTGGATAGGGGCTTTGATAGAGGAGACTTCCCTTTCAAAACTATTTGGCATCAATTCATGTCATTAAAGCTCTTTCGAGTATAATAACACGGGTAACACGGAGCTCCAAAGGCTGAGGTATAATTTAAATTCCCCATTGAATATTCGGTGATACGTGCATCCTCTTTATACCAGCTATTTTGATGCCTTGAATGCTGTGTGATTGTGTATGCGATTTGATTCCGTTGAAAGCCGAGATAGGCTCACACAAGGAAACCTTGCCTGTGAGGGTTCTGTATAGAATCTTTGATTATTTTAGGAAACGATGTTTCGAAACGGAAGAAGAGAAGTTTTAGTCAAGGAAGGGTAACAAACGTGAATAACGTTTAATCACATTTAGTCTCATCTAAATTTCGGTGCTATACAAAATAACACTAAAACTTGTGGAAAAACACTGACGTGAGGTCAGAAGTTTTAAGAACTTGTTCTAAAGAGTCTCCTAGACTCGGAAATAGTATAATACTATTACCAAACACCACAATTAATAAGTGTCTAAATCTATATCATAAATTCGAAACAACCACTGACATTCAGTTTTTTTTTCGAAGCTCAAATTCCGTTCTCTTTTCCTTCAGTTTTATTTCAGCCATAATCCTGTTCTACTTAAAACTGCAGTACTTCAAAATATAATCAAATGAATGTATAAAGCAAGATGATATGGAAATGTTATCTATCGGCAAACAAGGTACTCTCTCATCATCATGGCAGAATTTCAGACGGCCGAACACTTGTCCTTTGAAATACCTTATTATATATTCAAATGCAAATTACAAATAAGCCATCATTATTCGGAATCGAATCTGAAATCTCTACACGACAAGCGATTGCTTGCCTCTAATTAATGAAAAAAAAAAAAAAAAAGCAACGACAATGAAATTTGAGAATGTAAGATATGATACGAGTACTTTCAAACAGGACGCATTTCTTATGAGGTATAAAGTATAAAAAAAAAATTTGTTTGGGAATTTTTTGAATCTTTTTTTGCTTGTCGATTCCTACAAAATTCTGCAAGCCATTAAACCTCATTAAAATTTCTTTCAAGTTATAACTGTTCTGATAAATATTCTAAGAGCTATAGAGAAAAACATATATCAGATGCTCATTACTCCTGAATAATCCTACAGGTTTGGCCCAATAACTAACTTGGCCGAGGTATTTGATAAGTTAACCTATTCTGAAAATATAAAAGCTCTAGCTCATCTCTTTCGGAAGATAGAGAATATACAGCCGGAATATATTACGTAAAGAAGTTTTGAAATGTCTAATGTACGGATTATAATGAAAATCCTGGGAATAATATTTCGAAAATTTTCTAATAAAACTCAAAATTTGTTGGACATATCAGAAAATTTGAAGAAATAGTTACAGAAAAAATATGGAACAATCAAACTTCTATTTTCTGTAGCACTCAGTATCGCAATAAAACAAAACTTCTCGATTGGATGTACCATGTCTAAAAATTCAAAGTTTTTCTCACCTGATGACGCTAGGAGTCCCTTCCGACTTTCAGGATATTTTTGACCAGATTTTAGGTGGATTTGACGTTTACTCGTAAAAGAACACAAATCCATTGTTTTTCAAAATGTCTGTAATTTGGAATACGAATTGGGTTTGGTTTTCTGATGAAAAATTTATCGTCTTAAGAGATGAGCTGGAGTTCTCTTATTCATAGAATATATATTGAGCTTCCAAATATCCCGGTGAAGATCCGATTGTTAAGCGTTGGTGCTTTTTCACATTTATCCAGTATTTAATGAAGAAGTACTTTAATATCACCATAAAATAAAGTGACGTTATATCACAAATTCGTATTTATAAGCGGTTATTCCAAATTCAAACATCAATCATTGAGCTCCAGATGAGATTATCAATACTGGCGCATACACCAATTTGTTGTCCTCTTTAAAACAATATAAGAGATACATGCGATGTATAGGTAACTACCTGGGATAGATGTATAAAATATAGAAATATATATATAGAAGAAAAATGATTCCTTGGGCTATTTCCACCATCAATTATTGATCTGTTTCTAACCAACGTCAATTTTAATGAAAATTGCTTTGATTCGATTAATAGATTACTTCACAAAACAGGAAGGGGATGGCATATATTGACTGACATGTACTTATGCTCATTAGTTATTTTAGAGCAAAACGAGCTGGAAAAGGGCAGAGGATAACATCAGCAAGAGCGGAAGCGAACGACTGATTCGTCGCTCAAAATCTACAGTTTTGGAGGAAATCATCTTTACGTAGGAATCATAAGCAAACTGAAAGATGAGCTCATCCTGATTCAATATGAATAGAAAAATTGGTTTAAACCGGTGATTTTAATATAAACAGAACTGTGTAGTTTATAGCTATTTTAGTTTTACCTGTGACAGCAGTATTGAAATACACAAACCTCAATAATCAGGGGGTTTGATACTCCATGCAATCAATGAAATGATTTTTTTTCCTTCTTTCAGAAATATTTGTTACCAACTAATCCAAATCAGGTGAATTTTAGTCACAAAATGTAATTCCACGAAAATGAAGCGGATTTGTCGTGGAACGTCCACAGAGTTTTCAGTCAGATCTTACTTACTGATACGTTTGAAGTAGAAAGTGCGTCATGCTATCGCAAAGTCCTTATTTATGAGAACTCCACGAATTCCAGATGTTCCTGAGAGAGACACTTATACTCCTTCAAACATCTACCCTCTTTACTGTCACTTTATCTTCGTCTGCGTCATTGTGCGCACAACGTAGAATACACGTCGAATAGATAAGGACTCTCCTTCATAATAGAAGGACTAAGGGGGGGCACCCAAGCGCAGATTGCATTGTTAGTTTTTTATGTCAAAGAATGATGTCCTATATGCTGAGTGAATCTTTCGCCACTATATCAATTTGAGCCACATCTATAGATCGAATGAAAAGTCTTACCAATGATAGTTTTCCTCATTTGGAGGATACAGAATCTTGACCAGGGTATTGAGATATAAAATAATTGCCACTTTCGCTTATATTTCCAAAATTATATAGTAATGGAATATTAGTACCGTATATTTTTCATCCAATAGTGATTAGAAAATTACACGAAATACTTTAAATGACAACACTCTAGAGCTAGTTCTACTCCTCAAAATTGTATTGTCAAAAGTGGTTGATAAAAATGGGCTTGCATATTGTGAACATAACCAGAACATTCAAGGTGTCTAATATATGGGCTGATAAGTCCAGAGCCTAACAAAGAAAACACAATTTTTGTGGTTCAAAATTAGCTTTATTCATCAACTTCATCAAGAGTAAACTTCATTCCAGCGCCGCTCTAACATTTCAATACCACTATTGAAGTGAGGTGTATCTTTTATGTCAGAAGAGGCCTCGGTTGCAGCGATGACCTCTTCATTCTTGCGAAATTTCTTACCGGCGAGCATTTTTTCTGGTCTGCGAACAGCCAGTTGCTTTCCACTTAAATGACGATGTTTTTGATTCCGGAGTGAAGTGATGGATCCATGTTCCATTCGTTGTCATATATCGACGCAAAAAATACTGGTTTGTTACTTTCCAATATGGCCAAACACTGCTTAGAATCATCAACACGTTCTTGTTTTTGAGCAAATGTCGCACCCACTTCTATCAGAGCTTTTTCAAAATCAAATACTCATACAGTATGAAGCCAATACGTTCTTTCGATACTTTACGATGTCAGCTAACTCTCGCAACTTCACCTTCCCATCACTCGAAACGATTTTGTGGATTGTTTTATATTTTCTGGAGTTATAGCCTCATTTGGACGTCCACTGCTTTCATTCTGCATCATCTTTGACGATGAAAACACGAAATTGTTTTTGATCCATTGTTTTGAAAATAATACTCTTAGCCCAATAACTCACAAAATAATGAATAGAATGTCATGAAATTTTAACAGCTGTCTTCTGAAGGTTAGTATTAATAGAAAAAAGGTGACTGCAATAAAACTGGCGCTATCAATGTTTTAGCCCGGGACTTTTCAGCCCACGTAGTTATCTCAATTAAAAAAATTTAGGAAAGCAATGCTGCATAGTCAAAAATAACAGACGTTTGAGCAATATGCCAGCACGCTGTTCTAGTAGTTTTCTAAACGCGAATAAGCACGCAAAAATAGATGATCGCCGAAAACGGTTCATCAAACTTAAATTTTGCTTACATCGGTGTAAATGAATTGTCATTTAACCCTTCTCCTTGATTTGATGTTGAATGTTCCAAGTTCTCCCTCCCAGGAAGTTGCTCAAATATATCTCAAGAGATTAATTGGGTTAACCATCCCCGAATGTATAATAAGAAGAAATAGACTGTCCCCTTATATCTTCAACAAACATTCAAGTATCTCTGTGATTGTGATAATACTACTATTACCTTACTCAAAGAGTATGTTTCTGAACGTACCCTTACAGTTCTTGTTTTTGACAATTCTGTACTTTTGATGTTTTACTTAACGTTTTACTGTATATTTTGATTAAAGTGGAAACATGGGAGATCTGACATTGATTATATTTTTAGGTCACAGAAATAATTACTATCTTAATAGTTTAAGACAATCTGATTACTTAAGTAAATTTGAGTGTAGTGAGCACAATATTATAGACATTTTCCTAGAGTTTTTGTGAAATTCTATTTGTAAGTATGGATAAAAAATGTCTGTAATATTGTCACAGGAAAACAAATTTTGAGCCAGTCTAGAAATCCCATCAAACATATAGCCAGTAAAAAATTTGAAAAACAAGAAATATATGTCAAAAAAATGATGTTTTGAGGATCTTAGACCTACCAAAATTTGTTTTCAGTGTTTTAATTTTTTTCTTAATTTGTATATGAATTTTTCTTTATAAATCTTTGTGGTATATTTTTTTATTAGCAATTAGTGTTTTATCCAGCCAGGTGTACCAGATCCTTGAAAGATAATCGATTAATTAAAAAAATTATTATTTTTTGAAATGAATTTTTGCTTCGGTAAAAATTTACCTTTTTCCCTATAACCAAGCTGAATAAGATTAGTGAAATGATGATGATGGTGAATTACAATTGATTGTAAATAATTAATCCATTAATGGTAACAGTTCCGAGGAAAGGTTTTTGTTATTTCACATTTGTATATGCCAATTTTTTTTCATATTATGATAATTGTAAGATAACCATATCACGATTTATTTATTTATTTAAACGACATACTAATTTACAAATTACTATAATGATGAAAGTATCACATTATTTTTTGAATCTATAAAGTTCACTCGGTTTTGAATACATTGTATACCATTCGTAATTTCAGAGTTATTCCCTCTAATCGTATTGTGATTGTAAGCCCAGAAATTTCGCTTCTACTAATTAAATTTATAATTGAGATTAAACTAGTTTTTATTTTTCTATGTCAAAATAATTTCAGGAATCAATTATAATTGCATTTTCTTTGAACTCGAATTATCGGAAACTTTCATTTCCAACTTGGTTAATTCCAATCAGGTTGGAAATGAAATAGTTTCCATTAATTTGAGTTCAGAGAAATATTCAATAGGAATTTCTTTATTTCGAATAGCCCGTCTATACCCCTCATTTACCCCTAGCAAAATTTTACCGCCCCTATTCTTTTACTTCGGCTGACCCTAGAATCAACCGGTAGTGTCGCGTTGTCATAAAAATCGGGGAGAGTTTCCGATCTATATAATTTAATTTATCTATGATCCCATCCCGAAAAACCATGACTTGGATCGCTGGTCTGAAGAACATTCTGAGACCTCAGAGCTTCTCCAACAAGAATTGGTCTGAGCTATTTATTATTTAATTTTCTATCCTTTCGTTTGGCTGTTTTAGCCTTTTCAATTTCAGATTGGACTTTCTATAGATGCTCTAAAGAAGATTTGTTTGTATGGTATTTCATTGAATTAACCTCTGTTCAACCTCTGTTTGACAATATATTATGAGCATTGAAAATTTGATTTCCTCAATAATAATAATAATTTTTTTTGCGAATTTTTGAAAAATATTTTAGTGCCCATTTTGGGGAAACTTAGGAAGCTAATTTGTTTCAACCGAATTCAAATATCTTTCAATATTCTACTTGATTCAATGAATATTCTAGAAGTTAAAGAGGAAATTAAATTTCAGATGCTCATGACGCTTGAACCATTGGAAAGATATGGTCTAATAACGAACCTGACAGAGATATTTGAACAGTTAACTTATTCTGAAAATATGATTACTAGAGCTCATCTTTTTCGAGCATACTCAAGTTCGACCCTGTATTCCTCTTCAGGAAGTCAAACCCAATTGGTTGAGATTATTTTCGGATATATATTAAAAAATTATAGACATTTGGGAAAAACGATAGCCTTCCCTTTTACTATAACAAGCAGCGCGCAAAAATCTACATTTGCAGCGGAACGATCCGTAGATATTTCTTTTTAGTTGAAACGTTGGTGCTGAGAAATCAAATGTACCATCTATCAGAGCGTTCTGAAGGAAAAGTGTTAATCTCTGTTCATCTGATAGAATTCAGCTTCTTATTGGATTCGAGGTTATTTATAGGAATTTACATCTGTATATTTCTCATTTGATTTCTTCTTTTATTCCTTTCGCTGTGTAACTCAACAGCTGGAGGGGTTTGTGCCCTTAGTCATCCTCCAAATAATTTTCTTTCAGTACCACAAACATTTCCTTACGTGTATGTTCCCCTTTATGATATTTAACTAGAAGCCATAGAGCCCGTAAGAACGTTCCTTTTATAATAGCAGAATTACAGGCGCTTTCATGTCGCATGGAAGCCCTACGGTCCAAATGAATAAGTATTGTCCGCATTGAATTTTCCCCATTTTTTGTTGTACAATAGTTTACGATGGAAATATATGTATTTGACATACGAACGGGATTTATATCTTCACGCTTGTTACTGCTGTATTTCACGGTTCGGCATTGTACTTTATGTGTTCTCGTTCAACATGTTAAATTTAATTGCCTATTGTTAAAGGGAATATTTGAATAATTGAAACTGTAGTTTTAGCATTTCCAATTGCGTTGAATGCCACTCGCATTCGTTTTTATGGACGAATAGGTGTGTGGTATTTGATACATTGAAGTGGAGATGAGTCTCGAACACTATCTGTTATAAATTCGGAATGAAATATTGATGCGTTAATTGATTAACGAAATAAATAGAGGAAAGGATTAAAAATGTTAATATCAATTATTGTGTACAGTACACATTGGTTTCTGCACTATTTCCTTCTCAAAAGAGTGCTTTAAAAATATCTCTTATGAGTATTCAAAACAACCAGAGAATTGAAAAGTTCAAGAAAATAAGATCAAGGAACTCCTAAAGGGAAAAATGTCACCTAAGGTATTCATTAAAAAAATTTAGAAAGCACTGACGTGAGGTCAGTTGGCTTAGGCGCTCTTGTAAACCACTTACAATTATTTAAATTTTGAAAAATCATATCTCCAGAACTATTAGCTTGTCGAAGTCGAGAGTGGTATTTTTGTATACGTCTGATAAAACTGCACCATAAAAAAATTTTTATTTGAACAGTGTCATTTGAAAAAAAATTTTTTTTTTGTTACTCCGAACCTATTCGGCCGATTTGACCGAATAACGAACTTAGCCGAGATATTTATACCTCAAACCTATTCTGAAATTTTCAACTCTCTAACTTCATCCGTTCGAGAGTTATCGTGTTCACGGAACGGACGGACGGCCGGACGGACGGACGGACAGAATCGATTTTGACCACGGATTATTCATCAGTAGGTCCAAACAAAACGATTGATACCACATTTGCCCAAAAATTCGAAAGTCACAGACATTTGGGCAAATTGATAAGCACTCTGTTCAGGTGAACAAGAGCGCCAAAAAGTTTTACTATATCACTGTACTGACTTTTTTCGGCTTCTTTCTTCTTATTTTTAGATTCGATATGTGCAACTTAAAGAAGCCTCTGTGTTTATTATTATAGAAGACCACTCTTCAAGAAAGACGTCTCTCAAATATATTTAAGCTTATTTTGTACACATAACAATACTTATGCAGGGAGCCAGAGTTTTTTTTACTGGGGTTTTTTTCTTAGGCTTTCATGTCATACAACGAATTGTATAGCACCCCGTCACCAACCCCAGCTAACATTTTTTTTGAGCGCCAAAAGTTCAAAAGTTTAGAGAATATCTTCTCCTGGGTTTACACTATAAAGATGAAATTTCAGAATATGCAATATATTTATAAGCTCTTTATATGTAATAGTTTTTGTTCAGATCAGACCAAAATAAATTTAATAGAATAAATTTGAAAAAAATTATAGGAATCTTTTTGAAATTTTCTAGCCAGACGATTTCCATAAAATTTCGCAGATTTCTTTCTTTCAATATTTTTCAAAAAATTTTCCAGTCAAATCGATTGTATGGATATTCTAGAAATTAGTGAGGAAAATAAATTCTAGATTGACAAAACTGCTGAACTATTCCACAGAATTGGCCCAATATTTAGACAATTGACCAATTCTGAAGATATAAAAACTCTAGCTTATTTCTTCGGACGGCAGAGTATACGGCCGAACATACTCAGGTTGGACTAGGGATTCTTCAAGAAAGACCTAATCGATTGAGACCATGTTCCTGAAGTCAATTCGCATTCATGTTTCCAAATGACATCGTTTGGAGCAACAGAAATAGTCAGCAATGTTGCAGCAAACGGTCAACAATTTAATTCCACGTTTAAAATCAAAGGCCAAGTTTATCACAAAGTGGGCTCATTGCTGCCAATGCCAAACGAATCCCATAAATTTTTACAAATATACTTTATGGTAGGTAATTATTTGCCTATAAAAATGTTTCCTAGAAATAACATACATGGCAAAACAACGTTTGACGGGTCAGCTAGTAAAGTATAAAATCCCTTACTTATACATATGTATATTATTTTTTTTGATCTATTATTTTCGAAATTGTCATGTTTTTGAGTCGTCTTAATTTTTTTAATTTATTTTATTAAGACATACACCATTCGACAGCCTTGGCCGATTACAGAATGGAAAATTACAAGTGTTTACAAAAAGAAAAATATTGAACATCAAATGAAAAAAAAATAATACTCAATATGAGGGACATATTTTGTGAGGTCAAAATAGCTCTCCTTAAGCTTGCTGGTTTGCAAGCAAAAATATCCACGATATTTTTGTAAAACATATAGTCATGAGATATTCTATACAGAGGCGAAACTGAAGAACGTCAGATCGTGGGCAAGGTAGATAAAATGTTCTAATAGTACGTACGGACAATCTAGGTACATGTACGCAGATTAGGCTCAGCAGGTAAGGACAATCAAATAACGAGCACATTATAATTCGCAGAAATAAAATACCTAAATAGGTGAGACGACATTCTATGGAATAAACCTGAAATTTTCCCAAGAAATTTTCGTGAGGTGTACCACGCTTCGGGTAAACACAGTCAATCTTGAAACATAGATACTTCAGAAATCGCCTCTTTACATTCTCTAATCTACTGATATGTACACTATACCCAGGGCTCCAAATTAGGCACCCGTACTCGAGCCTTGACCTCACAAGTGCATTGAATAGTATACATAGGGTTCTGGTGTTTTGTAACCACTTTGAGTTCCTTAGGATGAAACCAAGTGTTTTGATGCTTCCTGAGATGATGATTTGATAATAACAATTTAAGTTTGCTGAATGTGATGCGGGGTTTTCTTTCCACCCTGACTGCTATTTAGAGCCAAAGATGGAAGACTTAAGATTATCCAGCCTCTCTTTGTAAATGGGACATTTGATGGAGTCCCATACAGCATGAGAACATTAAATTAGCATTTCAACAATTGATACATTTACTATTGACTTGTGCTTTTGAATTCTTTCTGAAAAACTATTTGAGTAGTCTAGCGATGCTTCATTCTCAATATAATTGCACCTCATTCCCATTATCAAATTAAAAATATATACCTATTTCGGAACAATAATTTCAAACTTTCGAATGATTTGACAGTCAAAAGCTAGAATCTCCATGAAATCAGTCCATAGTCCATCATTCTTTGATCTTGGAAATAAATAAATAAATGAGGAGATTGTGGAAATTATAAGATGCTGAATTTTTCTGTTCTTGATATGAATGATATGAATTGAGATTCATATTGAAATAGGTTTTCGGAAATTTCCTTTTAATCAAATTGACACAAATATATTGCATATGTTTGAAATAAAAAAAAGCTTTCAGAAAATGACACATCTCCTTTGGATTAAAAGTAGTAGTGTTAAAATATCGAAATGTGCCCACCCTGTACAACGCAGTGATATGACGGTGGAATAAAATAATAAGTTTTTCATGGCAAACTAGCATTGATAGTTTTTGCGATAATTGTTTAGGAAATTAGATATTTTTAATCAAAATGTTGTCATATATTCAGAATACTGAGATACTATTATGAGCCCTTTATTTATGAGTAGAAACATTTACATAGCTCTACTGAATTTCAATTTTGTAATTCTACTTCTCCTGTTTATTAAATCTCTGGCTGAATAACACATCATCTCTTAATCCTATGAATATTTATAGAAATCACATATGGACATTAAAATTACACTTCTTGGAGTCAAAATCACCTTTAACTAAGGCATAACCCTGTCTAATTTTACCGCATCAAATATAGATTAAAGCCCAAAAAACGATTTCGTGTCAACCGGGTAGCATGGAAAACGATGTATGTAATTAATTTTTTACATCGTTTCCACGAGAGGCCTCAAGTTCGGCTCCATTATTGATCGCAGCTGTTTCGTCCCTAAACATTTTAATGGATCCTGTCGAAAAAATATCACGTATACTTAACGCTTCGATAAGTCATTAAATTCCAACCCTGGGGCGGCAGCGACGTGTGCCAGATATTGCTTGACGAGTAGTGATTACGAAGACTTCACCCCATTTGGTTTACATTTCCACTCCGCCTGCCATAGCAGGGTTGCCGATGGGCGAATTTGAAATTTCGGCGTAGACCTAGAGAACGAGCAAGTAGATATATAAAGAAAATTTAGGAGACTGATTATCGCTTCGATGCCTTCCCAGAAAGAAAGAATGAAACTGTGAATTAGCCACTAGATGATTACAAAGAAGTACTTTTATAGAATTGTTATCATTCTCAAGGAAAATAAGCTTTTCAAAAAGCAGAAAATGTTCGAGAATTTACCAATTACCATTGATTGTCAAGATTGACAGGATACTGACACTAAATAAAATTAATACTCATATGTGTTTTGAAGACACCTTCAAGTTACTCCGAACAATTGTTCTCCAAACCGACACCCCAATTTAAGAGGCACTCGTGGGATCAAAAGATATTTACATAATTGCTGCTTCCTTGATTTTTATTCGTATATATTATAGATATATATCTTCATTTTATCTGAAGATATTCATTCATAGCGCGTTGGACCAGCTTCGATCTATCGGTGTCTAATTTTTGAGAAGGTTTATGATGTACTTTTATTCTTACTTTCGAAGGATACTTTGTTTCTCCGATTCAAGACCTTCCGCATTCGCATAGTATTTCATATATCGTTCTTTGGTTTCCATTATCAGGTTTAACTTTTGTTAGATTGAACCTTGTGCCTTGAATGCGGTTGTTATATAGTATTTATTTCGAATTCTGCTCATTTCTTCTGATGAAGCTTACACATAAGGAATGACGCTTTTTATGGTCTCATATATGCTTGTGTTTTATTATGGAGTTCAACTTGATTTCGTCTTATTTGATTCGCTGTTTCCAACATCTGGGATAGCTATTAATTCTGAGTGTTTTTGTGATGCTATTTCGCCATTCTCAATTTAGAGTTTAGTTGATGGTTGGAATTAAAAAGTAGATTAGTATTGACCTATAGAAATATATATAGTATTAGTAATGATATCATGACCTCGTACAATCTGTATATTTATTTATTTATGAATGTGTAATGTATGTAACAAGCAATAACTTCAATGACTTCAAAGGTTTACTGCTAAGTCGTGAATATAATACCAGAGGAAAAAAATTATCTTAGTAGGGAAAAAATTAATTAAACATATGATTAAAAAAATGGTGAATATCTTATAATCACAGTTTAGAATCGATTTCCTCAAATCTTTATACGTAGGCTATTGCAATTAAAAAAAAGGCTCAAAATGATTTTAGTTAAAATAGCTTGTTATAGTGTTGATCAATTTCGATGGAGAAGAATTTTGCTTCCACATAATTAATTGTTTGTTTATTGATCAAATAAAAAATATTATTATTATGTTGTAGGGTTTCTATACACACTATGTTACTGCAACTCAGTGTTATTGGTTGCATTCATTTATTTTCTATTCCAAAATGCTTGTTCGTTTCGTGCGGCCCACGTATGTTCATTTCTTTCTCTATGGACGTATATTTACGTATGGACATATGTTGGAGCATATGACAGTGCCAGACGAAGGAAGTACGAAACAGTAGTAATTAGAACTTTCTGCCATTCCAGACGAGGAGGACCCTGTTTTTGCGCTCTTACTCCCGATTTTGGATTATGCGGATATTGCCTTTATGGGTCTCACAGCAAGCCAGTTAGACAGACTTGATCGCCTGCAGAATGCAGGTATCAAGTTCGTTTACAATTTGAGGAAGTACGATCACGTAAGCCAGTTCAGAGGTGCTCTTGGCCTTCTGCCTATCCGGCAACGTCGCAATTGGCATATGATGCTCATGGGCTATAAGGTCTTGAACCGTGGCGAGCCAGCTTATCTGTACTGTGGTGTCAGACCACTGGGGAGTGAGAATCATCAGACTAGATCACTCGACAGTCAAATTTTAAGAATACCAGCTCACTCAACCAACTATGTCAATAACAGTTTTTCGGTGAGATTTCCACAACTCTGGAATCGCATACCTGTGGAGATAACTCGAAGGCCAACTTTCTCATCGTTCAAAGTGAGTCTGAAAAAATACCTGAAATACACAAACACGATCAGTTGAAGGACATTTTTCTCTTTATGTGTTATGTCGTAGATATCTTCTCCTTTTTCCTTCCTAATCCATTTCCATCCATAGCAGGAGTTATTAGATTATTAGATTTTATATTATATTCTTCAAAATTATTTCAATAACTTTTCATGTAAAATAATTGTTATTCTTGAGCTACGATTGAAGGTTGGCAGGAAGACATCGCTTCGCGATATGCCCACCCATTGCATATTGTATAAAATAGATTGTAAAACATCAGCAGCAATAAAGAGTTCTAATAATAATAATGAGGTCAAAGTCTCGATCACATCGGAACAGATAATATCGTTCACTACAAATTTCAGTATCCAATATATCAGAAAATAACAAGGTTTTCGACCAACATATTGAATCAAGATAATTTTGAGTTATACTATATACACCTCAAAAGTGTTTGATCTGAGGCCTCTAACAATTTGATAATAACAATTTAAGTTTGCTGAATGTGATGCGGGGTCTTCTTGCCACCCTGACTGTTATTTAGAGCCAAAGATGGAAGACTTAAGATTATCCAGCCTCTTTTTGTAAATGGGACATTTGATGGAGTCCCATATAGCATGAGAACATTAAATTAGCATTTCAACAATTGATACATTTACTATTGACTAGTGCTTTTGAATTCTTTCTGAAAAACTATTTGAGTAGTCTTGAGATGCTTCATTCTCAATATAATTGTACCTCATTCCCATTTTCAAATTAAAAATATATACCTATTTCGGAACAATAATTTCAAACTTTCGATTGATTTGACAGTCAAAAGCTAGAATCTCCATGATATCAGTCCACAGTCCATCATTCTTTGATCTTGGAAAAATTGCATATATAAATGAGGAGATTGTGGAAATTATAATGCTGAATTTTTCTGTTCTTATCGACAATTGAAACTATAGAAAATTTTGAGATTCATATTGAAATAGGTTTTCAGAAATTTCCTTTTAATCACATTGATATAAATATATTGCATATGTTTGAAATAAAAAAAAACTTTCAGAAAATGACAAAAATTTCCTTTGGATTAAAAGTAGTAGTGTTAAAATATCGAAATATGCCCACCCTGTACAACGCAGTGATATGACGGTGGAATAAAATAATAAGTTTTTCATGTCAAACTAGCATTGATAGTTTTTGCGATAACTAAACGATGATTAGATGATTTCACTGTTTAGGAAATGTTGTCATATATTCAGAACACTCAGATACTATTATGAGCCCTTCATTTATGAGTAGAAACATCTACATAGCTCTACTGAATTTCAATTTTTTAATTCGACTTCTCCTGTTTATTAGATCTCTGGCTGAATAACACATCATCTCTTAACCCTATGAATATTTATAGAAATCACATATGGACATTAAAATTACACTTCTTGGAGTCAAAATCACCTTTAACTAAGGCATAACCCTGTCTAATTTTACCGCATCAAATATAGATTAAAGCCCAAAAACGATTTCGTGTCAACCGGGTAGCATGGAAAACGATGTATGTAATTAATTTTTTACATCGTTTCCACGAGAGGCCTCAAGTTCGGCTCCATTATTGATCGCAGCTGTTTCGTCCCTAAACATTTTAATGGATCCTGTCGAAAAAATATCACGTATACTTAACGCTTCGATAAGTCATTAAATTCCAACCCTGGGGCGGCAGCGACGTGTGCAAGATATTGCTTGACGAGTAGTGATTACGAAGACTTCACCCCATTTGGTTTACATTTCCACTCCGCCTGCCATAGCAGGGTTGCCGATGGGCGAATTTGAAATTTCGGCGTAGACCTAGAGAACGAGCAAGTAGATATATAAAGAAAATTTAGGAGACTGATTATCGCTTCGATGCCTTCCCAGAAAGAAAGAATGAAACTGTGAATTAGCCACTAGATGATTACAAAGAAGTACTGTTATAGAATTGTTATCATTCTCAAGGAAAATAAGCTTTTCAAAAAGCAGAAAATGTTCGAGAATTTACCAATTACCATTGATTGTCAAGATTGACAGGATACTGACACTAAATAAAATTAATAATCATCTGTGTTTTGAAGACACCTTCAAGTTACTCCGAACAATTGGTCTCCAAACCGACACCCCAATTTAAGAGGCACTCGTGGGATCAAAAGATATTTACATAATTGCTGCTTCCTGATTTTTATTCGTATATATTATAGATATATATCTTCATTTTATCTGAAGATATTCATTCATAGCGTGTTGGACCAGCTTCGATCTATCGGTGTCTAATTTTGAGAAGGTTTATGATGTACTTTTATTCTTACTTTCGAAGGATACTTTGTTTCTCCGATTCAAGACCTTCCGCATTCGCATAGTATTTCATATATCGTTCTTTGGTTTCCATTATCAGGTTTAACTTTTGTTAGATTGAACCTTGTGCCTTGAATGCGGTTGTTATATAGTATTTATTTCGAAATCTGCTCATTTCTTCTGATGAAGCTTACACATAAGGAATGACGCTTTTTATGGTCTCATATATGCTTGTGTTTTATTATGGAGTTCAACTTGATTTCGTCTTATTTGATTCGCTGTTTCAACATCTGGGATAGCTATTAATTCTGAGTGTTTTGTGATGCTATTTCGCCATTCTCAATTTAGAGTTTAGTTGATGGTTGGAATTAAAAAAGTAGATTAGTATTGACCTATAGAAATATACACTGTAAAAATCAAATTCTGCGCTCAAACTCCTCAGGAGTTTGAGAATTTTTTTTCAATCAAACCATTTTAATTTGAATTAATCTAAAATTGATTACGCCAAATGAACTATTTTTCTTGATTAAAACAACCTAGTTGATTATAGAGAACAGCTAAAACATTCGCCTGAAACTTTTTACATTTCAGCGAAATGAAAGAAACAACTGATTCAACATAAACATACAATTACAAGAAATTGTTTATGCACTTGTCTCAATATCCATAATTGATTGATACAAATACATTATTCTAAATAGGTTTTAACGAAACCATTCGTTCGTTTCATTTTTATTTGTTCAATAGAACGAAGGTACGGTTGTCGTAAATTCTGTCAGTTGATGCAACGACTACAGTTTCTTGAGACAAGAATCTCGTGAGATTATATTATTCGCCTCATTTACTTGAAGAAAACTATAAATATTTGAATAAAATTGAACATATAATTGTTACAATATGAAGTGACATTTGTAAAAAATATTGCGTAATTGATTTAATAAAACGAATAATAAATCCCATTTAAATGCAATTATTTGTGCATTTTACTCACAATATTGTTGTATTCGGTGATAAAGATGACATGGAATACATGATGCGCAAGCTAATTAAAGAATACGAAGTGGGGCTTAAATGTCAACTTAGAGAAACCAAATATCTTTGTGTTGGTGGAGAACCGGGTGATCTGGTATTGGATGATGACAGGGATGAGATGATAACCCACTGCCTGGACTATAGCTATTGTAGCGGCAGGGGAGTGTATAGGGATCTCTTGGCACACTACTTGGAGAATCTATCAAAACATATGATGAAAAACGCAATTTTGATGAACTGAATATTGCCACCATAAATAATATTTTGGTCATTCTGCAATGTATAAGCCCGTTTTTATCGAGACTTCTTTTCAAAATCTTTAAGGTGATTAATTTGAAAAAATATTTATTGGCAAAATGGGTACATATACTTTTTTCATACTTCGTGTAAAGAGACTTCCATTACCTCTTAAGAGAAGTATCAATCAACTCCTCTCTCCTTTTTATTTTTAAATTATCAGGAGTGCCCCCTCCGAGAGAGACTGTTTTTTTGCGCTCTAGGTCTAGTAGAGCAACGTGCTATCAATTTGGTCAAATGTAAGCAATTTTCGAATATCGAGACAATAATCGATTGGATTCGACTTGATGAAGAACCCATAGTCAAAATTGAGAATGCCCATCCGGCCGGCCAGCCGTATACTCTATATCTTCCGAAGGAGATGAGCAATAGTTTTTATATTTTCAGAATGAGTTAATTGCCTGAATATTTCGGTCAAGTTCGTTATTGGCCAATTCCGTAGAATGGCTTAGCAGTTAAGTGTATCTGAAATTCGCTTTTCTCAATAACTCCTGGAATATCCATCCGATCAATTTGTTACACTGTAGAATAATATAAAAAAATATCCCAAAGCTTTTTTGAAATTACTTAATATCTCCTAAAATAAAGAGAAGAGATGAACAAAATTTTGAACGGATATCGGAGATATTGATATTCAGAACATCCTCGATATTCAGTTTTATATCATCTCATTTCAAAAAGCCATAAATTCTCCATATATGAAAACATTTAATGAGTGAAAGTTTTGGAAATCAAGCCCAAATCAATATTATCTATTTTCATCAATGTATCAAAAAATTTTATCACTCAATAAATGATCAAAATGGTAATGGCTCTGAAGATGAAATTTACGAGCAGTTGATATCTTCCAAAATTGGACTTGAAAGTAAAAGGTATTTCAAAAACCAAAAATGTTGTAACGACCAAATTTCCCGATGGAGATCGGTTCGGAAATCTTCGCAGAAATTTAAATCGAGACTCTGTGTTCCCGTGTGACCTTCTTCGATTCTGGATCATTCACGTATGAAAATGTTCGAGAGTGCATGTGCCGGTCTTTCTCGAATTGAAATTAAGTTTCAAGTAGAGTAGAAAATTTGCCGAAGAATTGAACAAATTTGTCGCAGTTGGAAATTTACCGAAGAACTGAACCAAATCTACCGGAGTTAGCCTATTAACGCATTTGTCATACCTTGTCGAAGCTGAGCAAATTTGCCGAAGTTGAATTTTACAATGTTCTTTTCCCTGAGGATTGGAGAACTGAGAGAGAAAATCATTTTTGTAGGAAGGTTTTTCCACAGGGTGGAAGACTTAAGACCCATTTTCGACACCAGAATCATGCCGAACAACCAGGAGGGTTGTACGGTCCTATTATCACATGAATTAGGACTCAAGACAGACAAAATAAGTTCCAGCAACAATTGTAGACATCATCTGTTGATATTAATAGTTAGAAATTGATCAGTTTCACTTGCAATTTTTAATTTGGACAATTATTGAGTCGAATTTACGGAACTTTATTCTGAAACACCCTGTAGAGAAAACACAAACGCTAAATGATCACCCGTATAATGTCATCAATGGCAATAATGTTTGATGCGCTGTTTTTGTCGAAAACCACTTATCTTCAAATAATTCAGAAAGAAGCTTAGGCCTAGCATAGCTTTATGAAATGCATAATGGAACTTGTTGACCACTATGCTAGGGAAAATTTTCGAAGTTTTTAAAATTACAATCCGATGGGTCTATTTAGATTGAAGTTACAGAATAGAAATGGACATTTCGAAATCCGCGAATGAAAACGCTGTAATTTACACTATAGACACCATCTTATCTTCTACTACTACTACTCCTCCAGTCATATCATAACAAGGTAGAAAGCAGAGGTATGATGTTGCACATTAAAGAGAGATAAAAAATTCGGAAGTTTCTCTCACATTCTATCATCATCTGAGTCATATGAGTCACAAAACAAAGCATTTCGTTAGGTTAGGGATGTTGGTAAAAAGGTATTCTTATTACTTATTAATTAATTAGTCTTCCTCAATATTTACCATGGTAGAAAAGCGACCAACCAAACTATTCGAGATTGATATGAACTCAAGCCATCTAGACCATGAATAATGAACGCAAATGTTCAATATAAAAAAACTGTTGCTGCTGTACAAGAATAAATACCGGAAAAAAGAAAACCCAGATTTGTAGTAATAACAAAACTCCACCTTGAAAGAAAAAAAATTGAGTCAAATAAGAAAATCAGAAAGTAATACAATAAATCAATATGTCCAAGTTTCTACAAAAGGTAGTGAAATTCAGCCAAAAATATTCTGTAAGAAACTAGCCACGCCTCGATGGAGCCGCTTGTTCATCTCGAAAAAGTAATGAAAAAGGAGATTCATAGGAGGATACATTTTGATGTTGATTCGAATTTTTGTATGAAAAATTCATTTGTGAATAGAAGTAGAGTAAGCAACACTGAGATAACCTGAAGATACCAGCGACATTTATTTTGGTGTAATTCCGATGAACATTTTTTGATCAGCTAATTAATCCTTTCTCGCTCCTTCATAGATTATATCTATGTAATTCACCATGAATCATACCCATAATCTAATCCAGACTCCCCTCCAAAGATAACACAGATTCAAACAAATGTCAGACGACAAACTTGTCTCATTAAATAATGGATGTGGCCGTCTTGCAAATTTTGCATAACAACGAAACCGGATATGCACATTAGTGCATTTGGGTGCATGTGCCATTAGGGTGTAACGTATGAGGTGATTTCAGAAGGAAACGGCATGGCAGTTATCCAATTGAAAAGTCCGCCGCAGAGAATTCTAATGTTTTATTGCACGAATGGTGTTACGGAGGGGCCAAGTCTGATCAGTATTCACCAATTTTAATGCCTCCGCATTGCTTATGGATGAGCAATTTACCGGAGAATATTGGCCAATTTATTTCGCGAATATGCCGCTGAAATTGGTTTCGAAAACCGCCTTCTTCCAACAGCTGACTTATTCATAAGACGTTCCAACTGTAATGCTTGTATATCGCATACACAGAGTGACATAACCAAAAGTGGTTAATAGCAGTTCGAATTTCTATCTCTTTGTTGCAGTAAACAGTGAGTTGAGGATACTCTTATGGATGATTAAAAAACTTAGCTGTTCCATGTTTGAATAACTTTGTTCGAAAACGTGGATGCCAGGAGAAAACATATATTTCAACTGAAATTAAAGGTATCAGGTATTCAGTGAAAAGTTTTACATATACTATATACAAGGTGAGTCTTTGACCACTGCGTTAATTTTAACCATAGATTCTTTACGTCAAAAGAAACATTTTCTTCCTATAACATTTTTCTAAATTTGGCCCCATTCAAAAGATATAGGGTATTGGAAATTCATTAAAAAATTGCATTTTCAGCTGTAATATTCAAACGACAATATCAATTGAAAAGATCTCTTGTAGACAGTTTTTGATAACAATCATGCATATTTTGGCATCCTTAGATTTATTCCATTTCTTGTGGGTTTCTCACTACTACTCTACAGATTGGTTAAATCGCATGAAAAACAAATATCTCTTGAACTAAAGGTCCGTATCTTGTACTTCCTGGAATCATTAATCTTTTTTGCAGATAAAATCTTTCTCCATCTTTTCTCCTAAATTGCACCATTCTTGAGATATTTGAAGTTGAAAGGAATTGAATTGATATAATTTTGTCCAAATTTTCTGATTCTCCCAAATCCAACTCTGTGCTGAAATGATCAGATTTGTTCAATGTTGCCATATTTTGTAATTATTAAATATTTCTACAAAAGGTTGAGGAAATCTCTCCAGTCTTTGGTTCCACCACTAAACACTATAGATGAAATTAACCACTGAACAGTTTTTGTCTTACATTCACTACAAAATCTAAATTGTCATTTGCTGTATTCATTATTGATAATGTCTAGCACCTTGTTAATATTGTTGTTGTTAATTCTTAATCCAGGGTAATATTCCACAATAAATAGAGAAAAAGATTTCCATCACTCACATAGGTACTTCGGTATATTTTCATGATGACCGTTGAAATAGGTAATTATTTTCTGTCAGGACCTGTTAAATTGAAGACTTGTCTTTATGAAGAGCTGGTTCTTTATAGCTTCAGACATTCAGGGTTCATCAAATTATATCTATACTAACATAGGAATGCTTCAAATTAAGCTCATATGAGTTTTAAAAACTTCGAACACAGTCTCCTAGATTTGTTTTGTACCTTTAAAGAAATATTTTCACATCTTTATTTCATACATCGATTCAACCTGGTTCACAAACTTAGGAGATAATAGAATTTGACTTAGTTGTAATATTTCTGAATGTGTTTGTTATGATTCATGGTTAATTAAAATTCTATCAATATTGAAACTGGTAGCTATAGTCTCATAAACAAGAAAGATTAGAATAGAATGCATTTTATGACCATAATCATTTCATACTGAATTGAATAATTTCAAACTATCGAAATTATCCCTACAATATTTTCCACTTTTTTTTAAGATACAAATAACTGTTGACAGTTTCAAACAGAATAGAAACAACAAGGAACCACAGAACACTATTTTATTGGGAACTACCCACCACAGAGACGTTATAATATTTTAATGTGATAATAATGCACTCTAGTTATTCTGAGAAAAATTATAACTAGAGATCAATAATGGTTACAGATATTATCGTTCATTCAAAAAAACTTTGCAATCATTAATTTTATTCTCTCCTGGGGTTCGGTAATAAATTGATTTTATGGTAAGGTATTAAAATTTGACATCATCTACGAATAACCACTACTCAATATTTATGATTTTGTTTACATGATTAAAACAAAAATAAAATCCAAAAATTCACGCATGTTCAGTAATTAATTATAGTCTAAACAGAATAGATTCATATTAATGATCTAACAAAAAAACACCTAGTTCGTTATTTTCAGAAGCAAATTTGGGTGATTGAACTCAATTTCTTCAAGCAAGTATAATTGCACACATCACTTGAGTAACATCACTTCAAAATAATTATTCGTTGTGACATCATTCGTTGTGGTTGAAAATTTCGAAAAAGATTTTCATATTTTTAACAGTATGATATCAAGAGACCTTATAGACCTGTTCACTGGTCTCTGTCAAGGAGAAGAAACTTCAGAAATATCAGTGTTTGGAAAATCACAGATGATTTTTTCTGGCTTCGAGTGAAAAAAAGCAAAGTGACAACCTCTTGCCTTGGAAGTTTTCATAGAAATGATGGTTTTAATGATTTGGAAATTTTAAGAAGAAAACTACAAATGTTTGATGATAAAATCCAATAATTCTGAGGTTTTTTTGGAATTTCTCACTAGAAAGGGATGGTTTATAATCTTGAAGTAGAAAGAAATTATAGTAGAACAACAAAAATTTATGTTTATGGTGTAAATTTTTTTTACCAGAAAATTAGTATTTTGTATCTTCCTTCTGGATATGGACCTCATCGGATGAAGCATGAGTGAGTGAATAATTTTTTAGAGGGAAAATAATGTTTTTAATCAATTCAGATTCAATAGTGGAAGGTATTTTTTATTCAAACCAAACTGGACTACAGAGGGGTATTTGCCCAATGTGAAAGCTTAAAATGCTTATAACTTTTTAACGCAGCTGAATATAGAAAAACAGTAATGGAAAAAGTGTTTCTTTTGATCTCAAGAACCTATGGTTAAAATTAACGCAGTGGTCAAAGACTCACCCTGTATATAATCAGCTCTTCATTTCTCAACACCTATGAATCTGAGATAGTTATCGTGAGTGCGTTTAATCCACCTAATATCACTATTTATCTTCTTGGCAAATTCAATCCAATTTGCTTTCTTGAAATTCCAACGAGGTCTTTTTAAACATTCAGCATATTGAATCAAACTTCAACAGAATAGATCTATGCAGGCTATTAGGAAAAACTCCTAGAATTTTACGTTTGAAGGAAGCGGTTGGCAAGTATTGTCACAAGATACTGGGCATATATCAGGATTATTGACTCTATTCCATCTAGACGAATGAAAAAAAGGAACATCTCCATAAAATTCAAATAGAAATTATTTTCTTCCATCTAGTCAGCTGAAGCTATTTTACTTCTATCATTATTACTATAACCCAACATTACTTGATGAGAATTAAGATCACTGCAATAAATTGAAGGATGAGGAAGATTTATATTCAAATTACTTGGCCAAATAGTATTCGGAGGTTTATAAATTAATATTAACGATAGCAATATTACAAAATTTGAAAGAGATGAAAAACAGCCTCAAACTCGGCTTTTCGGATTAACGATTTAGATATTGCGAACTGAGGATTTTTTAACATAACAAGCTACACTGTAAATTCTACTAAGGAGATAATCAATAAATAAATAACCTTTGATGATTCCTCTTTCACTAAGATTTCTTACGTATCCATATGTATCTCTTGAAGGAGAATAATCTCTGCACCATAGTCCTCTCTTAATTTATAAATATAATCACTCCTGTTCAAGGAAGTACCATCTATATTAAAATTTAATACAAAAAATTTGTCGCCAATCTGCAAGGAGGATTCTGCGAATCGGGTCTTGCGGTTCAAGTGACGATTTTTCAGATCGTCTGATGTTTGTAGTCTGCTATGGAATCATTCAAAGGGAAATCCTCATTCATAGTTGGAGAATGTTGCGATATAATATCTTTTTTCATTCAAAAAATAACTTAGGAAAATTATCGACACATTAAAGGAAAACCCATACTGTTAATTCCTCATTATGGTTTGATTAGGGTTTTCAACACACCAATAGTGCTGATTATGCAAATTCAAAATAAGAGTAAATAAAATTAATTTAGAAAATTTTGTCTTTGAATTTGTAACCACTAGCAATATTGAATGCTTGGTAAAAAATCATGTTCTAACTCGAATCTCCACTAAGAAACTTTGGTTTCTTGAAACATCCATTTTCTCCCAAACGACTATGTGCATTAATAAATGGTCGAAAATAAGGAATCTGGCGTAATGGATATCTCGCTGAGCATCGGAAGAATTTGATCGGGCTTCTTCATAACACATAATCATGTCTCTGTATTTTTGAAAGCAATAAAACAAGTAAATCAATCAGATACTTAAACAAGAATACAAAATACCTATAACAATTGTTACAAATTAGTTTGACAAATATGAAATATTTCGTTGTTTTTTTATGTAATTTCATTCCCTGTCATTTTCATTATCTTGTGTTCTTGATTAAGGTTTTGATTTAATGCTTTGTTGTTTTTTTCCAACTGCTTTCAACAATGGATGATATTGTAAGTAGGTTACTTTGGCGCTTCTGGACAATTTGAGTGAGAATCAAAAGTTTTCGATGCGACAACAAAGTATACCTTCTTGTTTGAAGGAAATGAGATAGAGGAATCGCTTTTTCTAGTCTAGAATGACATATAGTATAAGGTAAAAGTTGATGCCAATGTGGGGGAATCCTTGTATGTGACGCCCTCTATTAGTAATCTAAAAAGTAATAGGATATTTGGATTCTGAATCATAAAAACCCTCGCATATAGCATTTTGTGCGATTTTTACCCCTTTATCCAAAGTAATTGAAAAAACCAATTAAAAAATATATACATACTTTTCGGATATAGATCCTAGTCTGGCTAGTAGAATTAAACGAAATGGCATCAATGTGGTAGATGACAAAAATGTGAACAATTTAACTCTGGAACCAACAAATCTGAGATGCTGAAAATTGTAAAATCACTGAAGTCAGATAAAGCCCCAGGATTGGATGGTATAACGGCGAACACACTGAAGAAAATCGCCTCGAGTATACTGGTTCCTCTCTGTCATCTAGTGAACTCGTCAATGAAGTCTGGTATCTTTCCCGACATTCTCAAAGAATGAAACTTTGATCAAACCAGTATACAAGTCGGGAGATAAGAGAGATCTGAGCAATTATCGACGAATTTCCCTCACGTCAAATTTGTCAAAAATATTTGAAAAAAATTATTCATGAAAGAACAGCTGAATTTTTGGAGAACTGCCAAGTTTTGAAAGAAGGCCAATTCGGTTTTCGCAAGGAAAAGTCAACACAGGATGCTGTAGCACAACTAACTGCCAAAATATATCGCTCCCTTGACTCTGCTAAACCATGCCTATGCCAGTTTATAGACTTGAAGAAAGCTTTCGACACCGTAAATCACGAAAAATTATTGTAAACATTGGAAGGATATGGAATTAGACATCGAGCTTTAAGTTGGTTTGGGAGTTATTTGTCGGGCAGGAGTCAACGTGTCCGTATTCGAGATCATCTCAGCACCTCGTCCACCATCCAATGTGGGGTGCCTCAAGGAACGATCTTAGGACCACTGTTATTTATAGCATACCTGAATTCAATTTTCTCAGTCAATACTGAGGGTGAATTGACTGCATTTGCTGATGATGCGGCCATTTTTTACCATTCCGATACCTGGGAATGGATGAGGGAGCGAGTTGAGAGAGATTTCGTTGAGGTGGTCAACTTTTTCGATTCCAAACTCTTGACCATTAACTATGATAAAACATATTTTATGTCCATTAGTGCAACATCTGTCAGGTTGCCTTCTTTCGGGTCATTATCATTCTAAAGAAACGGAAATACGAATGAAATAAAAATTGGTGATAAATTTAAATACTTGGGAATATACCTCGACAAACATCTGAGGTGGAACGAGCACATTGAGCATTTGTCCAAAAAATTACGTGTATTGATACCACGTTTCAGAAAATTGAGGGATTTTTGCAAGTTGGAGATCCTGAAGAGGCTCTATTTTGCCTTGGCAAAGACTCACCTTAACTATGGAATATTGGCCTGGGGTGGAGTGACGAAAAGTTGCCTGAAGAAGTTGGAAATAGCACAGAAGTGGCTACTGAAGATAATGTTCAGAAGACCATTTCGTTTCTCAACCGAGAGGTTATACAGGGTGTTCGGCACATGGACCGTCAAATTTTTTTGGGGCGTTGGTAGGGTCATTTGCTACCTTTTCAGTCTTGGAACCTGGGTCCTTAGTATTACGGTTACGGAGGTATGATTTTTTTATTAGGTTTTTCTAAATTACCCAAAATGTACCCTTCGAAGCCCCATAACTTGTTTTGCGTGGGCTTTTACATGCATTTTTTTTATTGTATTAAGTCTACATGAGTGTGTGTTTAAAAAAAAACCTATTTATTGTTACAGATAACACCACAAAATTAACACGTGGGCCTTTTATTAAAAAAAAAAATTATGAAAGTGTGAAAACATCTCCACTCCTATTGAAATTTAAAAAAAAGTTACAGCTATTACAAACTTAGTTTTATTTTAAAATGTTCTTTGGTTTATAGCGTTGCTAACCATATGCTATTTACGTAAGTCAATGAAAAAAATAATACTGCAAATAAGGTTTTAGTCGGAAGAGTGAAGAAGTCGCACCTAAATAAAAGTACGGATTTCGACACAACACAGCGAGCAAGGAAATTTTACCTGCCCGTTTCAGACGCGTGTGAATTATTATTACTATTTCTGTCCTTAGGTTGGATTGGGTTAGTCACCGCTGACTAGACCCTACCGTCATTCGAGATTTAACTGTCTCTGCTGTTGGAAGTGTCTGTGTCGCGTTGTTCAGTTTTTTAAATTTTTATTTTCTTGTTTTTGTTACTTTTATTGACTTTTTGCTACTGTTGTTTTAATTTTGGTTGTTGATATGCCTAATTTCACCAACGCTGAGTATGCTGATATGGTGATGCCATATGGCAAGGCCGATGGTGTTGCTGGTGCAGCTCAAAGGATTTATCAAGCCAAATTTCCTGATCGAAGATTACCCCACCACGAAACATTCTCGACGACTTATCGACGATTAAGAGAGACTGGAAATTTAAATTTTCAAGAGCCTCGGGTCTTCAAAGGCTTGAAGTATTTGATCGTCAACTGCTACATGGTGTTGCCTCACATTGACCCGAGGCTCTTGAAAATTTAAGTTGCCAATCTCTCTTAATCGTCGATAAGTCGTCGAGAATGTTGTAAAAATTGCAACGCTGCATATGTAGGTCAAACCGGTAGAAATTTTGAGACCAGATTAAAAGAACATCTGAAATCAGGTAAACAGTCCGCAGTTTATGATCATATCGAGACTGAAGAACATCATATGGATATCGTAAATTTTAAAATCCTTCACAAATGCGAAAAAGGCCTGAAATTAAATTTGCTGGAAGCGATGGAAATAACAAATCTGTTCAATATTCCCAATGTGTCCCCACTCAACACCCAAATAGAAATAAACCATTCACCACTTTTGAATATCCCATAGATTTAAACCCACGAAATATTTTAGTCTGTACCTAACACCAGAAGATGGTTTAACAACCGAAGCCGGTCGTGTAAGAATATTAATAAAGTGAAAATTAGACAAAAATTATTGTTATCTTTTAATATTCAAGATGGATTTTCACAAAATAAATGAGTCATCAATTCATTCTATTCTAAGTTTGTAATAGCTGTTACTTCTTTTTAAATTTCAAAAGGAGTGGAGATGTTTTCATACTTTCATAATTTTTTTTTAATGAAAGGCTCATGTGTTAATTTTGTGGTGTTATCTGTAACAATAAATACGTTTTGTTTTAAACACACACTCATGTAGACTTAATACAATAAAAAAAATGCATGTACACGCAAAAAAAGTTATGGGGCTTCGAAGGGTACATTTTGGGTAATTTAGAAAAACCTAATAAAAAAAATCATACCTCCGCAACCGTAGTACTAAGGACCCAGGTTCCAAGACTGAAAAGGTAGCAAATGACCCTACCTACGCCCCAAAAAAATTTGACGGTCCATGTGCCGCACACCCTGTATACAGAGAGCGGAATTATGGACCTAGAAAGCTTTTTTTTCTCGCTCTGTCCATACATCAAAAAAAGCATTTGATGACAGCAGTTTTTAATTATCATCTGCATAATACAAGGAATAGAGGAATGTGGATAACTCATTCGAGGACGGACAGGATGATAGATCAAAAATCTCATACCTACCTAGCTCCTTCCATATTTAATAAAATACCACCTGAAATCAAAAATATTGTTGAAATGAACGTCTTCAAGAGAAAAATTAAAGAATGGCTTATCTCGCTGCCGACGTGGGAAGTTTACTAGATGATAGACATCAAGAACTCTTATGTACATACTTGAGAACGAATAATTAACCTTGGCTCATGCCAGATGACATTCTATCGTTAGTTCTCTTTGTGCATCTTTGAAAATGGAGTATTGATTTGCCTTCTTTTCATAATGATTCATAAATTTTCCTCACAAGACAATTTCATGAAATTGTCTTCGGAAAAGAAGTTAATTTGGATGTTTTTTTCAACGGTATATTTAGGCATATGGAAGAGGTTGAAAATATGTGAATGTTGTTTCTCTTTCCTTTTTTGAAACCGTGTAAGTCGAACTTGATGAACTACAAGTTAAATAAACGTCATAATTATTATTTATATTATTAAAATAAACTTCAACTAATTTCATAAAGGAAGTAGTTTCGGACATCTATATCATAGGACCTTTTTTTCATATATTATGGTCCTCTACCCCATAGCTCTATGCATGGTACTCTGTTTCTTGACACCCTGGGTCATAGATACTTAACATTTTTATATTATTATGATTGGTACTCTCAGACATCTTCATCACTTTTTAGTAACCAAGAGCATAAATTAGATTTTCCTTTCAAACTTGTCGGAGTCGGGACATCAAGTTCAGTAAATATTTTACTTGTATCATTTCTGCCGGTTACTTTCACAACCAAGTTTACTTGAAATCGTCTAGCGACGTTCAGGGGTTGAAGCAGAAAATGGGATGCTTTCCAACCTATAAATTCAGCGTAACATTGTAAACTGCCGTAGCGAAGGAGAAAGAGAAAGGAGCAAATTGGGACTCCCAGGGAGTTCACTAGTATGTAAATATCGTCATTATCTAGGTAGGGGAAGTTTGTTTATTCGAGGAACCGAATTTCTGAACGACCACCCAGGTTATATCCGCAAATGAATTAATGTACACGTTTCATGTCCTCTCAATACTCCTTCGTTATGCATTCATTAATTGAATTTGTCTGAAATGATGAAGCTATTTGCTTTTGAATGAAGAAGTAGCTGGACGCCATTGCAATGGTTCATCCAGTTTTCAGCTACTTTCCAAAGTCGGATGATAGACTGAAAGTTTGATAATAAACTGACTAGAATTTATTTCAACTATATTATTTTTGAATCATACCATAAATTGCAAGACCTAAATCCGAGTTAATTTTTTGGGTGATTTCGGTTCCAATGAATCTCCGATGTTTCATTATATGTTTTGGATGGTGTTTGTATGAATTAAATACTCGCACATTTGCTTCTAGATCACGAACGGAAATAACTTGAGTCATGGTATTGATCATTCTCGATCCGAGTAGTTATTTTGTAATAAAAATTGAAATCCTAAGACATACGAGTACAGCTACAAATACTAATAGATATCTCTTCAAGTCAATAAGGAAAACTTTAAATTTAATTGAAATTGCACTTTTATTACTGCGTATAATACAGGGGAAGCGGTGAAGAATGTCTATGTGTTGGTCTCAATTTCTTTTATTTTGATTGATTCTGCAATGGAAAGATTTTTAGGTAATCTATAATTTTTCCTTTCCTCACATTATAAAATAAATTTACATCTTTTTCATTCAAGAAATGGTTTTTATCCATCAAAAGTTCGGCATTGTTATTTTGTTTCTCAGAATATACCTCCTGTGTTCTCCCATTCTTGTCGGCATACTACGACCTGTCAGACCTATAGGTACCTCTTTATCATTATATTTATTGAAGTCACCAAATGCATTTGGATCTTTTGTATATACTTGCATTTTTTATAAATTATTCTTGTTAACTGTTTCAGTATCAATTCCCATTTTTTTCTGTAACAATTGGTGATTTTACTTCTTAGATATTATAAATATTCTATTGAAAACCACATTATATTATCCCCACTGGGATCTTTCGCATCAGTATGAAAATTTTAAAAATTATTTTTGTGATTTCTTTTCTGATTAATTTATCAATAATGTATAGACGAAAACAATTTTTTTCGATAAAAAGGTAAGTTAAATTGGAAATTTCATCTAGGGTTACATTATTGATAACTAAAAAATTATTTCGATTAAAAAAACCACCAAAATGAAAAAGATGTGATAGAACACCCAGGTATCCTTTCCGGCTACCCATTTATTAGACACATTAAAATAAATAAATCTATAGAAAAAACAGATGTTGCAACCAGAGTTAGAATGAAAACTTTATTTAAGTTCATTCACGTTGTGTACTCAGTTCTAAGACGATGGTCGCTGGGCGGAATCACGTGTCAGAATAAATTCAAGAAAAAAAAACCGTTCTGTGTTAACTTGCTATAAAAATTTTTTTAATTTTTCATGTCAAGCTAACTGCAAATTCCAATCAATTGATTATAGTTCTTCGTGTAACTCTACGAATGATAAATAGTACACCTCGAATGACAGGTTAGCTTTTTAGTCGTTATTAGGTACTGATTATCATATTCAGGAAACTTTCCTTCCGAATTCCTAAAGGCTAAAGAAATAGGTATTTTGAAACGAGGAAAAAATTCTTGTGATCCTAGATCCTAGTAGTTATCGACCAATCAGTTTATTGAGTGTTAGAAAGGTTAAAATTCTTTTTAGAATTGAATCTTCTATAGCAAATGCCCTACAAAATTTCCAGGGAGGCTTTAGGGTGAATAGAAATTGTTCAGATCAGGTTCTCAGCCTTACAACTTTCATTGAATCAGGCTTCCATAACAGGTTGAAAACAGGAGCTGCTTTCATTGATTTATCTTCGGTATATGACACTGTGAGGAAAGATGGATTAATTAACTCTTTACCCATGGTAAGTGAGGGAAAACAGTAAGATTATTAGAAAATATGTTATCCCATAGAAGGTTGTGTTTTTGTTGATAATAAGAGTAGCAATTTCAAAACATTGAAAAACGGTTTTCCACAAGGATCAGTTCTAGCTCCTTTATTTTTCAGTTTGTACTTCAGAGAATTTACCCACGACATAATCTTAGGAATTTGTTTATGCTGATGACATTGCTATTGCTTACCAGCATTCGGATTTCCTTACTCTGTAACACATCTGATTTGGAAATTTTAAGGAATTATTTTATGAGTGGCGATTATGTCCAAATCCCAACAAAACAGAGGTATCTTGTTTCCATCTGAACAATCATAAAAATTAAGGTAATTAGCTGTAATTTTCGATGATTCTCCCATCGAACATAATTTCTATCCTAAATACTTAGGAGTTATATTACATTAATCTCTCAATTACATGAATCATTTAGATGATCTGAGCTTAAAACTGAAAACTAGGAATAATATTCTTCAGGTATTAGCTGGATCATCTTGGGGTGCTGTTACTTCCACTCTTCACACAGCATCTCTAGCCTTAGTATTTTCTGCAACTGAGTATTGTTGCTCTGTTTGGTTTAATAGAAAAAATCGATGGACAATTGTATACAATTGATTACTTGCACCATAAAATCTACACCCGTTCATGGGTTACCAGATTTGTCTAACATTGTCTCTCCTCATATTCGCAGACAGACTGCAGCTCTGAATTCTTGTACAAATATCATTCTTTTTCTAATTTATTTCCAATTATTTAATACATTCCACAAAATAGAATTACAAGATTGAAGTTACGTTAACCATTCTGGTATAATACGTGCTGCAATATGATGAATTATTATGGAAGATTGAGTGGAACTCATATGAAATGTTCAATAAAAATCTTATTTCTGATCCTTCTGAAGAAATTCCGGGTTTTGATGTCCCAGGAAAAACTTGGACAGTTCTTAATCGTTTGAGAACAGGTCATACCAATAGCATGCTATTCAGGTGGAACTCAGTTCCAAGTGTAAGTTGTGAATGTGGATATGCAGACGAAACAATACCTCAACTCATTAATAATTGTCCAATATATAAATTTCAAGATGGTTATAGGGCTAATCACGATGTTTCCGATTCTTTCTTGGAATGAGTTATAAATTTCAAACAAACTTGATACGAAGCTTTTGTATTCAGTTATTATTTCTGCCTTTTCCTTTTTATTCGATATGTGCAACTTGAAGAAGTCTCTGTGTTTATTAATAGAAGATCACTCGTGAGGAAAGAAGTCCCTCAAATATATTTCAGCTGATTTTGTACACACAACAATACTTATGCGTAAAGCCAGGCTTGTTATTTTCTGGGGTTTTTTCCCTAGGTTTTCATACCATACAACGATTTTAATGGCATACCGTCATCAACGGGGTTCCATATCTCATATGGCATAATATACTTCATGGTTCCCATTTCATTGAAATATAGATATGGACATTTCTATGATTTGATTTATGGGATGATGAATGTTATGGACTACAACTGAAAGTCTCAGGGCTTTTTTGAGGTTCTTTGAATATAACAAAAGTTTGGCTAGGGCTGTTCATGATTTATAATTGCTGATTTCTTTACATTCAATGTATCATATTGGTTTTTGCTGAAAAAAATTATTCATTTAATATTCATTAGATAGACTGCAGAAGTCGAAACCGATTGGCATTGCTTTCAGAAAAAGGTTTTGTTTCAATCATGTACCTTCTTTTTCCACAACCCAATAATTTATATCTGGTTATGATATAGCAATTTCGGTTTTCGTACATATATGGGGTGTCCTCCAGGAAGGTACTACTTTATTTTGCTACCATTTTGGTAAACTTGAATTGGTCTTGACAGTTCATATTTCTTAGTTGTAAAGTAGAGA
Source organism: Micraspis discolor (assembly GCA_030674115.1). NCBI lineage: Eukaryota > Metazoa > Arthropoda > Insecta > Coleoptera > Coccinellidae > Micraspis > Micraspis discolor. Next base: position 2,743,093 of record JARTUT010000876.1, on the reverse strand, counting down.
CGTGGAAAAATATTCGGTAAAGCAAGTTTTTATCGTTAAAACATTTCATAAAATTAAATCATTACCATGACAATGAAAAAGTAACGTGGCATTTTTCGAAGAACAACATGCAATGAAGACGTGTAGTGAATGATTTCGTAGAAGTGGCACTGTAGCTGATAGCCCAAGCATGGACCACAACATAACTTGAGTTCGGCTGAAAACAGAAAACAGTACATATGATCAAGAAACTGTAAAACAAAATAATCCATCAATCTAAATTCGACACCGTGCTAAGAAGATTAATCTTCAAAGAACAACTTTGGCTACAATTTGCATTTGTTTCCATTTGAGATTTAGACGCACCGTTCATACTCGTGTGCCAATAGGATGTTACAGCTTGCTCATGACAACTCCTACTCTTGAGGAAATCATAATGAGTGACGAGATATATTTTCAATAGAATAGACTTGTGAATAAACTGAATAGTCGATTCAACTCTTCATCAGTCACCTTAACATTCATTAAAAGTGACATTTTGGTGTGCAATTTCGGTCAGGAGGAATCGTTGGACCATACTTTTATGAAAATGAAAAGGGCGTAAAAATAACTGTCATTGGGGAGGGATAACGTGATATGATCGAAAACTTTTTGTCGCTACAACTACATACTTTGGCATTATTAACATGTGGTATCAACAAATTGGTGCTATATCGTATTGAGTTATGATTATAATGGAAAAACTGCTTAACCTCTTTCCACAAGTTATTCCAAGAAATAGTGATGTTGATTGGTCTCCAGGGTCGACTAATTCCACAACTCCGTACTTCATTTTGTGAAGTCATCTGAAAAGCAGAAACACTTACTCAACTCAAAGAAAATATTCGTGATGAACTTAATGAAATACCGCATGTAACAAATGCTAGAAAGGGCCAGAATTCCTGAAGCAAATAGAGGCAGACATTCATCTGATATTGTATTTCATAGATAATTGCAGAGATAAAGTGAAACATTTATCAATATAAGATCCATTCGCATTCATTCAATCAAACATTATAAAAAATGAAGGTAGTTTACCTTCCCGACGGACAACCTGTAAGTATCAAAATTGAATCACGTGCTCTTCAAAATTATGTTAACTTCAGGTTTTGGTCATTTCAAAGTGTTAGGGGTTGTCTATTTATTTATACAGCGATATCAACCAGTACTCCGGACCTTCTGGAGGTTTGCTCAATCAAAGACAGTTTTTGCGTGCTTGTTCTTTTAGAACAGCGTGCTATCGTTTTGCCCAAATGTCTGTAATTTTCGAATATCGAGCCGAAAATGGTTTCAATCGAATGTGTTTGACTTTCTAATGAAAAACATAGATTCAAACTTGTGGGTGTCCGTCCGGTCGGCCGCATACTCTTTATATTCCAAAACAGATGACATAGAGATATCATATTCTTAGAATAGGTTAACTATCCAAATATCACGGTCAAGTTCGTTACTGAGCCAAATCCGTCCAATGGTTCGAGAGATATGTTTCCTAAAATATTCATCAGATAAAGTTGTAACTTGAAACTTATTTGAATTAGGTTGAAACAAACAGGCTTGCAAAATTTGCTGCTAGAAAATTTTTTTTAAATTCCCGAATTTTGTCGATACTTATACCTCACAAGATATCGGATGTATTTAAACAAAAATGTATGCATGTTTGGACGTTATTGATATCTTAAACATTCTCAAATTCCACTGTCGCAGTGAAAAGATAAATATCAGAAATTTCAATGCTCGATGTATAAACAGATACGTATTGGATTGACATAAGTCAGTTTCAGTTGGTGGAAAATTAATCGTTATGAGTCAGATTCAGATAAACTTTGAGTAGATATTTTTGATTTGAGATATATGCTTGTTCATTCATCGTGGTGGTTGTATTCGAATCAATTTGTTCCAGAGTACGGGAAAAGACTTTAGAACAAGCGCGAAAAAGCTACTGGCCTCACGTCAGTGCTCTTCTGAATTTTTTTTAATAGTCCTTAATTGAATGTCTCCGGAGTCTGAAGACTAATGCATGTTGACGAATTGTGTGAATCTATGTGATTTGATACAAAACCATTAAACTCTCGGTTTGCATTCGTTGTGCTGATCTTTGTTTTCTCTTCAAAATTGTCCCGCATGTCTGGAAGATAACCCCAGGCTGCCATACAAAGACCCCATACGTAGAGCAGAAATATTCTCGATTATCCAAACTCATTTCGTCTAGAACGATAAAATTGAATATCCAAGCGGGTGGTGAATAAACAAAGTAAATGTTGCATATGCCCCGGATTTTTATATTTCGTCGCTGATGCGCTATTACTGAAACAGTTTGTTGGCTTTTCGAGTTTTATGGTAGAAGTTCCCGTTTACTCAGCCAGATAGTGTTTATTTATGCAATATCAAGCCGGGTAGGAAGACTCTGCTCATTGTTAATGCCCAAGGCACACAACCGGCTAATGCCTTCCACACATAGGGTCACCAGTGTTTACCGGAGCTGTTTGTTTTTACGATTTTTCCGGAAATTTTACATAGTCGTTAGAGCTCGACCTTTCCAAGAAAACATTCGAATGCTTTCGGGGTACACAAATGTTGGTATCAAAGGGTGTGAAATTATTTATGAGAGGATAAACATCGAAATTGAATGATTGTGAAAAATGGATGAAAATTTTCCCTGTAACGTACGAGGTCGAGTGTGAAAAACAACAACAAAGGAAATAAACATCGTTTTTAATCAATTTCCCGTTGGTAAAAACTGATGGAGGTTATTTTTCATCCAATCAGAAACCCCATATTGAAAGTGGGCTCAATTATTTTTTCAATGGGCCATTAATTCACTGAGCTGCGAAATATGGCGGTAGAGAATATTGAAAATTAGAGACTTTTATCGCGTTTCCATACCTTCTACTAAACCAACAAAGTGTTTGATGATAATTAAAGATGGCTCTAATTTTTGCGGGTAATTATGCTCTGATTGGCGCACTTGTTCACTTGCAGAGTGCTATAGATTGGCCCAAATGTATGTATTTTTCGAATATTTGGGAAAAATTGGTATCAATCATTTTGTTTGACCTTACTGATTTATAATGCATAGTCAAAATCAATTCTGTCCGTTCGTGTGTAGGCAAAATTTCATCTGAACGAAATAAGCAAGAGAAATGAAATTTACAGGATAGATTGTAGGGATGAGTATCTAGGAGGGTTTGTATCGGCCGAGTAGTTTTGGAGTAATGAGAAAACAATTGTGAATCACCTTTCTCAAAAAATATTCTTCATGAAGCATTATTATCATATGGATATACGTTGATGCCATTATTGCTTCGACAAATTAATATTTCTGGAGACATGGTTCATCAAAGTTAGAATAATAACTGGTTAGGAACGATGCTTACCAATCTCATAGTTCTCACCTACCTGCCATGGCCTGATGACTGAGTCAGATAGATGTATACAGAGTGTGGCAAAAGTAAGTTCACACTGTCTGGTATTCACGCATGCGCGTATTCTCGGCCAGTATCGTACATGGGGCTGAAGGAGGTAGCTGAAACGTAGCGAGTTGAGTTGTCTTCGTGTAGTAGTGTTGTACTACTACGTTGTAGTACTGGCTGCGTAGTTCACGCGCCGCGTTCAGGTAACCCTGCTGATTTTTTCGTAAAATTTAATTTACCGTTACTAAACGATGCCGCATATGTGTTGAAAAGGGGGGGGGAAACAATTCGAACATAAAATGTGAGGCCACAAGTAATTATTGATGTTATATTTTTCTAGAAAATAAATTTTTTTGTTTTTTTTCCTCATATGCAAAACGGTAAATTGACTTTTTCCGCACCCTGTATAACGAAAATATCCTCCGTTCAAACTCAGGCGAAGTCAAAGATTTGAATTTGGCATTTTGTAGGTTACAATAAGGAAATTATAATTGAACTGAAATGATATTTATGTATAAATATATATTACATAAAATGAGTTACACATAGAAAAAAGATGTATGCTATAGCGGAACTTTTTGTCGGTCTATTTAAGAAAAAACATGTTCAGTACACATTATACCGGTTGTGTTAAGTAAAAGTGCTTACTAGATGTTTATAGAGAACTGGATCTATTTGGAATCTTAAAATTGAGATAACGATATTGTTCGCTCTTCTCTCTAAAACTGAAATATATTCCCTACGCTCATAAAGGGTGCGTAATAACTTGTAAAAAAATGTTTTGACCGTCTTGTGTCATGAATAGTGTGATCTCAAATTTGCCCATATATTTATATAGTGTTCAGATTTTTCGGCAAGAAATGCTATTGATGGTATATGATCAAATCGATTATGTCCATCCGTGAGAACATGAATGTGGAGGTAGGTTTGCATATCTAGGCTTTTTTCGTTATTCGGTGAAATAGAAAAAGTAGTTTCTAGGTCAAAATAAATTTTTTTTCTCCAATTATTTCCTTCGAATTAAATTTTTTCTTTATGCAGTTTTATCATATTCATGGTTCTAATTAGGATATTAATCATACCCTAAATTAAATAAACTATTTCGTTGTACTTGTTAATTTGAACAGTTAACAAATACTTCGAAGATGTGATTTTCGAAGTTTGAATAAGTACATAATTACTAGCAAGTAGCCAAAGCCAACAGAACTCTAGTCAATGATTTATAATTTTTTTTATGATAATAATGAATGGGTCCTTAGCAAAAGAAGATATGGGTTTCAAAACTGAAGGTTTCGTTATTGTTAATAGAAGATAATATATGTTTGTTGATTCGTTCATTATGTTTGTGTCATTTTAGTCGTTCTGTTTCGAATTCTCCCTTTCAAATTCCTATTGAAGGATTAGGAATGGAGTGAACACGGTTTATAATATTTTCCAAAAGTGATTTTGTTTGAACTTAGGAAATTCTTCCTCTAAACTCTAATAACATCTTAAATTTTCTCACAAATTCTTGGCAAGCTTTAATCATTTAGAGATCAAATATTCAAAAGCTCCTGACTCCACGACAGTACAATTCTAAAGTTCGAGTTATAGATTGGTTTCTCAGTACAGAATTATTGATGGGATTTCACAATTATAAAAACATAATTTTTTCTTCGAAAGCGTGTTCGGTGGTTACTTATTATTCTGATTATTGGGTTTTTTGACTTTTGACAATTGTTATTTTGTGTTCTCCATAAAATGTGCAAAAGATTTAAAGGATAATTTCAGTAATTTGAAATTATTGAATGTAATATGAAATAAGAATGGTCAGAAAATAAATGCTTTCTTATCTTTTTTGTCAACAATACACACATTGCATTGGATTGAAGTTTATACCATACAATTTCAATATTGACTTTATTTTAATTGGTATAACTGTATCATAACAAACCTTCAGGTGCTGAACTGATAGTAATATTATAATAAAATTAAATTCTATTATATCCTTAGTTTGTAAACCAGGTTGTATAGGTGTGTGAAATGAAGATGTGAAAAAGTTGTATAAACTTTTAAAACAAATCTATGAGACTGATTTAGAAAATTTAAATACCGAAATTCCCCTGATGAATCAACTCACCTTTCTAATTGATTCAATATTCGTGCTATACTTTGTTGCTCAGTGATTAGTTTTTTCGTTTCTCAGTTTCAGAATTTCCCTGATGAATTTTTTATCGAATCATCTGTACCATTGTGGTCTTTTTTTTTGAACACATGGATATTTTATCTTCTCTCAAATTATTATCGTTTTGTGAGTAAATACATTCAGAGATCGCTGGAAACTGTGGAACTTATGAAATTGATTTTCACAGCCAAAACCTACCGGAGTACTTTACCGAAGAATTGACAAATGCTGAAGTTTTACCGAAATACTGAACCAAACCTACCGGAGTAGAAAATTTACCGAAAAGCTGAACAAAACCCACCGAAGTAGAGAATTTACCGAAGAGCTGAACAAAACTTACCGGAGTAGAAACTTTACCGAAGAATTGAACAAATTTTTCGGAGTTGGAAATTTACCGACGAACTGAACCAAATATGCCGGAGTTATAGACCAGGGTAGATAATTTTTGAAACCAAAAATAATTACAGTAGGATGAAACCCATTAGAAAAGGAGGGGAATATGATCAAATTGAAAGGAAAAATAAATTACGGTCGATCCGAGTTCGGGAAGTGGGAGGGGGTGAGTTTTTAAGGGTAAAAAATGGTTTATCTTGATTTCCGGCAAAACTACAAGTCCTATGGAAAAAAGTTAAATGGCAAAGTTGTAGGCAATAAAAAGATCTACAACTTTTGTATATGCAAATTTTTCACATAACCTCAAAATTTAGGTGAAAAATTCAAAAAACCAAGTTTTTGGTTTTTATTTATATCTTTTTCAAAAAAATTTTTTTTCTACGAAATTTGGTGAAAACTTACCTTATTATGTCCCAAATACACTGTAATTTATTTGATTAAAAATATTTATTTTTTCGCTGCATTTTAATTTAATATCAAAAAAGCACCCTAATTTTCAATCGAAAATTCTGACGTCAAAATACCAGCTTTTTTTAAAAAGTTTGGGGGCTTTTTGTTCGTTGAAATATCTACTTTCTGATGGTGTAAAGGAAAATATACATTAATATAGAAAATATTCTTAGAAAATGCAAAAAATTGAAAAAACCTCAAATTCGAAAACTTTTTTTTAATCATTATGTACAATTTCATCAAAAAAATGTGATTGCTGCTATTTTTTTCAGTTAAAAAGTTTATTTATTTTACTCGAATTACATTCATGTCATAGAAAATCTCATACAAAATAAATATACATGTAAATCGTACTATTGAATTTAGAAACTTAATTCTGATTACGCTATTTATTAAATTTTTTTTAAAAACGTTGATCTTGTTTTTTATAAATACGTTATTTGAAATTCTAATCAGTTACTCATTCGTTTTTGTCTCTTTGGAGGCATTTCTTCATCGTCAGATTCGACAAATCATTCCAACTCTAGTTGATCGTCGAAATCTTCAAGACCACCATCTTCGTCTCCAATGTTATTTCCAGTCTGCATTGGTTCTTCATCAATAATTTCATCTGAATCATTTACTTCCTCGTAGATTTTTTCGTCCATATTGGAGCAATTCTCAGAACCATGACAATTAGTGCATAAATTTGTGCATTTTAAACCATGTTTTCGGCAGCCACATTTTAAACTGTTACATCCAGTTTCACAGCTGCAGCAAATAGTTTTGAGCAATACTTCCGGAATTCAATCCTTTTCTGTAAATTTGGGCATAATGCGATGCTGATGTTGCTTCCAGCCCCAATCTGTTGCTGTCAGTTCGTTACCCAACCAACTTTAAAGCTGATAATATGCTCTGTAACAATGTTGATCTGCTACTCCTTCTGTGGGTGGGAGGTTTGCCAAAATAAAGGATGGTTTAATTTTTGCCAATTGATATTTTTGAAACCTTAATTGATTCAGTGTTATTTTTTCTTTTTTACATTTATAAATAGATTTGATATGATTTGACAATCGAACTCTGGAATACTGTCTGAGGTTTGTCTACGATTACGTTCTCCTCTTTTAGTTGAAGTAGCTGCTGGTACTGTTGAGACAGTAGCTGATTTCTTAATCTCGGGGTACCCATCAAAGACAATATAGGGATATAGGGATAAAAGATGGCGTCGAATGAAAGTGACACGGATGCGAACTCCCAGAAAGACGGGGAATTTAACGATGTTAAATGTTCGTATTGTGCTAAAAAAGTGAGAGATTATGTGAAGTGTGGAAAGTGTTATAATAATTTCCACAAATCATGTCTTATACGAGCAAGCAATTTGGAAAATACTATATGTAAACATGAGAGGTTAGAAAATCATGAAAGTTCAACAGAATTCAAAGATGCAATTGTTCAGAATAAAATGCTGGAATTGGAAAACAACTATCTAAAACAATTGATCAAGGAAATAACCGAAAAGAACCAAATCCTGATGCAAAACAATATCCTTTTATCAGAAAAAATACAGCTCCTGGAAGATAATGGAAAATACGAAATGAAAACATATTCGAAAGCAACGCAAAAAACTGAATCCTCAACTGTAAACAAAGTACAGCAAGTCACAAGGAGGTTATATAATAACACGAAACAAACTACTGCAGAAACATCCAAAGAAGATAATGGTACATCTGAGCTACCACCTATAACCAAAAATGACAGACACAAAGGTAACCTACAAATTACTCAAAAAAATGTCAACAATTCAGTTATTTTGATTTCAAAACCAACTACGGAAAAAGATGAAATGGAACAAGAACTCTCGCCTAAACCCACATCGGAAGAATTCATTACTGTTAGATCAAGAAGGCATAAGAAACCAAATGTTGGTACAGGACCACTGGAAGATACAACATTTAAATCTATAAAAGCAGACAAGCAAGAGAAGAAATTATGGCTATTTGTATCCCAAATAAAAGCAAATGTACAGGTTGAAGTAATAAAAGACTATGTAAGAGAAAAAGGTAATTTAGAAGAAAATGAAGTAAGCGTAAAACAACTGAACACAAAAAACCAAGAAAATTTAACCTATAAATGTGTTTTAGTAAGTGTCCCTCTAAAAATGAAGGAGGATATTTACAAAAATGATTTTTGGCCAACAGGGATAAAATATTCAAGATTTGATTTCAGAAGAGGGGAACATTTTTAGAGAAAAAACAGCATTAACAAACTGATGGCAATTGATAGCATTCCTTCACTCAATAAGGGAAAAGAAATACAAAAAGAAAAAATCGGCAAGAATTATGAACAGTTTAGTATATTACACCAAAACATATGCTCGTTGGGTAATGCTGGGGAACTATTAGAAGAAACATTAAGTAAACATGATGATGTCAAAATTCTGTGCTTAACAGAACACTGGAAAACGGAGAAGCAATTGGAATATCATGTAATCAAGAATTTTACACTAATAACTTCTTTTTGTAGAGATATAAAGGAGCATGGAGGAGTAGCCATATATTCTGAAAATGGTATGCAAGTCAAAGAAAGAAAAGACATCAAGAAAATTTCAGAGAAGAGAAAATTTGAGTGTGTTGGAGTAGAATATAACCTAAATGGCAGTAGATATGTGTGTATTGCAATTTATAATGATGGCAATATAGATATATTGATCGAGGCGTTAGAACCAATAATACAAAAATTGTTTAATGAAAATGTTAAAATCACCCTAGTTGGCGATTTCAATATTAACCTAATGGAAAATTCAAAGAGAAAATTAGAACTAGTGAACTTGTCAAAAACCTATAATATGCAACAAACTATTCACCAACCTACAAGAATAACATCCACCACAGCAACCTGCATTGACAACATTTTTACGAATATTGAGGAACCCTATGAAAGCAGCACTATACAAACACATGTTTCAGATCATTTAGCGCAGAAGATGAGTATATTTATAGAAAAGAAACAACCAAGAAAGACCTTTAAACGTATATTTTCGGAGAAAAACATAAAAAATTTCAAACAGTTATTGAGAGAACAAAATTGGACAGACATTTATGATATACCTTATGACGATGTGAATGCCCAGTTCAATATGTTTCATAGCATATACCTACAACATTTCAACAAAGCTCTTCCACTGAAAAAAGTATCAAGAAATAAAAAACAAACACCGGATAAAATTGATCCCACAATTAGAGAGGTCAAAAGCTCACTAGATATATTACTCGTCCTAAGTACTTTTGACGAAAAATATAAAGAGACATATCGGGAAAAAAAAATGGAATACGATCGGTTACTTCTGAAACAGAAAAAGGAAAAATATGACACTCTAATTAAAAATTCTGACAACAAGAGCAAGACAGTATGGAACCTGATAAATTCACTGAAAAATAGGAACACAAAGAAAACTGAATTAACTGGAGATCCATTGAAGATTACAAATGAGATGAACAACTTCTTTATAAGAGCGGGAACTAACTTAACGAAGAATATTCAAGAGGCAGGAAAAGTTAACAATTTCCAAGAAGTAGATAAATCTATGCGCTTGAAAAAGATCACCCAATCTGAAACACAAGAGATCATAAAGTTACTAAAAATAAACATTCAAGCGGGTATGATGAAGTCTCTAACCATATTATAAAACAAACATCTGAAGAAATAACTGCTCAAGTGACATACATCATTAACAACTCCATTAAGTATGGAATCTTCCCAGACAAACTCAAGATAGCCATCGTAAAACCAATTCATAAAAAAGGTGATATCAATAACTACAACAACTATAGGCCAATAAGTATTCTACCGAGCTTTTCCAAGATTATAGAGATGGCCTACTGCCGACAAATAATGGAATTTTTACTAATGAATAAAATATTAAGAAGCAACCAACATGAGTACATCAAAGGAAAATCAATTAAAACAGCAATTTATGATTTCATTAATAAAGTAGTAGAATCTTTTGAAAACAAAGAGTTATCCATGGGAATTTTTCTTGACTTAACCAAAGCTTATGATTGTTTAGATAAAAATAAACTCTTTCAAAAATTAGAAAGTTATGGAATTAGGGGCCCATCACTGGAATGGGTTAAGTCATATTTTTTGAACAGAAAACAAATGGTGGAAATGGAAATCAATGAGGAAACTGTGAGATAAAATTTAGAGGAATTACTGTTAGGCGTACCACAAGGAAGTTTTACTGGGCCCTTGTTCTTCCTGATATACATCAATGACTACGAACCAGATATGGAACTATGTACCAAAAGAGTAAACACAGTTAATTATGCCGATGACACAAATTTACTTCTAGTTGAAAAACTATTCTCAATGTTGGAAATACTAACTGAAATCACCCTAAATAAAACTGATGAATGGTTCAAAAATAATAATTTAATACTCAACAAAGAAAAAACAAAATTCATACTTTTCACACCAACACAAACAAAAATTGAGGAAGATTTAACAATCAATTTGAGTCAGGAAATATACCAGATACAAGAAACAACAAAATTTTTGGGCATCCACATAGACAAAAACCTCAATTGGAAGGAACACATAAACACTCTAAATGAGAAAATTGCACAATCGATTTATGGTCTGAGAGTAATAAGTCGATATATCCACAGTAATTACTTAAAAATGGTTTATCATGGGATAGTGGAGTCAAAGCTGAGATTTGGAATAATATTTTATGGAGCAGGAAACATAAAACCATTGTTCATTTTACAGAAAAAGGCAATAAGAATACTCAACAACATGAAGTATAATGAATCCTGCAGAAGTATCTTCAAGAAAAATAAATTATTGACAATATATGCCCTTTACATTCAGGAATGTGTTCTCTTCATTAGGACCAATGAACATCTATTTGAAAAATATGAAAACAAAAAAACCTTTTATGATACCAGGAATGACGACTACATTTATCCCAAACATAATTTAACAATCTCTCAAAAGCAGACGGAATATAGATGTCTCAAAATATATAACATGCTTCCAAAAAATAAACTAATAACTATAAAAAATATGAAATGTTTCAAAAGAAAATTATTCGAATATCTTATTGAGCTAAAACCATACAGTTTAGATGATTATATCATGTAATTCTTATTTCTGACACTATTCTATTTCATCTTCTTATTATTATATTTATATGTGTATGGATGTGATCGAGAATAAAGAGCTATTATTATTATTATTATAACAATATAGAATCAAGATAAACCATTTTTTACCCTTAAAAACTCACCCCCTCCCACTTCCTGAACTCGGATCGACCGTAATTTATTTTTCCTTTCATTTTGATCATATTCCCTTGCTTTCCTAAGGGGTTTCATCCTACTGTAATTTTTTTTCCTTTTTCACCATTTTTGTAGGCTTTGATCCTGGTCTATTAAATTCACCGAAGGTCACTCAGGTATATAAATTATTTTTAAAACAGCAATAAATAGGCATCTACAAATATTATTCAAAGAAGATTCTACAACTTTTTCAAAATATTATAGATGTCTTATTAAATATTAACTTTATTAACTTATTTGTTTGTTAATTATAGAAGTATATTTTAATTTGTAATTTTTTCGTTTATCAATAAAACATGAAATCCTATGTTTTTTGAGTTATTAAAGTGTAAATTTTAATAAACACCTCAAAATTGTACATAATGATTAAAAAAAAAAATTTTGAATTTGAGGTTTTTTCAAGTTTTTGCATTTTCTAAGAATATTTTTCTTTACACCATCAGAAAGTAGATATTTCAACGAGCAGAAAGCCCCCAAACTTTTTGAAAAAAGCTGATATTTTGACGTCAGAATTTTCGATTGAAAATTAGGGTGCTTTTTTGATATTGAATTAAAATGAAGCGAAAAAATAATTATTTTTAATCAAATAAATTACAGTGTGTTTGGGACATAATAAGGTAAGTTTTCACCAAATTTCGTAGAAAAAAAATTTTTTCTGAAAAAGATATAAATAAAAAACCAAAAACTTGTTTTTTTGAATTTTTCACCTAAATTTTGAGGTTATGTGAAAAATCTGCATATACAAAAGTTGTATATACCCCCTCCCACTTCCCGAACTCGGATCGACCGTAATTTATTTTTCCTTTCATTTTGATCATATTCCCTTGCTTTTCTAATGGGTTTCATCCTACTGAAATTTTTTTTAATTTTTTACCATTTTTGTAGGCTTTGACCCTGGTCTATTAGAATATTACCGAATTTGACAATCTGAGCCAAGGCTGAACAAATTTGCCGAAGTTAAATTTTACGACGTACTAATAGATGTTTTCTTGAGGACAGAAGAACTGAGAAAAGAAATAGTTTTGTTGGAAAGTTTGTCTACTGGGACACTACACTAAACCCAAACACCCAGGATGGTTATATGGTCTTCTTATCGTATGAATTCGGACTCAAGACAGACAAGATAAGTTCCAGCAACAATTGTAGACATTAACTGTTGATTTTCACAGCCAGAAATTAATCAGTTCCCAATACAACTTTTGACTTGGACAATTTAACATTTGTACATACTGTAAATACCTAGTATTTGTAAAAGAGTGGAATAAATTTCTTTTGTTCGAGTACTGACTATCATTGACTATGGTAGAAGCATCTATTTAAACTCTCTGAAGGTGAATGCGAGTTGGTTTTGTACTCCAGCTAGCCGAAGCATTTTCGAATTAATCAAATTGAATTTATATATTTTTTATGGCTTGAAAGTCTGAAGCTATAATGAATCAGTTCTCATAAAGACAAGCCTTTAATTCAACAGGACCTGACGGAAAATACCCATTGCAACGCTCATAATGAAAATCAAACATAATATTTAAATATTCCTAGTACCTATGTGAGTGATGGAAATCTCTTTTCCTATTTGTTATTCTAAATTCATTATGAAATATAATTCTGGTCTAGATATGAAACAATAAATTTAGATTTTGTGATGTATGTTAGCTGAAAAATTTTCAGGGGTAAATTTCAACTATAGTGTTTAGTGGTGGAAACCATACACTGAAGAAATTTCTCCAACCTTTTGTAGAAAATATGTTTTATTCTAAAAAACATTAAGTATGGCAACATGGAACAAATCTTCTTATTGGATCTTTTCAGCACCGAGTTGGATATAGGGAAATCAGAAAATTTGAACAAAATTTGATCGATTCGTTGTTCATTTGAAGAATACTAAGGATAATTACTTTTTTTATGAAATTTCAACACCCTCTATAGGTTTTGAACGAGACAAAATTTGAAGAAATAGTAAAGTAAGAAAATGTTTTCCTCCACCTCATAAATCAATGGTTAAAATCAATGTAGTGGTTAAAAACTCACCCTGTATACACCTTCTCTACAGTTTGAGAAATTTATCGAATGTTACGAATGACGTCAAAATTTTATCTGTATATTCTGTTCTGATTGTTATGTTTATCTGTTATTAAGAGAATTAGTTATGCGCTTGGAAGAAATGTGTAAGATTGTTTGTTGTTTATTAATTATATATGTTTTTGGGCCATTACAATTTTTTTATCGCAATGTTTCTGAGTACGGTAAAGGAGTTATGGAAGGAGCGCAAATGATCCTGTCTGCACGTTAGTGCTTTTCTAAATTTTTCATACAATTACTGATCTTCGTGAAAAATTTCCTTTTTCATTCATTTCATCGGTAAAATTTCCAAGAGGCATTAATGATGAATAGCTACCCTCAAACAAAAAAAAAATTAACTGGCATCACAATCCATCCTATAATTTTCCCCGAATTACTTTTCCATTAATACTTAACGATTGCCTGCAATGAAAGCAATCAACTTCCTCCCAATAACAGAGCATGTACACTCCACTCACCTCTTTTCTATTTCTTCCCATGCGTCTAACTCAATTTATCTTCGGGGTTATTAAAAATTTCCACGCCCTCTCAGATCCAGCCTTGAGCTGCAGCAAGGGGGAGCGACAGACGAAAAGATAGATTGGAAAGCGCTTACTTCGCAATGTAACGAACAGTCATCGCAGGAAACGGTTCTATATTCCTGGCAAGTTTGGTTCTGCTCAGGCGAATCGGAGTACGTGATTAGTTTTGTAAGAACTACATAACGATAGCTTACTACGTTCACGAACTGTCCGATGGTATTCCATAGGAAATTTATAATCTTTCGGAAAGATTGATGTTGAGATATTGTTGATGATGGAGCTCGTGTTGAATGATCGTTTGGGCTATTACCATCATCTATTGTGGATGTAATGTTTTCCGACGTTTCGATAGACATCTTCTATCTTTATCAAGGAGGAAAAGTAAAAAACCTTTTGAAAATTATCAATTTTCAAAAAGACAATATTGACAGAAGTCATGACAGAAAAGGAACGATGTTATATACTCATCTGTGATATGATGATCTTCAATCAACTGGTCATCAGTTTTAGGTTTCATTGAATAGGCTGTCGCTCATGATGTTGTTTTTTCTGATTTTCACATGGACAACTTGCAAAAATATCTAAAATGACAATTTTAGTTTTACACTTCTTGAAAGTATCACTGATACCTTTATTTATCCTAGAAAACACCGTATTCCTTGATGAATAAGAGAAAATTTTTCATTCTTGGCATAACATCAAACAATTAAAAAAGAACTACAGAAATATTAATCAAAAAATGAAATAGAATATCTACGACACATGTGCTTCGAGATTTGTGTATAACACTTTTCTCTCATCAGGCATTCATATTTTATCAACAATAATTTTAACAATTCTTGGTTAAAACTTACTTGTGAACTGCCGCTTACGAAATGAATGACCATGCTACTTTGAAATCAGTTGATATACTAAAAACTAAAGTCAAATATAAGCATAGAGTATTAACTCGCTCAACAAAGTCGACACAGAAAATTACAACTGCATTCTATGATATTATGAAGAATTGAGTTTATTACAATATAACAGAATAAAATTGACTTAAAATGGAATTCTTCTCATAATTCAAATTATTCAATTGAATGTTCAATTGAAAAATTTGGACAATTTGAGTTTGCAACTGAATTCCACCTGAATAGCATGACCTGTTCATAAATGGTTCAGAAAAGACTGAATTTTTCACGAAAACCAAAACCAGGAATTTCTTATGAAAATTCAGAAATAAGATGTTTATTGAGCGTTTTATTAGAGTTCAATTGAATCTGCCATAGTTATTTATCGCTTATATACTTACTGAAGAAATTATTATTCCCTTTGATCTTGGGATTCATATTTGTGAAATGTATGAAATTCTGGAGCAGAAGCCTTTCCAAATCCGATAAAAAAATTGTTGAGTATGTTTACATGATAATAAATAATCAACATATTTGGTTACATGGGATATCGAAATGAGTGTTCCGGAGAGTTGTGAGATGTGGAGCAAATCAGTAAGTACAGCAGATGCTAAAGATGGGGAAGCGAATGTGCAGGACTCGAAATCCAGCGGTGATGACCGTAATAAAGAGAGTTCGCGATTGCACAGGGTCTCTCCATGGAGCGAGACAACTGCTACCCACTGGACTCCGTCATTCAAACGCCCTTGATGCAGATCCTAGAAAATCACACACTAGCCTCATTCGGGTTCAAATTCTGACTGTTCCAGAACCATAAGAATTATGCGCATTTCAGTGTTCGGTGTTCGGGTTTTCTCTGACTAATTTCGAACCGAGTAGTCCGATGTTCGGGTTATATCAGGATTTTTTTCTGATTATTTTCCGACGGTTCTGGGACTATCCTCAGGACCACTTTAGGATTTTGTCGTGAACCGCCTTAGGAGGGAGGAGTTAACTAATTTCTTTCGTAATTTGAAATGTTTGAATTTTATCTGCATCCGTTAACAGATATGAACAAATCTAAACATAGATGGTTTCAAATCGTGCATAAATTGGTGTTAAGTTAAATGATTATTAATTAATATTATAAAGGGTTTTCAGGGGCAGGATTATGAGTTTTCTTGATTTCCTTGAGTTGTCCAATTAAAATTGCAAGAACTAGTACAACTTTATTTATTACAATGATTTAAGTTTTCTAAATAATCATTTCGAATTCTTTAACTATTTTAAGTATGTAAAAAATTGGTTTATTAAAAAAATTTTTTCAGCTCTCGTCAACAAATTGGCAAAATGTGCATTATGATTCATTATTGACATATTCATTAATCTATTTGCTTTTCTTTCAATTTATGGCTTATATGATCAGGAGGATTAAATTGAAATTTTCTGCTGTAACCGATTCAAATAGTCTTACGAGTTTGCGCATTTTGCCATATTCAACTTGTTCGGATTATTCTCTGACAAATTTTGGACCAAATATTCAAATTGGTTCGCTGTTCGGGTTATCAGTTCAGGATATTTTGCGGACTACAAATGCTACCAACCCTTAAACAACGATCACTTGAAAACGCAATATGTGGTAAATTCGTAATTTTAGACGAGAAATAAATCAAGATTTCCCTTTGCATCAAAGTTTACTACCAATTGAATTAAAAGCTCCTTTTAAATTAACAATTGAAAACCATTATATTCAAAAATATAATGTGCGCATGTATCTAGGTATATTTCAAAAATTCAAATTTTTAATGAAACGAAATGAGAATCTCAGTTTATTTATCAGTATCCTGATTATCAACGAAATTCTTAGCGAACTTTTTCTGTTTGAGAGTTTCGTCTTCATGAAATTGTTTTCCATAGTTAGAATAATGTTTTGTTGTGATGATAGATCACTAGTGTACCCATGCCGAAACAGAACAGATATTAGTTCTATAAACAATTTTTCTAATATAAGGCACCAAGAAACTATCAGAATAATCAACAAGAATGATCATGTAAACAAGAATTTTCCTTCCGATACAAAAACTATAGAGCAATGCTCGATTTGAAGCACTGATGCCAAACTATATAGATTACCATAACAGATTCATATAAACACATACACATACAAAAAAGAATTTGAAGAATTAATTTCAGCACTCCCCCATAGGTCTGGACAAGGTCAAACACTCACATGAAAAGCTGAAAACTTTACAGATAATCAAACACAATCCCTTTACCATCTTGATATACCAATTGTTTACATTTAATAAATAAAAACAACCAGTTTCTTCAAAATCCATTACATTAGTGTTCGATCCCTTGTGTAATTTATCAAACAGATTTCAGGGTTGAAATGAGTTGCCTTTCAACCATCATTCAACATATATGTTGAGATATCTTCACCCACTTTACTATGATTGTCAATCTTCAATACTTTTGTCGATTGAAATAAACATTCTTTCGTTTTGAATCCAATTCTTGAAAGTTAAACATACCCCAATAAACAAATTTTAGGAATCGACAATCGTGAAACTGCAAATATGACAAATCAAAATTCTGTTATAATGTAATAAAAAGAGCATTTGAAACTTTTAAATCAGTTGATTGAATAGAATCACAAGAATAAACACATATATTGCTATACATACTGTCTACTATTTCTAATATCGAAATTGATTTGCTGAATTATACTTTGCAATCATTGTTTCATTGTTTTTTAATAAGTTCCAGTATCTTACAAAAAATAGCTCTGAAAAAAAAATGGGAATGGTTTGATTATTGCAAAAAGTAGCACTACGGAGTACAATGACTAGATTTTACGCATGGATACACTTGGTGATATTTTGGCATTATTAATTTTGAGTAACTGTTCAACCTCTCTGCATATTTTTCTGTACACTCCACAAGAGAATATCCATTTTGTTGCAGGTTATACCGATGTTTATCTTGAAGTAAGCATTAACGATAATTGGCCACTATTCTTTCTAACACCCATTGTATCAATTCTCCATTCAATGGGGAAGAAAATATCACATAGTCTTATATTCTCTAAACATCAGGTACAAATAATTCTTCTTTCCATCTTATTTAGTCATTCATTTTTATGGATTGTGAGATTAAGAACTCCAAAATAAAACTCGACTCCCAACCACAATTAGTTTTGTCTCTTATTCCTAATGCTTCTCTTATTTATTCACACAGTTAGTGAAAGCCTGGAAACAATATAATTAACGTATTAATACAGCTTATTACAGAAACATCACTACTTACCTTCATACAAGATATTATTTGTCAAAAATTTGAAAATGAAAAAACAACCAAGTGCTTGAATGTTGTTGTCTGGCAGGCGCAAATAAACAAAGAACCTCGAAAACTGTACCTATCTCTCTCCATTTTTAATCCTCATTTTGCTGTTCGGGTTCTGCATTTCTCTGATAATTTTCTGACAGTCCAAGAACGGTCCAAAAATGATCCAAAAATCCTCAGCTATTACGCATCAGTTCTGCGCACCCTGAGGAGTGTCCAAGAACAGTCAGGAAAATACGAACCCGAATGAAGCTACTGTTCATATAAAAAGTATTTCCAGTATCAGTAATCGTAATACGAGTGTTGCCTTCAATATTTCGGGATTGGAAAATTTTAGTGTTGCAATCGGCCAACTGACTATCGTAAAGCTTAGCATTTTTGAAGTTATACGTAGTCAGAACGTTTTGATATACGAGCGCTAATTGTGTTGTTTACAGTAACTTAAAAGATTCATCTCGTCCAAAAAACGGAATTCCAAGTCGAATTTGGTGAAGGTCGTCCAAAATCTGTTGTTGGTCTGATTACCATTGATGCTGTGCGCATTGCGAGATCGTCATGTGACCTATTGTGAGATTGAGACCACCTTAGGCATTAGTGGGACCAGCATACATTCAATATTGCAATATTAAACATTTGACTGTAATAGTAATTTACGTAACAAGTCCGGAAAATAGGGTTTTTTTGGACGAATAGACAAAATTCTAGGACGAGCGCAAGCGAGTCCTAGAAGTCTATGAGTCCAAAAAAACCATTTTCGGGCGTGTTGCGTACAATATTTTTTCGGCAACCGTCTAGAATAACAAATCAATGAGACGACACATTTCTTTTTTATATATTTTAATTCTTATTTAAATTAAACAGAACAGAAAATATCACATATTAACAGAAACATTCTAATTCTTATTTATATTAATATTTATATTAAAATTCGAGCAATTACTGATATTGAAGGGATTCAATTTGTTTGAAATGCCTGGTATATTTAAATTCCTTTTGTTGAAGCCACAACAAGATGGCAAAGTTTCCGTTTCGCATCGATTATTTTCTTCTGGTGATTTTTGAATGGTCTTGGCAATTTTAATTTTGTTTTCAAGGGAATTATCTATATATCCTTCAGCCACATTGGTAGACTTCCAGCCACCGTGTCTCTTCAAATTTGTGATGTTTCCACCATTGTCAGCAAATAACGTCGCCGAAGTTCGACGAATGCTATGGCCTGTGTAATTTTAGGATTGGGTAAATGTAAAAACTCTGCGATTTTCATTCCGAGACTCCCGAAAGTGTGGATACCAACAGGCTGAATCGAACATTTTCCTTTTTGTAATTCACGAATAATCTGTTGTGTGGAGTATGAGATGGCCGTAAAGATAAATATTGTCTATACAACAGCAGGTTTTCTTGCCCAATTACAACAAAAGTTCTCTCAATATGTGTTTTGGAATCCGGTATTTTCACAAGCAACATGTCTTCCTTATCGTTTATTAAATCAATCGACATTTTTGTCAGTTCTTCTCTTCTGCACGCGCCGGCTAACCCAATAATTGTTGCTACCTGAAAAGTAAGTTGATACTTTTATATCCTACAATCGTAATATTTTGTTAAAATCACCTTCAGCATTAGATATGTATCATTATCCGCTTCTCTAATGAATTTGCTGATCTGTTCACTGCTGAAAACTTCTGATTTTTTGGCTTTGTAACCAACATTCTTCCTTTTAAGAAATGCGAGAACTTTTGGGAAAATGGCTATGTTCACATTTTTCTTTACTAAAATGGTACTTTTCAACATAGAGTACATGCTCCACAGAGTGGAGGATTTGACTGTTTCTGATTTATGCGCCAAATAGGCCAACATTACATCCTCTGTTATAATTTTGCATTGCTTCATCTCCATCCATTTCGTGAACGAATCATACACGTTTTCATACCTTGATTTTGATTTTTCAGGCAATAATTGTGCTGTAGCAGCGGCTGCTATATTGGAAATTTCCCAAGGCACATTTTCATTGTCACTATCACTGCTGCTTTCCATATTTTAATGCGGATTGGGATTGCGATCAGAAAACATGCAAATTCTTGACAACTAATTTTATATGAACTGTCAGCCGTTTTCTCAGTGCTATGGTAACTTCATTTATCAAAAATATACCTACCAAGATTTTCATATTTACTATGATCAAAACGACGTGATTCTTCCCGGCCTAGTCCGGGAAGTACGTACTTCCCGGACTAGGCCGGGAAAGGCTTCTTTCTCAAAGAAAAAGCGTCCGGAAAGTGGGTACTTCCCGGACGGTTGCCGAAAAAAAAAATTTGTTCGCGTTGGATCCCACACAATTTGTCAATCGCTCAAAAATACGATCGCAGTGCTACGAATCACGTCCATGACATCGAGACAGGACATAAATCATGGATTTACACGAATGAGTCCGAAAGTAAATAACAGTCAACTGTCTCATTCCTTAAAAAATTTTAAAATAGCAAATGGCATATAGACTAGCGACAAGTTCTGAAATCTACCAAATAATTAACTTATTTTTCTATCAGATTTATTTACTTCCAGGAAAATATCTTTTGAGGACATCGGGACGAATATTCAGATTTCATTTTTATCTATTATTCATAATAACTTCTTTAACATTTGCAATTGACCTCAGGGTATCAACAATAATATTTATGCATGTTTCACGAATTGAACATGAAAATTTATTCCTTCAAAGTTTTTGGTTGAAATACGTTCGAGACTTGGGGAAATAATTTTCAACGAACAACAGAATATTTGAGTCTTCAATTAATTATTTATAAAATAGGATCCGAAAAAAAGAGGTCATAATTCATTTCCACGGTTTAAGTATAGAAAATTCCATTATCTTTTTTCAACCAGACATTAAACACCGAGCCCACTTTCAAGGCTTGCTTGACAAATACCTTTATCCTGAATGGACTCTAGCTAATGACCTTATTGTGACAGTATTTGTACCGATGCACACACGGGACAGCATCGCTTCAAAAAGTGACCGTGGGCGAAGGCCCTTAGTGTTTTCGTTGAGACCATGAGCTCCGAACAGTGCCCGTAAACAAAGCGAACACAGCCTAATTCCTTGGCAGTGCCCGAATCAACTTCGATCGGACTTCCATATGTGGAGCGCGAACTTCACCAAGCTCTGTAATTTACGTGACTATTAAATTTTCTTTCATGAGATCCTGTGGCTTTGTTTGAAATGCTCTTTTTATGGGAAGAGGCAGATGTAGATGTTCCTCTTTCGTTTTTATTCAACGAAGCATGAAATATTGCTTTGGGGGTAGAAGGAGAAAGGCAGTTCAGGAATCAATCCGGTTTTTTGGGGTGAGGCGCTTTTGACGTTTGCGTCCGAACTTTTCTTTAATGTTTTACGAGGCTTGTTACAGATTCGCTTCCGACATTTTCTTTATTGGAAAATGATTGGTTGAAAGCCGACGAGAAATCGATATTTGGAAGAATTACCAGCTTGGAGTCGTAGAAATAATAAAAAAAAATGTAGTTAAGCACTGACGTGGAGTCAGGTGCTATTGCGCGTTTGTACTAAATTCTCTTCCCAGATTCTAAAATGGTGTGATACTAAAATAACATCTGCGACAATTGTAAAAGAATCAACAAACATATATTTTGAAGTGAAAATAACCACTCACAGTTTATGTTTTGATTGTTCCGTAGCTCAAACTCCCTTCTCAAGAAATGGACCAGAAGAATGCAGTGGCGGCCGCTTAGAGGAGGCAGAGGAGACCGGGCCTCCCTTAATTTTTTCTGCATTATATTTAATTCTGAATTCAAGTTCAAGTAGAGAATAATCACATTTCTGTATCTGCATATTTTCTATGATTCTATCTGTAAATATAAATACATTCATATTCATATTCATACATTCTCCGCAACACACACTACAGCGTAGCGAATTAACCGCTGCACAAAGGGTGCGGAGGCCCAGCTCCAGATTCATTAGAATGTAAAATTTCAAACTTTTTCAAATGAATGATGCATCGACCACTCACACAGCCCGTAAACCACGCGCCGGACGCCCAGCTCCGATGACCCGAATGAACCTCGGCTATCGCCGATCGCGATCGACATCAGCTGTAGTTTGGATTCTTCTTCCCTTATCCCCCCTTTTTATTAGCACCAGTAATATTTAATTGTTTCAGCGTGCGGTTTGTGGTTTTGTGGTAACATTTTTCGGAAAAGTTTGTAGGTAACCCTGCTCAGATTTATATATCTAAGCAAGAAAAATGGGAACGGAAACGAGAAGCGAAAATTATAATGAAAGTAGTGAACTTAAAGTAACGGATTATATTATTTTATATATTTTGTATATTTTGTTTTGAATAAAAAATTCAGCCAAATACCTTACGATGACAAAATTTTTATAACTAAAATAAAAAAGATACCTCGGCCAGCTATGCCAAATTTAATTGTTAATTCTATTCATAATCGTTCGTTCTGTGTTCAATGGTACAATAAATCCGACTGGTTGACAGAAAGCACAGTTCGGAGTAAATTATTTTGTTGGTTTTGCTTACTATTCTCTGATGATTCAGAAAACATTGTTCGGTCAAAATTAGCTTATTATGATTTAAAAAATTTACCCAAGTCTATTGAAAGACATAGCAGATCTAAAGCTCACTTAGGGGCATCAATTAAATTCAAATTATTCGGAAAACTCAATATTGTAAATTCTCTTAATGAGGGTCATAAAAAAACCATTATAGATCATAACGAAAAGATCAAAGAAAATAGGGATATTCTGTAAAGACTGAAGATAGTGGCATACTTATATTTTTTGCGTGGCCTCGGGCCTCCTCTGATTGAAATCTCACGAGCCGCCACTGGAAAAATGTTAATATTTGCTATAGAAATAGATATCTTCTTTCCAGCGGGCTCTTGTTTTCTGAACTTCCGTGGTAATTAGGTACGAAACTGTATGTTCTTGTATGACTTTAATTTGAAAATCTATTTGACAAATTTGTTGAAAGATTCTTCGAATATTTCAATTATTGATCCTTCATAAGTATCGATCGATGAACTCACTGACAATCGTAATCTAGAATTCTCCATGAAATAAATTTTTTCAATAATTAAAAATATTGAAGAAACCTAGTTTCAAAAGATGGGGTAAGACAATGTTGAATTTCAAGAATATCCTGGATATCAATCACCTTGATGCACTTCCCAAATTTGGTGGATCTCTGATGATTATCTTTCGAGATGTTTGTAATTTTTTCATTATTTTCAAGCGTGACCATTTTCACGGGAATTTGCGAACCCATTAATTTCAACCTCATTGAAATATCTTCTAAGTTCCAGATTGATTTTTTATTATTTATTATTTGATATTTTAGGATTCATTGAGCAGCTTGAATTTTAGATGCTCATTACTTCTGAATCATTCTAAGATTCGGTCCAATAAGGAACTTCACCGAGATATTTGTACAACTAACCTATGCTGAAAATATGGCAACTGTAGCTCATCATGATAATCATATATCATCATGATATCTTGAAAAATATGGCTAACTCATAGCTTCTTACGTTTGAACTTTCATTTTACAATTTTTTGGTTAGCAAACAAAAATGAAATTCAAGGATGTTCAGAATATCATTAACCTCCATACACATACATAATCTTGTGGATCTCTGTTTGATATCTTATGAGATATCATGAACTGAAAAAAAATTGCGGAATCTTTTTT
The DNA here is from genome assembly GCA_030674115.1 of Micraspis discolor. Taxonomy (NCBI): domain Eukaryota; kingdom Metazoa; phylum Arthropoda; class Insecta; order Coleoptera; family Coccinellidae; genus Micraspis; species Micraspis discolor. Next base: position 2,718,800 of record JARTUT010000876.1, on the reverse strand, counting down.
TTATATAGTAACATGACGGTTTCCAAGAAATTTTGCAAACCTATTTATGTGCAGATGACATCTTAATCATCGCAGATAGCTTGGAAGACCTACAAGCAACTATGACAATAGTACTAGAAGTATGTTAGAAATATGGGCTCGATATAGAACTAAAAAACCAAATATGTGGCGATAACCAAAAATGACAACACATAATGCTCTGCCAATTTAAAAAATCAGTATAGTCAATACATGAAAATATCAGGGAATCATATTAAATGATGAATGCGAGTACTCATAAGAAATAAGACAGCGCATATAAAAGGCAAGGGCTTTTTAAATGTTATTCCTTGACAATGACGAACAAACTGTGACTCCTACGCTGCTATGTCTTGTTGATCTTACTTTATTTAGCAGAACCATGGATCCTAACTAAAACTACCATGTGGCGGCTGACAGCATTTGAGATGTGGATATATTGCAGAATCCTGCGGATATCTTGGGTGAAACATGTGACCAATGAGGAAGTTCTTCGAAGGGTGACGAAATCCAAGGTGATGTATAAATTTCCTAAAAGTCATAACCACAACGGTAACAATACTATATGGCCCAACTCAACAATGCCATACATTTACTGGCATATCTTAAAATATAGGTGATATAATAGATGCAAAATAGCACAGTTAATTCAAATTCCAAAAGACAGAAAACATATGAAAAAGATTGTACTCATCCAAAACGATGTCCGGTGGTGTCAACTGAGGGTGGCCTCCAAAGGACAGGTCACAATTCAACCTTCCTCCCGGCTGTCAAGGGCCTACAGCAGGGACGATAGGAGGGTTGTTCTATTCTGATGTGAAGGTGGTTCTATTCCAGTGGAATTCTAGGTGTGTAGAAGAATCAAACCTCAGATTATAGGTTGAAGAACTGTGAGAAAATAACGTCGTTATGGATGTAAACACAAGCCCAAGATGGTGGTTGGCGTATTCCAGAATATTCTACCAGAGTGCAGAAGTTTATCCCGTACAAGACGGAAATTTCACTGAGTTTCAAAAAAACTCAAAAAAATGACAAAATACACAGCGAAATTCAATTGGTTGACTTTCTCCAATATATCCGACACAATGGTCAATAGAAAAATATTCCAGGTATGGACGAAGGTCGTGACAGCTACACTCGAGAATTAATAATAATCATTTCTCTTCTTTTCCATATGACAAGAAACGGTGTTTCCGGAAGCGTGAAATGTTGGTTGCCTAATTGATCTGAAGACGGAGGCGATATTAAATAAACTGCGCGCCAAAATTAAGATTCGCCAGAAATAACTCGAACAAAATATCAACCCTTTCGCGACATCCCCGATAACGCTCCAAATATCTCTCAACCCTGAGATACAACCTTTATAAAAATAAATAACGTAACAAAATGACAAATGATATGGTTCATTACAAAAAATATTACTGGGTAAAATCCTAAGCAATCGTGGCCCAGACTGCAAGAGGATTTCTTGACTGGAAAATCTAAGTAGAGTGATATTTTACACAATAGTTATCTCAGTTATTATTGGTCGTACGAAAGAGTTTGAATGGGCGGATTTGTAGTATTTTTAATGAGCATTCATAATACAATACAAGGAATACATAAACACATAGTAAACCTGAAAATTTTATGTAAACTCATATTTTCTAAAATGGTACAGCCTGTATTTTATTTTCCTTATCGGTGAAGCTTCTTCTTCTTTCTGATTTAAAATATATATAAAATATAGGTTTTTTATCAAAATCTAAGGAAGCTGTAGAATGCTACTCAAGAATGCTGTATTAATTTATATCGAAGTTACCATGGATAATAACACGACTAAGTTTTCCTGTTTGACATTTCATTTGAATTATGAATTGAGAGTTAAAAATTATATATTCTGTGGGAGAAAACTTGATATTGTCCCAGTTTTTATAAAAACGAATCACAACCGACGCTTGACGCGCCTTATATAAATAAACATTTACGAAATAGTGTGTTAATAGCCCGGAAAACCTAGGACTATTTAAGGGAATGAAAATCAAGAATTAAATAATTTTCTTTATTTTCGAGATAATCAATTCATTACTTCACATCTTCTAGAAAATTCAAGTAAGTCCATACGTGATTGCAGTAGAGATTTGCAATATTCATACACCAAAGTGCAAACTATTCAAAAAAATATCATAAGCACGATTTTAAATATACCAAATTTAGATTTTTTAATAATATTTTTGAACCTATAAATCCAGTTTTAACACGGCTAATCAGCCTTATTAATAAATTCACATTACAGGGCAGCGGAAACTTCCAGAAAAATTTTACCATGCCAGAGATCAGGACGACAGACTATTAATGAGTGCGACATCGTAAAAAATAGCATAGGAAAATTGTTTTACCTTGGATCTCTAATAGGATCTGGAGCTCCATCGAAATCAAATTGAGGCAGAAATTGATATGCTTCCTTTCAATATTTTACGAAATATAATTTGGCAACAAAATGGAGCACTAGATCATAGTGTTATACTTCAATGAAAGATTCCAAATGTAGATTGGCCGAAACGGGACCCCGACTTGATTGAACATTTACCGATTGTGTGTAGAACTGAGTAGAGTACGTTTTGAACAGTTAATTTGATTTTTAGTTAATAAATAAATAAAATATATATCGGTTGTTTTATTATCCATGTTTTGCTTGATATTAAGAAACCGCATCGTTGTCGTGTGGTGTTCCTCAGATGTAGAATATCTTTAATTTAAAAAAAAACTGCAGGAGATAACCTCAACAAAGATATATAATTATTTGAAATCAGAAGAAAGAGCTTTACCGATTAGGGAAATTGAATACAGGCTGCCCATAAAAAATACTACAAATTCGTCCATTTTTCATACAACCCATTTTGAGTCACATAGCTATTGGGTAAAATATAAACAAAAACCCTGTACATGGTTCTCTTCAACAACCACAGGGCTTTTCAGAGCAGTCGTTATTATGATCACGATAGCCAGAATCATCGCCAATATTCGGACGGGATAGAAGAATTCATTTTAACATTATCCAAATATATTCCGAGTAAGAAATTGATCGGATGAATATCTCGGCAGTTATCGAGGAGACCAAATTTCAGATGCTTATAGATGCTGATGGATTTGGTCCAATAATGAATTTGGCCGAGATATTTGGACAACTAACCTCTTCTCATCTCCTTCTGATGATTGAGAGTATAGTGTCAGGCAGCCTGGGTTACTCAAGTTTAACCCCAGATTCTTCATCAGGAAGACAAATTCGATGGAGACAATTGTCGATCCGATATTCGAAAATTACATTGATTTGGGCAAATTAAATAGCTTGCTGGTCTACAAGTTTTCAAACTAGAACAACCGCCCAAAAATTGACATTAACTGTTTATACACTGTGAGGAAGTAATTCCCTTATTCCTCTCAATTCTTAATAGGCACCCCATCTCAACGTTTTTATTGACAGAGTCGGAGGAATGTCTCGAAACTTTATGACACCTCGCACGTATGCGAGAATATCTACAATCGTAGTCTATGCCATTAAGGAGGCCAACTCGCCAACTTCGAAATCCATCAACAAACTTCCTGCACGTCTCAATCTTCTCAACACTCGGAAATGTAAACTTGAAATTGGCTTTTAAAACCTACAGCATGGCACTTAGCACATAAATTATACCCATTCCGTATGAGCATATACGATAATGCAGTCTGAACACTGGAAGATTTCCTATTCATGAATTCGGATTAGTTCGACACAAAGGCGCTACTTCAGATATGTAGATAAACTTACAGCTGTGTAGAAGCACGACAGTTCTTTACGTACAAAAAACTGAGAGACGCTTACCTATATGGAAAATGTAAAACCTGTTTTTCTCTTTAATCTCTATGCATGATTTTCTGTCGGTAATCTATAGATACTTTTTATCAATGGGGTAAGGATGTCGAACAGAAAAGCTATATGTGAAGCTGAAACTCATCCTACGAGGGGTTCTTTTATATGTTTCTGTCTTCGAAGAATTCATCTTGTCCAATAAATGGAATTAGCTCGTGAGATTAACTTTTGACCTCAATTATCAAGACAAGAGTCAATTGATGAACATAAATCTTTATATGTCCATGACACAGCAGCTTATTACACTGTAAAAAACTGGTATAACAATAATAATAATAAATCTCTCATTTAATATTATGTGCTATACATAAAGTGTCAAAACAAAACGAAGTATTCAATTATTAACACAATCTTTTAGAAATATGGTTTCAATTCAACCAAGAAATCCTAAAACTTTTTTTTAATACTAAAATTCAATTCCTTTTCTAAGTTGTTTGGAAGTCTGTTGAAAAATTGAAGATTACTGTACAAGACCGATTAAACTCATTTTAAACATATATCTGATCACTCTCTTCTGTATAATAAACAGCTTTTTACTTCAAAGCTTTTTCCTCAAAACATAAACCCATATCTTAATAAATATTGAAAATTAGCAACATGAATCGTCACAAGTTCCATAGTTACATACAAAGGGACGTTTTTAAGTTTGTGGAATGGGGGGTAAGAACAAGAAATTAATATACAAAATTATTTTTCCATTTCAATATATTCCAACTGTGACATCTTTAACTTCTTGGTTGGTGGTGTGCTCGTTTATCACTTGACTGTCTGAAGAATTCACAATAGCACCTATGTACTGCTTCACGTTCTCCTTTTTCGAAATGTTGCGGAAAACGCAACACAAAGATTAACTTTTTCAACAATTTGCTCAAAGTCAATAATTTTAATAATAATAATAAAAATAATAATAAGGCTTTATTTCCAACAGGCTAGATTGCCCAGTTACAGGAAAAATACATAATTGAATAGAACAGTAATTGAAATATTCAAACACATCGATATTACTACAAACACATGAGTGCAAGTTGATTCAACATAAGGATATCAAAAAAAGAACCAATATATGGTGAATAACAGTGGAATATAAAGAAAAAAAATATATATGCATATTCAGCCGGTAACAAAAATTCACCAAGAGAAAAAAAGTTAACAATGAAAATTGCAAATAATCACCATTATTACATAGCAACAATGACTTGCATACACTTACAAAAACAAACTGAATTCTACTTCATCAACGTCCATTCAACCTCAGAACCCTACTTATCTCTGAGAACGAATCATGGTTAATATCGCAATTCTCAGATATATCATTAAATATGGAACACATGAATCTCACAGGGGACTGAATAAGTGAATTCGTCCTAGGCGTATCCATGGCGAAGCACTGCTGAAATCTAGAGGACATCCGGGGGACACGGAACCCAACAGAGGAGAGAAGTGCTGGGCAATCAACAAGACCGTGCAAAATGTTGTACAAAAACTTTAGGGATAACATTCTTGCACCCATTTCAAGAGACCGAGCTCCGAACCTTTCGAGTAACTCATCTTGATCAAATCCTCTAGCTGGATAGACGCCGTCTTCTCTCCAAACCAACTACTTCAGAAACCTTCGCAAAATTGACTCTAAATACTTCTTATGTACCCTATAAATAGGATGCCAAATCATGAAACCAAATGTCAATCTACTCCTTATCAAGGAATCAAACAAACGAATGAGGGTTTCTGTGCTGCTGAAATGACGGGCATTTCTAACAATACATCCGTAGGTCCTAGATGCAGTCACCATAATATTACTCATGTGCGGGACGAAGCTCAAACGCTGATCAAATATAATACCAAGATCCCTGGTCTCAGTCACTCTTGTGAGAACCGAGCTACCAACCGCGTAGTGCACAATGCTTCGGTTCCTTGAAAAGGAAAGCACACTGTATTTCACAACATTCAAGCACAGCCGGTTGGCAGTACACCACACAACCAAAGCGTTCAGTGCATTCTGCAGGATAACACAATCCGACCAATCAATAATCCTTTTAAACAATTTGAGATTATCGGCATACATTAATTTGTCAACCGCCAAGCAGTCCAATAAATCGTTAACAAAAAGCAGAAACAAAAGAGGTCCCAGGTTAGACCCCTGTGGTATGCCGGATGTAGCAACATAGTCACCAGAACGATGACACTCGAACTGAACAAACTGACGTCTTCTGTGAAGATATGATCTCATCCAAGACACCAAGCTGTCAGAGAAGCCCACTCTAGCTCCGAGTTTCCGCAACAAAAGATCATGATCCACTCGATCAAATGCCTTCGCGAAATCGGTATACACCACATCGACCTGTGCACCATCATCAAGGCTCTCGAATGCAAACTGCGCGAAAGTTACCAAATTCGATATGCAAGATCTACGCGTCATAAATCCGTGCTGTTCCATGTGCAGTTGCTCCTTAACCATTGAATATATATTATTGTATAAGATGATCTCGAACAATTTCGCAAAGTTTTACAATATACATATCGGCCTATAGCTAACATGTGAAGTTATATATATATATATATTCTTTTGAACTTTTGGCTTACAATATTTAGTTAGCAAATAATAAAGCTTATAGATCAGGGGTTAGTGATGGGGTATCATACTTGCGCTAGAAACAGAGGAGTTCCGTCTGAATAGCATGCTATTGGTACGACCATGACATGTTCTCAAACGAGTAAGAACTGTCCAAATTTTTCTTGGAAGATCAAAACCAGGAATATTTTCAGAAGGATCAGAAACGTGATGCTTATTGAACATTTCGTAAGAGTTCCACTCAGTCTTCCATAATTCTTTATCACTTATGTTCATATTGAAGAACGTATTATACCAGAATGGTTTACGTGACTTCAATCTTGTAATTCTATTGGAATGATATTTGCTCCAAGAATTCAGAACTGCAGTCTATCTACGAATATAGGGAGGCACAATGTTAGACAAAGCTGGTAACCAACGAACCGGTGTGGATCTTATGGTGCCAGTAATTATTCTCATGGATGTATTCAATTGTGCATCGATTTTTTGTGTATGTGTACTATTAAACCAAACAGAGCAATAATACTCAGCTGCAGAAAGGACTAGGGCTAGAGATGCTGTGCGAAGAGTGGAAACATCAGCACCCCAAGATGATCCAGTTAATTTCTGAAGAATATTATTCCTAGTTTCAGTTTTAGGCTCAGATCATTTAAATGAGCCTTGTAATTGAGAGATGAATCTATTTTAAATCCTAAGTATTTTGGATAGAAATTATGTTCGATAGTAGAATAATTGAAATTTACAGCTAATTTCCTATATTTTTCATGATTATTCAGATGGAAACAAGATACCTCTGTTTTGTTGGGATATGGACATAATCGTGAAATTATGGATTATCGTTAAGTAAACTAAAACTATAAATGTACCTTGATACACAGTTGCCAACTGAATTTCGATTCCTCATAGCCCCTCTTGATTACAGTACATTGTAACGATACCTAATACGGCCCTCGCTTGCGTGCGCCGACAATGGATTGAAGCGGTAATTAAATTAATCATGAAAGATGTCGCCATCCGTAACACGACAATCACGCCGTAATAACGACAAGGACTTTCACATAAAAAGACACGACGAAAGGGACCGCATCAGAAGATTCGGGAAAAATAGTTTTCTCGAATAATATCGAACCCTCGAACAATATCGAACTCTCGAATATTTTGTAGGGTAAAAGAATGTTCAGGAAATTTCTCGAATTGAGTAATCATCATGATAAATACCAGATGCCTTGGTAGGCAGAGTTGTTTGTAGAAACGTTGCCGACACTTATCCAGTGGTAACTAGTGAATATAGAAAAATATAAATATATATTGGAAAAATTTCTTCCTAAACTCATAAAGTGAAGCAAATAAAATTTAAAACATTTGATACATTCAATATGATATTGAATGAGCAATTCCAAGATATTAAGTTATAATGTTTACTGTTCCATATTGCAATTCAGATATCTTAAAGTCAATCAACTTGAAAATGTAAAGCAGAAATATTTCGTTTAATTTTCATTTGATAAAAAAAAATTGAATAAGGACCAAAATAATAATTCTGTTTAACATTTTCTGATAAACTAGTTATACTAACAGAATAATTTTTAATTATTCAATCCAATCGTCAATTATCGTCAACTAAGAAATTCGTTCTTCGTATTTTGTTTCCGAAAACTGAAACCAATTGGTTAATCGGGAATTAATTAGTACATAATTTATCACCTGATGCATAAATCGCATGGACTCAGGAAACTTACCCTTTATTGAAAGACACATGAATGTCCAAAGACTCTACGTCAAAAAGATTATCCAATTCGTTTTACTCTGTTATAATTTTTTTTCCAATTCCTTCAATTGACTTCCAGTTTCCGACATGGTATTCATGAATGATTCATAAGACTATTGGGCGTAGAAAGCTAGAGCCTTTACTGGTCGGGGAAATAAAATTTCCCAACTATTTCATGCTATTTCTTCAGCACTGCCTCAACAATCACTTGAGATAAACAAAGAAACTCCATTAGCTAGAACTCATCAATTTTTGATGAAATTTGATTATCGGGAAAAGGGTGATTCCACAAAAATAGGTGTTTTCAGCACCTATCATTAAAAAAAAATTAACAACTTACAACGACTGATATGTCTTACACAAATCATTCTTTATGAACCATTTTTTGAGATGAACAATAATGAAAGTCTGAAGAAGATGATAAGTGTCGTCGAAACGTCGATTTAGAACAAAGAGTTTTATTGGTTCCTTTACCCAGAATTGTACAGCAAGTAAAAATTTTTGGGAACGAGAATTTAAATTGCCTAATAATGTAATCTTAACTAAAAAATATGTCTCAAGCAGTGTTCGAATCACCGAATGTTTAATACAAACATCTTAATCTCGAAAATCAATTACCTTGTTTTATATATCTACTACTATGTTTCGTTGAAAGCTGGGTTTGTGCTTATATAATAAATAAAATTTAAATAGAAGTAAATGAAAATAATAAATATATTTGACTTTCAAATTCTGTCCAGAGTTTTTTAGCATCAGTCCCTAGCACTAGATTAAATTTAAAACATCGCACCATAAAAAGTATTGATAGTGAACGACATTGATTTCTTGAATGCTTGCCTGCTGGCTGTATACGTGATAACTTTCAATTTTTCTATAGAATACTCAGATTTTCAGTTCTTTTCGGGATTCTGTTTTTTTGCTTGACACGATTTTGTTCAATTGTTTCATATCGAGTTATTTTTATCATTTTATATTAGCTGAATTTCGGAGTTGATGGTTGATGTTTACATTAGCTCTGCCCGTCTGAGATTTCAGATCTTTTATGATTAGATTGCTAGTTGATTTCAGTGACCCATGGGCGTGCTATAGGTTTTGTTTTTCGACGAAAATTTGTTTTTGTAAATAGTTATTTCCGTTTCTTCGTTTGATATATTTTTTTATAAGAAACGTATATATGTTTTGTTTTGGTTTTGGTCGTTACTAAATCACGGTTTAATAAATATTCGAAATATATACCGGTGTATATACGTGTATACATATATTATCAAATTTTTTTTTGAGTAAGATTGTTGTTAATCCAGTGGCGTGGGTCGAGAAATGGCTTCCTATCGTTACGATATTTATCGATTAGAGAAGGATGAACTTAGATACGAACTGCTTTGCTAGGGGTTTCAAAACTACAGATTCCCAGACTGTTAATGATTTGCGTTCATTATTGAGACCAATTATGAAGTTAGAGAAATCGAACGAGTCGGTTGTATACCCTGATACGCAAGTGAGTTTTTCGGAGGAATTTGAGATCATTTCCGGTAAGCTGGATGACATGAAGGTTCACGTTGGTCAGTCCGGGGTTGATGGATCGCAGTTTTTCACGAGACTCAAGCATTTATTATGGCGATGTGAAAGATTGCATGCTGATAGTGAGGCTGATCGGATGAGATTGGATAAGTTGCGGGAGAGTATTTCGGCTATCTTGGGGAAATTAGAAGATATTCCGATTACTGAAGATTTCTCACACATGTTGTTGCACGGTGATGCACAAAAAGATTCATCGGATGAATCCGATGATGAAATTGGAGCAGCTGCGCCAAGATGTACCTTACCTAGACAGAGCTTAACAGCTTCTTCCTCTTTCTCGCCAAGACCAAACTTGCAAAAGTGGAATGTTCAATTTTCGGGAGACCCAAAGGGTATGTCCGTTCATAAATTTTGGAGAGGATAGACGAATTACGTTCGGCCAGGAATGTTTCTGAAATTCATTTATACGAGTCAGCTACTGATTTATTTACTGGAAAGGCACTGTTGTGGTATCGAGCTAATCGTGATCGTTTCACAGATTGGAAGGGCCTCTCGAATCTTTTGAAGAAACATTATCAGCCTCCAGACTACAGACCTCGACTTTTTAAGGATATTTTGAATCGCACTCAAGATTCGTCGGAATCCATAATCGATTACCTAACTTGTATGAATTCGATGTTTCGTCGATATGGAACTGTGGATGAGGAAATCAAAGTGAACATTATAGTTCGTAACCTTGCTCCATTTTACTCCACTCAGCTACAAGAAGTTTCCACACTTCAAGAGTTGGAGGACGCTTGCCTAATTTTGGAACAGAAAAAGTATAGAGCTGATAATTATGTACCACCAGCTAGAAAGAAACATGGATTTGTGGACCCCGATTTCGCCTTTGTCTCAGTGTCACCGACTGAGGAGGTCTCTGCAGCGACCTTTCCTTCAGCGGGATCTAAAAATACAGTATGCTGGAATTGTCAGAAAACCGGTCACACTCGTCGAAACTGCAAGGAACCCAAGAAAATTTTATGCTATCGCTGTGGGAAGATGGATGTGACTGTCCGCAGCTGCCCAAGCTGTTCTCCGGAAAACGGTCAGAGGAGAAACTGAATTGCCGATCTGTTTCTCCTCGTTGTGTTGAATCGGCAACCTTAGAGAGGAATATTGTTGTTCTGGATTTCATTATCTCACATGCTACGGGTGATAAACGTCCATACTTGGAAGTCTCTGTTCTTGGTCACTCCGTGACTGGATTGCTAGATACGGGCGCTAGTCGAACCATAGTTGGTCAAGCTGGTTACAGTCTACTATTACGCCTGGGCTTGAAATTAACACCGGACAAAGTCAACTGCACCGTGGCGAATGGACAAAATTGCGAAAGTATCGGATTTGTGAAGACACCCATGTGTCTTCAGGGCAAAGTTAAGTGGATTGACGTACTTGTTGTGCCGAGTTTCGCTCACAATCTCATATTGGGGATAGATTTTTGGTTGAAGATGGAGATCGTACCGAACATGAACGAAAGTGTCTGGCACTTCGCGAGCGACCCACTAACTATGGATCTATGCAAGATTGATGGCTCTAGAAATCTTAATACTGAACAAGTTCGCTGCTTGGAGAGTCTTTTAAATAAACATTTCATGAAGATGGGATCTGATTTGGGGTATACGCAGCTCGAGGAACACAAGATTGAAGTGCTGCCTGATACTCGGCCTATAAAACAGAGGTGGTACCCAGTTTCTCCGTCAAGCAGAAAATAATTGACCAACACTTGAACGAAATGCTTGTGAATGACGTCATTGAGCCTTCAAAGAGTCCATGGTCTTCACCAGTATGTCTTGTGGCAAAGAAGGATGGAAGTTACCGTTTTTGCGTCGACTATCGCAAGCTGAACGCTGTTACTAAAAAGGATGCCTATCCTTTGCCTTACATTTCTACTATTTTAGATCGCTTGAGGGACGCGAGATATTTGAGTTCCTTAGATATAAAGAATGCCTTTTTCCAAATACCTTTAGCAAAGGATTCCCGTGAATTCACTGCGTTCACAGTTCCAGGTCGTGGCTTGTATCAGTTTAAGCGAGTCGCTTTCGGCCTGACTAGTTCAACGGCAACATTTCAGAGGGTAATTGACAAAGTTCTGGGACCTGAATTGGAGCCTTATGTATTCAAATATGTGGATGATATTATTGTAGTTACGGAAGATTTCGAGACTCATTTGAAAGTACTCGAATCGGTTTTTAATCGCCTTACTGCGGCGGGCCTAGTGGTCAATAGGGAATAATGTGAGTTTTGTATGCCTCAATTGAAATATTTAGGATTTGTTGTGGACGCATGCGGACTCAGACCTGACCGGAAAAGGTCGAGGCAATACTCGGTATACCTACTCCCAGAAATATCAAGGAAGTAAGACGTTTCATAGGAACAGCTTCATGGTACCGTCGTTTTGTACCAAATTTTTCTTCAATATTGGCTCCGTTGTCTAACCTTACAAAGAAAAAAATACCATATGGAATTGGACGGATGAATGTGAAAACTCGTTTCAATGCTTGAAAGAATGTTTATCTACTGCTCCTGTTCTGAACTGTCCAGATTTTAAAAGGAAATTTATAGTTCAAACTGATGCCTCTGCTTATGGAATAGGTGCCGTTTTGTCCCAAGAATTCGATGATGGTGAGCATGTCATCGCTTTTCTATCTCGTTCTTTAACTCGCCAAGAAAGAAATTATACCACAACTGAACGAGAATGCCTTGCAGTTATTTGGGCTGTGGAGAAACTGCGATATTATTTGGAGGGAGTTTCTTTCCGAGTAATTACGGATCATCATTCTCTTTTATGGTTGAACAATTTGAAAGACCCTCAAGGACGATTGGCTAGGTGGAGCTTAAGATTGATGGCTTTTGACTATGAAATTATCCATAGGAAGGGAAAAGACAACATAGTACCTGATTTGCTTTCTCGTTCCGTTGCACTGGAGGTTGTATAAGTTGAGCAGACTAGAGTCGAAAGTAATTTTGAGAGTAGAGATCATTGGTATCGAAAAATGTTGGAAAATGTAGCAAAACAACCTGAAAAATACCCGACGTGGAGAGTTGAAAGGGTAAACTTTTGAAATACACATCTTGTAAGATACCTGAATTGTCCTCAGAGGCCGATTACTGGAAGTTTGTGGTTCCTAAGGAAGATAGAAAAAATTTGATACTTCAAAGTCACGATGAACCAACCTCGGGACACCTGGGAATCTTCAAGACTTATTGGAGATTGAGACAGCGATATTTTTGGCCCAAGATGAGAAACGACGTCATGAGATATGTAAATAGGTGTTCGATCTGTTGTGCCTGTAAGCCACGATTAAAGGGACCGTCTGGTCTGATGGGTTCACGACCTCCTATTGGACAGCCTTGGCAGATGATTAGCCTCGATTTCATTGGACCTCTTCCTTCGTCTACTTCTGGATACAAATATCTAATCGTAGTTACCGATTATTTTAGCAAGTACGTCTTGATGTCACCACTTAGAACCGCAACATCTAGGTCCCTAACTAAGTTCATCGAAGAAAATGTATTTTTAACGTATGGAGTCCCTCAAATTATTGTTTGTGATAATGGCACTCCAATGCGAAGTTCTGAATTTGTTTCTATGGTGTCTAAATTTGGGTGTAAGATATCTTATACACCTGTTTATCATCCTTGCGCTGACCCTACAGAAAGATCGAATCAAACTATTAAAACGATAATTCGATGTTATTTGAAAGATAACCATCGAAAATGGGCAGATAATGTTGCGGCACTGGGTTGTGCCTTGCGTACAGCAAGAAGCGAAGTTACTGGATATAGCCCTTATTTTGTGAATTTCGGCCGTGAGTGTTGCCTGAATGGAAAGAATTTTGAATGTTCTATTCCTTCGAAAAATGACGACGAAGATTTGAGAAGGATTGGATTCAGAAACTTTTTGCTGAGGTCCGCGAGCGCTTAAAAAATCCCAAGAACGCTATCGGCATACCTATAATTTGCGACGACGACCCGTTCAGTTTAATGTCGGTGATCGTATTATGTTAAAGAATAAGTCTTATTCAATGCACAGGCTCACTATAGCGCTAAGTTGGCGCCCAAATATGTAGGTCCATTTGTTATCGGAAATAAGTTGGGTAAGTGGACTTACGAAGTGTTCGATGAGCTATCGAATAGGAAAGGAGTATGGTATGTGGATGATATGAAACCATTCTTGTCTGGGGAGATTTCTCGACCTAGCGCTGGTTACTTGTTCAGATCAAATAGAATAAAACTTTGTCTTCTGTTTCTCATTCCAAACTTGTTCCATTTAAAGCCGGAAAGCTCGTCGATTGTAAGGTGGGGGTGTTGTCACGGTTTTGAATTCCCGTGCCAGGATTTTTCTTTTTATTTAGCCTGATTGAAACTAAAAATGCCTCCGCCAATGGTTCCAGTGATATTCGAAGACCGCAAGTACGATCGCGATGTTTTTTTGGTAATATTAATGCGCTGAAGATTATCGATAGATCGACAGATGTGAGATTTGATACGCACGTATTTCATTTGATTGTTTGGCTTTTCCAGCGAAGATATTGAACGTTGTATACGGAGATAAAGTTGGAAAAGTTTTGTTTCAAATATTGAATTGTGCTCGTACCTTTCGTTTTACCTTACCTGGAGTACAAAACAATACGACTTTGTCGGATTTTACAATCAAACAATCACAATTAGCCTGCCCAACATCCTAAGGCTTTTACCCATTACTATAACTTATAGTATTTGATGGTCAGTACTTCTCTCGGCTTGCGATTTTCATTGTATTTGTGTGCTGATTGCAAATTACCACCGTTTTTCGTTGATTACGTCACTGCCAGAGCACCTGTGGGCCGTCAACCACTGAAAACCGTGGGGGCGAAGACAGTCATCCACCCACTTCTAAAATAATTCAGAAGAGTTTCCTGACGTCTGGGAATATCATTTTGTTGGAGAAGAGAGTGGTGATAACTCAGCTAACTCGAGGTCAGATAAATTCTCTTATAAATATAATAGTTTTCGTTGGATAAAATTCCATCCTGTATCAACCTTATTTAATCGACGATCAAGTATTTTGATCGCTCTTTTATTGTGTTTCAATTAATGAACATTTGTAAGAACAATTTTATTGGAAACTGAGTATAACGTTATACGAGGGTACCGCAGAACAAAGATTTCCTTGTCATAGTTTATTGGAACAATACAGATCTCTTTTTGTAATTGTTTTACACATCAAATTTGGAATAGAGAGCATTAGACATATTTTGCGTTTCAGTTGTTGAAGTTTACATTTTTTTTTGATGCTTCGTGGTTGGTATCAAATGGATCACTATAGAAAAAGGACTACTTAAAATAACCACGTGGCGCCTTAAATGAAATAACAATAAATATTCATATATTGTGCAATTCCACCCCTGACTCTCCGACTGAAGGGCATTCCTTTTTGTTTTTGTCACTTAAACTTTCAACTTAGAAGCGTATTTAGAACACCTTATTTATTGATTTGTTTTAATGATTGTGAAGGGCTATTCGGGAAGTTTGTGACACTGCATATTATGTCCTGGAGGTCGGCCATTTTGTAAACCAGTCTAGTGTTCGCGTGCGTCTTGACATCAAGTGCCAGTCCACCCGCTTAAGTATTTTTGAATTTAAATGATAGTGTTTTTGTAGTTTTATTGTTAATAATAATTAAATATAGCTCTTATTTAGAACACTAACAAAAAAATTTAGAAAGCACTGACGTGAGGTCAGATTGCTTTGGCGCTCTTGTTGAGCTACTTGCGAGTAAGACAAGGACTTTCACATAAAAAGACACGACGAAAGGGACCGCATCAGAAGATTCGGGAAAAATAGTTTTCTCGAATAATATCGAACCCTCGAACAATATCGAACTCTCGAATATTTTGTAGGGTAAAAGAATGTTCAGGAAATTTCTCGAATTGAGTAATCATCATGATAAATACCAGATGCCTTGGTAGGGCAGAGTTGTTTGTAGAAACGTTGCCGACACTTATCCAGTGGTAACTAGTGAATATAGAAAAATATAAATATATATTGGAAAAATTTCTTCCTAAACTCATAAAGTGAAGCAAAAATAAAATTTAAAACATTTGATACATTCAATATGATATTGAATGAGCAATTCCAAGATATTAAGTTATAATGTTTACTGTTCCATATTGCAATTCAGATATCTTAAAGTCAATCAACTTGAAAATGTAAAGCAGAAATATTTCGTTTAATTTTCATTTGATAAAAAAAAATTGAATAAGGACCAAAATAATAATTCTGTTTAACATTTTCTGATAAACTAGTTATACTAACAGAATAATTTTTAATTATTCAATCCAATCGTCAATTATCGTCAACCAAGAAATTCTTTCTTCGTATTTTGTTTCCGGAAACTGAATTCAATTGGGTAATCAGGAATTAATTAATACATAATTTATCACCTGATGCATAAATCGCATGGACTCAGGAAACTTACCCTTTATTGAAAGACACATGAATGTCCAAAGACTCTACGTCAAAAAGATTATCCAATTCGTTTTACTCTGTTATAATTTTTTTTCCAATTCCTTCAATTGACTTCCAGTTTCCGACATGGTATTCATGAATGATTCATAAGACTATTGGGCGTAGAAAGCTAGAGCCTTTACTGGTCGGGGAAATAAAATTTCCCAACTATTTCATGCTATTTCTTCAGCACTGCCTCAACAATCACTTGAGATAAACAAAGAAACTCCATTAGCTAGAACTCATCAATTTTTGATGAAATTTGATTATCGGGAAAAGGGTGATTCCACAAAAATAGGTGTTTTTTCAGCACCTATCATTAAAAAAATTAACAACTTACAACGACTGATATGTCTTACACAAATCATTCTTTATGAACCATTTTTTGAGATGAACAATAATGAAAGTCTGAAGAAGATGATAAGTGTCGTCGAAACGTCGATTTAGAACAAAGAGTTTTATTGGTTCCTTTACCCAGAATTGTACAGCAAGTAAAAATTTTTGGGAACGAGAATTTAAATTGCCTAATAATGTAATCTTAACTAAAAAATATGTCTCAAGCAGTGTTCGAATCACCGAATGTTTAATACAAACATCTTAATCTCGAAAATCAATTACCTTGTTTTATATATCTATGTTTCGTTGAAAGCTGGGTTTGTGCTTATATAATAAATAAAATTTAAATAAAAGTAAATGAAAATAATAAATATATTTGACTTTCAAACTGAGTTTTTTAGCATCAGTCCCTAGCACTAGATTAAATTTAAAACATCGCACCATAAAAAGTATTGATAGTGAACGACATTGATTTGACGTGAGGCCAGATTGCTTTGGCGCTCTTGTTGAGCTACTTGCGAGTAAATATTCAAACCATAACAAATCTATAAGCACTCTGATCACGTGAACAGTCTCTTCCCGTACTATGGGACAATGTGATGCAAATATGAACGCATAATGAATGAATAAACCTATATCTCAGATCAATGAATGAATAAACCTATATCTCAAATTAAAAATAACTACTCATAATTTTCCCCAAGTTTTGTTCGATGATATAATTCCCTTTTCCTAAAAACTTATGTCAGTGCTTTTCTGAATTTTGACAACGTATATTATTTCAGCCACCAAGATTGAATTCTATTTCTATGATTTCCCGTTATGAAAAATTTTGATTAATATTACGCCAACTGACACTGATTAATGAGCCCGGCATTTGTCTATCGAATATCGATCTGTGATGGCCATCGCTCAAAGAAAATCATCGGGACGTATGTCATTTCTATTTTCTCTTGAGTAAATTAAAAAAATGATCATATCTTTAGATGGAAAAGAGCTACGACAATGAAATTTGAGGATAAGTAAGATATCGAACACCTCAATATATTCACGAATTTTTATTGAAATCTGAAAAATATCTTATGAGATAGTGAGGGTTAAAAAATTTTTTTTTGGGAATTTTTTAAACATTTTCTAGCGTGACGATTTCTGCGAAATTTTGCGAGACGTTTTATTGCAGCCTCCCTCAACAATATTTCAAGTATCAATTTGATCGGATGGATATTCTAGTAGTTATTGAGGAAACAAACGAACTTGACCGAGATATTTGGACAATTAACCTATTCTGAAAATGAGAAAACTCTAGCTTATTTCTTTTGGACACTAGAGAGGATACGGCCGGCCGGCCGGTAGAACAGACTCAACTTTCGCCACGAATTCTTCATCAGGGAGTCGAACCCAATCGATTGAGACCATTTTCGGCTTGATATTCCAAAATTACAGACATTCGGGCAAAATGGCACTCTGTTCGGGTGAACAAGAGCGCCAAAAAGATCTCTGTGTATAGCAAGTCCGAGGAAAACTTGATATGTTTTCACTATCGTCAGTCCGTAGACCGTCAGTCCCTAGTCAAAAACGTTACTAGAGACTGACGTAATTGCTAGGGACTGATGATTTCCTACTTATTCGCCACAGAATTGTGATGTCTGTGGTACCTTCATTATTGCCCATTCATATTAGCTACTCTAAACCTAAACCTAAACTTACGAAAGAAGAAATAGCTCTTACAAAGTCAAATTGCGCTTGTAAAAAATAAAAAAGGATCCGCATTTATTGTCCCAATATAAAGAGGAAGGAAGGCTGAAGTTAAAAAAAGAGAAAGTAAAGCGCAGGTCTGTTAAAGATATTACCCCACGAGAACAAAGAAAGACCAAGAAGAAGTGGAAAAATTAGTCAACTAAATATAGAAAAAAGAAAAAAAGAATTTGAGAGATTACTGTGAATTTCATTGAGGACAATACGCCACCTCCTTCTGAAGTTGATGATTTTGAAGAACAGGAGTACCAGAGCTACCAAAACGTATCAGAAATACTGACGCAGTAAGAGCTGAAAGTCAACGAAGACGAAGAGTGAAAAATAAAATGCTGCTGAAACCAAAGGGTAAAATCAAAATGTAAAAGAGAAAACTGAATACTCTACCAAGAAAATACCAAAGATTAAAGTGAAAAATTAAGAAAACAAATGCTGCTCTTACACCTAAAAGTAAAATTGAAGTAATGGCCAAAGATTCTACTCAGCAGAAAGAATTAGTGAAAAAAGCGCTATTTGGTAAAGTTATTAAAAATTATAACAATATGGCAAGAGCTAAAACTACAAGAAAACACTAACATGAAGAAGGTTTCGTCAGGTCAAATTGTTCAAAAATATAAAGTGTGGCGATTTGCAGATAATACATTACTAAAGAAGAAGCTACAATTTAAAAAATCTCAAAAGAAAAGAATATGGGTTTTTTGTGTTTTTGTGATAATTAATATTGATTATTGTATTATTAATATATTATTAATATATATAGTATTATTTGTACTTAATTATAAGACTTATTTTCAGGTTGATTACTTTAAGCAATAAGTAAAAATGTAATATTTTGATAAAGAAACAAGATAGTTTTTTATTTGTTAAAGACTGATCTGAAATAATAAAGTATAAATATAAGTAAAAAATATTTATTTAAGTGTATTTTATTTCGACAAATAGGCTATTTCGTCAGTCCCTAGTCATGCAGGTCAGTTTCTATAACCAAAAAATCAGAAAAACCTGAATTTCTCCTAAAATGACTAAACATTATATTTGTATTAAAATTGAGTCGTAGACAAAAAAATCTTCAAAGTGATCCTTGTTCTAAAGTATTCTCCAGGACTTTTGAACAGTATAATATTAGAACAACAGCCACAGAGAAAATGAAAACATAAACACATCTTTATCTTAAATAAATAATGAGTACATACGGTTTTTCTTGAGTGTTTCTCGAAGCTCAAATTCCCTTATCTGAAAATCAACCATAAAATTGTTTATCTTTCCTATTGAAAATCTCTCAATAAGCTCTCGCGTTCTGAAATATTTTATTAATTCAAGTCTTAATTTCGAAAGAAACATAGCTTCTTCAAATGCTGAGATACCAATTATGTCAATTAATTTTACTAATTTTTTTCAGAAGAAGTTTTCATGTTACAAATTGGTTGATGTTCGAAAATTACAGACATTTGTCAATACGATTGCACGCTCCGCTGTTCTACTAGTTTTTAAACTAGAAGAAGCAGGCCTAAATGGTTTAGAGAAAACTCTGTTCTTCTTATCTAAAGAATCTATGGTGACAATTACGGTTGTATGCAATTAATTTATAAATAGATAAGACATATCTGTTTCGCTGTTTAGACCACTAAGTATTGGATATCGACTGGAAGAAATCTATTCCACAGTAAAAAGTGACGAATTGCGAATGGTAAAAAAATTTGTGACAGATCAGAGTCCATGCATTACAATAAATTCAATTTCAGTTTTTTTGGCAATTGCGAAAGACTCGTTACTATCGAAACGATTCAGAGCCATTTATTTTTATCAAAGAACTTAATTTATTAGGGTGCTATGAAGGAAAGCTTAGAATCTATTTCCAGGTCGATTAAGTTTAATTTGTTTCAGTAGGGGTAACTCTACACTGTTTCACATTAAGTAATTATTTGGAAGTTGTCCTTTATTGTTCCATGTTAGAAAATACGGTTCAGTGGTCTAAATAAAGCGCTGATGAACTGAGATTGAGCTCGAAAACTAGGGTTGGTATTTTCCACAGGGGATGGAAGCAAAGTTAGATAAAATCATTAGCATTTGTGCCTTTGTTCTTAGTTGAACAGCGAGCTTTCATATTTACTTTCAAGCTCACGAATAAAAATTTTCAGCATTAAAATTATAAATATTTCAAAGATCGCAATGTGAACGACGTGTGATTGTATAGGGTTCTCGGGTGGTAATTTCCACTAAATTGATTAATATGTATGCTTACCATAAGCTCCTTTCAATAATATAAAGATATTCTCTACATATTATGAAGTATTCATTTATTTCATTCGATCACTGAACCATTAGACACTCCAGTCCATGGCCACTTTTGTTCACCTGTCATGCTACCATTCAGGTAACTCTAACATAGTGAACTGGGGTTAGCCAATGAATAACTGCAGCATTTCTATTTAATTGCACCCAAGGGACTCTTCGCCTCGAAACCCAATAATAACTTGATTAGTAAGATCTCAACGATTTATTTAACCACAGCAACATAGCGATTTTTAGAGGTTTATTTAAGATGAATAGAAGTTCGACAATGTCTGGTCTATATGTTAATAAAATTTTGCTGTTTTCCATAGAAACAGGCATTATTTTCAAAGTAGTAGAAATGTAAATTCTACAAGTAGTATGAATGAGTATTTTCCCTACACCGAAATAAGTGTATTTTATATGTGTATAAAGCTATTTAACTATCTACCCCTTCTGATAAATAATATCAATTTTAATAATAATATTCTCAGAAAAAACATTTTCATTTATAATACCACCAAAGAATTTTGGCGGCAAAATTTCTCGATTTTAAAATCAAAATGTATCGCGAATGATATTCGTATCATTTTGGAGAAAATGTCTTTAGCGAAATTGCTGATAACCAACAAACTTGAATGTTACAAGAGAGAAATTTCACCTGATAAAATATTCGGTGGTATTCGACATGACTATTTCAGGCGACAATATGTCTAACAGTGTATGGGCACATTTGAGAAAGTCAAGAAATCAACGATTCAATGGACGATGTTCTGATGTTATGAAATGGAAAATTTTTAAATTAATGTTTGAAGTTGATGTTACAATTGTTATAGTTAATTATTTGGGTATTGTGTCTTTCAATTATAGCTGACGGAATCCAATTTGATGAAAGATTTGATTCTTCTGGTTCTGTTCTGTAATGATTTTGATTGGCGGCAGGCTTTAAGGACTGCGCATTCGAATATCCCGTAATTTTGATAATTATAACGCTCATTAACTCCTTTTTGGCCAGTAATGAAATAGCCGCTGCTCTATGGAAATAATTTGTTGACCAAAGGAGTAATTTTTTCCAAACTTTCAACATGGTGACTGGAATGCGAAGCACACCTATTTGGCATCAAGACTAATAACTCCCAAAGATAGAAATCTATTGGAATTGATAATAACAGCAATTTCGACGTATTTTCGCTAGGTATTTTGACCTACTGGCCAACAGAGAGAAAAAAGATTCCTTATGTCTTGTGAAGTCGTATGAAATTAAGTCTCTATTAATGACAGAGAAAACCAAGTTCCAGCCAATATTCGAGGAAGAATCAGTTATGAATATAATTTCAGAAACACCTGATGCCATAGAAACAGGGGCGAACAACACTACAAAAATGATACTAAAAGCAGCATGGGAAAGTACCCCAACATACTGAAGAACGAGAGAAATTCATACGAAATTACTTCTTCAAATTTGGAAATTGAGGGGACTGATAGAGATCAGGGCATCGGCTTGAAAGGACAATACTGATTAAACTCACCAGAAAACTACGTGAAATCCTGCAACAATATGAAAATTCTAAATTTCATCACTTTATAGAGAATATAATTGAAAAAAATGAGCACAGTATCCGCAAAGCTACGAAGAAATTCAAAAGGCCTACTCTGGGGAAATATCCGATCGAAATGGCCAATCGATAGTGGGTTCATATGAAGAAAAATACAATGAATTTGCCAAATATCTAGCACATGTCTTCACACCAAATGATTCCTATCCTGGTATCAATGATGTAGAAGTTGGAACTCTTCTGGATGTTCCATGTCAGATGTCCTCACCAATTAAAACTTTCACACCAACAGGTAGTCAATGAGATAAGAAGATTGAAAAACAAGAAGGCTCATGGTTACGACCTCTTAACGACAGAAACTGTGTGTGCCAATCCTGGATAAACTCTTTGAGAAGGAACTTCTCAGATAATTTGGATATGCAACAACTGGTACCAGACCTCTAACAATACTGATTAAACTCACCAGAAAACTACGTGAAATCCTGCAACAATATGAAAATTCTAAATTTCATCACTTTATAGAGAATATAATTGAAAAAAATGAGCACAGTATCCGCAAAGCTACGAAGAAATTCAAAAGGCCTACTCTGGGGAAATATCCGATCGAAATGGCCAATCGATAGTGGGTTCATATGAAGAAAAATACAATGAATTTGCCAAATATCTAGCACATGTTTTCACACCAAATGATTCCTATCCTGGTATCAGTTATGTAGAAGTTGGAACTCTTCTGGATTTTCCATGTCAGATGTCCTCACCAATTAAAACTTTCACACCAACAGGTAGTCAATGAGATAAGAAGATTGAAAAACAAGAAGCTCATGGTTACGACCTCTTAACGACAGAAACTGTGTGTGCCAATCCTGGATAAACTCTTTGAGAAGGGACTTCTCAGATAATTTGGATATGCAACAACTGATACCAGACCTCTAACTAGGTTTCCGAGAGAACCACTCGACAACGCATCAGGTCCATCACATCGTGAATACCATCTCAACAAGCCTCGAAGAAGAAAAATATTGCTCAGCAGTATTTCTGGTCTCATCGCAAGTATTCGACGAGGTTTGGCAGAACGGACTTATATACAAACTCAAACAACCCCTCCCACAACCATATAACAAGATTCTGAAGTCATATCTAGCAGACCAATATTTTGCCGTGAGTCATGGGGACAATAACCATTTCTGCAAAAGTCAAATCCGGAGTCCTACAGGGAAGCATTTTGGAACCACTTTTATATATATGTTGTTACTTGCGACCTCACTTCGATTGATATGGTGATGATAAAAATTATTGCTGATTCGGCCTCATTGTATGTGATTAATCTCTATTTACCTCCCTCTTTATCGGTAGAGCGGTATCGTTCACTATTTGAAGTTCTTGATACCATTTATGCAACTTATAGTGGAAGGTTCCTCATTGTTGGTGATTTCAACATTTCTGCGTATGTTTCCCATATTGATGATCCTTCCCAACCACGCAATACACCTGCTATTCTTCACGGTGAATTTTTGGAGATAACAATACACTCAGTATAATTTTGTGCGTAATGAATACAATAGAACTCTTGATCTGGTTATCTTCAGTGGTGGCAGTTGTCTTGCGGAGAGGTCGCAGGATCCTTTATTGGTTGAGGATCAACACCATCCAGCGTTATGTGTCAGTTGTTCGCCTAATATCACGCACAGTTTGAAGCGTAATTTCATAACCAGTTACGAGCACGAATACGACTTCATCAAAGCGAATTTTTTTCTCATGTATGATCTAATTGCAGATATTGACTGGACCTCCCTGGCGAATATCGACAGTCCCGATGACGCTTCCAACTTCTTTTATGACAGAATCTATAGCGTGTTTGATCGTTGTGTACCCGTTGGAACTTATAAGAACAAGCGCAGATATCCCCCATGGTTCAATAAAGAAATTACCCGTTTAATTCGCTTGAAGGCGAAATTTCGGAAATTATTCAATAGGAATGATGATGTCACTGCTGGAGAGGAATTCGTCCGTCTGTGAGCTAAAATTTAATTAGATACAGCTAAGACCTAGAGAGCATTTGTGGAGAGATCTGAACGGAATATAAAAAATAACCCCAAAAATTTTGGTCATTTATAAATAATAAGAAGGATTCAGCAACTGTCTCTGGTCAGATGTTTTATGATGGGCAGTTAGTCGATGGACCATTAGACATACTTGATAGCTTTGCTGATTTTTCTGCGAATTCATTTATTACCTGTATTGCGGATTTTGAAGAGATTGAGGATCCTTATATAACTAATATTAATGTTGCATTGTTTGAGGAACGTGAGGTTCTTACGGTTTTGAAGAAGATGAAACCAACTATGACTATGGGTCCGGATGGAATTCCCTCCTTAATTTTCAAGGATTGTGCGTGTGTTTTGGCGTATCCGCTCAGAATCTTAGCCAGACCGCACACCAGACATTCAATTGTTTCTCCACAATTGTTGCGCCACATTTAAAATGCGACACATTTAACGCCCCCATATATTCCTACGTGAGCACGCACACCGAGGAAATATTTGTAGCGGGCGCACTTTGTGGCGAGAAGTCATCCGCGCTACAATAATTTAAGAACGAACATGTTCGTTTTTTGTGTCGTTTCGATAGACATCTTCTATCTTTATCAAGGAGAAAAGTAAGAAACTTTTGAAAATTATCAATTTTCAAAAAGTAAATATTGACAGAAGTCATGAAAGAAAAATGAACGATGTTATATACTCATCTGTGATATGATGATCTTTTTAAGTTGGATCGTACTTTCGGCGTCCAAACTTCTGGCAGATCTATAGATGGAGCACTTATGGAATCAGGTGTTATTTTCATAAATGCTGCTTCTTTGATTTTTCTTCTTGCAAGTTTTTCTTCTTTGGATATTATTGATGCTTCATCCCATTTTATACGATGATTCTCATCTACAGCATGTTGGACTAACCTGGATTTGTCGCTGTCTAGTACTCGTAGAAGCTTCTGATGTTCTTTTATTCGTACATTCAGAGGGCGTTTAGTTTCTCCGATGTAAGATCTTGCGCACTCGCAAGGTAATTCATATATGCAGTTCTTTGTCCTGTGTGTCTCATTATTAGGCTTAACTTTTGTAAGTTTAGCTCTGATAGTGTCTTGAGTTTTGAATGTAGTCGTTATGTTGTATCTATTTCCAATTTATCTCATTTTCTCCGACAAACCTTTTACATAAGGAATTACGGTTTTAATGGTCTGATTTATATCTGGACAGATTCAAGATTTACCTTGAGGTGAGGGATGCCTTCGATTATCAGCGGCTTTCCATCAATCTGCTGCGCCTTGTTGAATGGTGCGAAAGAAACCTATTGAATCTGAATGTCAAGAAGTGTAATGTCATGTCTTTTACACATAACAAAAATGTAATTCCCTTCAACTATAATGTGGATGGTAACTCGCTTGAGCGTCCGGCGTTGTTGACAGATTTGGGAGTGATTTTTGACCACATTTGTACCACATATTGATGCCACTCTGTCTGCTGCAAAAGGGATGTACGGATTTATTGCGCGCATTTCTCGTGACTTTTCGGATATAGCCACATTGAAGATCCTTTTTTACGCATATGTCAGGTCCAAGCTGGAATATGCAGCTTTAGTATGGTCCCCTTACCACCAAAACCATATTGTTGGGATTGAGTCGGTGCGACGACTTTTCCTCAAGCTTTTATCATATAGAGAGGATAATGTGTATGTTTCCCTCGGGATTTACTTTTGAGTAGACACGGCATGAAGAGTCTGAAATGTCGGCGGGACTGCTAGTGCGTTGTGTTCATGCACAAGTTGATCAATGGGATGGTTAAAGATTCTAGCATACTCAGTAATATCAATTTTCTAGCTCTAAGACCTGCTTCCAGAGCGGACAACACATTCTACATGGCGACACTGGGAACTAACACTTTGAAATATTCTCCTCTTTATAATTTGTGTCACGCTTGTAATTCTGTTTGTCCTAACTTGGATATCTTTATTGTAGCATCTCAGATATCAAGTCATACTATTTTGGCTGACTTTGTATTACATGTCTTGTTTTGTATATTTAGAATTATTTTTTGTTCCTGTTTACCTTGTTCTGTGGTTTGGTTTAACCTGTAGAACATTGTATATTTAAATAAATTAATAATAATAATAAATAATAATAATAATAATAAATTAATAAATATTCTATAGCAATATTTCAAAAATTTTGTAATAGTAAAATTGTTAACACATAGAGGGCGTCGGCAACATCATTTCGGGGGAAATGTGCACTTACAGCAAAGGTGATCATTTTACTTTGAGATTTTGATAAGCGTGGCTGACATTGTTGAAAATTGCATGTTTAATTTCCCAAGCATTATATTGTAGGAAATGTTTATTGTAGTTTTAGGCGATTAATGTTCTGTACATCTTGTAAGTATAAGTGAGCTCTCTTCTTGTTAAGCATAAGTCATATCAGATATTTTACAGTTTCTCCTGATGAATTCGCAATATTGAGAAATAAAGATAATCACAGATCGTTTTGACTGTTTGATTTTTGGAAAGTTGACCACATACCCGACAATCATTTCAAGTGTAAATAAATAAATATATAAATATATTATCTACACTTCAGACACACCAGAAAATGAAAACACCACCTAAGGAACTTTTTCAGATGATATAGCCATACTTGCGTCTGAGGAAAACGTCGAAATAGCTTCCAAGCAATTACAAGAATACCTGTATGACCTTGGACAGTGACATCGAAAATGGCGACTCAGCATCAATTGGGCTAAATCAGTACAAGTATCATTTACTACAAAAAAAAAACATTTAGATCAGCGCCTCAACTGTAGACAACGCTTCAATGCCCAGAAGAATGAATTAAATAAAAAATTCTGAAAAATGTATTTTGGGAATTTTTGGGAATAAAGAATATAATCTGAAATACCACGTTCATTGGTTAATGCCTCTTGGTATGTCTCTAACCACACCATCCATGAACCAACTGATAGCAGATCCTTTAAACTGACGAAGATTGAAAAGGACCTGGCCAAACAACCTAATTGACTAATCCACTAGAGAATCCATCAATGTGGAATACTTTCTCTTAGTTTGTACATACAATAAATGTACTAAACTGCTCAACAATTGATAGGGATCACTTACTTTTTCTTAAATCCATTTCTGAAATATTCGCTTCAAGATTATAAATTTAGTCAGATATCAGAGTATTTTCAGTTGGAGTATGGAAAGTTGGAGAGAAAAAAAGACTTTATTAGGAACACTCAAAATTCTGTGTTTGAATAGCATAAAAATTTTATGATGAAACCACAAGAGGGCTGGAGTTTCGATTAAGCTAGTACCTAGTTGGCCCCCCACGAGCTCGTCTCAAGCATTCTACCCTACGAGGCATACTTTCAATCAAACGATTTATAAAATTTTGGGGCAAATTTGTCCAAATATCCCGTAAAGCATTAGAAAGGTCCTCCAGGTTATCCATCGGTTGTTCTAAGGTTGACAATTGTCTAGACATAACAGACCAAACATGTTCGATGCAATTCATGACTGGAGAACGAGCTGGCCAGTCACTGAGTCATTTTGGATGAACCTATTTCAAGCCCGAGTCACGACACTTTGCGAAACATTCATCCGCCGGGACACTTCTCGCTGGGACAAACTTTCCTGTATCCACAGTATGATTTGGTCCAGTTGCACAGGAGCCAAACGTCTTCTCGGCATTACTGATGAGCTGATATTGTTCTCATTTCTTCAATTATTGTCACCTATGTTTTTGAACGACAGAAAAAAACAGATTTAATAACAAATACCACATTGCTTTTCGCTCCACCTGTAACAGCCTACAGATAATAATCGATTTTGTGAACAAGAGCCGATGAAGTGAGGAAAAATTTGATATAATCAACTCTAAACATTTTAATTTTACCTTAGAGAACATATAATGTACAGATATTCACGAGATAACTTGAAAAAAAATACAAATGAAGAGAACTTCATAAATGATCCCTAGCAATTGTTGATCAGTGTACTTTAAAAAGTACATTATGAATCTCAATAAACACTGTTAAAAAGAAATACATATTCACTCATGTTAGGGTCATATCGCACAGGCTGCTTATACCTCATCTGGGGCGATACTTTGGTATTCATCCAAAATTAGAGGTTCCAGGGTTAATTCCATAAATTGTTCGTTCGTATATGGTGTGGTCTCCTGTGTTATAGTTAGTACTCTTTTGTTCCTACCTCTTTAGCCTTGGTTTCACGGATGCCTTGCGATGATTATTCGGAATCGAAACTTTGAAACATCTATGAGCAGTACATTACACAACTGTGAATTCTATGATTGCCTGCCCTTAAGTAAAGAAAAAAAATTTTTCAGGTGAAAGAAAGCTACGACAATGAAATCTGAAATTATATAGAATATCAATAACGTCCATACATTAACGAATTTTTGTTTATAACCGCCAGATATCTAAGAAGTAAAAAGTAATAAAAAAAGCTTTTGGTCTTTTACAGCAAATCAACCAGACACATAATTTTCGACCTCCTCGTAGGAATCGAAGAGCTGCTCAGCCAATGCGTGTCCCATCGATGAAAAACAAATGGTAGTCGGAAGAAGCCAAGTCTAGTGAATACGGCGGGTGGGATAGCAGCTTCCAGCCAAGTGTTTTGATTGTATCCTGAACCGGTTTTGCTTTGTGTGCTGATGTATTGTCATGGAGCAAAATCACCTTGTCGTGTCTTCTGGCCCAATCTGGTCGTTTCTCGATCAATGCATGATTCGAATTGACAATTTGTAGCCGGTGGCGATCAGTATCAACGGTTTCACTAGGTTTAAGGAGCTCGTGTTTCACCACAACTTTCTGGTCCCACCAAACACACAGCATTGTTTTCTTGCCGAATCGATCTTGTTTTGCAGTCGCTGTTGATGGTTGTCCCGGATTAACCCATGATTTTTTTCGTTTTAGATTCTTAAAATAAATCCATTTTTCATCGCCATAACAATCCGATGCAAAACCGATTTTCTTTCGTGTCTTTGAAGCAAAATTTCACGAGTTTTTTTCAGTTTCCCATCTGTCTTTCATTCAATTCATGTGGCACCTATTTTCCACACTTTTAGATCTTCCCATAGCTTTCAAACAGTCTGAAATTGTTTGTTGTGCAACATTAACATTTCTGCCATTTGTTTTGATTCAAAGTATCATGTCCAATATTCTTTGCAATTCGGCGTCTGCAACCATTTTCGGTGGTTTTCCACGTTCTTCATTTATCACATCAAAATCTTTTTTTCTGAACCATTGAAACCATCTTTTGCATGTTGCTTCTGATAGAGCACGATCACCATATGCCTCGACAAGAATTCGATGCGACTCTGCGGCACTTTTCTTCAAATGAAAACAAAAAATTAATTCAATCAAATATGATGTTATCTGTTCAATGACTTTATTTATACTGAATATGTTTTACAGATGTAATAGCAAACAAACAAACAAAAAATAAAGGCTCGTTCCCTATCGAGACATTTGGATCTTGAAGCTCATTTCATTCCGGTATACCTGGAATTATGGGAATCCGATGAATAATCTGATCGATTCACATAATATATTTTTTTTTGAACAATTTCTTATTTTGAACTCCTAGATCTCGCAAAAACAAATTATTCTTACTTCAATATAATCAAGACTGTTTATCTTTTTACATACTCGAATTATGGTTGGAAAACAAATACAGTAGGGTTCATATACTCCTTCTCATCATCCAGGCCTGTCACCAGTGGTGTGCCTCAGGGCTCAGTATTGGGGACATTTCTTTTCCTTATTTTTATAGCTGACTTGCCTACCCGTATTGTATCCCGCTGCTCTCAGTTTGCGGACGACACTAAGTTGTACGGCGTTCTTGGGGATGGAACTTTACAGCGGGACTTGATCTCCATAGCACGCTGATGCGAGAACTGTCAGCTTAATCTTAACCTGGAGAAGTGTTTGACATTGCATATGGGCACCAATCTCCAGTATAAAATTGGTGATCGACATCTCACTTCAGTCAGAGAGCACTCTGATCTTGGGGTTGTTTTAACTGAGAACCTTACTTGGACCGAGCATATAACATCTGCTCTGGGTAAGGCGAGGAGGTCCCTCTTCCTGATACAGAAGACCTTCGGTAAGTGCGATCCAGCTACATGCAGTGTGCTGTATAAGACCTATATTCAGCCCATTCTGGAGTTTGCCGGACCGGTTTGGAGCCCAGTGATGTGCGGTGACCGAGATATGCTGGAGAAATTTCAGAGGCCAGTTACGCGGTTGCCATATGGGGTGGTTCGTCCCAACTATGAGGCGTGGCTGGAGATAATGGGTCTGTCGTCGTACACTGCCCGTCGCATACGCGGTGGCCTCATTGTCACATTCCGGTGTCTCCGTGGTCTTTTCGGTGTCGAGATGCCTATTCGAGCTCAATCGGGACGGGAGGTTGCGTGGTCACTCTCTGAAGCTCAGAAAAGAAATATTTACCTCGTTCCGCAGGTAGCATTTCCTGTCCAACCCATAGAACCATTACAGCAAATAAGCCAGATATCATCATCAAAAATAAGAAAACGAAATTATGTAAAATAATTGATGTGTCAATACCATCCGACTACAATGTCACACAAAAAGAAGCGGAAAAACTATTGAAATACAGAGATCTCCAAATAGAAATACAAAGGCTCTGGAATATGAAAACTACAGTTGTACCAGTTGTAATAGGCGCCACTGGACTAATAACCAAAGCAACCAGTGAATTGATAAAGGAAATCCCTGGAAATCACAATATTCGCACCCTCCAGAAAACTTGTGTCTTGAGTACGACACACATAGTACGCAGAGTACTATGAAATCTACGCAACCACTTTCATCCTGAAATAAGAATATCCTTAGGTTTATAGTATAAACCCGCGGTTTCTTTTATCACTTAAACTGTAACTATAGTAAGATGACTATGTGATTTAGCCATAATAAATAATAATAATAATATATGCAATTATAGTAAGGAATCTTTTTAATTCCAATCTGTTATATTTCTCTTTGGTCTCTGAGATAGAACCGAATTAATCTAGTGTAGCTGCATGGACTTCAGATTCTTCTGGCTTCCAATTTCGAACAGAGGTTTGATATAACCAGTTGAAACTTGTCATGAATTCAATGAGAAGATATATTTTTTTCTCTTCGCATATTCTGATATTTCGATCTTCCAGATCTCTGGTCGAAGATAAAACACTTGGATTGAAACATGACAATCAAATGCACCTAGTCCATTCAATCGAATGTTATAAATTAGGTTTAGTCTGCTAATAATTGAAGATTTCAATTTGAGTATACGATAGGGATTCCCCTATTCGAATCGCCATAATAACTTCTTTTCTTCCATTCTCCTGGGTTCTCTAGATATAATCGAAGTAAGCGAACAAAGATACGTGCACTATTGGAAAATCTTTCTGAAGTCAAGCTCGGTCAGACCTTCAATTTCTGTCGAATGAACAAAAATGAACAGCAGAATATTGTGATTTAGAAATATAATTGAGCGGTCATCCCTCAATCTTACATCAGAAATGCGAACGTATAATTTTTTTTTCTTCACACATGTGTTTCAGCTTCGATCTTAAGCCATATTGCCATTTTGAAAATCTAATTGGTGGTTTAACAACGAATTTCTCCAGAATAAATTCTTTATTGTAGTGGAGGGACGGTTATCTGTGGAATTCAATAATAACTTAATACCTTCCATTTCCACTGGCTTCCCAAGATAAAATCGAATTGGACCAACAAAGGAAATTCTTTCAGAGATCAATGTCATCCTGACCATTGATTCTAATCGGAAGAAAAATTATTCTAGGGATGTGTAATTGAGAAATATGATGCTGCGGCAATCCACAACCTTCCTTCAGGGATGCGAAGATATATATTTTTTCACACATTTATTCAGGTTTCGATTGTCTGCCAAGCAATTCTGGGAACTCGAACCATAGTTGATTAAAATATTTCATATTTAATTATACGTGAAGGACCTTCATCTTCTAAACTCATATACACTGCGTTAATTTTGATTCCGATTTTTTGAGCAAACAAGAAAACACTTCATTACTAAACATTATTTTACAATTCTACCCCGTGGCAAAGTTAGATCCGAATTTAGATTTAAAATGGGGCTTAGCCACCACTAGGTTCCTTTCGAGATTACATAAAAAATTGAGCTTTTGCATTATGACATTCCATAAAATTGTAGAGACATACTTGTTGATGCACCTTGTTGCTCTTTAAGGCTCCAAAGTGTAATATTTAGGATAAAAATACATTTTCATTGCTCTTCGGAAAATTCGGAAATCATAACTTTTCATCAAAATCATAATTCCAGCTGAAAATCATACTGAATTTCATGATAATTGATTTTCCAGCCGAATATTGGTGAAAATATGGAATATATTGAATTTCTGAAGTTTATTCTAAATTTAATTGAACATTTCACAAGGAAATACTTATATCTAATATTTACTTTCCCAATTCTATGAGTCTATCCAATTCTTTAGATCATCAAATCAACACTCTCAATATGTTTTCTAATTTACCATAACTATCAAAGATTCCCATCTGTTCTCTCTTCTATGTTCTTATCGGAACCTGTAAAC
Source organism: Micraspis discolor (assembly GCA_030674115.1). NCBI lineage: Eukaryota > Metazoa > Arthropoda > Insecta > Coleoptera > Coccinellidae > Micraspis > Micraspis discolor. The sequence continues at coordinate 2,685,918 of JARTUT010000876.1, read as the reverse complement.
TCCAATGTTTTGATCATTCACAGAATACAAATGTCAAAGTTATGATATTGAAGAAGTTTCCCATGTTTTGAAATTCAAAGAGGTGGCCAAGAGAAGAACTAGTTCGATGAAATGAAGTTTTGTCTAAACCTATTCGGAACAAATTTTTGAACCATCTTCAATTCCACTGAAGATAGATTATGAATTTCACAAGATTTATGATTATCATTTTTCTACAAGAATAATTTTTCGCAGAACAGTATGAAGTACCCTTAAATACTCGAAGATACTTCAATATGTATGTTGTATATTCATTTCACCTGCACATAAGATCAGGGTAATCAGATTGGTTATAATTATCCTTTGAAGATAAATTTCATGGAGTACATATCAAGATTGAAAATATTTCTTCAAAGCATTATGGATCAAATGTTTTCTTTTTAAATTACATTCAAGATTATTAGATATTTCGTATAGGTATATTTCATGTGATTTATTTGTACTTCTTTAAATCGAGTAAAAGCTGCATGAAAAATTTAGTTACAATACTCTATTTTCTTTTTTAACGACAAACATCTTTTTAGATTGAATGCTTTCTGTCATGGAATAGAATCATAATTGTCAACGCATAGAATAATTATACGAATTTGAGATGAAACATTCAGTATTCAGTTTTGAATATTGAAGAATTATAACTGATCACATAACATGCTCAAATACACAAACTGAGTGTTATGTTATCGAGTTAAAAAGAGACTAGTAAGCCAGTAGATCCATAGGCCCGTTGATCCATAGGCCAGTAGATCCATATGCTAGTAGTTCAATAAGCCCATAGATCAATATAGACCATAGATCAATATAGACCATAGATCAATGAAGCGCACAGAAACACGAAACACAGCAAACAAACCCCTTGAAAGCAAAGAAAGTCGAAAGAACGCAAAGAAACATGAAAGAAAACGAAAGAATGCGAAAAAACACGAAAGAACGCGAGAAAACATGAAAAGACCTGAAGAAACACGAAAGAACGCATAAAGCCCAAAGGAATCCAAGAAAACCCGAAGGAACGCCAAAAAACCCGTTGAGAGCGAAAAAACATAAAAGAACTGGAAGAAACACAAAGAAACGCTAATTAATACGAAGGAACGCGAAAAAACACAAAAGGACCCGAAGAAACACGAAAGAACGCGAGTAAATACGAAAGATCGCAAAAATCCCAAATAAACCCGAAAAAACCCGAAGGAACGCAAAAAAACCCGTTGAAAGAGAAAAAACATGAAAGTACTGGAAGAAACACAAAGATACGCGAAAAACACGAAAGAACCCTAAGAAACACGAAAGAACGCGAAAAAACCCAAAAGAACGAGAGAAAACACGAAAGGACCCAAAAAAACACGAAAGAACGCGAAGAAACACGAAAGATCGCAAAGAGCCCAAACGAACCCGAAAAAACGCAGAAACGAAGAAACGCAAAAAAACGGTCGAAAGCAAAAAAAACATGAAAGAACTGGAAGAAACATGAAAGAACCCGATGAAACACGAAAGAACGCGTAAAATCCAAAGGAACCCAAAAAACCCCGAAGGAGCACCAAAAAACCAAAAGCGCGCAAAAAATCCCCCAAAGAACTTGTAAATTCCACACCCTATATATCAATCGATCGCAAATTCATTATAAATTGCACACACAGGATGACATTTTATTGAAAGTAGCTCCCGTACGCGGAAAAATACGAAAACTTGAGAAAAACTTTGGTGAAAGTCAGCGCTAAGAATGCGCAACTCATATGTGACATCCTGTATATCGTCTGCTTGGAGGTAAAACTCACTAAGTAACAAAATCAAAATATTTTCGATTCATATTATGAATCGAAAATATTTTATCGAATTAAGAAGATGTAAGCAGAAACAGCCGAAATAACTTGATCGAAGGTAGCTGTTAGAAAAAGGCAACTCATATGAGACACCCTGTATATAATTGTTTAGCAGTGGGTGCTTTTTCCACCAGAATAAAACCAAAAGAATATCGTTTCAACTCCATCGATTCGCGCTTGGTGAATTTCACAAAGGTAAAATAAAAATTATTCGATAAAGACCTAAAGGTGTAACCATGAACAGAGTGCCTCGCCGATTACTTCGAATTTCGTTCCATTCGTTCACACATAAAATAAGCGGGTCCGATTTACGTCTAGAATATGAGATAAGAATCTACATAAGATTAGAATGTCAACGACAATTGTCATTTCAGAGTAGGAATCGACAGGGGTGAAATGAATTGGCTAGGGATTGCAAAACTGGTTCTATGCTGAGTAAATTTTTGAATTTCATAAATACATATCGTAAACTGTTACACTATAAGAGAATACCTCACCAGGGCTCTTACGAATCCTATGAATTGAAGAAATTTCAAAATATTATACGAGATATGGGTTAATATATGATCTGAAAGTTCTGTGAACGTCGGACGTGACTGATGATCTGGAAATTTGTGTAAGTAAGCAATTTTCAGCAATTAATTTAAAATATTTTTACTTGCGATTGAAAGATATGAATAGCCCTATCCAGACGTCCGATTCTCGGGGAAGACACATATGAAAACGGCTTTTTCTGATCGTGTCAGTGGAAAAAGCCTTTTTCAATTTTACCGGACCATCTTTCGCGAAAAACCGGGAAATCGGTGTTCTGGGTGAATTTTTTTGAAAATGTTAGGGTGGCCGTGAAGGCATGTGAAATGCACCTAACGAAAGGCCGTCTTAAGAACTTCACGGTGCTCGCTTCGCTCGCAAAATCGCCTTCCCCTTTTTATCCCGAAATATCGCATTTCTAAACGCCTCGCCAACCGAAATTTTTTGATCTCCTTCGGTGGTTACCTGTAACGAACCATCGATTACCATAGAAATATTCCTTATCGTTTTTAATATATTGGGAAGATATATTTACGTTTGATCCACCATTAAAAGGAAACTCATTAATTATGTTGTATGTCATCGATCCACAATAAAGTTGAAAATTTTCACATTCAATAGCAATTCAATGATGATAATAATTTCTAAAAAGGAAAACTGTGGCAAAGTGGAATCATTTCGGCTTATTGATTTTTTATAGTCAGGGTCGGATCCAGAAAATACAGGCAATTTACTATTTTTTTTTCAAATCATTAGACATCGAATATCTTGAAAAAATGTCTTCCAAAATGTTAAACGATACAGAAAATGCTAAGATGTGTTGAGTAACCTATTCTACAGTAAGTTGTAATAGTTTTACGAGTTGGTGATGCAAAATTAGAAGACTTTAGAGGGTAGAGCAAAAGTGTTTAATCACTAGTATATGCCCCACTTGTTTGAGACCTCCTACGAAAATTGGTTTCATTCGGATAAGTGACTACAAAGATATAAGCAAAAAACTATTTTGTTAGTGAAATTTCAACACCATGTATCTTTTTAACGGAACCGAATATCAAAAAGTGGCATAAAAAAAGTTATTCCTTTTGGTTAAAATATCTCTTTCTCATAATCCGTTAGGTTCTAAAGTTTTTTAAATGTTTGTTTATTTCGCGAGATGTATGTATCATTTTGAAACTGATCAGTGCGTTTGCTGACATTGTAAGTTATTTTTCAGAGAGGCTTGTTGATTTGGAACAATTATGATTTTTTTGTTCAATGTTGTTCTAGATAATATATTAATTTTCAGTTTGATCCATCACAAAAAGTATACATGATGGAACCAACCAAAAGAGCTAAAAAATTAGCATCTAGGCTATAAGAAAATCTTTTCGAGATCAAAGTCAGCTCAGCCTTCGACTTCAACTGACATAAGGCTGAATAGGGAAACAGTGTGACTGAAAAATACCTATAATACAATACTTATCAGTCAACGTCGCTTAAAGCTGTGGAAGTAATAATTTTCTTCTATGCATATTTTAATTTTGATATTCTGTTATTCTGCAGTTCTGGAAACCCGAATCATTGTTAAACAAGAAATATTTAAACAAAGCGACTACTCTCTTCTAAGCAGAGTAATAACTTTATTTCTTCAATTTTTATTATTCAGTGCTACCGTTTTGACCATATATCTCTAATTTTCGAATATCGCGCCAAAATGGCCTCAATCGATTGGGTTTGACTTCTTGATAATAATAATAATAATAATAATAATACACTTATTCTCAACAGGTTACACCCAATAACAGAGAAAAATGATCAAACAAACAAATGCGATTGAAAAACTTAAACCAGATTACATATGAGATCCTTATAATAGCATATAAAATTATATCCAACAGTGCCTTAAAATTACTACATGAAGTTTACAAAAAAAAAAATGTTATTCCCTCAATACTCGAAAAAAAAAATCAACAGCATACCAATCACATCCTTATCCCAAGCGTACAAAATAAACCGAAAAAGATCACGAACCCCCACCACGATTCTCCAAATGGCACATCAAAATCACTGGTAGTTCATCTTAGTAGATATCACATCGGCCACAACAACTGTCATATAAGTTACACATGAAGTTGATAGGAGACCGTGACATAACATTGATGAAGAATACAGGTGCAAACTTGAGTATATCCCTCCAGCCGGCTGGCTGTCTACTCTCCATTGGAACTTAAATTTTCTTATAATAGGCTAACTATCGAAATAGTTCGGTGAAGTTCATTATTGGGACAATTCAGTAGAACGGTTCATAAGTTATGAGAATCTGAAATTTAGTTTCCTCTATAACTCCTGGAATATCAAGCATATCAAGTTTTAACTTAAAAGATATCCGAATTAGGATAAAACAAATAAGATTGCACAGTTTCGCAAAAATTATCGTAGTTATTTAAACAAAAATTTGTGTATGTATGGACGTTATTGATATCTCATATATGCCCGAATTTCATTGTCCTAACTCAGTTCCGTCAGAAGATCAACTTTCTTTTTCATTTACTTAAGGTCAAGCATTTTCTAAATTTTTTCTTGAAACATGTATTCAGGTTTCGATTTTCTGCCATGCAATTCTGGAAATGCGAATTATGGATGAACAACAAATATCTAGGATTTATATTTAATTGTACGCAAGGGACCTTCCTCTTCTGAACCCAATAATAACTTCATTACTTCCATTTCTCTCGGGTCCCAAAGATAGAATCGAATTAATCGAACAAAGCTACGTGGACTAAAGGAAGATCTTTTCGAGTTCAATGTCATCCAGGCCTTCGATTCCAATCGGAACAAAGATAATCAGAGGAATTGTGTAATTGAGAAACATAATGCAGCGGTGGCCTGGGACTTTGTTAGTTCAGTCTAGTTCTAACAGCTAATGCCATAGAATTGCTGGAACTTTCCCCAAATAACCCGCCCTAGTTCGCAAATTGACATCATCAATTGAAATTAGACCGACTCGAATCAGGATCCTAAAGGGCGGCTATTCCTTCGGATTTGAATCGACCCCAGGGATGTTCTGGAATAGGTGGGACGATACTCCTTGAGACACATCTACAAGGCTTCAGGGAATAATAGGGATTTGCTGAGGAAACGAAAGTGCTCATATGAATGAATTTACGTATTTTCCATTAAGAACTTTTTCAAATGACTATTTTTTTTTTAAAATGTGTTCTTATATGTGGTTCGAAACCTTGTCAAGTTGGCTCGAACGATCGGCCTATAAACTGCCGGTAACTTTATTAATGCTGCTGTCTTCATAATTTTTTTTCTAGAAGGTTTCTTTTTTTTTGATATTATCCATTTTATTATATGATTTTCATTCATTCAAGTTGAACCGCAGGAATGTGGAAGACCTTATATCAAAGAAATAAAACGTTTTTTGAAAGATAAGATAAAATAACATGAGAAGATTTCTCAAGTGTTAGACACCGATAGATACAAGAATAAGTAGATTACAATGACGTGAATGAAAACCATTAATGTCTACTGAGAAAATGTTATTGCCAATGACATTCTTCTTCTTACTGTTATTGGAAAGAAAAATAAATAAAGTGGTAGTAACTAGTATAAAAACTGGTCGATCGTCATTAATACAAAATCAAAACGGACAATACTATCTGAAGAAAAGAGAGTATCGGACACTTAAAGAATATATTACTGAAATGTTTAATGTAGCCTTATCGTTAAATACGATATGGTTACGTCTCATGTAGTATGCACTCGCGTAGATGGAAACTATTCACATATACCAGGAACATTTCTCGATTTCAGCCAAGAACTGAGTTTCAACTGCAGATAAATTTCCAATTAGAATAATGAAATCTTCTTTATGATGAATCACTTTCTGAATTAGAGAATATATTCTGTTCCTGTTCGTTTCATTCAACATTGGCAGCAAACCATTAGATGGAGATTTAGTAGGTATACAAGGTTTCTTTGAATACAACATTAATTTCAAAGATGAATTCATGAAGACAGTCTTTTGCCTGCTATCAACATTCAGCCAACTTCAAATATACAGGCTGTTGAAATTACTTTTTTCTGCATAACATCGAATATGCTCTTTCTTTTGTCTTGAAATTTGGTATATGTATATACTCCATTCCGTTGAATCTCTGCAGCTGATTTCATTGTTGGAGTAGCTCAAAAATCAGATATATTATAACAAGCAGCGAAGCAGAAGTCTGATACTTTACAAAAGAGTATTACTGAATAAAACTCTTTCACGAACACAGAATAAAATTTTGGAACTGTGGAAGGTGGAGGATTAAGGTTATATTTCGTGACATTATTTTTAATGTTATTTTGTCTAATACAAGTTAATAGAATTGTATAACATTTGAGATCACACATTTATACATTTTTCTAACCAGAGCCAATGAAGAAGGATAATTTCTTGCGTTTGTAGATTTTTTAAAATTTTCTAGACTAAAGAATCGATGAAATTTCACGGAGCTAATTTTTTCAATAATATGAAAAAAAAATGTCTGCTAAGAATGGTAAAGATCAATCAAACGTTAGTCAAATATCTTCCAAGTTACAAATTGAACGGAAAGAAATTCTAGAACTCATTGAAGAAACGAAAACGGCCGGCATACTCAAGTTTGATCCCTTGTTCTTCATCAGGAAGTTGAAGAGTTCACTACAAATTGGATTGAAAGATCCTTTTGGGTGAACGATTGAAAACCATAACATTCAGAAAGGAACTGTGCGCATGCATCTAGGTATATTTCAAAAATTCAAATTTTTGATGGAACGAAACGAGAATCTCAGTTCATTCATTGGAAACCTGATTATCAATGGAATTACTAGCTTGAGAGTTTCCTCACCACAGAATTATTTTCCTCAGTAAGAATAATGATTTATCAAATATTCATCAACTAGACAAATCAAAAATTTAATGTTTGAGAGAAACAGTTGAGTAAGATAAGAGCACAAGTCAAATTACTAGTCACTGTTAAAATTCTCAAAATATTTATAATTCCACCTGATAAATACTGAACAGTGCATCTATATCGATTAAAACATTTTTATAGATCTGGTTTACGTGCTTTGTTACACCACCCATATTCAGACAGTGGTTGCATTAACACTTGAACATGAATATTATTGATAGTATAAGCTGAAATATAAAGTACTTCAGAATTCGGAGTAATCCTGTACCCATATAGGTGAATTATTTGGTTAACTGAATAACCAATTTTATTTTGCGGTCAGTAATTTATTTTCATTTTCAGGTTGAGATCTCTGAATTACTAAAATATATTATCACATCATGTATAAATTTATATTTCAAGTATAAATTGATTTGATGAAATGAGATTTCTTGCAAAGATGAAGAAGCTTTTTTGTTATTCGGTAATACAACAAATTTAATTGCCACAAGAATAACCTAGAAATACATGTGAATCCAATGAATGAGTTCAAGAGGTTAAATACAAAGCAAAAATATTTATTGATTCTTTAGTCTGACTCAGCAATTCAGGACAAAAAATGATGAATGCAATTGAATAGAGCATAATCATTTATAGACTAATATTTTCAATATTAAATTAATTCTAGGAAATATAGACTCAGTATCAGGTCAATTGAATTTTTATCATCATTTTTCTAAATTTAAAAAAAAAAACCAATTCTGTCATGAGAGATCATATGTGTACCCATGCCGAAACAGCAATTAGCTCTTTAAACAATTTTTCCTACATAAGGTAAACAATTATTATCGAGAAACTATTAGAATAATCAATAAGAAATATCATAATATATATACAAGAATTTTCCATCCGATACAAAAACTATAGAGCAATGCTTGAATTCAAATACTGATGCCAAGCTATAACGATTACCTTAACAGACTCATATGAACACATTCAAATACAAAAAAGAATTTTCAGCACTTCCCCAGAGGTCTAGACAAAGTCAAACACTCACATGAGAAGCTAAAAATTTTACAGATGATCAAACACGATCCCTTAACCAGATTGATATATCAATTTTTCACATCTAAAAAATACATACAAATAATCAGTTCCTTCTAAATCTATTACATTCGATCCCCTGTGCAATTTATCGAACAGATGTAATAATTGATATTTATTTGTTAACCATAAAGAAACTTTCCAGATAAGACAATTGGCTTAAGTAGTCAAGCCATTTAAAACATATATTCCAATTTCAGCGTTGAAGTGAGTTGTGTTTGATCGTTTTTGTTGTTCCTCCAAAAGATACATCTTTCAACTAACAAGGTGTTTGGCCACTCAGGTCATTCAAAGCATTAAAACTAACTATGACACGCGACAATTATTATGATGGGTTTCCACAAAACATTGAGAATTATTTCCCATTTCCATTATCTGCACTAACCTATGTCCTGAAATTATGTTATTCTTTATCCAATTTATTGTGATTGTCAACCTTAAATATTTGTCAATTGATTAAATAAACATTCTTTCGTTGTGAATCCATTCATTGAAAATTAGGTTTATTCCAATAAACATAGTTTAGGAATCAACAATCCTGCACCTGCAAATCTGACAACGCCAAATTCCGTTATAATATAATAAATAGAGCATTTGAAACTTTTAAATTACTTGATTAAATCAACACTAATAATACTTAATTTAATTAACACAGATATTGCTAAACAAGCCGTCTACTATTTCTAATATCAAAATTGATTTGCTGAATACTACAATGCAACCATTATTTTATTGTTTTTTGAATAAGTTCCAGTATCTTACAGAAAATAGCTATGGAAACAAAATGGGAAATGTTTTGATTATTGCAAAGAGTACCACCACGGAATAGACTGACCAGATTCTGGTCAAAACTCTTATCACAAGGATAGACTTGGGTATATTTTGACATTATGAATTTTGATTAACTGTTCAACCTCTCTGCATATTTTTCTGTACTCTCCTCAAAAGACTGTCCATTTTGTTGCAGGTTATACAGATGTTTATCCTGAAATAAGCACTAACGATGATTGGCCACTATTCTTTGTAGTATCCATCGTATTAATTTTCCATTTAGTGGGGAAGAAAATATGAGCTAGTCTTATATTCTCTACATCTCTAGGTACAAATAATTCTTCTTTCCACTTATTTAGTCATTCATTTTTATGGATTGTAACATTAAGAACTCCAAAACGAAACTCAACTCCAAATTAGATTAGTCTTTTATTCTTAATGCTTTGCTCATTCATTAACACTGTTAGTGAAAGTTTGAAAACAATATAATTAAAGTAATAACTCAGCTTATTACAGAAACATCACTACTTACTTTCATGAAAGAAACTTTTATGTCAGAAATTTCCTGACAAATATTCGTAAACACAAATAAAAAATCAACATAGTGCTTGAAAGTTGTTGTCTGACAGGCGCAATTAAACAAGAACCTCCAAAACTGAACCATTTTAATCCTCATTTTGCGTTTCGTGTTCTGCATTTCCCTGATTATTTTCTGACAATCCCAGAATGGTCCAAAAATCCTCAGTTATTACGCATCAGTTCTGCGCACACTGAGGGCTGTCCGAGAAAAGTCAGGAAAATATGAACCAGAATAAACTTTTTAAGTAAATATTTTGTGTTATGAATATGATAATAATAATAATAAAGGGACTTTATTATGTATTTTATAAAATACAATTCAGAGGCGGAGTTTAGCTTACGCTATTCCACTCAACCTCAATGCTAACCACAGTTCTTATTTAAGACAAATGAAGTAGCGGGTTGAGTTAGTAATCTGAATATTCAAATTGAATCCTTTATTTTTCATCATTGTCACCTGTTATAAATTGAAAATTTTACAGTAAACATATCGATCAATGAATGCTTCTGGCGTCACTCATGCACTCCTTATCATCCACTGTCATGCTGTTTAGCAAGGGAACGATAAACAAATATCCGCACCCACATATTTCCGAATACAAACCTATTATTGGCCCTTTTCTGGCACATCCAGGTCTGAAAATTCACCAAATGTTCTGTTATCAAATTATGTAAAATAACACTTCGGTAACAGCAGAGTTTTTCAATAATAAGGTAAATATTGACATAAGCAGGCAGCTGCAGATGGGCGCATTATAATCTTCTGTGCTAGATAATTACAGAACAAATAAAAAGGGGACCACCAGGCTCTTCGTCTATCGCCAAGTTCGAAGGACCAGGCCAACCGTACCATGAATAAAATCGATTTCATCGCTGTAGGTTTCGAAACAAATGATGCTTTAGATCGTAGGATAATTGATTATCGAGAAACACGACTGACTTCTTTAATGAACGACAAACTTGGAAATGAAAGTACCTGAAAAATAACGATTATCGACTTGCAAGTTCATCGAACATGTTTTTTTTGTTTCACAATGTGGAAAGGAGGTTGGTTTACTCAGGAAATGGACTGCACCGGGTGAAGAGCTGAATGCTGATTGAGGCGATGATTTCGATGAATGACTGGCATCAATTCAATTTTTTCTTCATCAGTCGGTTCAGTGAGGAGGTATATTTGGTGCCATATCCGGAGCATCATAGCCAATACCGCAAAAGGAAATAATAATGATCGATTTAATGGACTATTAGAGCGGGAATGAATTCAGGATCAGAATAATAAAAATCCAAGAATAATTTGAGGCATACTTTCGTCATTTCTACTCTTTTACTATTTCATAAAGCAGAAGATTTCAAGTCGATGGCCTTGTTCTTGTATATTGTATATAATTTAAACTATTACTTTTACATTTATTTTCCACACCACCAACATTTCGATTTGTGCCATTTCGAAAATTATCAGATTTAGGGAAGAAAGCTTAGAAGATGATCAAAATTAGTGTTTCAACTTTTCAGTTAATGACTAGTAATTTCCAGGGATTTCTGGTGATGAAACTCTTATAGAATGATAATTTTGGTTATATTCACTATCTGTAATTGTTCTTCTTCCTATCGACGGTTTTGTTAGCAATCTTTTATCGTTCCTAAGGTAAAATAACTTTTTAAAAATCAGAAAATTTTCTCATATTTTTGTCAAGATTGAAAGAATATTTTTGTTTGAAAGACAATAACAGATGGCGGATATAGCCAAGATAACCATTTCAGGCAACTATTTCACTGAAAAATAGAGAATAATACGAATAGCACTCCATAAATCTTTTTTTTTTCAAGAAACTTATAATGACATTAATTGCCTTTCTCTGGATTCTTGTGTTAAACGCTAAAATTGGTATTCAATATCAACATTATTCGCTCTCTCAGTTCGTTCGAATTAATCATGCATTTTTGGGATGATGACATCATCCAGAAACAATCGAGTGATTTTTTTAAGCGAACTTTATTGTTAAATATATATGGCATATTATGAAATTTCATCTTCATGGAGTAAATACACAAGAAAATATTGCAGTTTCTTTGCGCGAACAATTAACAGAAGTCCAGAGAATAAAGTTAAGAAGGAATTCGATTAATAGCATTTTGAATGCCTTTTGATGGTCGAAATTGTTCTCATGTCAAACTTTCCGCATTAAAAGATCTCAATAATAATGGCTTTGATTATATTATTTTATATTAGCTGCCAGAAGGCAATTTTTTCGTAAGTCGGACTTGAAACAATAATTCATTTCACAGGACAAGAGCTTACTGGTGGTTGGATATCAATTTTTGATTGATTTTCGATATGGAACATATATTTTGATGTAGAAGTTAGAAAATTCTTTAGAACAAGCTTGCGCGTATGTGCTTTTGTGTAATTTTTATTTTTCCATGAGATTTTCTTTCAGAGATTTATCATTACTTCGTATTCTCTCCTTGGAAAACAAAATAATTATTAGGACTTGAGAGAATCAAATTAAAAAAAAATACATTTTTCTCCTTGAGCATGGAAGAGATTCTATACTTACGTTAAGGAATACGGAAGAATTGCATTGAACAAAACATTATCAATTATTTTCAGATTCATTGAGTTAACGAGAGGAATTTTCTGTATTTAACACATTAGGGAATAAGAATATACAACACAACACAGTTGGACTTAATAATATACTCAACATACTGAACTTAAATAAATATCCTATCCAACAGAATACACTACAAAACACGATAAACAAAATTATAACACTAAAACACCACTTCGCATTCAAAGCATACTAAACCTCGATCCAAAGTTTTCGGTAAATACTATCAATATAAAACAGGTATCAATGAATCGAATAAACGCTAACATCGAATGCAACATAACTAAACTTTCTTAGGAAAACCAGAATACTATCACAACAAAATTAACGAGTACACTTCAACAACACTGTAAGAAAATAATAAATTCAAAGCTGAAACTGGAACAACAGTAATGCATTTCAAATTACTGAAAAACAAATAAATTTCTTAAGGAAAACCCACGAATTATAGTCACAAAAGCAGACAAAGTTAATGCAACAATAATAATGGAAAAAGATGAGTATACATCCAAAAAGAAATAGCTACTGACACTACAACGTATAAAGCAATTAAAAAAGATTCAACGTCCTCATTGCAAAAACATAATAATTCGATTTTAGAAAAATGGGACATTTATGCTGCATATCACCCCCTACAGCAAAATCATTGTCTATTCAGAACAGCATGCCTCCTTAAGTTTACGGTCTTCCCAAAATACTCAACACAAACATACCAATGAGGTCAATAGTATCGCACTCACCATGGTCGTTTTATAAATTCTCAAAATATTTATCAGGAATACTGTCTAACATCACTAACAAGTATCCCTATTAGTCGAAGAACTCATTATTAAAGTGAATTTATTGAAGCAGTCCAAATATCGTTAGAAACGTGTTATTTCAAGTTTTCAATAGATGGAATAGATAGTATTGCGGTCCTATTTCAAGCAGGGCTGCTCAATTGGTGATGGAATATTTGAAGGAAAAGTTTTTGTCCGGAAAGAATTATAACTTTACAATTGTCAAAAAATATACGGATAATTTTTAATAATATCATCTGAAAATGAAATCCAGAGAATAATTAATGATTTGAATAGTTTTCATCATAATATTAAATTCAAGCTTGAAACGGAAATAAATAACTGAAAAAAATTTCTAGACATAAGGCTTATGAGAGTGAATAACTGATAATTTCAAACAAAACTTCAGAGAAAAAATACAAACACGGACAGAATAATAGATTACAACTCAGCATATATCTATAAACAGGAAAAAGCTATTATAATCGGGTACATTTACAGAGCTCTAAAACTAACTTCACCTATACAGGGTGAGTCTTCGACCACTGCCTTAATTTTATCCATGGATTCTTGACGTCAAAGAAACATTTTTTTCTATAACATTTTTCCAAATTTGGCCTCGTTCAAAAGATATAGGGTGTTGAAATTTCATAAAAAAATTGCATTTTCACCTGTAATATTTAAACGACAATATCAATTGAAATGATCTATCTCCTGTAGAAGGTTTTTGATGACAGTCATGCATATTTTGGCATAGTTAGAATTATTCCATTTCTTGTGGGTTTCTCACTACTACTCTATAGAAGGGTTAAGTTTCATGAAAAACAAATATCTCTTGAACTAAAGGTCCGTATCTTGTACTTCCTGGAATCATTAGTCTTTTTTGCAGATAAAATCATTCCTCATCTTTTCTTCTAAATTGCACCATTCTTGAGATATTTGAAGTGGAAAGGAATTGAATAGATATACTTTTGTCCAAATTTTCTGATTTTCCCAAGTCCAACTCTGTGCTGAAATGATTGAATAATCAGATTTGCTCAATGTTGCCATATTTTATGTCTTTATTAAATATATATACACTATAGATGAAATTAACTACTGAACAATTTCTGTCTTACATTCATTACAAAATCTAAATTGCCATTTGCTGTATTCATTATTAATGATGTCTAGCACCTTGTTCAATATTTAATCCAGAGTAATATTCCATAATAAATAGAGAAAAAGATTTCCATCACTCACATAGGTACTTCGGTATATCCTCATGACCGTTGAAATAGGTAATGTATTTTTTTGTCAGGACCTGTTAAATTGAAGACTTGTCTGTATGAAGAGCTGTTTCTTCATAGCTTCAGACTTTCAGGGTTCATCAAATTATATCTATTCTAACATAAGAATGCTTCAAATTAAGCTCATATGAGTTCTAAAAACTTCGAACCCAGTCTCCTAGATTTGTTTTGTACCTTTATAGAAGTTTTTCACATTTTTATTTCATACACCGATTCAACCTGGTTCACAAACTTAGGAGATAATAGAATTTGACTTAGTTTTAATATTTCTGAATGTTTGTTATGATGCATGGTTAATTAAAATTCAGTCAATATTGAAACTGGAAGCTATAGGCTCATAAACAAGAAAGATTAGAATAGAAATTGTTTTTTCTGACTATAATCATTTCATACTGAATTGAATATTTTCCAACTATCGAAATCATTATGATTATTTTATTATAACATTTTCCACATTTTTTTCAAGGTACAAATAACTGTTGACAGTTTCAAACTGAATCAAAACAACAAGGAACCACAGAACACTATTTTATTGGGAACTGCCCACCACAGAGACGTTATATTAACATTTTAATGTGATAATGATTCACTCTAGCTATTCTGAGAAAAATTATAACTAAAGATCAATAATGGTTACAGTTATTATCTTTCATTAAAAAACTTTGCAATTATTAATTTTTTTCTCTCCTGGGGTTCGGTAATAAATTAATATTCTATGGTAAGGTATTAGAATTAGACATAGTCTATGAATAACCATTATTCAAAATTCCTGTTTTTGTTTACATAATTAAAACAGATATTCTAATTATAAAAACCAAAAATTTACGCATGTTCAGTAATTAATTATAGTCTAAACAGAATAGATTCATACTAATGATCTAACAAAAATTTTTTTATTAAAGAACACGTAGTTGGTTTTTCAGAATCAAATTTAGATTATCAAACTCAATTTCTTCAAGCAAGTATAATTGCATACCTAAATCTAGGAATACTTGTAATCTATCTAAGTAAATTGTTATTGGGATTCAGTAGAGAAAATAATTATCAAGCAAAGTAAAGTCACTTTAAAATAATTATTCGTAGTGACATCATTCATTTATGTTGAAGATTTCGAAAAAGATTTTCATGTTTTTAACAGGATGAAATTAAGAAACCTCATAGACCTGTTCACTGGTCTCTGTCAAGGAGAAGAAACTTCAGAAATATCAGTGTTTGGAAAATCATAGATGATTTTTTCTGGCTTTGAGTGAAAAAAAAAGCAATGTGACCACCTCTTGCCTTGGAAGCTTTCATAGAAATGATGGTTTTCATGATTTGGAAATTTTAAGAAGAAAATTACAAATGTATGATGATAACATCCAATTATTCTGAGGTTTTTTTTGGAATTTCTCACTAGAAAGGGATGGTTTATAATCTTGAAGCAGAAAGAAATTATAGTAGAACAGGAAAAATCTGTTTATGGTGTTTTTTTTAACAGAAAATTAATATTTTGTATCTTCCTTCTGGATATGGACCTCATCGGATGAAACATAAGTGAGTGAATCATTTCTTAGAGGGAAAATAATGTTTTTAAACAATTCAGATTCATTAGTGGATGCTGCGGAAGTTATTTTTCATTAAAACTAAACTGGACCTCAGAGGGGTATTTACCCAATGTGAAAACTTAAAATGCTTATAACTTTTTAGTGCAGCTGAATATGGAAAAACCGTAATGGAAAAAGTGTTTCTTTTGATCTCAAGAACCTATGGTTAAAATTAACGCAGTGGTCAAAGACTCACCCTGTATTCAGACCTACCAACATCTTACAGGACATTACCTCACTTTTAATGCAAAACAACAACACAAAAAATTACCAAATAAAAAAAAGAATAGATCACATTCATACCGATACCATACGTACCTTCTCTAACTGAAAAAATGGAAAACATTTTGAAACCCTTTAGCAACGTCAAAATAGCTTACAAACAGTACATTCAAAATAAACACTATATGGCAAGTTGAAATAACCAACTTCAGTAAACGAAAAATCACATGTGTTATATAAGACCAATTGTAATAATTGTGAGGGCATATACCTACGACAGATGGAACAAAAATTGAAGGACGGATTGAAAGGATACAAGTACTACAAAACACCGACGCCACATCAGAAACACAAAATCGAGTATAAACACACATTTCATTATGACGAAACAGTAATGTTAAACCGAGAATCAAATAAAAAATCCGGAGAATTTCTGGAGATGGTCCATATAAAGCAAAATAAGAAGTCCATCAATGACAGAACAGATATTAGAAACCTACACAACATCTATTCTTTTCTTTTGAACAATATTGAATGAACAGAAATCAAAGACCAAAAAGAAGAAATCAAATTTGACGTGACACCTCTAAAATCAATTGACATCATAACCTCAATGACTTTTTCATAATTTGAAAAAGGGATGAAATAAATTATTTTCGAAGGTAATATAAGAATTAGATCTCTATTCAACAGAATGTTATACAATTTATGATATTTAAGGAATGATTGTTTTTATTGTTGATATGTTGTGTATGATGTTTTTGCAGGCTTGAAAAAGGACAATGCTCGAAACGTTGGAGAATTGTAATAAATTGCTGATAAAATTAAACCCTGCACATCAAATGTTGTTGTACAGTATCTGATTATATTAGGTAAGTACTTATATTCGATTGATTTTTTTTCTTGTCAATCAGTACGATTATTTTTTATAAGTATTCATTGAATAACTACATATTTCAAAATTTTTCATAATGACATACATGAATATACATATATGATTTTGGTCCATTCCATATTATTATTACTCCATGGCAAATCTTAACATTCGGTAAATTATGCCAGGTTTGGTTTGGCAGAGCAAAATGGTACTATAATACCGCTACAACTGTGATATATATTGGTTTGAAAACTTGTATGACACTTGCAAGGTAGTTCTAAATTTTTTTCCCGCTAAATATCCAAACTTTCAAAACAAGTGCCAGTTCGTTTAGTGCTAAAATTTTGTATTGGCAATACTGAATCCTCAGTCAAAGTTTTCAATTATTTTATTCATTGACATTCTCTCGAGAACGTACAAAATAGGTTTATTCAATTCTCAAACTTGAATATTGAATCGATAATTGATTTGCATCACCTCATTTATAGAAGAATGACTCGAATATTCGATTAGGAAGAACGCTTATGACGTGGAGAATTATGGAATTTTCTCATTTGCACAATATTGGAAATGTTCAAATTATCATAATCAAGGTAAACTTTTCTATTTTTAACACTCGTTTCCGAATGAATCAGCATTCATAAATTTATTGAAAAAATAACGTGACTAATGAATGAGGTATATTTACGGTAAAATCACGCAGTTTGTGAAATTTTTCCATGTGAAATATGTAAATGTAGATAATTGAGGTCATTGTGTGGCTTGAGATAGGAAGAAATCATCTTCAAATGTTCACATGGTGATCATAAAAATCTGTCAGTTTTATATTTAGTTCGATTATGGCATTGCATTCAAAGTTGATTGAGAATCAAAAATCTGCGATTTCGTAGCATAACGAATTTTATAAAAATTTTGGTATTCAAAATTTGAAATATTTCATAGTAGCCATCTCAATTTTATGACAAATTTTTCCACTGAGATATTATTCATATTGTTCTTAAGCAATATGTCATATGTATGTATCATTAAAACAATTTGCTGAAAGATCAAAAAGGACCCCTAATTTTAGTACATAATATGATACCTCATTTGTTAATATCGAATTTTTAAGATGCAAAAATTTAGATGACCTCAATAGACTTGTTTCAAATACAAAGGCAAAAAAATTCAATATGCTAATATCACTGGAGAACTTACTTACTTATTATTTCTTAAAGTCCACAAAATAGAATTCCAAGATTGAAGTCTCGTAAGCCATTCTGGTATAATACGTTATTCAATATGAACATTAGCGATAAAGAATTATGGAAGATTGAGTGGAACTCTTATGAAATGTTCAATCAAAATATTTTTTCTGATCCTTCTGAAAAGTTCCGGGTTTTGACAATTGTTTGTATAATGTTGAAGTTTGATGTTAATAACTTCAGTAATTCTTCATTTGACGCCATTTGCCGATTTTCTCTAACAGCTCGGAATCGGTTTGATTTGGAAGGCTGCGGCTTTCACCAAATGAATTCTATCAAAACTCGAGACCAAAAATGAGTCATTCTTTTTGTTCTAGTTCATAGGGTTGCGTAGATCTCCTAAATAGACAATGAATTTAAGACACTCGGGACACGACAGAAAGTATTATGACATGTTTACGAATGTGCTCGAATTACCCCCCTTAATACTGCTCCTGTAATGTTCTGTTCGTCCGTTATCGTATACCTACATCAGAAAGTCGAACACGATGCTCAGTAGTAGCAAAAAAACGCGAAAAATCCCAATACTGTAACTTTCTTCTCAAATATGGATATGCCCACTTTTGGACATAGGTTTTTGGGTTTGTTTGGGGAAACAAAATTCTCGCAAAATCAGAAATACCAAAAATTCAGAATGAGTCCTAATTCTAACTTTTCAGCCTCAGTCGAAGTCACTTATTTCATTTCACGTTGCTCAGGATAATCGTGTTATTGAGTGAAATAATTCAAAACAACAATGAAAATATCCTCAAAACGACAGCCAAAACCAAGTATATAATTTCCTCTCTCCAACTTAAATAGCACACCCATATCACGTTTAATGCTACACTCGACGTATGTCCCAAAAATTCATATGAACATTTGGCAGAATCAGGTTACACATCGTTTGATGTTTCACAAACTTCTACTTGGCGTAAAGTTACTGCGACACGGCCCGTTTCAAATTTTTCCTCGGTGCCACCTTAACGGCTACTGCTATTCTATATATCAAATTTGCCTGGTTTCCAGCTTTGATATCGCATTTCTACATATGACATGTCGCTATCGCGTTTACGGTTGAACCTCCTCAACAAAGCAGGACGTATTTGTTACGTCGCATCAAAACTCAGCCATATTTCGTGCCACTGCTCTGATATACGATCCATCTTCATTTTTCATGCTTTGCAGGGGACGGAAATAGTGCTCTAGGACGCAGTGGCGTGCGAAGTTGGGGAAGCAGCCAAGTGGGTACTTCGCTTTGTTTACGTGACTCACCGAAAGGGTCATTTAAAGGCTGGTTTTATATTATGTGAAAATCTGAACTCTGTGAACTATAGGGCTGAAAATAATATCTTAAGAGACATCCATGAATGAAACTTAGCAACTTGCTATGATATGGTTTGGAAGACTCACATTGAGGATTTAATTGAAAACTCAAGATATCAAATTTAAGATAAATATTCATATTACATAAGCCGGTTTCAAGGAAGTTTCCTTCAAGATAAGAGGTGCTATCATGAGTTTGAGAAATAATCCCTTTCAGGATTATACGAATTATCTGTCACAGCGTTTTATGAACATGTTTAAAGGGTAATCATAATAATTCTCGGATTATGAGTTCCTCGACTTCTATGGGGGATTGATTTATGAAACCAAGTGCAGGCTTGATATTCAATGGGAAAATTATGTTTAAATATTTTTATCCAAAAGCCACTTACGATTAAAGCGTAAGTGGTTCATTAATTTAGAAATTTCAAATGAGCATATCTTAAAGATATTCTCAATGGAAAAATAATGATAAATATATTTATCCAAAAGCCACTTCCGATTATACCGAAAGTGGTCAAACATTTATAAAATTTCAAATGAGACTACTTGTTTTTGATACAGTGAATAGATTCTGTTTCCAATTTTACACATTTTTATCTTGAACTTTTTCCAATAGTTGCTGTGGTAACGGAGATATGAACTTTCAGGAGAAATTGGCAACTTGTAGAGGTACGAAGAAAGTATTATAGCGTCCGTTCAAGATATATTGTCATCAAAGCAAGACTTGAAAATGTTATCGGTGGTTATTTTCATGATTAAAAAAGTTACTGAAGTGTTCTGTGCTTGAATGATGGAAATGAATTTATTCCCTGTTTTTCCCGTTATTAGTTAATTGATAACTCAAATATTTATACATTCCTTTTGTGCATTGGATATTATATCCAATTTTGGAAGTTTAAATTAGTGAAACAATAAAAAATATAATTTTTAATACCCTGAAGTCAATTGAAGAAGTTGAGAAAATTATTATACCAAAATATTCAGCACTGCTGCGAGTGATTGATCACATTTTTAAACAGCACATCTCCACAATATGTATCTATATTAATTCTAATAGGTATGATGAAAATGCATAGTGAAAAATACTCAATTTGAGGAGAGTCAATCCAAAGCAGTTTTGTTTGTTACCTCATCATGATGAGTTTGTTCAATTTTAAAGAGATGTTGAGAAATATTTTCAAGAATGATTAATTTATAGTATAGGGAGCTTATCTATATTTATATTATGTAGTTCTTATTTGATTTTTACCAATGAATAACCTTTTTTTGAATGGTCACTGAACAGAGTTTGTATATTTTATATCTATCATTTATACATTAGAAGATACTATTGTGGGTGTGTGTTTGTATCCTGAATTGATAATTAAATAAATATATTTAGTTTTGAAAACCAATCTGATTAGGAGTCATCGTGTTCACGGACGGACAAAATCGGGTTTAGCTAATACATTTGATACAATGTTTAACCATGGATTCATAAAAAAAGCGTCAAAAGTTATTTCGACAAACTTATTTTGCACTCTGTTGGAACGGAAATGAAGGTTTCTATATTATTTTAGCTCTGTAGAGTATAACGAATAATATCATTATCTCATTGTTTAAAATAGACTCAGTCTTCCAACTTGTAGCATGTAAAATGTTTAGAAAATATCATAAGTTTGAATAGATCTACAGAAGCTACACTTTTAGTTCAGTCAATCTGTACATTTGGTGCGGGTATAATTACCCGCTCGATGAAATTTGGTACACTTGTTGAAAATGATGTAACTAAGCTACCTTTGCGATGGCCTCGCTGAAATGTTAGCGGTTTTTTGAAAAACTCAAAAAAAGTAAAAAAATGCATTTTTCTCGAATTGTATGCATCGTATAAAAAATTTTATTGAACAAAAAATGTAGAGGACGTTGTGATCTACAATTTTTTGTCATTGGTGCAATGCTGCACGACTAAAAGCGCACAAAGTAGGTGGCGCTAAAGTATCAAAAAAAGTGTTTTTCATGTTTTTCGCCCTGAAAATGTTGTTTTAATGCAAAAGTTTAAAAGTAAAAGTTGTTCCTTACATTATTATCAACAACTTTTGTTTCAACATTTTTTTCGTTCAACTTACCATTTACAAGTTATAGTAATACATAGCGCTGCATATACAGCACTGTTCTGCTAACGATAGTTTGCTAGGTGGACTGAGTAGCCTTTTTCTCATGCGACCACTGAAAGAGTTGATAAATTGTAAGTGATTTAGATTTGTAAGTATTTTTGCAATATTTTGTATGCTTTTTCTATACACCTGTTAATAAATACAAAATACAAAACTGAATTAAACGTTTACTTGAAAATTAAAACTCAAATAATGACTTTAATTGAATTGTTGTTTGTTTCCCTTATCCAAATTTTCAAAACCTCTTCAAAAATCTGTTTAATTGATGACATTTTTAAAAAAATGAAAAACTAAACTGAAAAACATTAAAAATTGTCTTTGTTAATAACATTGAGAGTTCAACAAAATAATTTATAACAGAATGCGACTCAAAAAATCAAATAATGGATAATACTTGTCAAAAACAAATTGAATTTTCATTTATTGAAGTTTAATTGCTATCTATTCTATTTCTGTCCTGACATATGGGATTCTTGAATCTTCATAGATGGTGTGATTGGAGACATACCAAGGGGCATTGAACAATGAACATACTATTTTGGATTGTACTTTTTGGATAATTTGAATATTCGATGGATTATCGCAACCCCAGAATTTGATGCCGTACGTTCATATTGGTTTGATGATTGCTTTTTAAGTTCCTGCCTATGAGCCAATACATTTTCGGGAATTCAAGATTCCTTTTATTCTTTTTGGCTTAAATGTGTGGTCTCCAGTTGAGACACTGGTCTGAATATATGGCAAGATACTTAGCCTTGGTTTCGACTGGCACTTTCCTTCCGAATATTCTAACTTTCTCTTGTAGTGAATGTAACTTCAACTGACGGACAAGGTCGGGTAAATGTTCCTTTAATTGTTTGAAAGCTGTTTCAGTGTTTTCATCAGATGCAAGTATGGCTGTGTCGTCTGCAAAAAATGCTATGGGGGTGTTTTGATTTTCTGGTATTTCCAAAGTGTGGATGATATACAAAAATGGTTCTGATTTGACTTGGGCAGGAGTGTTTATTGCTTTGACATACTTCCCGGCAGAAAAACGATCAGCTAGATATGTCTTCAGAACCATGTAATGCGTTTGTGGGAATAGTTGTTTGAGCTTGTATAGCAGTCCGCTATGCCAAACCTTGTCGAGTGCTTGTGATGAGTCTAGAAACACTGCTGAGCAAAATGTCCTTCTTCGAGGCTTATTGAGATGGTGTTCACGATGCGATGGACCTAATGCGTTGTCAAGTGGTTCTCTCCGGAAACCTAGTTGGTCTTCTGGCACCGATTGGTGCCATTTCATCCATCAGCCTTTCGAGAAGCAACTTCTCAAACAGTTTACCCAGGATTGGCAACTTATGGGCCTATAGGTTTTCACATTCTGTTCTGGTTTATCAGCTTTGGGTATCATTATAACCTCAGCATACTTCCTTACTATGGGAAATAGGATATCCTCATCATTATACTAAATAATGTTGTGAGAAGGACAACAATTTTTTGGGGCAGTCTTTTCAGAATTTCGGCCATTATGAGGTCGTATCCGGGAGCTTTATTGTATTTCAGCCTTCTCATTATCTCATTGGCTACTTCCGTTGATGTGAACGTTTTAATTGGCAAGGTCATCTGACATGGAACGTCCAGAAAAGTTCAATTTCTGCATCGCTGATGCTAGTATAGGGATCATTTGGTGTGAAGATACGTGCAAGATGTTTGACAAATTGCAGTTTTCTTCATCAGAGGCTGCCCATTCTCCATTGGTCATTTTATTACTTATTACATGATTAAAGATCAATTTCCAAAATCTTCATTTGTGTTGTAAATTGAAAATGTATCATTTTGATCAAATAATTAAAATGAATTTTCAAAAAGTGAAGACTGATTCCATCAAATATTTATCATTTATATTCTCTATATACTGTTGGAATTCAGAATTTTTATATAGTTGCAGTGCTCCATGTAGCATTCTGGTGAGTTGATTCGGTGTTATCTTGTCAAGCGGATTACGTGGTCTCTGCCATTTTTCTCTTACTCTTCGTTTTTCTGCCAGCAGTTCCCGAATATGAAGGGGTAATATCTTTTGAATATCTCGAATTTCTCGAATCTGTAGGAATACGTTCTCATGCTGCGTTTTGAATCCATTCTGTTATGTTGTTTGTAGCTATTTCTATGTCATCCGACGTTACTAAAATTATGCTCACAGCTGCTTCTTCGTCGAGTATTGGATGGAACTCAGCCCAATTGTTTTTTTCCGTAATTAATGACAATTTAATTTCATACGATTTGGGTATTGTGTTGAGGGTTAGCAGGACTGGTGAATGGTCAGATGAGAGGTCTGGAGGATAATATTTCGCTTGTATGTGGCTATTGTTTATTACATTCGTGACGAAAAAGTCCAAGACATTGGGAATCTTGTTGCTGTCTGTTGGCCAGTAGGTCGGTGAGCCTGGCGAATATACGTCGAAATTGATGATTGCTATCACTTCCATTAAATTACGGCCCTAGGGGAATTATTAGTCTTGATGCCCAAACGGTGTGCTTCGCATTCCAATTACCTCCTTTTATAAACCTTTCTTGAAAATTTTGAAAAAATTACTCATATTGGTTTGGAGAAATGTTGTGCTTGGGTGGTGCGTATATTGCTGATACATCGAAACTCCATAATTATGTGTACATTCTGATGTTCGTTGCTTGTTTTTCGTGAGTGACATATTTCGGTAGTGGATCGTGTTTCAAGCTTCTCCGAATTAGAATACCCTCGCCACCGTGAACAGTACCGTCTGGGTGTTCAGTGCAGTATGAGAGGTATTGTGGGATCTGAAACACCGTTTTGTTGGTGAAATGGGTTTCTGATAGCAGCATGACATCTATTTCATTGAGGTTCATGAATATTTCCAATTGATGTTTGAAGTTTGAAAGCCCATTTTCGTTTGAAGTAGCTATACCTATAAACATAGCCATTGTTAACAATTGATGTAGATGTAGTAGATTCAGTATAATCTGGTTCTGGTTAATAAGTTGTGCCATCATGGTTTTGAGATCTAACATGAAAGGTGATATCATCGTTCGTAAATAATTTGAATCTTACCTTGAGTAGGTAGTTCTTGTTGTGGCTGTTGGCTTCTCGTTGCCTCAGAGGTGGGCATCTTTGGTCTCCTGGTTATAGCCTGGGTTTGGGGTATGTAGACACCGTCGGTATGTTCAGATGTATTATGTTGTCCTTCACTTCTTCGAGTACTTGAATTTTTGGTTTGAACGACTTGACAACCTCTGTAGTAAGCTGGGTGATTTTTTGTGTTATGATCTCTGATGTTGATGGTGTTCCCCATTTTGTGGCCTGATCTTTTAATTTCCTCTTTTATATTATCAATAGGAAAGTTGTAGTAAGAAGTCTGAAAACCATCCGATAGGATCTTTCTTTTTTAAATTGGTATGTGTGCAAATTAATTTTTTCATCTCAAAGGAATCTCACCAAACTTCTATATGTGTCAGGATTTGTTAAGTTTATCTTGACATTGTTATGTTTATTTTCTTTTTATTTCTGGGTAATTTGTTCCACTGTGTATAAAAATTGTTTGAGGTCTGAGGATTGTTTGTGTTAGTTGGGACGTATAATTTTCATTTGATTCTTCAGACAGAAATGAAATTGGGTTTTGTGTGCTTATTAATGAATTCCTATTAATTTCAGGCGAATGAGATGAAAATTTCCGTTTTTGACTGTCTGTCATTAATTATTGTTCACTGATGAAATTGAGTTCTGGTGAATTATTGGTGTTTGATGACGGGATCATGATTTATAGTATTCGCTCAAGGACAACTACTATTCATTGTCATGAAATTTGTCTTATTTTGGATATTTCAATTAAACGGAAAGATATATTGAAATGTGTTGAATTCTTAGACTTTATTAGAATAGACCCCTTTATTTACATTGAAAAGTGTCGCATCTGAAACTTAGAGCTTGTCGATTGTAACGTATTGAGCTGGTCCACTTAAGTCCTAAAAAATTTTCATCTTGCCATACTGAGCAAATAGTATGTTTCTCTATTCCCCTTTAATTGTGAATAAACAATTTTTCTCCAATTGCATTCACATTATTCTATAAAATTTTATATTGTGAATTGAAACTGTCTTATATATATTAGCAAGAAGTAAAAGAAAAACCTTAGTTGATTCTGCTATTTTATGTCACAGACCAAAGATGGAAAGAAATTCAGGTGAAAGTCGAGACATTCTCTGCTTGACAATTTGAAGGTCACATGTTCTAAAAGACACACGAAAATAAGTAAGTAAATTGAATAAAATTTGTGAGAGTCAGTATAAGGTTTTTCATATATTTTATTGTTTATTACTTTTCATCGCACTGAAAATGGTTCGTAAGTGTGAAAGTAGTAAAGACAGGAATTTTAATTCGAATTTATCGTTCCATAGATAAGTGTATTGTTAGAACCGAAGTATTTAGTTATTTACATGTTCAGTAGCGTAGAAAGTTTTAATAGGGAAGTTTTCAATGAGATTATTATAAGATAAAATGATGTTTTCTTGAATTAAGGTTTCCAGATGACGATGAAAAAAAAAAGAATTTGGGCTTCGCTGTTGGGATGGTCAAGTATTTGCCCAAAGAAAGCAATTTTCACTTGTTCAGATCATTTTGACCCTGAAGATATTGTGAGCCGAGTAAATGGAAAAAGATTTTATGCGGTGTTGCCGGGTGAGGTTTCACAAGAGACTTTCAATGAGGTTAAGACTTTCAATGAGGGAGTCATAACAAATCGACATTTTACAAAGGAATGCTTATATACCTTATATAGTCTAAGGTTGAGTTATGTTGTTTACGTTCGATATTCCATCTTATGCTCATGATCTGTACCTACTATTTCTATGAGACATACCTTGAAATGAATTTTATTATTATTATTATTATTATTATTATTATAGAGATAATGGGACTCGCCGATCAACATAGACACATCTGTGACCACAGCTGTCGAACAATTAATTCATCGAGGAGTATTATAATTTTTTTTTCATAACTCCGAAACTGCTGAATTGATTTGGCTGATAATGATCTTATCCTAGATTTGCATTCTTTCACTGAAAAACAATTTAGACACCTCCACGAATTCTCTTTGTTTCGAATTCAAATTAAATACTGATTGGGTAGATACTTCAGGAGTTATTGGGATATCCAAAGTTCAGATGCTCAGAACTACCGTAATAATTTTCGAAATGGCTCCTTCAAGAATTCAACCGACATAATTTGGCCATCAATCTATTCAGTAGATATGAGAACTCTGACTCATCTGCATCCAAAACTATTGCAATTACGGATAGGCCAGACCACCCCAATTTTTTAACGGCTCTCCATCAGGGGGACCGAAGTCAATAGTTTGGGTGCATTTTCGGTCAGATAATTGAAAATTTCAGACATAGAATAATACGATGGCTCGCATTTTTTTCACTAAGAACAAGCGCGAAAAAATATAAATCCAATCAAATCTTTCCTTTAATGCCAGCGTCAGATAAAAACTCAACAACTATAAATCAATTAAAATCAACATAGAAACCGCTCCCCTACATGCAATAAATTCGGCCACAAACGTCGCGCATGATAAACAATCAACATGGACCGAGTGACGTCTGAAAGTGATACCGTTTGATCCAGAAATATAAACGAACCAAATCCCCTCTGGATCTTTGAGAGAATGCCATATTTTCCATTCGGTGAAAAAAGGGACTCGATATTTTTACATGTCACATATGTCAACAAGCAGACGTAACAGCAGACAGCAGAATTCATTGTCCATTCGAAGGGTAAGCAAGACACGTGACGGCAGAAGGTCTTCAGCTTTCAATAGTTCCATTAATTTTTTCCGCTCTGAAAGAATCCTGTAATCTAAAACTGTCTGTTTTGCTCTCCTACCGCTCGATCAGGGTTGCCGAATGGATGGAACTTTCTTGGGAAATTTGTTATTCCTCTGGAAAGAGAATATAGCAATTATTGCTGAAGAATTTCAGAATTTTCGGTTTTCAGACTCATCTATCCCACCCTACTCATTTAATCTGAAAAAACCCATAATTAGAGTCATTTCATTTTATACCATAAAAATATCGTACATTATATACACAAAAAAGCTTTTATCTGTCTTTGTTCAGTTTTGCTTCACACGGGAATATTCCAGACGCGCACCGTAAAAGCTCACTTTTGAAATTGTTATACAATATGTATACCATTTAGTCTTTAGTCTCTTATTTCCACTTTGGATTATTTGAGTACATCAGCAGCCATATTCCGCTTCAGCAGTTGCTGCAGATATTTCACTAAACTGAAGCGTGTCACATCGACAACACCGCTTTCGTAATAAACGACATAATCTTTGATGTGGGTCGTTGCTCGCCGTACATCGCAAAAGTCTGTTCTTTACGTTTTCATAAAAGAAGATAATGGAAGGCATTTTACGATTCCTGAAAGGTCTGTATTTTAAAAGTAAACGTCGTTTCGCCTCTAGCACAGGCAAATCCCCGGTCTTTGCGTTCCATCATAAAAAGTTATGCTTCGCATGGAATTTTTTCACTGATATTCAGTACGTTTTTTAATGATCGTCTTCAGAATTAAATGTGATGACTTCAATTCTCATCTTCAGTTATTAGGCTAGAGTTTTTTCAGAATCATAGAACATTAAATATTAAAAGAAAACAATTATTATTGTCTAATTTTCACTTTATTAAAGTGAAAATTAGACAAAAATAATTGTTTTCTTTTAATATTCAAGATGGATTTTCACAAAATAAATGAGTCATCAATTCATTCTATTCAATCATAGAACATTCTTCGATTTTACTTGAATCTGAAGGCGAAGTAACAAGTGACAGTGAGAGCTATCATTTTGGCTAATCGACTGTCACTTCTAAATCTGGTCTCGAAAGTAAAAAGCTACACTTCATAATGAGCTGCCCGTTTTTTTTCAGTGGATCAATAATTTTTTACCGACATTATTATGTGTTGAATTAGCTCAATTAATTTCTGTTCTGGTACATTCAGTGTTCAATTGGGTGTTCCATAAGGTTCCGTATTGGCTCCACTCATTTCATACATTTCATGAACGACATGCCGAAACATGTGATAACAGAATGGATGATAATTCATGCAAATGTTACATCTACGCTGTTCCAAAGAATACGAATCTAAAAGATGATTTGCGACCTATTAGTAATTACCGACTCTATTTAAAATATTAAACAAGAAGAAAAGTGGACAACTGTGCTAACATTTAACAAGGAACAATATTATTCCATCCGTCCAGTTTGGACATAGAAAGAATCACAGTTGTGTTGCACATTACTGATGAAAGAATAAGAGCCACATATCATAGTATAATTACTATAACGCTTAAATAATAATTTAAGACATTCTTGAGAATTTTAAATAAATTAATAAATGACTATAATAGTTTCGCATTAAATTACAGATCTGTTATTTCTCAAAATCAGTGAATTTCAGGGGCGATATTGTTCTCGAGTAGTGGGGAAGACCTATTGAAAACAGAAACTGGACATACTGCGTTCACCTACTCCTCAGTGAATATGAATGGTAGATCGAAAAATTACAATCTCGTTATATTTAAAAAACAGTGAATTTCAGGGGCGATCTAGTTCTCGAGTAGTGTGGAAGACCTATAGAAAACAGTAACTGGACATACGGCAATCAGCTACTCCTCAGGGAATTCGAATGGTAGATCGTAAAATTACAATCTCGTTATATCTCAAAAACAGTGGATTTCAGAGGCGATCTTGTTCTCGAGTAGTGTGGAAGACCTATAGAAAACAAAAAGTGTCAATTGAAATATCTGAAAAACCTTAATTTCAATTCTGGAAACCATGGATGCCTTGATGGATAGAAGAAAATATTTTCAATCTTATCATAATATCAAACAATTCATTTATAATGAGTTCAATTCTATAGAAGACCATAGAATACAGGTATATATTTCTGTGTTGGATCTGGTGAAACGAAATAATACAGACATAAGATACACTATGAATAGTCGCTGCTCATATTTGAGGTTAGTTTTTAGGATATCTACTGATTTCGAAGTGACACCTGTAAGTTATTTGTAGTTTTCAAAATATTTAAAAAAACTGGAAAAAAGTCAAATATGTTCAGTCAGTAATATGTCCATTATTCTTATTTTAAATATCTTGAACATAAACCGTTTTTACAACATCGAAGAGGAAGGATGTGAAGAGGTCTGGCATTTTTTGGATTTCAAAAATATCACAGGGCGTTTCAAATTTTGTGTTGAAAATTATGATCTTAAATTGGCCATAACTTCTGTTTTTCAAATTAGAACCCTATTTTTTTATAATTGTGATTTTCTGAATTTATGGTGTACGTAGAGTCAAATTGATTGCATCTAAAAAAATTCAATGAATATTCTTTCGAAACCATGGGAACACTCTGTACCCATAGAAGATAAATTATCTGTCAATAATTCACACGTGTCAGGTGTAATTGTTATTCGTTATCTTAATTTCTCGATTTAACAAAATGAACCGTTATTCTAATTACGAAATTCTGGATCTATTTTATGTATATGGTGAATGTGACAGAATTATTAGTAGGACCTGCCGAGCCTTCAACGAGGAATATCCCCATTGATCTTCCATGATGGAGAAGATCTTTAGAAAATATGTTTCAAACTTATAAAGTTTTTAAAGAATACAAAAGAAGGGTAGTTGATGATGAGGAAAATGAAATTAGTGTTTTGACTTATTTCGAAGCGAATGCAAATGCATCTATTCGAAGTGCAGCTCATGAAATCGATTTAGACAGAAATTCAGTGCATTGAATTTTGAAAAAACAAAACATGGATTTGAAATAAATAATATCATTAAGCGCATTTGAATGTGTATTGCGTATACAATTGAAAAAATACAATATAAGAAATGAATCCAGAATCTCATTATTAGAATAGCAACGATTCATTTTGTGAAATCAAAAAATTTCATAACGACTAACAATAAGACCTGTCTGACACTTGTGAATTATAAATGGGATGGTTCATCTTCTATGCTCACAGAATATTTTAATGAATCAGATTCGAAGAATTTGACTCTACGTACTACATAAATCCAGAAAATCTCAAATAACTCAGAAATTATTGAATTTAGGAGCATAATCATGTAAGAAAACTATTATTATTTTTGACCGCAGGATCCAACACAATTATAAAAAAATAGGGTTCTAATTTGAAAAACAGAAGTTATGGCCAATTTAAGATCACAATTTTCAACACAAAACTTGAAACACCCTGTGATGATATTTTTGAAATCCAAAACATCCATGACCTTTTCACATCGTTCCTCTTCGATGTTGTCAAAACAGTTTACGCTCAGGATATTTAAAATAAAAATAATGAACATATTACTGACTGAACATATTTGACTTTTTTCCAGTTTTTTTTAGATATTTTGAAAACCATTGGATTTAATACAATGGTTTTAACAGAAATGTATTCACTATTGAATACTCGATCATATCAGAAATGGAAAACTTGAAAAAAAATTTTTTCGTCGAATTTATTTTCACTACCTGTATAACCGGAAGTTTTTGGGCTTCGA
This sequence comes from Micraspis discolor, assembly GCA_030674115.1. Lineage (NCBI taxonomy): Eukaryota > Metazoa > Arthropoda > Insecta > Coleoptera > Coccinellidae > Micraspis > Micraspis discolor. The sequence goes on along the minus strand of JARTUT010000876.1, from coordinate 2,654,518 downwards.
AAATATTTTAGCTCTGTAGAGAACTTCGAACAATATCATAATCCCAATTTTCAGATTTCAAATATGTCTAGATCTCCAGAAATATCTAATAGGCACTCGAACTTGAGAAACCCTGTATATCTATCCCAGCATCAGAACATTCAGGTATAGGTCCTCTCCACAGTTTCAAATATTGAGATTCTTCACTAATCTATTGTTATTAATTAGAGCTCATTGTATCGAAAGGACTTCTATTTAATTTGTTAGCATTTATTGCAATTTTTCAAATTTTATATAAAACTCCTTGTACTTATTTCATTTTTTCTTGACATGTGATAAGTTCGAAAAGAATTGAATTGAATGTTATGATGTGTTATTCAAAAATTTTCTTGTAAATTTCAATTTGTTACGAGCTCTTTTATGAAAATATTTCAACTCTTATGATTCATGAAGCAATCAGAGAAACGGTACTGGATAAAGACATAAATTTTTGAGTGACATTAACATTTTCTGGATCGGATTATTTTCACACAGAAAATAGTTGCCAAATCGAACACCTTCACTATCAATATAAACTGGCTCATTTAAAACCCATTAGAGCTATAATCTGATAGATAATTAGCGATTCAATTACAGTGAGTTATGTGACCGGGCTAATTATACTGGGGCCAACTAGATGCCGACTAGATGTGAACGTTCTAAATACAAATACTAACAGACCTTTGGCACACTCGTCGGACTAATGTCAATCAGCTTATATGATTGGATAAGTGTTATTGACCTCGTTCAGCTCAATTTACTGGGTTATTCGTAATTTTGCCAGCTGGTATTAGCAGAACAGTAGGCTATCGTTTTGCCAAATGTCTAATTTTTTAATATCAAGCCGAAAATTGTGTCGGTCAATTGGATTTGACTCCCTGATGAAAACTACAGGGTCAAGCTTCAGTAGGTCCTCCCGGCTGGCCGTTTACTCTCTATCATTCGAAAGAAAAGAGCTAGAGTTTTCATTATTTATAATACAATAGGTTTACTTTGCAAATATCTGTTTTATTCACTGAAATCATTCTCCAACTGTAGGGTATCAGAACGATTTGAAGTATTGATCTAAGAAATAAGACTTTTCGAAGTAAAGTAAATAATTCATCAAAAACTCACATCAAATAATTAAATATTCGAATTGTTCACCATTAGCTACCATACAATGAAATAAGTTTTGTTCGAAACGATGGCGCACATTTTGCAGCATTTCTGAAGTGATTTGACGACATTCGTTCCCTATACGTCATCTTAAATCTTCTATGGAATCGGGCTGTGTAGAGTAAATTTGACTCTTCAAGTGAACCCAAAGAAAAAAATCTAGTGGTGACAGATCTTGCGATCTGGCTGGACATTTGGTGGGACCCCATCTTCCCATCCACCCATTTGGAAATCTTTGATCCAGATATTCTCGAACTGGTAAGGCGTAGTGTGGAGGAGCGCCATCCTGCTGAAACACAATCTGAGCTTCCACATAATTTCCAGCATTGTTTTGAATAATTTCCGTCAAAATTGAATCAATGTGATTTTTCAATAAGTCCAAATACATATCTCCAGTAAGATTACCAGGTGAAAAGAACCTGTCGACAATGTTGTCACAAATATTCCAGCCCAAACATTGAGTTTTTCTGGTTGTTGAGTATAAATTTCGTGGAACAATCTCGGATTAGCATCGGCCCAATAACGACAATTGTGTCGATTTACTGTGCCGTTTAGAAAGAACGAACACTCATCGGAAAAACAAACATTGTACAGATAATTAGGATTAGCAGTTACTCGTTCACTCATTGTATCACAAAATTCAACACGACGGTCAAAATCATCTTCGTTTAGTGCGTGTGAAAGATGAATTTTGTAAGGATGGAATTCACGATGCTTCAAAATATTTGCAATTTGAGTTCGTGTAAAACCAGATTCATGTGCTAGCTGCCTCATACTCGTCATTGGATTCAGAGCAATCTGTCCAAGAACAGCTACTTCAGCTGCTTCATTTCTTTCCATGTTTCGTTTTGTTATTAGCCACGGACCCGGTTTCTTGAAAATTTGACACTAATTCCAAAACATACTTCCTATTAACATGTTTATCTAAATGTCGTTGATTAAAGAATTCTGCAGTTCTATTCGCACATTGATTGCTTACAAAAAAAAGTGAAATTATTTCCACCCGCTCTGCAATTGAATATACCATGTCGAACAATGAATTAAAACACATACAAGTCTCGATTCAAAATTATGAATAATTAACATGTCAAAGAACCAGTAAGCCAACTTAATGATCTGTTCGTAATAAATGAAAAATTATCGATTCTCATTTTTTTGAAAAAGATACGAATTCAATAATCAAAAATTTTAGAAAGCACTGACGTGAGGTCAGATTGCTTTGGCGCTCTTGTTGAGCTACTTGCGAGTAAATATTCAAACCATAACAAATCTATAAGCACTCTGATCACGTGTATAATAGTCTTTTCCCGTACAATGTGATGCAAATATGAACGCCTAATGAATGAACAAACCTATATCTCAAATTACAAATCACTACTCATAATTTTCCCCAAGTTTTGTTCGAAGCTATAATTCCCTTTTCCTAAAAACTTACGTCAGTGCTTTTCTGAATTTTGACAACGTATATTATTTCAGCCACCGAGATTGAATTCTATCTCTATGCTTACCCGTTATGAAAAATTTTGATTAATATTACGCCAACTGACACTGATTAATGAGCCCGGCATATGTCAATTGAATATCGATCTGTGATGGCCATCGTTCAAAGAAAATCATCGGGACGTATGTCATTTCTGTTTTCTCTTGAGTAAATTAAAAAAATGATCATATTTTGGAGAAGAGCTACGACAATGAAATCTGAAGATGAGTAAGATATCAATCACCTCAATATATTCACGAATTTTTATTGAAATCCGAAAAATATCTTATGAGATAGTCAGGATTAAAAATTTTTTTTTGGGAATTTTTTTAAAATTTTCTAGCGTGACGATTTCTGCGAAATTTTGCGAGCCGTTTTGTTGCAGCCTCCCTCAACAATATTTCAAGTATTAATTTGATCGGATGGATATTCTAGTAGTTATTGAGGAAACAAAATTTCAGATGCTCATAACTACTGAACCATCCGACGGATTTGGCCCAATAACGAACTTGACCGAGATATTTGGACAATTAACCTATTCTGAAAATATGAAAACTCTAGCTGATTCCTTTTGGATGCTAGAGAGGATACGGCCGGCCGGATAGACTCAACTTTCGCCACGAATTCTTCATCAGGGAGTCGAGCCCAATCGATTGCGACCATTTTCGGTTCGATATTCCAAAATTACAGACATTCGGGCAAAATGATAGGCACTCTGTTCGGGTGAACAAGAGCGCCAAAAAAATGAAAACATATTGGAGCCAACTGAGAAAACACTTCATAATTAAGTCGGAAATCGTTTCACGAATTGGGACTGGAATATTTCTGCTGCATCATTTTGATTTGATTTTCTTACCTGGTAATCTGATTAGAAATATGTACGTATTTGGACTTTTTGGAGATTTCCATCGATTAAGTGTTACCGCATGTTATTGGAAATACTGCAAATTATATCGAAGATAATTTAGATTGAGTTTCAGCAAGATTGAGCTCCTTCGCAATACGCTTTGTTTGTTCGACATCTTGATTAAATTGGATTGGAGAAAGGAAGTCACAGTCATGGTTGTTTTGAAGCTCAAAATGTCGATTTCTCACAAAAAAAACACTACAAGTGACATGAAAACACCACTTCATTTTCAAATCTTAGTTAAGAATAGTTCGAGAACTAATGCATAAAATGAAAATACAATTACTGTGCTGAAATCAGTATAAAAATACCTTTCAAGTGAGGTATCACTCACTCCATCTTCACTATTCAAAATTTGAGGGTGGGGGTTGTAGTAGCAGGGGTTAAAGCGCTATGCGTCCGTAACCTACAACTCAAGTTGACCCCCTCGAAACAGAAATCGACCTGCCCGAGCATTTTTATCGAAAAAATTTATTTTGTCTGTAATCTCGTCTGTTTAGTTTTCAAATGGCCACCCTGTATATTGAGGAAACCTAGCCTCTTAAAATAAGATAGTACAATTCTGAAATTCAAGGATTTCCTGAATATGAATAACCTTGATGTACTTTCCACATTTTGTGGATCTGATGAATATCTTACTAGATATCAAGTATTTCAAAAATTAAGATAATATTTTCACAATTTTCAAGTAAATATTATTACGAAATTAAGCGAACCTAGAGGTTTCAACCTCCTTTAAACATCTTCCTAGTTACAAATTGATCTGATGGATATTCTAGGATTCATTTAGGAACCCAAATTTGAGAAGCTCATAACTGCTGAACCATTCGATTGATTAGGGCCAATAACGAACTTGACCGAGATATCTGGAAAATTGACCTTATTTGAAAATTTCGAAAACTCTAGTTCTTCCCCTTCGGAAGATATTGAGTAAACGGCCGAACTACTCACGTTTGACCTTGGATTCGTAACTGTAAGGTTTCCTGAAAATCTGAAGAAATCTCAGGGTGCTATCTTTTTGTTACAATTTTTTTCAATCTTTTGTCGCCCCAAACTATCTTTGTATTTTATAAGTCGAATAGGTTTGAGTCAATGCACATTAAAGTAACTCTAAAAGTCCTCAGCTGCAAAATCTTTCAGAAATTCGAATGGTCTTATACTATTGATTACGAATGGTCGATATGGAAGTTCCATATCAGGTAATTATTCAGGTAAACACCTGATTCGAGAATATCGAAACTCCATCTTCGTCTACATAGGCAGCTTCTTATCGACAATCGAATTCCACCAATTTCCATTTACCAAACGTTGGCGTCGTTTCAACATCGGGGATATCGTGTAACTGTATTCGAAATCCCTAGGGACCGTTTCCTGACGATAACGTATCCGCGAGTACAAAACAGTTTACGAAACTAATTTCGTATCTGGAACCAACCACGGAATTATGAAAATCCTTAGTAAGATAATTGATTAGTGTGAGGAGAACGAAGAAAGGAATCACGGGAGCAACAAACTTTGATTTTCATTTAAGTTGAATTATTGGCCGAATGAAAATTTTTGAGGTTAATGATAGTCTCGACTGGAAAAGGAGTTGATTTTGAGCGCACTTTTTTACCTGTTGTTCTCATCAATTCAACCTGACGTCTGTAATTTTAATATTAATCGAAATTATTATTTTCGATTGAACGCCTGCTGTTAGTGAACATATTAGAAAATATTAGAGGAGGGTCAATAAGCTTATCGAGCCACGCAACATCCTTAACTTTTTTGTCGTATCATAGAAGTAGGGGAAAAGCATTATGCCTTCTCCCCATGCTGCAGATTCTTGTAGAAATCTAACTCAGAAAAATCCCCTTCAATAAACTAATTTGTTTAATTATATATCAAATGTATCTTTTGATCGTATGTATTCGTATACGACTATTGATGATTGTTTTACAGAATTTTTCAATATTGTAAATTACTGTTTAGAGAAACATGCCCTATGAGGCAATCTAATTTCAAGATTAACAACAATAATAATTGGATTGATGGGGAGATTATTGAAGCCAGCAAAATGTTAAAAATTTAGGATGGTTGAAAAAAAATTTGAACAACCAAAATTCTTGTGAAATTTATAGGAGGGCTAAAATTGATTTCAGGAAATTACTCAAAGAAACTAAGATGAATTATTATCTGGATATGTTAAATAGTTCATCTAATAAGAACAAAACTGTATGGGATATTGTGAATAGGAAACAGGACGGAAAAAATTTCTCGACAGAGCATCTCGCACAAACATGATGGAAAACTATATTCCGATCCCTCCGAGATTGTTGATATGTTTGCTGAGAATTTTTGCTCTAATGCACAAGAAAGTTTGAGAAATCATTTTGGTAGTGCACCTTCACTTGCATGTACTACATCTCTATTATCATCGAATACCTTTTTTTTTTCTACCCAGAAGTTGGAGAGGAGGTCATTGACACGGTCATATCTTTAAAAAACATAAAAGTACTGGTGTAGATAACATTTCTGTTGAGGTATTGAAAGCCATTGTGAACGTCGTTGCTGATCATTTCGCACATATTATAAATTTATCCATTAACACTGGCAAATTTCCTTCATTTCTTAAATCGGCTTCAGTCATTCCTCTATTGAAAAAAAAACGATCCTTGCAATATTGCAAACTATCGTCCCATTTCGATTCTTAGCGTGTTCTCTAAGATTTTCGAGAAAATCGTATACCATAGAATGATGTCATTTCTGAGCCGGTTCAAAATCATAACAAGCTGCCAACACGGCTTTCGTCAGGGTAGGTCCACTGAAACAGCGGCTTTTTCATTTGTTGACTTCGTTTATAAGAAATTAGATGAAGGTCATTATGTTGCAGGTCTCTTTTTCGACCTTACACGTGCATTTGATGTACTGTCGCCGGAATTCTTGGAGAGTAAGCTCTACAACCTGGGTTTTCGTGGGGTTTTTTTTTGAATGGCTCAGGAGTTTCATTGTTGATCGTACCCTAAATGTAAGAATTGGAAAATTTTCATCTTATAAGGCTAAAGTGTTTCTGGGGGTGCCACAAGGCTCTGTTTTGGGACCGCTATTGTTTCTTCTCTTCATAAATGATCTACCAGAGCATATCATTCCCAGTTTGCTAGTGAATTTGATTATATTCGCTGATGACACATCTATCGCTGTCTCAGCACAGAGTCCTGAGAGGCTCATGGCGTTGTGTAATGAGCTAATTAGTAGGTTTGAGAACTGGTGTCGCTCTAATGGTCTGATACTTAATTTAGATAAAACGGAATGTTTATACTTCCGTGTAAGAAACTCAACTGGGGATCAACTTACAGTTGAATGTTTGGGAAAGCAGATAAAATCTAGTGAGTCTGTTAAATTTCTGGGAGTTCACTTAGACTGCTCACTTAAATGTGTTCGGCAGGTTCATGGAGTCTGCAAGAGGTTGGGTAGCTCATTTTATGCAATTGGCAGGGTGAAGGATTCGCTTCCTTTCAATTCTTTGATGAGTATTTATTATAGTCTGGTGTACAGTACTTTATGTTATAATGTTTTGCTAAGGGGCAATTCTGTAGAGTCCAATAGAGTATTTGTTGTCCAAAAAAGAATAATTCGTTTAATTTTCAACTTGAATTCTCTTGATTCATGTAGGCCTATTTTTAGAAAACATCAAATTTTTACCCTGAGTGGTTTATTTATTTATAAATGTTTACTTTTGTGAAAGAGAATGAACACTTAATGATTAAATTATCTGACTTTCATGATTATTCAGCAAGAAATTCGGATCCACTGTGTATTCCTTCTCATGCAACTGCTAATTTCGAAACATCTCCTGGTTACTGGGCAATTATCCTGTATAATCATCTACCAGCAGTTGTGAAATCTTTGGGAAAAAAAGGAGTTCAAAAAATGGTTAAGGGTGAATTGATGTTGAAATGTTACTAAAGTGTCGAAGAATATTTGGCTGATGATAGTTTCTTGGTTAGATAGTAAATTTTTGTATCAATAGGTTTAATTTTTGTATTCTAGACTTGTCTCACACATAATTCTGTTATATCTTATGGGATCAATAAATTATTATTATTATTATTATTATTAATAAACAAGTTGGAATCGCACATACTCCAATTCGTATGACCATAATGCTTGTGCAAGTATAGAATCTAACTGGTTCACGTTTTTTTCCCCTTTTTCCCCTTTCTCAGAGGTGGCTGGTCCACGCTTTTATCCACATATCAAGTATACCGGTATGAAATTGACGTTTTTTGTGAAAATAAAACACTCATTATTATTGGGAAAGTAAAAAACATTTCATTCAAAGTTTTGGCCATTGTTTTCACACATTTTGGCCACCTTTCTGGTAATTTGTGGATACCATACCAATAAAATTCTTCGTCTTTTCAAGCAAACCAACAAGACACCCAGTTTTCGACCACCTCGTAGGAATCAAAAAAGTTGCTCAGCCAATGCGTATCCCATCGATGAAAACAAATGGTAGTCGGAAGAAGCCTAGTTTGTTGAATACGGCGGGTGAGGTAGCAGCTTCCAGCCAAGTGTTTTGATTGTATCCTGAACCGGTTTTGCTTTGTGTGCAGGTGCATTGTCATAGAGCAAAATTACCTTGCCATGACTGCTGGCCCATTCTGGCCGTTTCTCGATCACTGCATGGTTCAAACAGATCATTTGTTGTCGGTAGCGATAAGTATTAACCATTTCACCAGGTCTTAGGATTTCGTTGTACACCATACCTGTCTGGTCACACCAAACACACAGCATTGTCTTCTTGCTGAATCGATCTGGTTTTGCAGTCGATGTTGATGGTTGTCCCAGATTAACCCATGATTTTTTCTGGTTAAAATATCCCGGATTAACACACGATTTTTTCCGTTTAGTATTCTTAAATGAATCCATTTTTCATCGCCAGTAACGATCCGATGCAAAACCGATTTTCTTTCGTGTCTTTGAATCAAAATTTCACAAAAAGTTTTTTCGGTTTTCCATTTGCCTTTGATTCAATCAATGTGGCACTCATTTTCCACACTTTTGTATCTTTCCTATAGCTCTTAAACGGTTAGAAATTGTTTGTTGTGCAAAATTTAACATTTCTGCCATTTTGTTTTGATACAAAGTCTCATCTCCATCCAATATCGTATGCAATTCGGCATCTTCAAACTTTTTTGGTAGTCTTCCACGTTCTTCATTTCTCACATCAAAATCATTATTTTGAACAGTTGAAACCTTCTTTTTGCATGTTGCTCCTGATTCTCATTTAGTCCGGCTTGGATTGGAACTGAAACGCCAGGATTGATCCCTGGGAGATCTTGACCATCTTACTCGATGATTAGCAGTTAACAATTTCTATTTACGAAGTCCCTTTTGGGTTTTGAGAATGAGTCACAATCTAAGCGGATAATCAGAATTGAATAATTGGTTTTGGACAAACACTGGTTTACGGTTAGCAATAGTCAATTCCAAATATCATATTCGGTCCAAACTATTCTAAACTACTCTGTGAGAAATAGTTTCAATCGATCGTTTTCGGTTTCCTGATGAAGAATCTGAGGTTAAACTTGTGTAAGTCCGGCCGATCGTATACTCTCTATCATGAAGATGAGCTGAAGTTTTCATATTCTCAGAATGATCGCAAAATTCAAACAAAACAAATAGGTTTGCAAAATGTCGCGGAAATCGTCACGCTAAAAAAATTGGTTCTCAATAGATGTCTGCTAGTTTTTTACATATTCAAGACATACCAAAAGCTAAGTCATATGATTAACTGATTTCACACTTCAGTAAATTTGTTAAGACGACATTAATTATTTTATTTGTGTGGATATGACATATGTCAATCCTCATCATCTTCATTTGAACGAAGTGCACTTTTTCTTCTTTCATTCCAAGCCAGAGAATGATGCTGCATAAAGTTCACAAATATGCTTCTTCACATGAAACGACCTGCTGTGACTGCAAGTCTTTTCTTTCAACATTCAAGCGATTTTCCAGATTCTTATCGATCTGATGGATATTCTAGAAGTTACCGAGAAAACCAAATTATAGATTCTCATAACTGGTGAACAATTCGACGGATTTGGCCAAATAACTAGATATTTGAATAATGAACCTACGAGTATTCTGAAAATATCACAATTCTAGTAAGAATAAGAACTTCTGGTTGGTCGGCTGCCCAAGTTTTTTCCCAGATGCTTCATCAAGAAGCCGAACTCAATCGATTGAGATAATCGGCAAGACATTCGAAAATCACAGACTCTTGGGCAAGACGATGACCTGCTGTGCTACTAGTTTCAGTTGAGGGAAAATCAATCGAAATGGATCAGTACGGTGAAATAATGTACGTTGTCATAATTTAGAAAAGCACTGACGTAGGCTCTAAGGAGATGGGAATTTGAGCTTGAACAAAACGGAGTAGAATAAGTTGGAGTAGATGAGATTAGAAATGCAGTAAAATTATTTCAAGTTATTATGTTTCTGTCGACTACTTTGGTTAATTTTACGAAGAAATAAATTATTCATGAAGGTTGTTGCCTTTTTATATTTCGGGATTGAACAACTCTAGTGTTGCAATCTGCTAACTGACATCTATCGTAAAGCTTGACTTTTTGAGGTTATACGAAGTCAGAACTTTTCGACATACGAGCGCTATTTGTGTTGTTTACAGTAACTTCAAAAATTCATCTAACCGAAAAAATGGAATTAAATCGTAAACATTTTCGGGCGATTATTTTTACAACTTTCCAAGTTGATTACCTCAACAACAGTGCATCAATGAACTTAATTCAATTTTTGGCAATGAAGCTCCATCAAGGACCAGTGCTTATCGATGGTATGGTGAATTCAATCGAGGTCATAGTTCACTCCAAGACAAATTTCCTGAAGGTCGTCCAAAATCAGTTGTTGTGTTGAAAACCATTGATGCTGTGCGCCAACTGATATTGTAAGTCATGTGACCTACCGTGAGTTTAAGACAACCTTAGGCATTGGTGAGACCAGCTTATATTCAATATTGCATGAACATTTGACGTCAAATAAATTTGTTCATGTTGGATCCCATACAATTTGTTAATCGCTCAAAAAAGGTTCGTGTCGTTTGGTCGAATGAAGTGCACCAAAAATACGATTGCAGTGCTTGGAAGCACGTCTATGATATCGTGACAGGTGATGAATCGTGGATTTACGCGTATGCAAACAGCAGACGACTGTATGAGGATTATTTGGACTATTTCCAATGTCTATACGGTTTAGTTGAACAGACGTTTCGGCAAGCATTCGCCTGCCGTCCTCAGGGTCTGGTTGATATTGTGGTTGGTCCTGAGAAGGACCGTTTTTTGCCAAACTTGGTCTGTCTAGATTTCTACGCACCATACCTTTTTCGATTTGTTGTTATTGTGATGGAGTTCGAACGTAGGTTATCTAGTTACAATTTTCGCAATTCAAGTCACTTCTAACACTTAGTCTACGGAAACAGGTAACTTATAGAATTTTAGTTACATATGAAGTTATAATTTGTGTTAGAGGTCACCTTGACCCAATCCATCTGCGCAGTTGATGTGCGCAGTAGGTTAGTTTTTGGTCAGGTCAGTTCTGGTAATTATTGCGCCAATTGTTCCTTTGAACTTGGCTTGTCCTCCCAATTCTGATCTTATTAATGGTGTCCAGACGTCCTTTATTTCTAGAGGGCGCACTGATCGGGTTAGAAGTTATAGCCATGAAGGCTGCTTCTTTCATTTTTCTCCTTCGCCATCCTTCTTCCTTCGATATTATGGAAGCTTCATCCCATTTGATCTTAAAGTCCTCGTTCCAAGCAGTTTGGTTGGACCAGTTTGGATTTTTCTGTTTCTCACATTCGAGCTAGTCTTTGGTGCTCTTCAACTCTCACTTTTAGGGCGTTTTGACTCTCCGATGTAGTATCTGCCGCATTCAAATGGTATTTCGTATACGCAGTTGTTGGTTCTTTTGGTTTTCGTTATCAGGTTTCACTTTGTGAGTTTCTCCCTGATAGTACCCTTTGTATTGAATGCTGTTCGTACATTGTATCGGTTACCAATTCTTCTTATTTTTCGGAAAGTCCCTTCATATATGGAATGACTGATGTTATCTTTTCCGTAGCATCGTCGTCTGTTTATTGGGGTTCTGTTGTTGTTTCTCTTCTTTCTCTGGCAACCTCGAGGATCTTCTTAGGGTAGCCGTTTCTCTTGAGGGTTTCTATGATGTTATTGAATTCCTCATTTCGATCTTCTGGATTGGAGCATATTTTGGTTGCTCTATTATATAGGCATTTGGCTACCTCTAACTTGGTGTTAAGGTTATGGTTAGATTCGAAGTGAAGGTATTGTCCCGTGTTCCATCTTGTTTATGAACTATTACATCGAGGAATGGAAGTTAATTATTTTCCTCGATTTCCATTGGGAATTAAATTGATTCCTCTATGTTGTTTAGATGTTCTAGGAATTCGTCAAGGTTTTCTCTCCCATGTTGCCATATCACAAATGTGTCGTCTACATATCTCTGCCAGAGTTTAGGCTTTAACAGGTATGGGTCCCATGCCCTTCTTTCGAAATCTTCTATGTATATATCAGCCAGCGGAGGTGACAACGGTGAACCCATCGCCAGACCGAATTCTTGTTGGTAGAAGTTGTTGTCCAACTGGAAGTAAGTGGTGTTGATACATGTTTCTAGCATTTCTATGATTGCGGTGATGCTCAGAGTGGTTATTTTTGACCATTGATGTTGTATGGCCTCTGAGTGGAGCGATTATTTTCAGAAAAAACTTTGCCAAAGGGTGACATGCTAAATTGCGGATTGCTTTTTTTCCCGTGCGTAAAAAATAAAATGAGAGTTTAACGTTTTTCGATCCCTGAAGAAGCAGTTGACGCCTTCAGAGTGCATGTTTTGGAGATACCTCAATCAGAGTGGCAAAAGTGCTTCGAAAATAGGTTCAAACGCATGCAAAGTGCATAAATCTTAATGGGGAATATTTTGAAAACAATAAAGCGATTTTCGATAATTAAAATATTTGTTTTTGTTCTCTAATCCCGAAATATAAAACACAACCTCGTATAATGGAAACTGGAGGACATAAAATTTCCATAAATTAAACAACTTCAAGAAACGTCACAAGAAATAATTATGCACTAAAAAGTCTTTTTCAAGAGGCGCTGACCGATGTTAGATTTTAATATTCATCGGTTATCATCCTAATCTTATATTAGGACGTAGAACAGTCCTGTTCTCTTCTCACAAGAACTTGTACATTATGAAATATAGAAGAAAACATGCTCTGAGTATAAAGGGCGTGAAATGTAGGGATGCAATATTCCAATGTTTACTGCTTTCAGCAAGGGCCTCCAACGAAGAATAATAACGCCGAAGCAATTAACTTGTTTTTATTGTCGACCAAATGACTGGGCCTTTCTACGTACCATGGAAAACTGAACAGCAGACAGAAGTAATTATCGAAAGTAAACTTTTCAACTCCGTCCTTTCGACAAACACTTCGCCGAGAGACTTTTAAATGAAACTCTTAACAAGTTGAGTTAAGGTAAAAGATAAATAATATTCAAGATTTCGGTCACGGAATCCTAGTTCCTTATTCAAACAAAATAAATGCAAAATTCAATTTAATGTATTTTTGTTTGATGTACAAATAGCGCAGGCAATTTCCGGCATGTTTATTCTCGGTGCCGAAACAATATTTGTGTCATCAATTATCGATATGGAATTACTCAGAATTTTACCTGAACCGAGATGGTGTTAACTTTTATGAAAAGAAGTAACATTTTCTTCTGTCAGCGGTGGATAAATGTAAAAGGAAACGATCAACAACTTTTTATAGCTTTTACGTGTTCGAAAAAAATGTTGAAAATCTATGACGTAATGTGAGGACATTTCGTGGGCTTTCCTATGATTAATGCAATCCTATACCACGTTTCTACGAACATTGAATAATTTATACACCTACGTCAAGATTTCATGTCTAATACAGGGTGTAACTAAATATGTGTAAAATATTTAAGGAGGTGATTCCTCATCGAAAATAAGATAAGATCTTTCATATAAAGAAACTTCAATGGAGCATCCCTTGTTAAGATACCGCCCTCAAAGGGAGTACATAAAATTTGTTGCACAAGCACCAAAAAGTTACAATATTGAAATTAACCTAACGTTTCATACTAGCAAATAGACACTTATCCAGTTATTTATTTGGTTTACCCCATGATTGTAAGGGGGGTTATTTAGTTACACCCTGTATCTCTTCGAAGTATGAAATTTCATACTCAACCTCTACTACAGCGAAACAAGTAGACTTGTTTCGCTTTTGATAATTTGAAAATTTTTGGAGTTTTCTTAAGCAGAACATAATTATATGTTACTTTTCTGCTGAAAAAACGCACAAAAGAAATTGATTCACGACATTTTTATTCTGCACTCTGCTCGTGGAGATTAAATTAATGATGTGTGCACACAAAGGGTCTATATCATTTTATTTTCGTAAGATAGCATTACATACTATGTACGTCAAATAGAACTGCGTGCTATCGTTTTGCCTAAATGTCTGTAATTCTACCAAGCCGAAAATGGTCTCAATCAATTGGGTTTGACTTCCTCATAAAGAATAAACGTGCAAAATTGAGTATGTGCGTCCAGCATAGGATAACTGTCCCAATATCTTGGCCAAAAATATTGGGCCAAATCTGTTCAAAAGTTTAGAAGTGATGAGCATCTTATATTTGTTTTCCTCTATAATTCCTAGAATATTCATAAGATCGCGTTGTATCTTGGAAGATATATGGATTAGGTTGAAACAAATAGGCTTGCAAAATCTCATAGAGATTTAATGCCTAATTTCAATGCTTTATACCTCATAAGATATCGGACATATGCAAAAAAAAATTGTGCATGTATGAACGTTATTGATATCTCATATGAAAATCAAATTTCCTTGTTGTAGCTTCTTTCCACCTGTTATTCAATTCTTCATTTACTACGAGCAAGAGCATGTGAAAAAGTCCGTCAGAAATGATCAATGCTCGATGTATTCACAGATACATATTCGATTGATATCGGTGGGATTTATTAATCAGTGTCAGTTAGGGGAAAATTAATCGAAATGGTTCATTACGGTGAAACAATGTTCATTATCAACATTTAGAAAAAAAAGCACTGACGTGGGTTTTTATGAGAAGGGAATTTCAGATTAGAACAAAAGTAGTTATTTTTGATTTGAGATATAAGATATTCATTCATCGTAGCGGTTGTGTTTGTTTCACATTGTTCCAGAGTACCGAAAAAGAATATATATATATATATATATATATCTTTTTGGGGTAAGAGATGTCGACCTATAACAAAGATTCTGGTGTTTACTCTTTATTCATAAAACCAAGCTTTCGGAACTTCTTTGTTCCTTCATCAGGAGTAACTGTAATCATGCAAAATTGGTTCTTTTTAAAGATCTTGAATACTACAATACACGTGTCTACTTACTGAATTTTGAGGTTGAACCAAGTGTGCAATTAACATTTGTTGTTAAAATGATATATCTTCTTATTATAATGCTGGTATCTAGTAAATTTTATCACCAAAATGAATTTATCAATAAAATACAAAATAAAATAAAATAATCCACAATTCACAATATATTTTCTTTCTACGCATCAAGAATATACTTTTGTCTCCTCTCTCAATGTGTCAAATCTTCTTTGATCAGAGAACGTCAAAGCCACAGACACAAACATCTTCCATGTTCCAAGTGACAGTTGGTTCTATGTTCACTCTTATTCATCGATAGGACTGTCAAAGAATGGTGTGAAGGGGTACTCTAATAAGTAAGCATACACAGGGCTCAAATTTTGTACATCAGTTTTTTGTTTATCGAACTACTTACATTTCTTATATGAATCATCTCTAATATGCATCGTTTTCTATAATTGTTGTTCATATCAAGGATCTTTACGTTTTGAAGGTCTGCTGTATGCGAATATTTGTTAGCGTGAATTGATAGTACATCTGGAGTTGTTATTTTTATATCGCTCTTATGTAGTGTCATTCTACTTTTTAGCCACTGGGATGTTTGGCCCACGTAGGTCTGGTGGCAGTCCAAGCATTCTACCTCATAAATTACATTTGACTTTAGGATATCTGGTACGGGGTCTTTTAGTTTAGAGAAAAGAGTTGAACTCTTCTTAACTGATTTTTGTATTATTTTCAGGGATTTCTCATCAATAAAGCATTTCTTTATTTTCCTGGTGATATGTTGTACATTGGAAAGGCAGCGGTATACAACTGGCTCGTTGTTATTTTCTGAACCTCTTTGGATAGTATTTAATCTCGTTGTTTCAGTCTCAGATGTCGAGAAAATGAGTTTTTTTAGCATCTTTATAGGGTACGAATTCTCTGATAAAAGTGTAAATAACCTTTTTAAGGCGGTGTCGAGGAACATTGGATCACAAATTTTCTTGATTCTATTCTTTTGTTCTCTGATGAAATTTATTTTTGTATTTATAGAGTGCTCTGAAAGGAAGTGTATATATCTACCTGAAGCTGTTTCTTTCTTATGCCAGTCAAGTTTTATTCTGGCACCCACTCTGCAAACTCTGGTATCTAGGAAGGGTACGGATTGTCTGTCGTCTTCTTTCTCAATGGTAAATTTCAGGTGTTCATTGGAACTATTAAATGTGTGTAAAATTATTTCAATACCTGAAGATGGTAGTGCTAAGATCAAGTCATCTACGTACTTTTTATGAAGGCAAGTCTATAAGGCAGCTTTGGTATGCACTTGTTTAGAAGGTAGTCCATTACATACGATGATAAAATTGGGCTGAGAGTTTGAACCCATCGTACACCTGAAAACTTGTTGATAAAATCGTCCATCAAACATGAAGTATCCAGAATCTAGTAGGAAAGTAACTATTTGTTCAAATTGGTTTTGAGGTATCGTGCAGTGTGTGCTTATCTTATCCCAGCAGTTATCTAGGATGTAAGAACTAGTTCTTTGGAAATATTCCCAAATAGATTGACAACATCCAGAGAGACCAGTACGTAGTCAGGTGGCAACTCTAGGTTGTTGATCTCGATCGAGAAGTCAAATGAATCTTTTAATATGGTAATTGTCTCCGTCATATGCATCTGTCAATATCTGTGCTACATATTCCAGATAGTTTGCAAGTTGGGCCCTGCACATCGGATACTATCGGTCGCATTGGTATGCCTTCCTTGTGTACTTTTGGGTTGCCATACATTCGAGGGCTGATTGAATTGTATGATCTCATCTGTTTGGCCTTGTTGGTCTCTCTATTATCCCTGGTCTTGTAGTGTGCTAATAATTTTGTTACATTTTGTTTGGATGGTGGATGTTGGGTCTCTGGGTATTGTCTAGTTGTGTCTAGTTACTTTCCTACTAGATTCTGGATACTTCATGTTTGATGGACGATTTTATCAACAAGTTTTCGGGTGTACGATGGGTTCAAAACTCAGCCCAATTTTATCATCGTATGTAATGGACTACCTTCTAAACAAGTGCATACCAAAGCTGCCTTTATAGACTTGCCTTCATAAAAAAGTACGTAGATGACTTTGATCTTAGCACTACCATCTTCAGGTATTGAAATAATTTTAACACACATTTAATAGTTCAATGAACACCTGAAATTTACCATTGAGAAAGAAGACGACAGACAATCCGTACCCTTCCTAGATACCAGAGTTTGCAGAGTGGGTGCCAGAATAAAACTTGACTGGCATAAGAAAGAAACAGCTTCAGGTAGATATATACACTTCCTTTCAGAGCACTCTATAAATACAAAAATAAATTTCATCAGAGAACAAAAGAATAGAATCAAGAAAATTTGTGATCCAATGTTCCTCGACACCGCCTTAAAAAGGTTATTTACACTTTTATCAGAGAATTCGTACCCTATAAAGATGCTAAAAAACTCATTTCTCTCGACATCTGAGACTGAAACAACGAGATTAAATACTATCCAAAGAGGTTCAGAAAATAACAACGAGCCAGTTGTATACCGCTGCCTTCCAATGTACAACATATCACCAGGAAAATAAAGAAATGCTTTATTGATGAGAAATCCCTGAAAAAATAATACAAAAATCAGTTAAGAAGAGTTCAACTCTTTTCTCTAAACTAAAAGACCCTGTACCAGATATCCTAAAGTCAAATGTAATTTATGAGGTAGAATGCTTGACTGCCACCAGACCTACGTGGGCCAAACATCCCAGTGGCTAAAAAGTAGAATGACACTACATAAGAGCGATATAAAAAATAACAACTCCAGATGTGCACTATCAATTCACGCTAACAAATATTCGCATACAGCAGACCTTCAAAACGTAAAGATCCTTGATATGAACAACAATTATAGAAAACGATGCATATTAGAGATGATTCATATAAAAAGTAGTTCGATAAACAAAAAAACTGATGTACAAAATTTGAGCCCTGTGTATGCTTACTTATTAAGTACCCCCCGTACACCATTCTTTGACGGTCCTATCGATGAATAAGAGTGAACATAGAACCAACTGTCACTTGGAACATGGAAGATGTTTGTGTCTGTGGCTTTGACGTTCTCTGATCAAAGAAGATTTGACACATTGAGAGGAGACAAAAGTATATTCTTGATGCGTAGAAAGAAAATATATTGTGAATTGTGGATTATTTTATTTTATTTTGTATTTTATTGATAAATTCATTTTGGTGATAAAATTTACTAGATACCAGCATTATAATAAGAAGATATATCATTTTAACAACAAATGTTAATTGCACACTTGGTTCAACCTCAAAATTCAGTAAGTAGACACGTGTATTGTAGTATTCAAGATCTTTAAAAGAACCAATTTTGCATGATTACAGTTACCCTGATGAAGGAACAAAGAAGTTCCGAAAGCTTGGTTTATGAATAAAGAGTAAACACCAGAATCTTTGTTATAGGTCGACATCCCTTACCCCAAAAGAATAGAAATATCCAACGACCCTTACTTGAAGAATATTATATATATATATATATATTTGAAATTCAGGCGAAACACAGCAGAATTGTAGATTCTTCATTTCGGTTTCACAAGAAGTACTGTTCGATATGAAAGGAATATTCATCGGGTCAAGTCAAAATAAAACAAAAAAATTAAAAATGCGAATAAGAATTGTTGATGCTTTAAACCTCATAAAATTTCCAACGCATTTGAACAAAAATTTGTGTATGTATTGAAATCTCACAAATCTTCAAATTCCATTGATGTAGCTTTCCGCAATAAGATAAAATTATTTTTTCATTGATTCAAGAGAAAGGAATCAGAGAAGTAAATGTTGAAGTATAATTACCTCTTATTCGATTCTTGGATTAAACTTCGAGGAGGCGGTTGACAACGAAACTGCAGGAAATTTCCCATTTCGGGGCACCCGCTGTTCACCTTAGATTTACAGAAAAAGCACAAAATTGTTCGTCTAAAAAATATAAATTCTTCATCCAATCGAAAAAAAAATGCCAAAAAGTACGTCAGAAATTTCAATCCGAGATGCTTTCATGCGTATTCGATACGCATGTAGGCAACTAAACTTATTATATCAGTTTAGTTGCCTACTTTTAATTGGTTTTTAGGAGAAGAGAATTTAAACTTCAAGCAAATCGACGGAAAACTGTGAGTAGTTATTTTTATCTTGACATATAGGTTTGTTTATTAATCGTGGCGATGAGTATCACACTGTTCCAGTGTATAAGAAATGACTCTAGAACAGGTGAGCAAAAGCGTACTCACCTCAGGGCTTCTCTAATTTTTTTAATTCTAAAGCGTGATGATTTTAACGAAATTTTGCAAGTCTATTTGTTTTACCCTTATTAAAATATCTCTGGGGTTACAGATTGATTGGATTGATATTCTAGGAGTTAGTAAGAAAACCAAATTTTAGATGCTCGTAACCTGGAATAGCCAACGTATTTGGATTCAGTAATGAATTTGACCGAGATATTTGGACATTTAACCTATTCTGATAATATGAAAATTCAAGCTCATATTTTTCGAAAGTATACATTCTTAAATTTGAACACGGACTCTTCATTCAGAAGTTGAATCAAATCGACTGATATCATCAGTGTTCGGCCTTTGATAGGACGAAATAAATTCTCATGGAATCCTGCAAATCATTCACAAACACAAGATGTCAAGAAAGGGTATCGGGTATTTGTTTTCAAGGGAGGGATTCGTGACGTCCGGCATTTTGTGAGTTTTAGCCACGATGGAACAGTACTCGAGCACGCATCGTAATTGTGATTGCTCAGTGTCTCTATCGTGCGCCAAGTGACGATAAGCATAAGGAGAAAGGATCAGGATGTTCGAGAATGAAGGTGCGACAGTTAAAATTCAAAACTCTGGTCGTCCTCGTTCAGTTTGTGATGAATAAACCATTGAAGAAGTTGAGGTGTTGGTTCAAGTCAAAATCCTCTTTATCTATCCAAAAGCGAAGCAAAGTGTTCTGTTTTCATATTGTATATATGTACATTTATTCTTTCTCTTTTCTTTATTATTGTTTTTATTATTCATTCACTACTATGCGACTGCGCATGCGCGCATAGTCTTTATGGATTCTGGGCAAGTCTCCTAACATATTTCGAACTGACTTGGTATTGAGATCAATTATGCGGCCTAAACAAGGTCAAATAGATCAAGATATCAATACTTCTAAGCAACTTATATAGAAGACTATCAAAACAACACTAAAAGGTTACAAGCCAGTACGAAGAAGAAGAAGAACTACGTATATATGCTGCCACTACTTCCGGAGCATAGAGTACGTATCAGGCCCCCACCACAAGTAACACATAACCTCTCAGGTAGTAAGTACTACGATTATCTCGAAAAAACTGACCAAGTCCAGTCAGGGCAGTAACAAGCAGCGACCAACCAGTTTCAAACAAGTCAACCGTTCGGAGAGACTCACACTATAAACCTAACCTCCAAAAAGGCGTACGTGTCCCAGAACCAAGGTAAGCATAATTTGATTTAAATGTCTTGTCAGCATAGTAGTAAGGTTTGCCTTTAATATTGTATTCTTCATAGATTAGCGAATCCGATGATAATTACAATTCCACCTGTTTGATTTTATTTCACAAAGTGTTGATCATAAAGAAATCGTATTAAAATTCAATTTTAAAAAGAAATCCCACATCTAAAAAGTCTATAAAATTCAATTGGTCTCAAAATAGAAGGATGCGGATTATGATAATCCACTGAATTTTGAGAACGAAATGCTGCAGCGATCCAACAACTTCAACAACATACTGTTTAGGACGAAACAAATTTTCAACCGAATGGTCATGTTAATAAGAAGAATTGTCGGTACTGGGTAGTGGAGAATCCGAGGTGATAAGCATGAACGACCCTTTGCATAGCCCAAAGGTCGTGGTTTGAGCCGCTATGTCTGCTAAAGGCCTAATTGGATCTTATTTTCATGTAGAGCAACGAGGCTGAGCAACTAATTTGAATGATGACCGTTATTGCAGATAGGTTGCGAATTTTTTGGGGTCAGAGGTGCAGAGTTTCAACTCAAGAACGTGGTTGCAGCAAGATAGAGCCATTTGCCATACCTCAAATGATTCAATGGAAGTTGTTAACGAATTAATCCCTAATAAAATCATTTCGCAAAAGGGTAACATCAACTGACCTCAGAAGCACCGACCTTAGCCCGCTTGGCAATTTGCATGGGGATACCTTGAAAGTAAGGTTTATCGAAATATTCCGACGAATCCATCCCAGTTGAAGCAAAAAAATTAGGTCAGAAATGGCAGTAATATCAATAGCTATGTGTCAACGTGCCAATCTTCGCTTCCGTTTAAAAGAGTGCCAGCAACGCAACGGTCTTCATTTAGATGACATCATCTTTTTCAAATAATTGTCTAATCTATATGTTAATAATAAACAATAAACTTTTTTATTGCTCATGAATATTTTTTGTTTTATTGGTAATTACAAATACCCGATACCCTTGCTGGACCTCTTGTATAATGAAAAGCTATGTTACACCAATATAACTATGATCATCTTTGGAAGTTTTTAGATTGGTGTAGACATGCATTTTTTCATCTATGAGTTACCTATTTTCCTTTTCGAGAAAAATAGCACCAAATCCTGAATGATTCAACTTTCCCAAGATGAGTTTAAACTCCAGACAATCAAAGGCAAGGAACCCATCGAAAAATCCTCTGCCTCAAAAAAAAACTACCACTAATGATATAGTAATAAACAGTGACATTGATTTAGATTTGGTTAATCGATGAACCACAACAAATTCTATGATCTCGAATATTAGTTAGATGGAGTCCATTCCAGTGAAGGTCTTTTACATTAGAAACCAAGTATATTTCAATAATAATAATAATTCGGCAGCAATGTCCGTATAAAAATTGCAAGCAAAGTTCAGTCATAAAAATAGCGCTACATAACATTTTATATTTTTTCCTACAGCACATTACATAATACCTACCAAGGTCATACCATCTGAATCATAATGATAATGACTAGAACTCTACATCTATACCAGCATGATGTTTTCCGATAGGAAGTTTTTACTATTTATTATGGCTGATTATAAAAGAACGTCAACTTTGCACAATGAATTAAATTGTGCTTCATCCATCACCTGTCGTCCACATTGATTGCATATTTGTTTGAAAACGTTCTGTTCATTTAATGGGTAAGAGTTGTTTGACTACATGGACTGTGTGAAAATATTCACATATTTACAAACATATTAATGGCAACGGCATTCGAGCCAAGTCTTACAAAATACATGTTTCTTCTGAAGCTTATTACTAAAACAAAATCAAAGCACTGATGTAAGGTCAGATGATTTGAGTGCTCTTATTAAACCACTTACGAATAATTATTCAAACATTGAAAAATCAAATCACTGAAATATTTGCTTGTCGCTATTCTAGTTGAAAATTAGGTAGAAATAATTGATTTGATAACGGGTATGATTCATGTTCGAATAAAAACTAATGAATATATTGAACTCCATCAATTGAGTTGCTAGAAGTTTGAGGGTCAATTTTTCAAGTCACTTAGAAGAAGTTTCAAACCCCTGTAAATTTTAATTTGATGTAATAAATTTGACATATATTAGTGAAAATATTCTAATATTGTCATCATTTTTTTAAAGGCTTCATAAAGAAAACTTTCAAATTGTGTGCTCAGCGTGTGAAGACAGTTTGTATCTTGTGCTCCTGGAAAATTGTGAATTTGGGCAGTAAAATTTCTTTTAGAAGGTTTTCTAAATCTCTAGAAGAAGGTCTGTGTGTTAACATTCTATATTATATAATTTTGAGGATTCAATAAGACCAGAAAACGATTTTTTAAGTTTGTTATTAAACGTGAATTATCTTATTCCTTGTAGAATCTGTATAAGTATGTTTAACGTGATATGGTTCAATCTCTGAATTTCGATATCATACGAGGGTGACTGAAAAGATATACACTTGTATAAAGTTTCTCTATTTTTCCTGGTATTATTCTCGGCCTCCTGTTCGTTACCAAAATCTCTCTGAAAGGCCATAGTAGAGTGATATTGTAATTCCTGCGTCTGATAATTCCTCATTTGCGTAATTTTTTTTTCAGTCACTGATTTCACTGTTTTTTTTTACTGTATTGAAATGTTCACGCAGTCATCTAACTCATCGAGGCACCTTCGAAGTGCTTTGGGTTCTTCAGTGTGGCAGCACTGATGGAAGCCAGTCAACAGTCGACTTTAACGATCCAGTTTCGAACGAGGTTTTGGAGCGCATGAGAAGAGCGAACAATATTTTTATTCGCCGTTTACCGGAAGATGAGAGCAGGGGTTCTGATCGAGACGCGATTACGCGAGTGGGAGGCATTCCAGATGGATATCCGCGACCTGTTAAAGTTGAGTTCAAAGATAGCAACTGCTCTCACAAAGTTCTGCATAGCAGACAAGAGGCTGCTGTTGGTTATAGAGAATATGGCAATTTATACACATATCTGATGCTAAAACGCCATATCAAGTCAAGGAGTTGCAGGTCACTAGGGCGGGATTGAAGGCTAGACGTTATGCTGGTGAAGAACACCTTACTATAAAATATGTTGGGGGAGTACCATGTGTTGTGTGTGCGGGTCCACTAGAATCAAATAACTGAATCAGTAGCATTCAACTGAGTGGCCAATATTGTACTCCAATCTTGCATCGTTGCCATCTAAATACAATCAACTTCTCTTATTGGTCCAGGAGCAGAAGCCGATGATGATAATTCTTGCAGAAACTTGGCTCCACCCTGGAATTCCTGATAGCTGATTCTCTATATCGTTGTGATAGTATTACAACTCCTGGTTATACTGGTGTGTGTATATACCTCTTGGAGGCAACATTTTCCTTCTATAGTGTATCAGAATACTCCTCAATACGACTGGTATAGATAGTATTTTTGTCGATATAAAATCGAATAACTTATCACTCAGTGTTGGCTGCATCTATCGTCCCCGTCCGTCACCGTTCGATCAAGTGTGTTCGATCACTTGGAGAGCGTATCCCATGGGGAGAGCAATGTTCTTATAACCGAGAACTTCAACTTTGCAGACATTCGTGCAAAGTGGCCTCTTTGAGAATGCCACCTACAGGCTCTCCATCTTTACCCTTCGTTGAGATGCTAAACTTGAAGCAGTTTAAACAAATCGTAGAGGAGCCAACTAGGTTCAGGGTGGGCCAGTCTCCAACTACGCCCGATCTCATTCTCGTTACTGGTGTTAATCTGGTATCTGGTCTACCAATTACCTGTCACCTGTTGCAAAGTCTGATCACGTAGTTCTTTCAACAAGGATTCCGTTGAGATCGACAAACCAGCCACAAAGTCGGAAGCAAGGCGGTGAAAATAACAAATTATGATGAGGTTAATCAGAATTTTTGGGAGTATAACTGGCGTGAGATATTCTGCAACAATGCCAGAATATGTGGGGTCTTCAGTCTTCAGGGGTGATAGCGGATTGTACATGTGAGAGGTTGAGAGACATAATCCAAGTAAACCTTGGATCAACGATATGATTCTGAAAATGGGTCGACTTAAAACGAAATTTGTGGCAACGTTTTGGAGCTAGCAGATCGTCTCAAGACTTCCTGTAACTACCGAGACTACTCCAACCAACTGTCTCAAGCGATTCGGGATGCAGAAAATCATTCGAACAAAGATTGGTACAATCCGAAAGTAAGAAGAAATTTTTCAAATATTTACGAATTCATTTAAATTCATCTTTTAGTCTTCCGGTATTACGTAATGATGATGATACCTTGTTGTCCGACCATAAAATGATCGCGCAGAAAATATTGCGGACACCTTTCAAAATATGTTTTCCACAGAACCTGATACCCCCATGCCTCCAGATAAACGAGCCCAGGACTAATGCTTGCATAAATAATATAAATGTAACCGAAGAATTCGTTCTTGAACACCTTAAAAGTCTTGTTGAGGAAAAAGGCCCTTGGACTCGATGGCATCACTATGACATTCCTGAAACGTTGTGTGCATCTGCGATAGCATCTACCATTGACCACGATCTACGAACGTTCCCTGTCAGCTGGTATATTTCCGAAAAGCATGGGCGCAGTCCTCTGTCACCCTGATTTTCAAAAGGGCGATAAGTATAGTCCTGAAAACTAAAGACCCATTAGCATAACATCTCCCCACTCAAGATTTTAGAGGATCATTACATCGGAACTAGCATAAGTCTCTGCAGTTTGCCCAGAGTATAAACTTATGCTGGTTCCGATGAATGACCCTCTCTAAGTGCCCTTCATATGATACCGGCCGAACAGCATGGATTTATGTACTGGCAGATCCGTTTTAACGAATCTTTGAGTAGCGTTGGTTCGTGGACTGCAGCTTTAGATAGTTAAACTCCCCGTCGATGTAATTTACTTAGATTTCTCGTGTGTGTTTGATAGGTGCCAAACAGACAAACTTCTTCATAGGTTGGAACATTATGAATCGAGGCATGCTTTTTTGCGGTGGATCCATGCATTTCTTTTCTGATCGCACATATTCGGTTAAAGTCGGTTCAGGAGATCTTCCTTCAGATCTGTGAATAGTGGAGTTCCTCAGGGTTCCGTTTTGGGGCCGCTGCTCTTTCTCTGTTTATGTATGTGATCTACCTCGTTTGATATCATCCGAGAGTGCATTCTATGCTGATGATGTGAAATTTTATAACTACCCTTAATACTAATCGTGATACCCTTCACGAAGACTGTAATATCATTCCAGAGGTGGACGGAGGAATGGCTGTTGCCTCTGAATGTTTTTAAGTGCCGTGTCCTGCATTTGGTAGTAGTAACAACCCCAAAATGACCTACTATTTGGACGGAAATCTGATTGAATCTTGGACATCACATGTTGATTTGGGAGTTTCAATTGATGCTCCCTTGCTGTGGAGACAGTGTCGTCAACGCCCCTACTGTTAACAGTTTCAAAAACAGATGGGACGCATGGAGCTCCGGTAGATACTTGTGACCAGTTAGAAGTACGTGTTTCATTTTCAGTGGTGGACTTAGTTTTCTTTTATATGGACAGTATTTCGTTAATTTAATTTAATCTTACCTTTTTTTCCGAATTCACAAGCATGAGCCTATTTTAATTTTTTTATTGTGAGTTATATAGGTTATCCTCAACTCTAATTGTAATAATAATAATTTTATGCCCTGAAAACGACAAAAGATGTCTGTCGAAACGTTGAAAATAAGAACAAATAAGATATGATGATTATTTCTCGTCAATAAGTTATTTGTGTGTATTGTAGTGTTTACGAAATGAGGTGAAGGGTCGAATGTTGCAGTTCTTCTTTCTTCAAGAGTGGTTTTCCATCAATATACAACATAGAGGCTATTCAAGATGTTCACGTCGCATCTGATTATAATGACAAATATAGAAAAAAAGAACCGAATAAGAAATTAAGAATATAATTCGTTTGAAATTTACATACGCAACATGACATGCTTATTAGTTTTCTTTTATCTCTTTTAGTTGAGGAGATAAATTATCGTAACCAGACCACCCTGAACAAATTCTTTGAGATTGTTTTCTATATGTTGTAACTTTGAACGAAGGAATGAAATTCCAAACTGTTTTCTTCAGTTGTTCTCCAGGGTCGTAAAGTTTGGTTTCCGCAGATTCTACATGAAAACTCCACTATGGGGAATGCTATTTTATTGGGATTCTGTCTAACTCTAGGAAGCTTGAACAAACGACGCCGTTATTGCATGAAGAACACACAATTTCAACTTGCCTACTACAATGTTAAAGTAATTCATCAGCTATAATTCAATCTCAGGAATTATAAAAAAAAATTAAATATTTCAATGCAGACACGCATGCTCATTTTTTTTTGTCTAGAACCATTTTCGCCCCATTCGTGTCACTATGCTACCTCGAGAACACGTTTACTCTGGGGTATTTTGTTTT
The DNA here is from genome assembly GCA_030674115.1 of Micraspis discolor. NCBI lineage: Eukaryota > Metazoa > Arthropoda > Insecta > Coleoptera > Coccinellidae > Micraspis > Micraspis discolor. The sequence continues at coordinate 2,627,469 of JARTUT010000876.1, read as the reverse complement.
TGCGTGCTTTTTCTAGTAGTACAGCGTGCTATCATTTCGCAACTCCCTGGAGACGGTGGTAACCACATGAGTAATTTGGCAAGGAAAGGTGTGTAATGTTACAGCACAAAGGTGTGCATGGATTCAAATTTTTATGAATCTGCAGTTTGTGTTCATAAAGTGAATATTCACAAAACTACTATGTGTTTTTCATGGAATTATTTCACTTTCTTTCGAAAAAACATTGTTGTAAAAACAGTATTAGTTTACCGTATGCAGCGATACAATCGTTTTTCATTATTATTTCGTACATTCTGTAGCAATTCAGGAGTAATGTTACGACATTCTGACACAAGTCGTGCTCTACGGTCGTCTGAATCTGTAGCTCTGGTTTTATAAACTTGTGATTTCAAGCAACCCTTCAAGCAAAAAAAAAATTAAGCAATATTACATTCCGCCATAGCCGAGGCCACTTCTCCAAAGTGGTACTGTCTCACCTGAGCTGCTAAATGCGGCGGATTTTCGTCCTCATGAAAGCGTAACATGTTATCTTAAAGATTTTCTTTTGCCTCCAAAGCTTTGGTGGTTTGGGAGATTAATCAAGTTTCTGCCAAAATCCAGATAAACATTGCCAATGAGATTTCCGGTAATGAATGCAGGATCGATCGAGTGATTTCCCAAAATACCCATTCAGACGTTGGCTTTTTGTGGGTGAGGGTTTCCATCGGACGAAAACCCATATTTGTTGATTTTTCTATTAAGGAAGAAGTGCAAATACGGAGAAATGATAATTTTCACCCCAACCGTACTAGTGCAATCTTTTTTCAAATGATCCTCTCACCTCAACTTTATGTACCAACTGAATGATAAATGAAATATTCACATTTTTACTAACCCTAGCACAGAAAATATTCTCGAAATAAATTTCCTTTCTCTCCACCTAAGTGTAAACAATTTTGTAACTTTTATTAAGAACTGTGTAATAGGAATACTCAGACGAAATTTTCTGAATGCAATCATCTCTTTGCGTATGGTTTGGAAGTGTAGATTCTGATAAGCACGAGAAAGAAACCATTCAACACTTTTTGATAGCTCAATTGTTTGTTTTTGATTCGTTTTCGAACAAATGAAAATCACGGTTTTAAAGCTCCATGTAATCGAAAGTAAAAATTTAAGAATTGGTCTGTTGAAAACATCTTATTTTGAAAGAAATTATAAATCTAGTAGAACACCTATGTTTCCTTTAGTTTATTCCGTATCATAATTCCATAAAAATACCCTGATATATTGAATATTAACTTTATGCACACAAAATGTAGGTTCATACAAATTTGAATCTATGCATTTATTTGAGCTAAGACTACCCACTTTCTCTATTCAAATCCCTGATGGGGTTGCAACCCTCTCCAAAAGGTTGCTAGTAGAAACAAGCTTTGTGTTCCTAACACAGTATAGGGACCAAGCAGTAGTCGCACTCCGTGGATTTTTTTACACCAAGTCTGACTCGCGCATTCCTCCCTGCGCATAACCTAAAATGTTCATTGTTTTCATCTAAGATGTCTGGAATAATGTCATTATTATTATTTCTCAAATATCTCAATCTCAAATAATTCCTTTGTATAATTAATTCGTTCAATATATGGAAGAATATAATTTTTCTAAGATCTATTTAAAATTCAAAGAAGTAGTTGAAGAAAAAGATGCAACCTAACTTATAAATTCAGTGGAATTTCTTTGAGTCAAAATCTACCATAAACCAGCAAAGCTCATTTATTTAATAATTTATTTTCATTCAAGTAAGTATTCTGTTTCAATTATGTGTTATTTTCAAATTAATTCCAAAATGGTTAACAATTGTAGCGTATACAACTGCAAAAACAATGGTCTCAATAATCCGAAACTTTCTTATAATATATGGTGAAGAATTTGAAGAGGAGAAAGATTTCAATGAAGGAAAAAGAAACTGTAGAAATTGAGGATGAAAGTTTCATTCGATTCTGCAGGAATAATTTCAGCTCTAACATGGCTGATTTCATGATAGCCCAATTGCAACTCAAAAGAACAAATCCCCATGGCTACAGGTACTCCATTGCTTATAAACAATTTGCACCTACTATCTATTTTTTGGGACCTAAAGTTTAAGAAGTTCAAGAAAAACTTTTTCCTTACCTCACAAGGCTACTCTATGCAGAATAACTACCAAATGGAACTTTTCCGTTGGTTTGAATGAATATGTATTTTGAGCAATTTCGGTGAAAGTAAAAACTATGACAGAAAGAGCAGAGGATTGCATATTATGTGTTGATGAGATGTCTATCAAAACTCAGTTTTTTATGATATATCTCTTGACCAAATAATTGGATTTCACCAATGCAATGGTGACACATCTTTCGAACCTGCTAATTGTGCATTAGCTTTAATGTATTTTCAGTTTGTCAGTATTCGTTTTATTTATAGATTAGGTACAAATTTTCTGATGGAATTGATCTTAATGCAAATTTACCACATAGCGTGAACATTCATTCTATATATTTCTATCATATCACTTACAAAGTCTTTGTATACTCGTTATTTTGAATGTATTGATGTATACATAATTGTTGACTGAAATGCATGCAGAATTAAACTATATTTTTATGATACTGTATAGTATTTTATTCCGTTGTATATTACTATATTATATTCATTATAGAAATATGAAAAATATAATTTTATATCAGAAAACCTGTTTTTTTTATTGTATTTATGAGAAGATAATTCAATATTACCTGATAACTGTATTACAAGTTTAGATTAGACTGAACGAATCTTGAGAAAAATTTATTAAGTCAAAAAATATAAACAACTGGGAGAAATCTTCTAACAAGTAACAAATTATATGCTCTGATGTTGATTTAATCTGGAAAATTAACTACATTTAACTAATCGCATTAAACAGGATTCTTAAGTTCAAAAGAAATTTGAAGCAAGAACATTTATATGAGGCCTATTACAGAAATCATTGTTTTTTGCAACATTTCGTGTTGAGGGGGTTTGCCGATAGTTAAGAATTCCATAATCAAATTCCTCTTTTTCATAAATTGTATATAGTAAAAAATAGTATCAGTTCAAACCAAATCATCAGAGAATTCATTGAAAAAATTTGTTCGAAACAATTCAATATAAAATAGTTTTTTTCATGGACTCGAAGATAAACGTTTCAGTGAAATTATAAGTATTGAGGATTTGATATTAAACACATTCGATGTTTTCAACCACCAACTACTTATTTTTCCATATAACACCTACTCTTCAACTCAATCTTCGTTTAGAAAAATTTTAATGAGTCATTTCATTTACAATCCTAAGGTACCTATGATTTTTAACACATTTCAAAAAGTTTCAGAGGCACCGGTTCTGCTGTTTCTGAGTACACTATTAGGTAAATTTAATCACTAATTACTGTTTCTTTCAAAGTGATATTAAAACCACAATAAAACAATATATCTTTTATTAAATGCGTTCTGTTAGTGAGGAAATGTGGTTACATTTACAGTTACATTATGAGCGGAGTCATAATTTTTATATGAATATAGAATAAACAACACTCTAAATATCACAGTGAAAACTTATTACCAGCTTAAATCAAAATATTTAAGTTTTCAGATAACGCAAATAACCTTTTCTAATCAATTTTTACATTCGCGGTCGATTAGAGGTTATGCGCAGGGAGGAATGCGCGAGTTCCCTTTGGTGTAAGCGATTTCAGTTCAAAATCGACGAAGTGCGACTACTGCTTGGTCCCTATACTGTGTTCCTAATTCTGATGAGATACTTTGTATATAATATGAAAAATAACGGTCCCTTGACTGAACTTTGGGATACATCCATATTGTTATTTACTAACTTTGTTTTAGATTGTGAAGTGCTCAGCATGATCCCTCATATTATCCTATGGTTTACAAAAACTCAAAATGGCAGGTGTACTTCTAAGTTTCTTTATTGATTTCAAGAAGCTGCAAGTTTTGTACAGTATGTTCATTTCTCCCTTGGTGATTTGAGGTTATTATTTGCAAGGGAGAATTCATTCGTACTAGACATTGAACTCAGTACTGAAATGTCTACATACATTATAAGTCAAAGCTCAATGAAACGGGTTGCTGATGTTTACTCAAATTTGATTGCTGCAAAAAAACACCGTTGATTAGTAAGAGTATAAGCCCCTTAGAAGTGCCTTACTGCTTTCAAGAGAAACAACAATGGGAATGACTCTAAGTCGAGGATGTAGACGAAGCTCTTTATCACAAGATGATTCTTAATACCATTTGAGTAACATAGAGATTGAGGATCCCCAGAATGTTGTGAAATTCATTAATTGTGTATGCATATATTGTCAAAACTGATAAATAATTTTATTTTCCAGATAATTAAGTATCACCTGAGCAATTAGACAGTAAAGTCCGATGCTAGGAATTCAGGTTGCAATATTTGCCGAACTGGTGTTATCTGCTGTTAACCACTTCATATTGTTCTCATCAAATCAATACGAATAATCACTTCAGGTTGCATTATGAATATTGTAACGGGTGAATTTCTCGATTGCGATTACTTCGGAAATCTCTGCGAAAATAGGATCTAGGCCTGTGTTTCTGTGACGAGCATAATAGAGAAGTCGATTCTGCATAATTTCTCGTGTTAAAATGTTAGAAAGTACGTGTGTCTATCTTGTGTAATGATCTTTCCCAAATTGAAATTAAGTTTGTCGTGTCGAACAGTTTTATAACCTTCGGTAAGTACCGTTTTTGATCAGACAAGGTTTATTCAATTTTAAATTGTCGTACTTCATTGTTTTATGTAAAGGAGATGGCAAAGGTCACGTGCATTCTTTTTCAGACCGCCATATTTAGTTCTCCATGTGTCTCTCGCAGAGATGCCTGATGAATCAACTTACCTTCCTAATTGTTTCAATATTCGTACTGTACTTTGTTGTTCAATGATTAGATTTTTTTTGTTTCTCAGTTTCTTCCTTGATGAATTTTTTTATCGAATTATCTGGACCATTGTGTTCTTTTTTTGAACACATGGATATTTTTTTTTCTCTTAAATTACTATCGTTTTGTGAGTCAATGCATTCAGGGATCGCTGGAAACTGAAGAATATTAACAGTTCAAGAACTTATGAAATTGATTTTCACAGCCGAAACCTACCGGAGTAGAAACTTAACCGAAGAAGTTAACAAAATTGGCCGAAGTTGGAAATTTACCCAAGAACTGAAACAAATCTGTCGGAGTTACCGAATTTGACATACCTTGCCGAAGCTGAACAAATTTGTCGAAGTTGAATTTTACGACGTACTAACAGATGTTTTCCTGAGGACTGGAGAACTGAGAGAAGAAATAGTTTTTGTTGCAAAGTTTGTCAACAGGGTGGAAGATTTAGACCCATTTTCGAGACCATCCCGAAAACCCAGGATGGTTGTATGATCCTGTTACCGCATGAATTGGGACTCAAGGCAGACAAGCTACAATTGGAGATGTTACCTGTTGATTTTTCTTGGCGGAAATTAATCAGTTTCACTTGCAACTTTTAAGTTGGACAATTTTACATTTGTTCATACTGTTAATATCTAGTATTTGTGAAAGAGTGGAATAAATTTTGATTGTTCAAGTACTGACTATCATTGACTGGGTTGGAAACATCTTTTTAAACCCTCTGAAGGTAAATGTGAGATGGTTTTGTTCTCTGGCTATCCGGGGCAATTTTGAATTAAATCAAATTGAATAAATAATTTTTTTACCGTTACAATATGCTTCTTCTTCCACGATTTATTGAAATAGGTACAAAGATAATTCTGCATATTTTTTTCTTATTGTTCTTTTATTTTCTGGTCAAATTAATGTACAACTCCTAATTAATTCGAAATACTCAATTTTTGACCAACGAGTTGTGTGAATATTCTTGTAGCATACAGCGTTGAGTTGGTGCCTAAAATGCCTCGAAAATCACTTGTAATCAGAAGTCTATCAAAAGAAAGTGGCAAACCAGTATTTTCCAGTTAAGTGTAGCCTTATCTCAATTTAGTCAACGATATATTAAAAAGCCAATTTGATGCTATCATCGAGTACTCTGGACAATATCACCTGGAGGATAAAACAATCTCACGGAGCTAGATCAGGCAAATAAGGTGGCTGGTCGATGGTGTTCATCGAGGGATTGTTCTTGAAATTGTTAAGAGACTTGACTGAATGAGATGGTGTGTTATCGTCATGCAAAATCCACGAAATTTTTTTGCCTCGAATCCTTCCGTTCTCGTCAAATATTTTCAGATAAACTTCTTAAAACAGTCGAATATATGTCCTTATTGACAACAAAAAAAACCCAGTTTTTTTGGTTCAAAATTCAAAATTAACTTTTGCCTCAAAATAGGCCCCAGTTTCAGCGATATCCTCTATATTCGTGCGAAATTTCTTACCAACGAGCATTTTTCTAGATCTGCGAACAGTAAGTTGTAGCTGGGAGCCGAATATGGTGGTTGTGAGAGAAATTCAGAGTTCATTTCCTGTAGTTTTACCATTGTATGTGAGTTATGACACGGTGCGTTATCTTGATGAACCATTTTTTTTCTTTGCCATATACTTACTGTCGTTTCTTTGCTATTTAAGCATTAAAATTCTCCAATAACGCTATATAATATTCACTGTTAATTGTATTACTTTTCTTAAGGTAGTCGATGATTATTTCACCACGCACATCCCAAAATAAGGGGCCCATAACCTTTTTAGCCTTTTGTTGTGCTTTCAAGAGCTTGGACGAGGTTCACCAGTTGCTGTCCACTCAGATGATGATCCAGAGTAAAGTGATGGATCCCTTGTCACATATCGACGCAAAATTTCCGATTTGTAACGTTGAAACACGACCAAACCCTGCTTATTATCATCAACACGTTCTGTATTTCAATGGTGAAAAAACGCGGCACTTACTTTGAAAAGAGCTTTCTCATAGTCAAATTCTCATGTAATATAAAGTCAACACGTTGTTTTGATATCTGTATGATGTCAGATAACAGATAACACAACTTCACTTTTCGATCATTCAAAATAAATTTTTCGTATTTTTTTAATGTTTTCTGGTGTGGCCGCCACATTTGGACGTCCTCTGCTTTTTACATCATCGGTGTCTCTACGACCACGTTTGAAGTAAGCAAACTTATGTTTTAGTTTTATTTCTGATGTAACTGAGTCCCCATAACACTTCACACTTCAAGAAGCAGTGTGAAATGAAAACAAGAAATTGTTTTCGATCCTTTGTTAATTGTTGAAAATAATAAAAGTAGCGTCACTCTTAGCACAATAACTCACAAACTAATGAATTGAATATCATGAAATGCTAACAGCTGTCTTTTGAAGGTTTGAATTAGCTGAAAAAAAGGTCTCTGCAATAAAACTAGCGCCATCTATGTGTGGGGCCCGGGACTTTTCAGCTCACGTAGTAAGTATAGTTTCTAGGAACAAATTACATAAATCTGGATTCTCAATTAGAACATAAAAAGAATAGCTGCCTTGATATTTCGAGAGGTGAGTTCACACAACTGTCTCAGAGGTATAGGATATATTTCAATCGAAGCTCTAATTAGCTACGTACAGAAGCCGAAACATACCAATTAGATACGACAAAACCTTCACACCTCTTTTTAAGACCTCACCGTTTACTTATTAAAACAGGAGACATGAAACTTTTTACCCATTATAAGGATCAGCTTTATCGTCCCAAATTCTCCCAGTTTTATGCCCCAACTTCATCCCATAAAACGTTAGTGCTTCGTGCTCACGATAAAACGGTCCTGCAACGTACAGTTTGTACGAATTATTACCAACCAAAGTCGCTTTCTTAACGGGGAAAAGCGGTCTCGAAACTTTAATTTCCGAACAGAAAACGGACAGTACGACATAGGTACTGAATTTAATGATATGCGCCAAGTTTGTTGCAAAATGCGGAAACTATTCAGGCTCCCGGAAGCCCTGTAGAGGCACATCGAAGGCAGGCGGAAAATTAATGTTGTAGGTATACAAAAACAAGTCGGTTATGAATGGGGAATTCCTGAGCTTCCACCCGAAGTTCTCTACGTGGAAATGGAGCGATTAATCAAGTTCCCGACTGCTTTTCTGTTATGAATTAGAGCTGCCCGATAAGCTTTCTTGGAATTGAATGTTTGAAAACTTTGCTCAAATCTACTAGTGACAATATTTGGTAGAATTTTGTCAATTTTCGTAACTACTTAAGAAAATTCGAATATTTTGCAACTGATGATGAATAGTAAATTTAGCCATTGATTGTAAAAAATACAGAATCATTTCAAGTTTGAACTACTAGAACTACAAGGGTTGTCTTTTATATTTGGGGATTAGAGAATAAACATAAATATTAATCATCGAAAATCGTTTTATTGTTTTTCAGAATATTCACTATTAAGATCTGTTATACACATTTGGATGCGTTTGAAACAATTGTTGAAGCACTTTTGCCACTCTGATTGGTATCTTCAAAACATGCATTCTGAACGCATCAACCGCTTCTTCAGTACGCTAATAAAAAGAACTTATTCGTTGTAAAATCAGGATTATATGGCGGATGACTCATCAAATCGATGTTCTGAGTGCTCAAAAATGCAGTTTTTTGAGCCGATATGTGGAAGCTCGCATTATCGTGGCGAAAAGTATCTTCGGCGGTTGGTTTTCCTAATTTCTTGGAAGACAACTGGCAAACAAATGGCTGTGTACCGCTCAGAATTGACTGTTTTACGTTGTTCTAGTAGTACATTTGCAACATGTACAGTTTTTCCGAAAAAACAGGCAACCATTTGCTTGAGAGAGCTTCGTGCGCGAGCAACTTTTGTTGGATTTGACTCATCTTGAAACATCCATAGTGTCAACTGCTGTTTACTTTCAGGTTCATACAAAAATCCACGATTAATCACCTATCACGACGTCTTAGACCTGCTTCGATGCACCGCGATCTTAATTTTAGAGCATTTCTTTCGACCAATCGACACGAGCATTTTTTTGAGCGACTGACAAATTGTGTGGGATCCAAAGCGAACAAAGTTTTTGTTAATGCGGTATTGAATGTATGCTGATCTCACTAATGCCTAATGTCTCAATCTCACATGACGATCTTGCAATATCAGTTGTCGCACAGCATCATTGATTTTCGAAACAACAACTGATTTTGGACGACCTTCACGAAATTCGTCTTGGAGTGAACTACGACCTCGGTTGAATTCACCATACCATCGATAAACACTGATCCTTGATTGAGCTTCATCCCATAAATTGAATTAAGTTCATCGATGCACTGCTGTTGAGTTAATCCATGTCGAAAGTTGTAAAAAATATTCGCACGAAAATGTTCACGATTTAATTACATTTTTTGGGCGTGATGAATATTTTAAGTTACTATAATCAACACAAATAGCGCTCGTATGTCAAAACGTTCTGTCTACGTTCAACCTCAAAAATGTCAAGCTTTACGATAGAGCTGTCAGTTGACAGATTATATCACTGGGGTTGTCCAATACCGAAATATAAAATGCAACACTCATAATCAGTCCGCAGCTTATTATCATATGAGGACAGGAAAGCATGTGTGTTGTGTGTGAAGTTGGCCCCGCACTTTTTGATTTTCGAAAAATTTTTTAATGTGCTAAATTGTTTTAGGTTTGTGCTGCTTTGTGCTGCTTGAATTTTCTCGTATTTCAAGTAGTTTTCGAGATATTTCACTAAATGCATAAAATGGGCCAGCCCCGCACTTTTTGAAAATTTGAGTTTTAACCATTGAAATGAATTGTGCTAGACGTATACTGAGTTGTGCCGTTCGAATTTTTGAGATGGATCACTTAATTTCCCAGAAAATGGAAAATCAACAAAAAAGTTAACCCCGCAATTTTGTTTTTTCTTATCGGAAATGAGTGGAAAAAGTTGTGCTAGGCTTGTGCTGCGTTGTGCCGTAAAAATTTTCATGGAAATACCTCACATTTTCCGGAAAATCCCGAAAATCCATTACAAGGCTAGCCCCGCACTTTCGTTTTTTTTCAATCGGAATATATGGAAAAAATTGTGCTACGCGTGTATGAAGTTGTGCCCTTAATATTTTTGAAAAATCGAGTTTTTTTTTCCGAAAAAACTGGAAAATTCGAAAAAAGATAGCCCCGCACTTTTTTCCATAAAAATCATCTCATAGAGTTGTGCTACATTTGTGCTTACTTGTGCTGATAATTTTTTCAGAAAAAATTTCAAGTTTCAAGTCTTTTTAAACGGTGAAAAATCAAAATATCAGTAGATCGAATGATGAATTGTGTGAATGGCAACACTGTTGTGAAGTTAGCCCCACACTTTTTGATTTTCGATAAAATGTTTGTGGTGCTGAATTGTGCAAGGTTTGTGCTGCTTTGTGCCGTAAACGTTTTTTTTTTCAAATGGTACGATTAATAAGATATTTTACTAAGTGAGTAAAAGCGAAAAATGTAAATTTTCATTTTTTCTTTCCGTTTAACGGTCATTTGATAACTGAATCTCATTCAACACTGAATAAACTGATTTGTGCTTTTCGAACTTCCTCGAAAAAACTCTGATATACCGGAAAATTGAACTTGAGAAAACCTTAGCACAATTCAGTAAAAATAAAAATTTTCTAATTGAGAAACATTTAAGACTTCATTCTTACTTCAGTGAAAATTTCATTATGAAGGAAATGAAACTTTAGTATCAATATTTTCTTCTCAAAATCACAATCTGGCAACTTCTCCTATCCACGGCTATCCACCTGGAAGTAATAAAATTCTAGATGAGTCATACGATTTTGTTTACACGGTCGCACCACGAAGTAACACAAGTTTTTTGTTTACACGGTCGCACCACGGGTTAGCATCTAATTCCATGAACTGCTACTACGTTGCCTTCTATCAAGATTTTTCAGGAATATACTGATTTCTCCAATTTTTCCACCTTTTGAGAAAAAATTTCATGTGAATTTTAAAAATTAGGTTTGAACGAGTTTGTACGAAAGTAACACAAGTTTTGGTGATTTCGATTCGGAAGAAAGAACACAAAAAGACTTTTGAAAATATTTTAAACTCAATTTTCCGGTATATCAGAGTTTTTTTCGAGGAAGTTCGAAAAGCACAAATCAGTGTACATATTCACTGTTGAATGAGATTCAGTTATCAAATGACCGTTAAACGGAAAGAAAATGTACATTATTCGCTTTCACTTACTCAGTGAAATATCTTATTAATCGTACCATTTGAAAAAAAAAATTTTTACGCCACAAAGCAGCACAAACGTTGCACAATTCAGCACCACAAACATTTTATCGAAAGTCAAAAAGTGTGGGCTAACTTCACAACAGTGTTGCCATTCACACTATTTATCATTCAGTTTACTGATATTTTTATTTTTCACCGTTTAAAAAGACAACTTGAAGTTTTTTCTGAAAAAATTATCAGCACAAGTCAGCACAAATGTAGCACAACTCTATAAGATGATTTTCATGGAAAAAAAAAGGAAAGTGCGGGGCTATCTTTTGTCGAATTTTCCAGTTTTTTCGGAAAAAAAACTCTATTTTTCAAATTTCAAATTTCAAATATTAACGGCACAACCTCATGCACGCGTAGCACAATTTTTTCCACATATTCCGATTGAAAAAAAAAACGAAAGTGCGGGGCTAGCCTTGTAATGGATTTTCGGAATTTTCCGGAAAATGTGAGGTATTTCCATGAAAATTTTCACGGCACAACTCAGCACAAACCTAGCACAACTTTTTACACTCATTTCCGATAAGGAAAAACAAAAGTGCGGGGCTAATTTTTTTGTTGATTTTCCATTTTCTGGGAAATTAAGAGATCCATCTCAAAAATTCGAACGGCACAACTCAGTATACGTCTAGCACAATTCATTTCAGTGGTTAAAACTCAAATTTTCAAAAAGTGCGGGCTGGCCCATTTTATGCATTTGGTGAAATATCTCGAAAACTACTTGAAATAACGAATAAATTCGAACAGCACAAAGCAGCACAAACCTAGCACAATTCAGCACAACAAAAATTTTTTCGGAAATCAAAAAGTGCGGGGCCAACTTCACACACATCAGGAAAGCTTCTTATGGGTACCGTCAATTTTAATATCCTTCAAAGATGGGAGAAAAGCCTGGAATCAAAATTGCTGAAATCGATGGAAGTGACAAATCTATACAAGAATCCCAACCTTTCACCATTTAATACTCAAATAGAGATAAGCCATTCACAACTTTCGAACATCCCATAGCTTCAAGAACAGAAAAATATTTCAGAATATATCTAGCATCTCACGATGGTTTGTTTCATAACCAATACCGTTCTTGTAGTAAGATCAATAAAATAGAAATTGACATAATACCTGTTTTTTTCATAATTTATAAGGGATTTTCACCAAATGAATGAGTCATTAATACCATCAATTCAATTCTGCTATCTTTATATTAACCAGAAATAGGAAGATGCACTTAATAGGATGAACTATCCAAAAATCAGAGTATGCACTAATCGAATGCATAATAATTGCAAATGAAAATATTGATTAAAAACTGAAGAAAAATATCAAAAAACCACTTTCTTGAATCCCACATTCGATATTTGTATTTCAATCGTAAACAATGGTGTAGAATAAATACAAAATGTTGGTATTTGAAGAAATAATTTTTGAAGTTTTTGTGGATTGAATCAGCTTCTCCGCTACATGATACAAGTCTATATTGGTCCTTTTACCAACTGCCATCCTTCGATCTGAATGCTCAATTCCCATACAAATTGTAGGCAGTGCCAATCAATCTCCCCAGAGATTTTCCACAAGACTGAAACGAACTGGTCTCGCCCTAGGCTTCTTGTCAATAAAATATGTTTCTAACTGCGAACTTCTTCAAGAAGGCAGGATAAGTTTTTTGATTTCTTCAACGTCGTCTAGAGAAACACGTAGCATTAAATGATATTGGAAAAATTTCTACACCAAAGTTTTTTCGGCATAACTTTGCTCCGAGTTCTGTCCAATACTTTTGTAACTTTTTTACATTATGAGTGTGAAATCTAAGGACGGGGTTTTTTAGTTGCATTTTTTTATATGATATGCACCATCAATCTCGCCTTTTGAATAGGGGAATGAGTAAAAAGTATTTATTCGCAAAAAAAATTTGAACGAATGAACAAGAGGAGAAAGTTTAGCCTATGAGATAGTAGAAGTGAGTTATTTATTTGGAGTGAATAAACATATTGAACTCAAGTGTTGTATAAGTTTGAAGATAATTGAGATGATGAATGATTTTAAGAGGAAATATCGACATAAAAGGAGTATTTTTTGCTGTGATAAATATTTTAATATTTTTTTAAGTTTAATTGGAAATGCAGAAATAGACGATGCAATTCTTTCTTTTACAGCGCAAGTTTTGGAGATCTATTTTTATATCTTCCTCAGGAACACTACAAAACGTGACACTTAACTCACATGTTACATTTTGAATATAAATATTCACAAGAAGTAATTCAAGATCTTATGAAATTATTCATAGAGACATAGAAATTGAATTTTTGATAATACAGGGTGGCCTTTTGAAAACGAAACAGACGAGATTACAGACGAAATAAATTTTTTCGATAGAAATGCTCGGACAGGTCGATTTTTGTTTCGAGGGGGACAACTTAAGATGTAGGTTACTGACGCATAGCGTTTCAACCATTGCTACTACAACCCTCACCCCCAAATTTTGAATCGAGAAGATGGGGTGAAGGATACCTCATTTGAAAGGTATTTTTATACTAATTTCAGCACAGTAAATGTTTTTTCATTTTATGCATTAGTTCTCGAAATATTCTTAACTCAGTATTTGAAAATGGAGTGGTGTTCTCATGGCACTTGTAGTGTTTTTTTTGTGAAAAATCGACATTTTGAGCTTCAAAGCAACCATGACTGTCATGAAAATCCTATTGATCCAATTTTGATGGAAATTATTGAAAACAATGCAGGAAATTATGTGGGAGATCATATTGTGTTTCAGCAGGATGGAGATCCTCCACACTACGCCTCACCAGTTCGAGAATATCTGGATCAAAGATTTCCAAATCGGTGGATAGGAAGAAGGGGTCCCACTGAATGGCCAGGCAGATCGCCAGATCTGTCACCACTAGATTTCTTTTTTGGGGCCACTTGAAGAGTAAAATTTACTCTACACAGCCCGAATCCATAGAAGATTTAAGAAGACGTATAGTGAAGGAATTTCGTCAAATCACTCCAGAAATGCTGCAAAATGTGCGCCATCGTTTCGCACAAAACTTATTTCATTGTATGGAAGCTAATGGTGAACAATTTGAATATTTAATTAATGAATGTGAGTTTTTGATAAATTATTTACTTTACTTTGAAAAGTCTTATTTCTTAGATCAATACTTCAAATCGTTCTGATACCGTACAGTTGGAGAATGATTTCAGTGAATAAAACAGCTAGTCGAACATCTGACCCTAGTAGCATTAATACGTACGGTATGACTCCATTAGCCCAGTGGTAGATGTTTTGCAATTTCAACTACAAGTACGGAAATTTTGGTGTTTCGGAAGCACGAAATGTCAGTTATTCGCAAAAAATTAATTTAAGTGATAAAATTAACTAACGCATGAATATTTCGAGAGATGTATAAAATGAAAAAACAATTACTGTTCTGAAATCAGTATGAACATACCTTTGAATTGAGGTATCACTCACCCCATCTTCCCTATTCAAAAATTGGGGGTGGGGGTTGTAGCAGCAAGGGTTGAAGTGCTATGCGTCCGTAACTTACATCTTAAGTTGTCCCCCTCGAAACAGAAATCGACCTGTCCGAGCATTTCTATTGAAAAAACTTATTTCGTTTGTAATCTCGTCTGTTTTTTTTTCAAATGGCCACCCTGTATTTAAATGCAACAGGGGGACATTATTTGCAAAATAACGTCAACTTTATGACATATAACAATTAATTCATGTAAACGATCTTGACATAATCAATGAGATATGTTAGAATGAAATGTTGACCTATTGTTTTATTACTATCAGGTTCTAACCTAGTTTTCACTCTAGTGAACGGCACTGAGTTTGTTTATGCATTTTCTGGAATTCATAGTATTTTTATGTTGGAATATGAACACCATTTATAAAAACTTTCTTGTTTTGTCGTTTTCCTCTGTGTCCTAGATTTTAACTTGCTCATATTTCAAGTGATTACCCTCGTTGTATTACGCCAATGCTTGTTTTTCTTTGTATTCATCAGTTTGGGAAATACAGAACTGAATCAACAAAGTTCGACCACCCTGTACATCCTTCCATGCAGCATAATACATAAATTATTAATTTCATGCTCATGAACATCCTTAAATATGAACAGGGCACGACGTAACGAGAACTCCTCACATGATCTAGGTACGCAGCCAAACAAAAGACATTCAATTTTCCACCCCACGCACTTCCTCCCTTACCGTATTATAATAACAATTTAACAAATGAATTCGATTTGCTGTGGCGACCCTCCTCCCCTTTGTACACACGACAGGCTCTCGCATAGCTGCCCTTACAAATTGTGAGAGGGGTTTTCTCTCTGGCACACCCAATTAAATGCTCTCCAGATTTCTACGACATGGGACTGCACACGTCTGGCCCGGAGCTTCCTGTCAATTGGATGGGTTCCGGAGGACAAAGTTTGGAAGATGAGAAGGGTGAAGAGGCACGAGGGGCATCAATCAGGTAACATCGATCACATTAGGTGGCATCGTTCGTTGGGTTTTTAAATATTTTTATTCCCGATCGTGGGAAAAGTGACCTGTTTTCTATGCGCAAATCTCAACATTCCAGGATGGTGAGTAATTGCTAAGCAATCAGAAAATAACAGTGCGTTCATATTCTTTTCGCACTGCTGTAGTGTGCGGTAATGTTACAAATGGATTAATGTAATGATATGAAAGAAAGAATGGTTTTGATTTGTCCTTGAACGGGACTCGAACCCGAATATTCTAAATACCGGTCTGGCGCTTTATGGCAATTTGGATATGCGGATTCGGGTCCCGTCCAATGACACCTTTTTTAATTGTAATATCATTGTTATTGATTTTATTTGTTTCCATTTGTAAACGTCAGTTTCCAAAAACACAATATTAATCAAGAAAGTTTATTTTATCAAGTCAATAGCTTGTGAAACTGATAGTTAACTTGCAAAGTTTTTACAAGTTAGTTGTATTATTTACATTTGTTTTATTGTCATATTTGAAAATCATGGTACATTTGTTATTTCCAGTAACACAGGTTTTAATGATGAAAGAGTTGATACTGATGTTATATCCTCCATTCGCCAGTAAAAACTCTCTTACCTTGCTTGTAATGTTATATACTATTGTCAGTTCATGACTATGTCAGCTGTAACTGTCTCCTTTCAATCAAGCAATTGAAATGAATTTCCAATAAGTAAATAATATTAGGTACGCATTAAATGTTTGAGATTGTTTTAGAATTATGACCGGTTTTTGAAAGGCTGATCAACATAGAAATCTTCTTTGTAATCAGCTGTTAAATCTATGATCAACTGTCATTTGAGTTGCTGGAAGGATGGTCAAATAGTTTAATTTGACCATCCGGTCAGTGGTCAAATATTTCAGGTAAATTATATGTCAAGTGTCTGTCACTTTGATTTTCTGAAACGCTAATTAAAGCTAAATCAGAGGTCAGCCTGGTGTCAAAGAAGTTGTCAACTAATCGGTGCTACTCGTCAAATTACCTTGTAAGAGATCATTACCCGATCAAGACTTTTCGGTATTATAATGCACACGTGTATGAAATTATCACTACTACCGGAAAAATATGAAGAAAAGGTTTGTCTCTAACAAAATTTCAACAGAACAAGCAATAAAATTATTGATGAAAAATATATTCTTTCAATTCATGAAGAAATCTGGATTATAATAAAAAAAATTAGTGACCAATTTTTCGAATAATAGAAATATGGAAGAAACGTCCATAAACAATAACTATTAATAAAAAATGTGTATTTTCATAATAGATGATATCTCTTTAGGAAGTTTCAAAAAAGAACAAACTCGATTGAAATAATCCATTTGTTCATAAAAAAATTTACAATAAAGTGGTTATAGAAAGTTGATTTAGTTAATGAATGACCCATATCAACATAAGTAACTAATAAACAGAATTTTTTATAAGATAACGGTGAATTTTTTTTTGTTAACATAAAAAAATGATTAGGTTTAGCCATTGTATTGAATTTGTTTGAACTCTTATCACACGAAGCGAAAATATTTGGCGGCAATTATTTGAGTATTTTTTTAATTAAAAATTAACAAAGAAGTCCCGGGTAATGTTATTAGTCAAGGAAGGTATATTTTTGCGGTAGCTTTGGAATGCCGTTTTTGGTCAAAAAATCGCGAACCGCCAATGTGGAGTGGGCTCGAGCGTTGTCGTGATGCAGCACCCATCCACGTTCGGCCAACTCCGGCCGTGCACGAAATACACGGGCCTTCAGACGTTTCACGTTACACCACGTTTGACCAAAAATTTGACCACTACTCTTTGCTCAGTTTTTTTATCACATATTTTCGCGACAAAGGAGTACAAACACGCCGATGATCAAAGTAAAACACGAACTGAAAAACCGATCGAGACGAAACTTGCACAGACTGACGCAGAAATGAATCCTCTTTCGAATGACACCAACGCGAACGCCGTAGCATAACGAGAGCCGTCATTGGAAATTAAATTGACAGACCTCGTATATACAGGGTGTCTACTGTAATAGGTGCCAAACTTCAGTAGGTGATAGTACAAGTCATTTGAAACAAAAAATGTCCTATAACATTCTTTCGAAAAGTTGATGGTTATCGAGTTATTCAACACTCCTTGGTTTTTCGGAATTTTTTGCTTTCCCCTTTAAAAACAAGAATATCTCTGTTATTCTTACAGCTACATCAAATCCGACCATATCATCGCAAAGGGCAGTAAAAATGCTATAAAACAGGTAGTTCTAATGTTAAAAAAATGTTTTATACCGGGTGTTGTAAAAGGGTAAATGTAAAAATTGAAAAGAGTGCAAACTTAGTGGTATTTTCTTGTTAGCTGTACCATTGAAAATTGGTGAATAAGTAGTTGTTTTTTTTCTAGGAAAAACTAGTACATGTAATAGACTTTTAAAAGGTATATCAACTTTTCACTTAACTTTTAGTTTTTCCAACAATATCACTGTTTTAAGTTACAAAAACATAGAATTCAGAAACGCAAATTTTATAAATATTTATTTCAGAACATTGTAGGTTCAAAACAGTCATAAATATTATTAATAGTAACATAAAAACATTAAATAAACTTTGAATGAAACTGAATGAACATAAAAATCAATGTTATTCCTGAATTCCTGAATTCTGTTGATTAGTGCTTCTCGATCATTAATGCGATTTTTATACACATTTTCTTTCAAAGTACCCCAAACATAAAAGTCTAATGGGGTAAGATCGGGGCTTCTAGGTGGCCATCTCACAGGACCATATCTTCCAATCCATTTCTCCCTAAAGCGTTGATTCATCCAGTCCCTTACAATTCGACCATTATGGGCAGGGCATCCGTCCATTTGAAAATAAAGTTCATATCTATCCGCTATGGAAATATCTTCAAGAATGTCAACTACGTTATCATTTAGTAAATTTGTGAATTCATTGGAATTGAGGCGATCGGGAAGTATTACCGGCATGAATAGCCGCCCTCTCATCAATCCCAACCAAACATTGACTCTTAATTCATGCTGATAATGAGATATAACAGTCGCATGTGGATTTTCCGTTTCCCATATATGGGAATTTCGTAAATTTATTATTCCACTTTTAGTGAATGTTGCCTCATCTGTCCATAAAATTTGATCACATCCCCACTCTTCCAACTTATTTAGGTACCACCTACAGAATTCTAATCTGACCTCATCATCCACAGGTAACAAATTCCGGACTTTATTTAAATGATACGGGTATAAATTATTTTGTTTCAAAACTCTGTGTACTGTGGAATGGTGAAGTCCTAATGTGGCACCAACACGCCGAGTACTTGTAGTGGGATCTTCTCTAATAGTGCGAAGTATTGCTGGTGCTTGCCTCCAGTGATGAGCATTTCGACCACCTTCTCTATTTCGTAAACCTCGAAACGATCCAGTTTCACCAGAGCGCCTAAAAACTTCTACAAATGCCTTTCTGCTAGGCTGTTGTCTATTGGGGAAACGTAACGCGTACTCCCGCACTGCTGCTCGCGAATTTCCGTTAGCAAACCCGTAAATAAACAGCATATCCCGATATTCAATATTTGAGAAAACAGGCATATTCTTTTTTTTGTAGATGCGTATAAGTCGTATTGATTCGTTAAAGTAAATGATCTTTTTCTTAAGTTAACTTAATGACAGACCTTGTCAAATTTAAGTTAATTTGCATATCCTCGAACCCATGCAAATGTCAAGTTTGCTTAGCTCGAGATTGAATTCCGCCATATTTTTCATTTTCATTCAAGGCATTCATTCCCGGCGGCCCCTGCGGGTCCGCCAGATACGCACCAACACACCCTCCAACCCGCCTCCTCCTCAAACTTTTATTTACAACTTTGCTCTTTTATGTTACTATTAATAATATTTATGACTGTTTTGAAACTACAATGTTTTAAAATGAATTATCATGAAATTTGCGTTTCTGATTTTTATGTTTTTCTGACTTAAAACGGTAATATTATTGGAAAAACAAAAAGCTAAGTGAAAAGTTGATATACCGTTTAAAAGTCTATTACATGTACTAGTTTTTCCTAGAAAAAAAAACAACTTCTTATTCACCAATTTTCAATGGTACAGCTAACAAGAAAATACCACTAAGTTTACACTCTTTTCAATTTTTACATTTACCTTTTTACAACACCCGGTATAAAACATTTCTTCAACATTAGAACTACCTTTTTTATAGCATCTTTACTGCCCTTTGCGATGATATGGTCAGATTTGATGTAGCTGTAAGAATAACAGAGATATTCTTGTTTTTAAAGGGGAAAGCAAAAATTTCCGAAAAACCAAGAAGTGTTGAATAACTCGATAACCATCAACTTTTCGAAAAAGTGTTATAGGACATTTTTTGTTGCTAATGACTTGTACTGTCACCTACTGAAGTTTGGCACCTATTACAGTAGACACCCTGTATAATATCATTTCAAAATCATAAACTCTTTGATTACCGAATGTAAGTTATTGTCACAGAATGTTTGGTTCAATACTCTGGCAACACGGTCACCTCGTGTCAAATAAAAATGGTCATAGATTATGCCTCTGAACATCCTTTCAGCAACTCAAATTGATTTGACATAGATGTTAAGATGATCATTTTGTTAGTTGACATAAGGTCGATCAGTTTTCAGAAATCGGCCGTAAGTGCTTTCAACTTTCCACTAACTTCACGAACCCGTTAATTCTTACCTATGTTCTGCACACCAATTCAGACAGGAATCTACTCTTGCTATTTCTATTAACGTTGAGGAATCGAAACAATAACTCCTGATTCCGAATACCAAAACAGCAAATTTAAAATCGAAGGAATATTTCCCATAATTCATTCAGAAGCAGATATGGACCAAAGTGGAAGATTTATTTCCGTTGATTCTCGGATTACCTCCCTACCCTATTCCATTCTTTTCGTATAACGTCGAATCCGATGCTGTAGCTACGCTCCGACAGATTATTCAATTTTCCGAACAGCGGCAGCAAATCTGCAATGAAATCAAAACTTCTAGATGTCTAAATTGAATTTTCCTGCCTGAGATGAGACCGTCATAGCTCTCTCAACTCAGGAAACTGAAGTCTGTCGTAGTTGATATTTCAAACTTCGTTTAATTAATGATAAGAGGATTCCGGCACGAGGAACATGCCAGGAGGAGGAATATTCTCGATCGAGAAATATTTTCCGGGTAATGTTGCAGAATCTACAATAGGAATTGGGTGGAGAGACTTCTTAGTTTCGATAAATTCGAATAAAATAGGAAATTCGAAATTTCTTCGACATACAGGGTGCCCTAAAAATACCACGCGAAAGTGACACTGGAAATAGATTGGCATTTGGTCAATCAGATAGCATCAACATGACCTCAGTAAAAGTCCGCTGGTTTTCGAGATATCACCAGTTTTGTGTATTTTTTAAAAATCTCCAGTGTTCGGTCTTTTATCACCTAGCATCACTAAAAATTACTTTAAACTCAGGTTTTTTTTACCTATGCTATTATGAATAGTTGCTTCTAACAATAAAGTAATAACTTCACCGAGAGAACTAGAACAAAATCCTTCAAAAAACGTCTAACTTGCTGTATTTTATGCCGAAGTTAAAACGTTAACTTAAGTTTGACTGACTGCTGTGAAAAGAAATTATATCAGACTGAATTGACAAATAATCTTAAAAACTCCATTTCATGCCCTTTTCAAAATGATACAAGACTACCAATTTTTTTCAATCAGAACCTTAGAAATTCTAATTTTGTCGCGAGAGATGTGTTTAAGCCGAAATAATTGAGAATTAGGAAAAATGCGCAAGTATCACCTGTTGCCAAATTACATGCTGCTTGATATTCTTTGCTAGCTACCGTTTCCAACAACCATTATTTTTCCTCTTTTTTCTCTTTTATCTCACCTTCTCTTTCATTTTTTAAATTTTTATAATAGGTGTTCAAATTGCTTACCACCGGCTCTTATGCATAATCTGCATCGTTTCAAAAACTGTCTTTTCAGTCTTCTTAAACTGATGGCAGATATTTCTCGGGCTGCTTGATTTATGCGCTGGCGCAGTTCCTCTTCTGTCGGAATAGATTTGGGTAAACGTTATTCTTTAAGAATCCCCAATAAATCTAATGGGTTCAGGACCGGTGATCGTGGTGGCCACAAATACGGGCCTAGTCGGCCTATCCACCTTGAACGTTATGCGTGGTCAAGGTGCGTTCGTACTATACGGGTATAGTGAACTGGGTACCCATCATTTTGATACCACATTATTCTCCTCAAATCAATGAGAACATCTTCCAGCAGGATAGGTAGGTGATTTTCCAAAAAATCCAAATAATTTCTGTATTCAGTGTGGCAGGGAGTTTACATGGGCCTACTATTTCACCGTTGTAGATTCCGGTCCACAAATTAATCTTAAATTGGTGCTGACACCGGTCTTCTTTTTTCTCATGAGGGTTCACCAGCTGCAACTATGGATATTGTGGAGGTTATACTCTCTTTTACAGGCTGACTCATCACTCCACAGTACCTTATTGAAAAAATCAGGATCTTCCTTATGCCTTTGTTTCATTGTTTGGCAAAACACAAAGCGCCTGGCGTAATCGCTGGTTAATAATGTCTGCACCGTTTGAATGTGGTAAGGGTAGTATCGGTGTCTTCTGAGAATTCGTTGCGCAGATGATTTGGGAACACCAGTACGTCTTTCGATTAAACGCACTGAAGTCGATGGGTCCTCTGTTACTTGCTCCAATACGACATCGTCATCCACAGTTTGGGGTCTACCTTGGGAACCTCTCTGGCCAGGGTTTCAGCCCTCTCTGCAGGCATTTACAGTTCGAAGAATGATTTCATGAATTGTTGGCGTGCGGTTTGGGTATCTTTCCTCTTACAATCTCACAGCTAAGCTTGCAGTATACGAAACGTTCCCTCTAGTACAGTGTTTCTTAAACTTAATGCCGTCACGGACCACTAACTGAATTCAAAAACGTCTACGGACCCCTGTCAAAGAATATTTTAGAAAAAAAATCCTTTTATGTAGTAATCAGTTTTATTGCACAAAAATCTTTTATTGGTAGTTCACTTACACTAAGGCACTTATACTTAATTAGGTAAAACAAAACTAAACTAGTGAGAAGGATGCTCTTGTTTGGCCTCCATGAGTACGTTAAATTGTGGATTTGTCTTCGATAAGGCAAGGCGCATATCAACTTTAACGTTCAATCAATTGCGATTTTTTGTTTTTATTGACACTAGAACCGAGAATACTGCCTCACAAAGATATGTAGTAGCAAATGGTATCAGAACGGACATAGCTCGTTTGACCAGAGTTGGGTAAGCATAACTCAAAGAACACCAAAACTCACCAAGAGTTTTGGCATGAAATTCAGCTCTCAATACTTCTTTAGATCTCATGTCGATTAAATCATCTTTAATAAGATCTTCATCGCTGATATTTTCCATATCAATTAAAAATGGACTACGTACACATGTTTCTTTATCAAGCTGTTCTGGGCTGAAGTAGTCTTGACTTTTGCAATGCTTCCAGATGGTCTGACACCTCTTTTTGTACCAATTTTGATGTTCTTTTCATAGGGCCGTCACCTTGTGTAAGGGACTCATCAAACATGGAAAAATTTGCAAAGTTATCAGCTTCAACCCTTCTTTTCCAAAGAGGCAGTTCACCTAAAAAACTTTCAACCGTTCAGTCGCATCCACGATGGTCACTGCATGCCCCTGAAGAGATAGGTTAATCTCGTTTAAATGGCTGAATATATCTGCTAAGTACGCTAGCCCTTGTACAAAATCTTCGTTGTCAAAAGACTCGTAAAGCGGATTTCCTTTATCTTTCAGGAATAGTGACACTTCTACTCGTAATTCAAACAAGCGCTTCAAGACTTGACCCCTTGACAACCAGCGAACTTCTGTGTAGTAAAGTAGTACTTCATGTTCTGACCTACATTGGTGACCCCGACGTGATGGGAACGGTTGTCTTTACGGCGTGTCTTGGAAAATGCAGACGGTTGACGCTTGAGGTATACTCGCTCCCTCTCTGCAACTTCCAACTCTAGACGCCTTTCCCATTCCGTACAATATTTATGGTCTGCCGTGGTATTACGAATTTGCTTAGGTTCACATTACCCGTCCGCACCATACCGTGTGGTGTAGCTCAGCTCAGGTGGCCATCACCCGGCTATACCTACTGACCTTGTAACACGCACTGGTTTCGTTCCTCCGTCACTGGTAAGGAAGTGTTTAGCGGCACTCCGTCACTGACAGGGGAGTGTGTAGGGATCACTTGGCGGCACCTCATATAGCCCCCGCATAGCCTAATTCACAGCGCTTCGGTGGCCCAGAGGTTAGCGCTCAAGTTTCACACCGACTAGGTACTAGGTGCCGGGTTTAACTCCCGGCGGCTCCCTCAAACTTCTAAACCCCTGCGTCTATAGCATGGCGCACACAAGCCATACTGATGAGTACAAATGTGTGCGCCAGGGACGAAACGCATAAGTAGGGATAACTTACTATCCTACATGTTAAATCACTGCAGCATTTCGTTCGCAAAATTCAGTCGAATAGCATAGTCCGCATCCCTCAATTCTTGAACCAATTCAATTTTATAGGCTTTTAGATGTAAGTCTTTCTTCAAAATCGATTGTAAATATGATTTTATGATGGCTTGGCTTCGCTTTCGGATGGATAAAGACGGATTTTGATGGACCGACGCCTCAACTTCTTCAATTGTTTCTTCATCGCGAACTGAACGAGGACGACCACAGTTTTGAATTTTAACTGTCGCATCTGTATTCTGGAACATCCTGATCCATTATCTAATGCTATCTTCACTTGGCGCGTAGCGTGTACGATATTACGCACGATAAAGACGTTGAGCAGTTACTATCCAATGATCATTACAATAATACGCTCTTAAGCAAAATTCGCGATGCGTTCCCGAGTACTGTTCCATCGTGACTAAAACTCCACAAAATGGCGCACGCCTTGCGCCCCTCCCCGATCCTTTAGACCGAATATGACACGAAAACAAATTCTCGCTACCCTTTCTGGACACCTTGTAAATAAGTATAATTATTCAACTCTGCTTGATGAAATACTCACGCTGAATTACAATAAAATACTTGTTAATTCTATAAGCACAACCTTATAATGCTGACAACGTATTGACAGATCGACAAAAGCTTATTGACAACCACTTATAGAATCTCATTGTGTTGCTACCTCATTTATACTAATCGCATTGAATCAGATCCATTTTTGAATAAATCACTCCAATTCCTAATTGGTTTTTTATAATTCTTTCAAAACCCCTGAATATCATATCGAAATTGTTGGAAGTATTTCGATGAAATTATGCATACTGCTTGCCAAGTCATTAAATCTGAAAGAACTGTTTGTAACCCAGTCTGTGGAAATGACTGCTTTGCCCCGGCAAGCGAATAAAATAAATCATTCGAACGACATTTAGTAATTCAAGCAAATTAAATCTGGATATTTTCCTTCATTACGGAAATTTTTTTTAAGGGAGGATGAAAAGATGTGAATTTATGTATTGAGTACAAGGTCAAATATGAGTTGAGTTTTTCATTCGTCAATCTGGTGATTAGTCGAAAAATGAATTTTATTTTGCGAATTGACATTATATGGTTTCACTTAGTCCACTAATCTGAAATGTTGAGCTTCGCGCATAAAAAAACAGGTCAAAATAATGTCACTTTTCCCACGATCGGAGAAAAAATATCAGGCCTACTAATAGAAAACCGCCGTTTTACTATAAGATGCACTAGCATTGAAAATCGGTTGAGAAGTACCAACAGAAACGTTCCATAGTCAGCTGAGGTATCAGTCAACAACTCTACAAAATCTTGCTTGTCTATTTTTACTGGGTTTTGTTTTGTTTGTGCGCAAAAATGGCGAAATTCGAGCCGAGCAAGCGTCATTTGCAGGAAGTATTGCTTTTTGCATTTCATTAATAAAAAATGCAGCTTGGGCGTGTCAAATGATTGTAGAAACTTATGGTGAATGTTGTATTAGTGAAAGAATATTGGTTTCATTTGTCTCTTTTTGAACCTTTGACAATAATATTTAATTAATCTCTTAAATCTGGGGTTTTTCCGAATCGTTGGAAGTTGGTATGTGTCGTTCCTATCTTCAAGGCTGGAGGTAAGCTATCAGTAGAGAATTATAGACCAATAAGCAAATTCTCTATTTTTGCTAAAGTGTTCGAGTCCCTTATATACCCCCCTTTATTCCATCTTGTCAAATACCAGATTATTCCCGAGCAACATGGTTTTTTCAGGGGTCGTTCCGTTGAAACTAAACTGGTCAATTTTACTGAATTCTTGCTGAAAGTTCTGGATGAGGGGGTTCAAGTGGATGTCATTTATACAGATTTTAGTGAAGCTTTTGATAAGATATGTATCGGTAGACTACTTGGAAGGTTGTATGGAGTTGGGGTCTGTGGGTCTCTCCTGCGGTGGTTTGAGTCTTATCTCAGAAATAGGTCGCAATACGTCTCTGTGGAGGGTTTCGAATCACGGTAAGTGTCGCCTTCATCGGAGGTTCCCCAGGGCTGCCATCTGGGGTTTTGACTCCCATCTCAAATTTAACCTACATATCGACAATATCGTAACAGCGTCAAGCCGCATGCTCGGTTTTATATTGAGACAGAGTCGTTTGTTTTGCAATTATTGCCATTACCCTTTATTACGCTTATGTGTCCAGCAAGTTGAATTTCGCTTCTATTGTATGGAACCCCCAATATAACACTTATATAGACCGAATTGGGAGGGTTCAGATGAGAATTTATTCGTTTTCTAGATTCAAAGTGTGGTCTACGGTTGAATAGAGGAGATCCAGAAAATTATGTGATAAGGTTGAAACACTTTAATATTATTAGTTTGCAAAATCGCAGAATTATGAGTGACGTACTCTTCGTAAATAAGTTATTAAATAATCAATTGGAATCATCGTCACTCTTATCCCGAATCAACTTTCATGCTCCTTCGAGGAGATTCAGACAGCTGAAAACTGCCCTTCAGGCATACTAACAGCTCCCGGAATTCCCCTATTATTAGAGTGCTTAGTCGTTCTGATAGTTTTAAGGATCTAGTGGATGTAATTGGTCATTGCCACGTCAATGTTAATCAGTGGACACCCGCCGTACTCTCCTGACATCACCCCTTCTGATTTCTGCCTATTACGATTGATGACTCATGACCTCGCCGACCAGCACTTTCGTTCTTACGAAGAATCCAAAAATTGAATCGATTCGTCGATCGCGTCAAAAAAACAATTTTGTAGACGAGGAATTCAGAAGCTGCCACAAAAATGGGAGAAAGTTGTGGCTATCAATGGAAAATATTTTGAAGAATGAGTATGTAACAAGTTTGTTATAATAAAACCTCAAATTATGAAGTGAAACGGTGGTTTTCTGTTTATACGCCCATGTATATTTCCGGCACGAATCAACTATTGCCTGAACGAAGCAAGTTACGTTTAATTCACAATAAAGAAGAAACTTTTTTTCAGTATATCTACTAAATTTTCATCCATCCACAGAAAATTTGAAATATTTTACATACATATCAAACATTTCTATGATGATAATGATTTCAATAAAGAAAACTGTGGCAATGTAGAATTATTTCGGCTCAGTGATTTTTTTCCAGTCAGGGTTAATCCAGGGAAGAGCAATTTTCTCAATTTTTCTTCCAAATTTTAAATCCTTCAACATCTTGGAATCTTGGAAATGGTGCAATTTATTAACATAAGTGCGGAATCATAAATGAATAAATCTATATGATAAATAAATAAATAAATGTTCAAGCATACAGAAAATGCTATGATTTGTTCAGTAACTACTTATTTTATGCTGAGTTCCGATGGTTTTATGAGTTAGTGATGTATTGAATAGAAGACCTTGAGGGAGAAAGCAAGTGTGTTGGATCTAAAATATATTTCATTTGTTCGAAACTTCCTACAAAATTTGATTTCATTTGTATTATCCACTACGAAGATATAAACAGAAAAAATTTTTTTTTATTGAAATTTGAATTCCTCTTTTGAACGGAGCCGAGTTTAAAAAAATATGGAAAAAAGTTTTCTTTTAGTCTCCAGAATCTATGGTTGAAATTAATGCAGTAGTAAAAAACTCACCCTGTATATATGCTTAAAAAAATACTAGGAATATAGCATTTCAATAAGGAATCCATTTTTATCAGTTATATCAACACGAATTGAATAGACATCATTAAGCCAGGACATCTGCCGAGTCAGCTAGTGTACTATTCGATGAAATACAAAATTCGCGATATTGGTTGTTGACGAGAAATGTTTGATGATTGAACACGTGTATTCTTCTTGAGACAATAACTATCACCTCCTATAGATTTTGTAATCAACGTTTCAACAGACATCTTCTGTTTAAGCTAATGTTTTGCCTTGAAAACGATAGAAGATGTCTGTCGAAAAAAAATGAGATATGATGGTTATTACAGAAGTAATAATTCTATACATTCGCGATTCTTTTTGAACAGACCTTGTACAGTCTGCATATTGGTAACAGTTTCCTAAAATGCCCTCGGTCTGCATTGAAGATGACCAATTATAAACCTTCGGTCATTCTTTACCATCAAAACCAGAAGCTGCACCATCCTCCCAACAAGATACATCATCCTTCAGTTTCCTTGAATCGAAAGGAGCCTCCCGGAACTTCGCTCTCAGATGTCCGTCCTCCTGTAGGAGCGGCGCCGAATATTCCTTTTTGCCGTCTCCGAGAATGAAGTCTTTGTCCGACCAGGAAAAAAAATGGTAAGAAAGATATCCAGCCACGTTACGTACGAGGAAATTATTTTAATTCTTTTCGAGGAGTGCGTGAGAATGGCAAACGCTCGCAACACTTGCTGTTTTTTAACCGTCACGGACCGTCCATGAAGATTAATGTTCCTGGTATCTGCAGATAGATCTGTGGGCCGCATAGTTATGCACAATTGTTCCTGGTTAGATGCTGGAGGAGACAAATTTTCAGGTCCGTATTTCTGGGTTTTTGAGAACCCTTAATGCCAAACTGCTAATAAGGAAAAATGAATAATGCAATACACAGAGTACTACATCTCCGAAATACACGCCGTATATTATTCCATAGTGACAGAAGAAAATTTTCGAATAACGTTGAATGATATTATTTGGGAGACATCTTTTGACGTATATTTAGAGATTTGGACTCAGTGAGAGAAGGCGCATTAATTCCTCAAAAATTTTATTGTGGAAAGGGATTGGGTGATACTTTATACGAAAGGATTGGAAGCCTCTTCACAAAGAAGTGAATAAAACGACGAAATTGATGAAAATGGCTTTTTAATATTATGTTGTTCATACGCCATTTTTGAAAGAATTTCAAATGAATTATGACTCAACTCTTCTCATCAACTCGATTTTGTAGTTGCTTGTACAGGCTTCAAATATATTTATTTACTTACTTGACAATTTATTCATTCAAAAATATACAATTTTCTACAGGTTAAATCCAACTACAGAACCACGTAAACAAGAACAAAAAAACTAATTCTAAATATGCATATTAAGACATGTAAAACAAAGTCAGCCAAAATAGTATGACTTGATCTGAGATGCATCAATAAATAATATCCAAGTTAGGACAGAGTTACAAGCATGACACAAATTATAAAGAAGGCAATATTTGAATGTGTTAGTTCTCGGTGTTGGCATGTAAAATGTTCTCTACTCTGAAATCAGGTCTTGGAACTGGAAAATTGATTACTGAGTATACAGAAATCTTTAGCCACCCCATTGATCAACTTGTGCATGAACACAACGCACTGGCAGTCCCGCCGCCATTTCAGATTCTTCATGCTATCTCTACTAACAAGTAAATCCTGAGCGAAACCAATGGGCGGATACACATTATCCTCTCAATAAAATAACAGCTTGAGGAAACGTCGTTGCACCGATTCAATCCCAACAATATGGTTTAGGTGGTAAGGGGACCATACTAAAGCAGCATATTCCAGCTTGGACCAGACATATGCGCAAAAAAGGATCTACAATGTGGCTATATCAGAAAAATCACGAGAAATGCGCTCAATAAATCCGTACATCCCACTTGCAGCAGACAGGGTAGCATCAATATGTGGTGTAAACGTAAGTTTTGGGTAAAAAATCATTCCCAAATCCGTCAAAAACGCAGGACGCTCGAGCAAGTAACCATCTACGATATAGTCGAAATTAATTAAATTTTTGTTATGTGTAAAAGACATGACATTACACTTCTTGGCATTCAGATTCAATCGTTTTTTTTTGCACCACTCAACAACGCTCAGCAAATTGATGGAAAGCCGCTCACAATCGAAGTTATCCCTACCTCAAGGTACATCTTGAAATCATCGGCAAATAGCATACAGTTAAAACCCACCACATCAGCCAAATCATTGATGAAAATTATGAAAAGCAGTGGTCCAAGGTTACTGCCATGCGGCACTCCCGAAATACTCGAAAATACTACAGACCGCACAACGTTGAACTCAACATATTGCCGCCGGTCAGACAATTGGGACACTCAAAAAGATTCATGAAATTGGAGCAAGAGTCAAATTGTCACAACTTCGTCAACAAAATACCATGGTCCATTGAATCGAACGCTTTTGAAAAATCAGTACACAGGACATCGACCTGGGATCTCAATTATCTCAGAAACAACCTGTGTTATGCTAAGGAGGTTGGTAACTGTTGAACGGCCTTTGACAAAACCAGCTGAAAAGGTGTTATTCGATTACAGACTAGAGGATATAACCGACTGTGAAGGAGGATCTCAAATATTTTACTGGAATTACAGATTATTGATATCGGTCGGAAATTAGAAATATCAAGGTTGTAAAAGATTCCTTCCAAACAAAACTTTCCTGAATAAAATCATTCGATTTGTTTCAGGAGATTTTTCTTGAAACTATGGGATATGAAATATACGGATTGGTAATCTGATATTGAACCTCCTGCATAGAAAGGTCACTGATGTGTACATCACCTATGACACAGCCAATTATTCATATAGAGGGTGGCCATTTGAAAACTCATCAGAGCTTATGAGAGAGTATGCTGGCGAATTGGACAGATTTGTCGTAAAATCCAGATGTTTTTCGTTTTATGCAAGACGCCATTTGACCTACCCGTCATTGGCGAAACGACACTCCCTGATAGGGCATCCAAGTAAGTAACCCCACTCAGTTAGGTATTCCTGTGGTTAGGAGCATTTGCGCACTCGTTATAGAGTCTTTTCCTGTACTCTGGAACAACAAAAAATGTGCAAACCTATACCTCGAATTAAAAATAATTACTCACACTCAATCAAATTCAAAAGGCATACCAACTCAATCTAAAACCATTTAGATCATCTTTCTTTTGCTAAGCTCTTGTCCTCTGAGATACCTTATACAGGGTGAGTCTTTGACCGCTGCGTTAATTTTAACTATTGGTTCTTAAGATCAAAAGAAACACTTTTTCCGTCACGGTTTTTCCATATTCCGCTGCGTTAAAAAGTTATAAGCATTTTAAGTTTTCACATTGGGCAAATACCCCTCTGTAGTCTAGTTTAGTTTGAATGAAAAATACCTTCCACAGCATCCACTAATGAATCTGAATTGTTTAAAATCATTATTTACCCTCTAAGAAATGATTCACTCACACATGTTTTATCCGATGAGGTCCATATCCAGAAGGAAGATACAAAATACTAATTTTCTGGTAAAAAAAATTCAACACCATAAACATATTTTTGTTGTTCTACTATAATTTCTTTCTACTTGAAGATTATAGACCATCCCTTTCTAGTGAGAAATTCCCAAAAAACCTCAGAATTATTGGATGTTATCATCATATGCATTTGCAATTTTCTTCTTAAAATTTCCAAATAATGAAAACCATAATTTTTATGGAAACCACCAAAGCAAGAGGTTGTCACTGTGCTTTTTTTTTACTCAAAGCCAGAAAAAATCATCTATGATTTTCCAAACACTGATGTTTCTGAAGTTTTTTCTCCTTGACAGAGACCAGTGAACAGGTCTATGAGGTCTCTTGATATCATACTGTTAAAAATATGATAATCTTTCTCGAAATCTTCAACAACAATAAATGATGTCACTACAAATATCTTTTTTAAAGTGATGTTACTTTGCTTGATGATTATTTTCTGTAATGAATCCCAATAAAAATTTACTTGGATAGATTACAAGTATTTGACGATTTAGGTGTGTAATTATACTTGCTAGAAGAAATCGAGTTTGATCACCTAAATTTGATTCTGAAAAATCAACTAGGTGTTCTTCAATAAAAAAAATTTTGTTAGATCATTAATATGAATCTTTTCTGTTTAGACTATAATTAATTACTGAATATGCGTAAATTTTTGTTTTTTATAATCAGAGTATTTGTTTCAATTATATAAACGAAAACAGAAATATTGAATAATAGTTATTCATAGATTATGTCAAATTTTAATACCTTACCATAAAATATTAATTTATTACCGAACCCCAGGAGAGAAAAAATTAATAATTGCAAAGTTTTTTTAAATGAAAGATAATATCTGTAACTATTATTGATCTTCAATTATAATTTTTCTCAGAATAGCTAGAGTGATTTATTATCACATTAAAATATTATAACGTCTCTGTGGTGGGTAGTTCCCAATAAAATAGTGTTCTGTGGTTCCTTGTTGTTTTGATTCTGTTTGAAACTGTCAACAGTTATTTGTAGCTTTCTTTAAAAAAATTTTGGAAAATATTTTAAGGATAATTTCGATAGTTTGATATTATTCAATTCAGTATGAAATGTTTATATTAAACTTTTTCAGAACACGAATTTGGCTTTTCAGTTTTGTAAATAAATATTATTTCATCGATCTACATATTCCGTTTAATGTTCCACCAACTGAAACTATATTAATAAGTATGACCGATGTCAATCGAATACGTGTCTATGACAGTTTCGAGCATTTTATATTTGTTATTCGCATTTTCAGACGAATAATTAGGAGATTTCTCCATAAGTTTGAGTCGAACGGAGTTAATCAGAAGAGTAGACATGGAACGTGAATGTCATCGTAATTAATCAAATTTCCCAATACTCATAACTCCTAAACCATTCGACAGCTTAGGCCCAATAACGAACTTGACTGAGATATTTGGGCAGTTAAACTGCTCTGAAAATATGAAAAATCTAGCTCATCTGTTTCGGAAGATAGAGAGTATAGGTCGGCCGGACATTCTCAAGTTTGACCCTGAATTCTTCATCAGGAATAAATTACTCAATTCAGAGTCATGTGTCAAATTTCATTCAATCACTTATTCAATTAATGATAATAATCCAATAAAATACCCAAAATACAACCAAATCAAAAAAATATGTTCATAACATATTCCTGGAGTTGACGGAAATGAATATAAAGAAGCGGCTGTAAGAACAATTCAAAATACTACCAAAAACACCACGTTGAAATAATCAGCACCATGCCAGGAATTTCTCCAATAGTGGAAATCAATAATGAGTCAAATTCAGTAAACCTTAATTCCAAATCAACATTTTCCACTTTACTTTTCTTAATTGTAGTTATGTAGAACATAAATGAATAAATATTA
This sequence comes from Micraspis discolor, assembly GCA_030674115.1. Classification (NCBI taxonomy): domain Eukaryota; kingdom Metazoa; phylum Arthropoda; class Insecta; order Coleoptera; family Coccinellidae; genus Micraspis; species Micraspis discolor. The sequence continues at coordinate 2,594,026 of JARTUT010000876.1, read as the reverse complement.
AATGTCTGATTGACAACCACTTTTTGGAAATTCACAAAGTTTGGAATCATATAATCAAATACTCCTCGGGGTTCAATGAATTATGAATTATGTCATACGGAAAATCCTTTAAGCTTATTGCTGAAGGATTATAGCCCCCGGCTTTCAGCATTCTCTGTCACAAAATTATCTCGGTATTATCAAGGTCCTACGTGTATTACTAATGATGAATACACTTTTGGTTGATCCGAAAATACCCTCATATGGTTAACGCAACCTTGATTCAGTTTTCGTAGATTTTAATATGGAAAAATAAATTTTATTCGATGTCTTGCTCATCTTCAACTTCTAGACACAAATTTTTCTTTTCAAGATAGTATTCATTACACAAACAACTGAAGTACTTCAGAATTTGTCATGAAAAATAATTGAATAAAATTCAAAGCAGAAAAGAGTACATATTCAACGGCTGTATCGAGCTCTGAATCTCGAATGGGTCGACATATTCAGATAAAATCATAATAAGACGATTCATTATATAATCTAAATAAGACGATTTAAGATAAAAACTCGATAAGATAATTCACGTAGTTTTCTTTCGTCCTAGTGGGTATTTCACAGTATTTTTGTGACATGATTGTCTTGAAAGTGGTAAAAGAAATTACTCAGCTTACACAAATAACTTAATAGTAACCCCAAACGGTTTGAGAGTTGAAATTTCAGCTTTCAGTGGGTTCTACTCAAACATTAAACTTCAATTCAGAAACACAACAAGGAGTTTCCATAGCTTTTGCCTTAGTTCAAAAACTCAAAAAGTTTCTAAACAAAAACAATCATAAAATCAATTTAAAAAAGCCCTTGGCTCATTTTGGAGTCTTTTGCCGTACTACGAAACAGCATATTACTAATACATCTGCCACTATGAATGAACTACTCGCAGATTTCTTTCTCTTAATAACCTAGTAAGAGTACACATATCAACTCCATCGAAAACGACTTAGAATATCTTTTTTCAGTGAGCTCAGATGCTTTGGAAAACCTTAAATTTTCAAGTCCCAATAACAAATATTCTGAATCATCGAAATATATTATCACTTGAATAATCCAATGCATATGGATAATCAGGAAAATTGATCTAACTGTAAACAAGGTCTTCTCTCAACATCAAATCAGAATTTAAGACTGACCAAAACGTCTGCTTTGTAATACGTTATATATTCAAATCCAAATTATACAATTGATTGTTCGAATCACATGAGCAATATTTTCTTCAAATACAACGAATATCTTATGAGATATAAAGTATTGAGAAAAATGTTGTGGGGTGTTTTTAAACATTCTCAAGAGATCGATTCCGATGGAATTTTGCAAGCCTATTTTTTCAACCTCATTCAAATATCTTCTATATTACGACATGATCCGATGGCTATTCTAGGGGTTATTGAGGAAACCTCACGCTTATAACTCCTGAATCATTCGACGGATTTGACCAATAACGACAATGGCCAAGATATTTGAACCATTAATCCCAATATATTAAAAACAATAAGGAATATTTCTGTGGTAATCGATGGTTCGATACAGGTAACCACCGAAGGAGATCGAAAACTTTGGGTCGGCGAGGGGTTTAGAAATGCGATATTTCGAGTTAGAAAGGGGAAGGCGATCTCGCGAGCGAAGCGAGCAAACATCAAAGTTCATAAGACGGACTTTCGTTAGGTGCATTTCACATGCCTTTACGACCACGCTAACATTTTCAAAAAATTATCTAAAACACCGATTTCCCGGTTTTCACGAAAGATGATCCGGTAAAATTGAAAAAGGCTTTTTCCACGGTCACGATCCGAAAAAGCCGTTTTCATACGTGTACTCCCGAGAATCGGACGTTTGGATAGGGCTATTCGTATCTTCCAATCGCAATTAAAAATATTCTAAATTAATTGCTGAAAATAGCTTATTTTGGCTCAAACACAAATTTCCAGATCATCAGTCACGTCCGACGTTCACAGAACATTGTCACATAATTTCAATTACAATTTTAATCCATACTCCGTATAATATTTTGAAAATTCTTCAATTCATACGATTCGTAAGAACCCTGGTGAGGTATTCTCTTATAGTTTAACAGTCTACGATGTGTATTCAAGAAATTCAAAAATTTACTCAGCATAGAATCAGTTTTACAATCCCTAGCCAATTCATTTCACACCTGTCGATTCCTACTCTAAATGACAATTGTCCTTGACATTCTAATCTTATGTAGATTCATATGTCATATTCAAGACGTAAAACTTAGTTTATGCGTGTACGAATGGAACGAAATTCAGAAGTAATCGGCGAGGCACTCTGTTAATGGTTACACCTTTAGACCTTTATCGAATAATTTTTATTTTACCTTTGTAAAATTAACCAACTAATCGATGGAGTTAAAACTATATTCTTTTGGTTTTTGGTGGAAAAAGCACCCACTGCGAATCAATTATATACAGGGTGTCTCATATGCGTTGCCTATTTCTAACAGCTACCTTCCACCGAGTAATTTCGGCTGTTTCTGCTTACGGCTTCTCAAATCGATGAAATATTTTCGATTCATACACAGGTGTCACATCTGAGTTGCGCATTTGTAGCGCTGACTTAACCAGAGTTTTCTCAAGTTTTCTCAAGTTTTCGTTTTTTCCGCGTACGGAGCTAATTTCAATAAAATGTCATACAGGGTGTGCAATTTACAATGAATTTACGATCGATTAATATACAGGGTGTGCAATTTACAAGTTCTTTCGGGATTTTTGGCGCTCTTTTGGTTTCTTAGTGCTCCTTCGTGGTATTTAGCTTTCCTTCGAGTTTTTGCGCTTTCGGTTTTGTGCTCCTTCGGAGTTTTTGGGTTCCTTTGGATTTTTGCGTTCTTTCGTGTTACTTCAGGGTTCCTTCGTGTTCCTTCGTGTTACTTCAGGTTATTTCGTGTTTTTTCGCATTCTTTCGTATTTTATGGGGTTCTTTCGTGTTTCGTTCATGTTTTTCGCTTTCAACGGGGTTTTTGCGTTCCTTCGGGTTTTATCGGGTTCCTTTGGGCTCTTTGCGATCTTTCATGTTTCTTGGCGTTTCTTCGCATTCTTTCGTGTCTCTTCGGGTTCTTTCGTGTCTTTTCGCGTATCTTCGTGTTTCTTCCAGTTCTTTCATGTTTTTCTCTTTCAACGGGTTTTTCTGGTTCCTTTGGGATTTTGCGATCTTTCGTATTTCTTCACGTTCCTTCGCGTTCTTTCGTGTTTCTTCGGTTCCTTTCGTGTTTTCTCGCGTTCTTTTGTGTTTTCTCGCGTTCTTTTGTTTTTCGCGTTCCTTCGCGTTTTTTCACGTTTCTCGTGTTTATTCGTGTTTCTTCCAGTTCTATCATGTTTTTCGCTCTCAACGGTTTTTTTGCGTTGCTTCGGGTTTGCATTCCTTTGGGCCTTTGCGTTCTTTCGTCTTTCTTCAGGTTTCTTCATTTTTTCTCACGTTCTTTCGTGTTTTTCGCGTTCTTTCGTTTCCTTTCGTGTTTCTTCGCGTTCTTTCGAGTATCTTTGCTTTCAACGGGTTTCTCTGCTCTGTTTCGTGTTACTGTGAGCTTCATTGATCTATGGTCTATATTGATCTATGGGCTTATTGAACTACTGGCTTATGGATCTACGGGCCTAAAGATCTGCAGGCCTATAGATCTACTGGCTTACTAGTCTATTCTTAAAATATTAAAACTCTAGTTCATCTCTTCCGAGGGTATATTGCCGAACGGCAGTCTGGACATAGGTACTTAAGTTTGATCTTATATTCTTCATCAGGAATTCAAACCCAATATACTGAAACTATTTTGGGCTCGATATTCGAAAATTACAGATATTTGGGAGAAAATATTGAACACTGTTCTCAGTCAGCCTATTTTTTCCTTGTAATCGGCATGAGATGGCAAATAGGCTTAAAATCATTCGAACATGTGTGTTTGTTCCAATGATCTTATTAACTATCTATCATTGTCATGAATTGAACTGAAAATTTAATTCCAAATTGAACTTGACTGAAATTCCTGCTGCATATGTAATTTTTAATTATATCAGTTCCATTTCTAGGATTTTAAATGAGGGCAGGAATAAAAATCAATATTACTAATTCGGAAATTAACTTTTTTTGTAACAACAGAAAGCACAAATGACTTAAAAAGTGCTATATTATATTAAAGTTTACTTTCCAACCTTTTTCTCAATCTTAATACACAATCCAAATTTTGAAAAGTTGTTTCAATTGGATTGAAGCTATTTCAATGTCCCAGACTAATTTTTTTTTCACTTCCATAAGTTCTTGCCTCGATTCTTTTTCTCTGTTGTTTTCCTTCAGTATATTAGCTCTGTACCCACCAGAATATATTCATGTAGAAAATGAAATACTTTCTGTCCTAACAGTGTTACTACATTTTTTTAACAATGTTCACTTTTTTACATCCCTAGTACACTAATACATTGAATATAAAGTCAAGTTGAGAGTTGGAATGCATTAGGATTGGAAGTTGAAAATAAATTTATAGTTTATATTCGAGGACAAATTCAATCTAAAAATGTGGTTTATCTTCGCCAACACAAATTTATAATATTTCTAGGAAAAGAAATAACATTGTTGTAGCATCAAACAGAAGTGAGCATAATTTAATTTGGAATTATATTAATGCCTTTGAACCTTACCTTGTTCGTTGTACTGCTGTTGTATATCTTCAGTTCCTCTCTCGAGGAATATACTGTATTCGTGATCTTGGAGATCATCAAACGGCATTGGCTTTGAATTTTATAGTACACTTCGAATTTCACTCTGTAGTACACTTTGAAAAATAAAACTTAATAATGGAATGATAATTGTGCCTGGAAAATCAGGAAAATTATGTTCATCGGCGATATGTGAACTAGAAAATAAACTTAAATAAATGAAAATACATGTACGCAATGACAGCAACCTCGTTAATGAAATTTGAACAAAAAAATCTAAACTAAATGTACAGTTACAACAAATATATTCATATGATTCTTCAGAATGCATACTACATATATTTGAAACGGTTTTCGACAAAACGGCTTAACCTCGGAATCAACAATGTATATTCTTGCGTAATATAGTCCCAGGGAGAATCGATACGCGGGTTGGGAGCTTTAGAAAATGAAGTTATGAAACCAATTCAATTTCATGGCATCCGTATCCAGCCGAGTTCAATGCAGTATGGCTTCGCAAGTCATCATCATAAGGCAATCTCTTAGGGAATCCATAACATCGAACCGCACTTCGAATTGAATATTTCAGACTCCTTTTTGTCGAACAACAATGGCCGTCACTTTCCTAGCAGCAAGGCAATTGAATCCTATCATGGCATAATAGCGCATTTTCCACAAAGTATTGTTCAGAATTTGGAGCGCAGATGAAAAGAAATTCTTCAATTGATAATCGATCGTTTTCTTAAAAAGAATAATGAAGACTATGTCTTTGATGAATTGAGAAAATTACTTTTCCGATAAATTTTCTTTGGCTCTCTAATAGAAATTCAAATGAGCTTCTCTTGGGTTGAATTGAATTATTTTTATTCGCAATATCCTCTTCTGCTATTCCAATTGATTTCTAATGTGAGTGCCTTGATTATGTTTCTAGATTAGATTAACTTTATTAGTCGCAAGGAAAGAATATGTGAAATGTAAGGGTGAAAGAAATAGAATTACCATTTATTAGGACCAAACAGGTTGTACGATCTAGTTTGCCAAGAAATTTTTTTTTCTCACTTACAAATGTTTGTTTTGAGAAAAACAAATTTTGGGAACTCTTGTTCGCCTGAACAAAATGATTACCAATTTGCTTGAGTCTTCACGTCAGTGCATTCTGCATATATTTTTTCGATATTTCATTTTCAAAATTTCAAATTTCAAAAATACATTGATACAGAAATAAAAATAATTTATTGACCCCTCTTGGATACGGAAAGTCAAGCTCACAACAATAAAAACAATCTTCAAGCATCGTAACCTGTGAAATATTCTGTTGAATTGAGACCTAATTCTCATATTATATTTTTATTCGTGTGTCAGTTGACTAGGTAAATTTTTGAGATTTCTAACGATTTCTAAGATTTCCTGATATATATGGAGATTGTAATATCATTTTTATATTCATTAATATTGAAGTCTCACATTGTTTTAAGTAGCTGTTCCCTTGTTTTTCTTATGTTTTTGTAATGTTGTATAATTCTCAGTAGCCCTAGAGAAGTATCAGAGGTTGTCCAAAAGACAATAAAGAGCTCAACTTTTTTCAGTTTGACTACATACCCGACTAATATTTCCAGTTAAATATTTTTTCGTCTTGATAAATAACTACTTAAGATTATTTTACAGTTTACGATGCTTAAACATTGTTCATTTGTTTTGCCCTAAATGTTGCCAAATTGCATTATGCCATTCTTGAAATTATACCCTGCTCATCAAATGATATTTTATCGTTATTCATTCTAATCTCCACTCAGGAAAATAATATCTGCAGAAATTATATTTCTCAAAGTTTGAATAATGTAGCCAGTAGTTGGCCAAAATAACTTGTCCATACGTCAATGCTCACAGCATTTTTTAATTCATATCAACATACCAAGAGTTCTTGAACGGACTTCAATTGAGGAATTATAATTGGAAAAACTTCTTTAAAAGACTTTTGTGAAATAATTTGATATGGAAATGAATTAAAGTATACTTATTCTAACAGGAATTATACTTTAGGTTATCAATAATAGTCTAAATGAGTAAGAAATGACAAGAGACTGTCATATTGAAAAATATCTTTCAGAAGTAATATTGAATGCATAAATGAACAATTGTGAGAGTATATACAAACGATGGTTGAAAAGCTGAAATACCACATTCCAAAATAGTGACCCACTATTGGGACGATCTAAACTGTATCACAGTTTTGAGAGAGGCCGAATCTGGACGAAAGGCTGAATAAGTACTGCAATTTTGTGTTGAAATTGTACATATATTACTTACCTGTGTATTTCACATATTAGTGCATGAAACTATGTCATAAATAGTTATTTAATCAACTAGTTTATTGATGATAGCGATTAATAAACGAGTTGATTACAAAATTTTTACGTCGACCTCATTATGAATTAGAAATAAATTATTTATTCAAATAACTTTTATTTCTCACAATTCAAAATTGTCTCACTTTGACATATTTATATTTATGGTTCCAATTGAACAATTCGTAAAATTCATAGACGGAAATTTCGAGATGTGACATTCTGAATAGTTCACATTTACATCCTTACTGACGCTTTGCGATAAGGCATGTGTGGAACTGGTGGGAGCTGATGTACTAATTACTGGAGAACGATTTAGCATAAAATTTATGCAGCAGTTTCTAATCTATTTTTCATCGAATTTTCGATGTACCCTTCATCAACAGATCTGGATTTCCATCCTCCAAGCCGTTTGATGGCTGCAAAATCTGCTTCACTGTCCGAAAGGATAGATGCAGAAGAACGCCGAAAACAGTGACCTGTATACAGATTGGGTTGTTCTAATTTGAGAAATTTTGCAATTAACGATAGTAATTTCGAAAACTTATTGATTCTTACTGGCTGTATAGAGCATTTAAAGTTCTTGTAAAAGACGAAAAACTTTTTGTGCGGAGTCTCAAGGATATATATCTCTTGATTGGATTCAAATGTGTACGCCCTTCATTATCCACCACAGTGAATAAATATCCTTTTCGAATGCGTTTTGGATGAATTCACTGTTATTAAAAATTTAGAGCCCATATTCTGCACATCATTTATCAGCAACTTATACAGCTCATCTTTTCGCAATACCCAGGATACTCCAAATATCAAAGCGACCTTCAAATAAAAAATTTAAAGTTACATATTTTATATCCACGTAACAATAAGAAAAATTCAGAAAATTAATTTAATTGTGTTTCATATTTACCTGTGAGATCAATAAAATACTGTCTGGAGCATTTGCTATAAACTCTTTAACATGATCTTTCTCGAGAACTTTCGATTTCTTAGGAATATAACCCACTTTTTGTCCCTTAATGAACATTATCAGTTTGTGGTATCTGCTTATATCAATATTCCTTTTAACGTTCAATGTTGCTTTCAGCATTGAACACTTTGGCCATAAACCTTCTAATTATCCCTTTTCTGCAACACTCTTAAAGTATGCCAACAAAACTGTTTCAGAATAATTGAAAACGTTCTTCTCTTCACACCATGAAATGACTGCGTAAATTTTGTCATACAAATGTTGGCGTTTTTCAGGTAGCTGGGTCAAAGTTGCTGCTTTAGCCATTTCTGCAAAGTCCGGAGAAGTTAAGGGGATATTGGCTTCGTCACTCATCGTAATTAAAGTAACTGGCGATATTTGAAAGTAGCTATATTACTCGTAATTTGACAGATTCATTATGTTGGATTTGTTTCATTATTTCTTTCCTCTGTGGAATTACAATGGATCCAAAGATAAATATGCGACTATTCTGTGATTGAAGTGTGAGAGTCACAGACAGGCCTCATACATAAAAATGAAATATCAGTCGAGTTGTGACGTTACTCATATTACTTCCGAATACTTTAAGTTCGGTTGCTCATGACAATCATGCATTAAAATAGAAAGAAATCGTGCATTAAAATGGGCCATCAATGCATGAATTTGTGAACGTTGAACAGAATTTTTATTGGGATGTCGACGGAAAATTAATTTTTCGAATATAAGTTGGAATTTGAGATATTTTCTCAAGAATCTGATTTATATAAAAATTATAAAATTATATGAAATATGAAGAATAGATATACAACCTTTATTACCATCAGAACAACAAAGATTTTTATACCTAACACTACCTTGCATAGAAACCCTTACATATAATCTCAAAAGAATACTACCACCTGATAAAATTAAAATTGCAACAAAAAATGTAAAACCAGTTAGGTCTATATTCACTTATTTGAAAGACAAAGATAAGATCTTAAATAAATCTAATGTTGTCTACAGCATTCCATGTAAGGATTGCGATCAAATATACATAGGTCAGACTTCCACCAAACTTCAACAAAGGATAACACTACACAGAAGCAATATCAGAACTCTTAAAAATTCCTGTGCTCTTACCAATCATGTGAATTCTGAAGATCATCATCCTGATTATGAAAATATAAAAATATTAGATTCAGAACCTAATTTCAAAAAAAGAACATTTATGGAAATGGTGAGAATATCACAATATGATAACTCCATAAACTCAAGGAAAGATATTAACTCTTTGAGCACAATGTATTCTTACTTGATTTCTATAGAAAAAACAAGAAATGTGACTAACGTTTCAAACTTAGATATAAGTGAATAACAAAATCTTTTAACACCTAACGTATGTTCTTATTCTAAGTAATCTTATTCTAAATTAAAGCTTGTATTGTATATCACATATGCCTAGCTCTCAAGATTCCACTTCGATGTTCACGTCTTCAAATGACATCCAAAAATTGTCAATCATTATTATATTTTTTGAGCTATCATAATTTAAGGTCTTGAATTCATGTTAATTAGATTAAGATTTAATGAACATCATTTCATAATCAATCTCGCTATCGTAAGTACTGAAGATCTGTAACCTGTTCACCAATTGATTTTTAATAATTTGCAGCACTCTTGAAAAAGAAACAATTTGTTTTGAAAGCTCGAGTAAAGGATAAAAGAGTCTTCTACTTTTTATTTGACTGCTAACCCACGAGAATCATCGATATACTTTATATTCAGTCACGAATTTTCTTAAATTAGAAGAATAGAAATATATATTAGGTGTACAAATGAGTTTCCGCGGTTTGTCAAAAGATGGCCCCACCAGAAGGTTATGGAGAAATTGTCAGATGTAAAACGTAATATCCCAAGTTTAGTCATCTGCAACACCATAACCTTAAAGTACTAGTGATTCCGTATCAGCATCACGTAATTTTTTTCGTGCAAAAATGTCAAGTTTTATTCCGAATAAGCATCATTTGCGGGAACTTTTGATTTACTTCTTTAATGTGAAAAAATCTGCAGCTGAGGCGCATCGATTGCTTCTAGAAGCATATGGTGAAGCTGCTTTAAGTGAGAGAAGTTGTCAGGAATGGTTTCAAAAGTTTAAGAACGGTGAGTTTGACGTTAAAGACAAAGAACGCAGTGGAAGGCCGAAAGTGTACGAAGACATGAAATTAGAAGCACTATTGGAGGAAGATTCGTCCCAAACGCAAAAAGAACTTGCACTTACTCTACAAGTGACTCAACAAGCAATTTCACATCGTTTAAAATCGTTAGGAATGATTCAAAAACAAGGAAATTGGGTTCCATATGAACTAAAGCCGAGAGACGTTGAACGCCGATTATGCATGAGTGAAATGCTGCTTGCCAGGAATAAAAATAAGAGTTTTTTGCATCGTATAGTCACTGGTGACGAAAAATGGATTCACTACGATAATCCAAAGAAGAGAAAGTCATGGGTTAAGCCCGGCGAACCATCAACATCGACAGCTAAGCCGAATATTCATGGAAAAAAACTCATGCTGTGTATTTGGAGGGATCAGCTTGGTGTCATGTATTCTGAATTGCTGAAACCAAGCGAAACCATTACTGGAGCTCTCTACCGAACACAATTGATGAGATTGAGTCGGGCACTTAAGGAAAAACGAGGCCCATTACTACTACAGACACGACAAAATTATTCTTTTACACGATAATGCTCGTCCACATGTTGCGGCGCCGGTAAAAACATACTTGGAAACACTCAACTGGGAATTTTTACCCCACCCGCCGTATTCACCAGACTTAGCCCCTTCTGATTATCATCTGTTCCGGTCGATGGCACATGGTCTGTCTGAGCAGCGCTTCACATCATATGAAGACACCAAAAATTGGGAAGATTAGTGGATAGCGTCAAAAGATGAAGAGTTTTTTCGACGGGGTATCCGAATGTTGCCAGAAAGATGGGGAAAAGTAGTGGCAAATGATGGAAAATACTTTGAATAAAACGTAATGTACTTTTCCTTTACAATAAATGCCTAATTTTTTATAAAAAACCGCGGAAACTTATTTGTACATTTAAAAATATTCTCAGAAAGTATTTAGAAGTATTTTGATATAACGAATAGATCAAAGAAGTAATGGAAACATGCAGTCCATTCAATTTTCATCGCACAGCTACTAATTATAGTTATCTTCATCAAGAATGAAAACAACATCCTATGACAGATATGTTTTTTATCCAACCTGCAAATACCCAAGAAAAAGGAATTTGCTACACTTATGGGTAATAAATAAAACTTGATCTTTCTGAGAATCTTGAATTACTTTATTCAGTGTCAATGCTATATATTCATGTTTATCATTATTCATTGCACATGCCTTTGTTAGTTGCTTGAAAAAATCTGCTTCAAATTGATCAGTTGTTTCTACCGATCTTCGTATCAATCCAATCCAATTTTTCTTATAAAATTCATTGCTCATCAGAAAAATATCAACCAATTTTCTTCGTCCTTGTTGTATCCATGATAATATATTTATATTCTTATTTCATCATATGGCTAAATTGTTGAAATACTTTGAATATCCAGACGTAACTTCACATTCTGAGGAATCCATCTTGGACAGCAAAATAACAAACCCAATCTAACTTAAAGTCGAGCTGAGTATAAATATAAGAAACGTTTCGAGATTAACAAATGCAACTTACCGATAACAGACATAAAATGCCACAAGAGTCATTCAGTAAGTACGAGTAGTTGTTTGTTCTTACCGACTGAAAAAACAAGCATTCAATTTCCCCATATTTTCATATTTCAGGAACCAGTATCCCTTCGAAAGTCAAGTCCATCGTTTCTTATTCATCCACTTCCATATTTCGGAATATCGATAACAGACCGAAGGCGAACTTTTCCATATTCCCGCTTCTCCTCTGGTAATCATCCTTCGTTCCCTTTGTAATATAGGACGGAAGGTGGAATAACTTCGGCTGAGTATTGGGCTCTTTGAGAGCGGAGAACGGATATTGGAACGCATATTGAAACGCATACAGCATGAAGATCCGATTGTAAGTATACCTGCAAGTGTAATTGGAGTCGGTATTCTTCTGGGAAATTCTGAGATCGGTCTGAATCGGTCTCGCTATAATATCCATCTTGGCATCGAGAGATGGGATCGCGTTTCGGTGTATAATTGCAGAAGAATCTAACCCTAAATATCAATTCGAGCCCACGCAAACCGCAGGAGGAAAGTAATGTTTTTTCGACTGAATAAAGCCTGGCATCCATCAACCGATTTAATGGACGCTTGAAAATCGATAGAGGGAGAATCCCGCTAGAGCTACGGAATAACCCATAGATAATAGAAATAATATGAGGGAGCATATTGTGATTTTCCTTTGTTCAACCTAGCGAACACAAACCGATCTCGATTCTATGCTATGAACTTCGAGTAACTCATCGGTTAGGAATTTTCTACAAATTCTGCGTCAAAATCTCTATCAAAAGTGTCATGTTTTATGATCATCCCAAACACTTCATCAGTAGAAATGTTTACCAATAATCGGACAATTAGAGGGAGGAATCCGTTGCAGTATGATTTTTTCTTTAACTTGAATTATACAGTGAAAAATTTGAAAATAGTATTTATAAATTACTAACTGATTCGTTTTCTTCAAGTGAAAATAGAATATATATATTTTTATTTATCCAAAAGAAGGGAATTTTGCCGTAAATAATATTGTTTTTGATAGGAAATAATTTATTATATTTTTGGGTTCTCGGCCAGGGGGAGTATGTTACTCAAAACGACTTATCGTTCACCAATTCTACATTCCGACCCTGAATAGCGGTCCTTCATCAGGAATACAGAAGAAATAATCATATTGCAGCAATATCGAGAATATTAAACAACAAATATCTCACACTGAACAGAAGTCAAGAAATATCGACAACAACCGACATGGAGAAAAATTCAGTATCCTGTACATTAGAACACTGCCATATCACATCATAAATAGCTCTTATCAACGAAAATAAATTATCTTTTTTTATTACACCTAACTATGATAGTTTATCAAATTAAAAAAGCATTCAGTCAAGAATCTCACTTACAGGTTAGGTCATAGAAACTAGTCTATCTAGTTATCTAATAAGACATATGGAACACAGAAGATGATTGATATTATAATTATATTGGTGTTATTGTAACTACTATGGTGTTACAGAGTTGAAACATTATCATGTAAATGCATATCCAATGATAACAGATAACTGTAAATGTCGTTTAATTGATCTATGTCTGATCTTTTGTTTACATTGTTGAAAAAATTGTTAATAAAACATCTCAAGAAAAAATCCCTTGGAGTAATTACTATTCACCGAAAGGATGTTGGCTTACGTGTCACGTTGTTTGTCCGCGATGGACTCCAGAACTAGTGAATCCATTTTAAATTTGATTTTCGCACCATGTGCAAATTGAGCCAACTTGAAATATAGGATAGCTCACATTTCAATTTAAAGTCGCAAGGTTATTTTATTGCAAATTATATATAAATAACGAAGAAATCAGTGTACCTTTAGGAAATTGCGAATGCGCCGGGTTGAGCCTCTTAGTATACCAAAGTCGTGTTCTCTGTCTCTATATCACTTTGTATCCTTGAAGATTCAAAACTACCGAACGTATTTTGATGCATTTTTTTAATAGATAAAAGGATTGAAGAGGAAGGTTTTTATGTAGAATAATATCCATTACATAGTGGACAAATACTGTTGTTTTTGAGGTTATTTATAGTTGATTCTAAAGGATTCCAGCAGATGACGATAGCTGTTGACTGGATTGAGTAAATATTCAATAAATATTACTATTTGAAAATACAAACGTTTTATATAAGCAACAATTCTATAGCATAACCACAACGTGTTGCTGATTATAATATTAATTATTGTCTTCAAACGTGAGACAATGTTCATCGGGTCATCTAGTATATAAAATTAAATCTTTAAATACAAATTGAAAATGCCAATTTGGGTATACAAAAAAAGCCAAGAGAAACGAATCTGGGCACATAAAATTACAATTTACAACTTGACTCAGCATTATTCGAATCGGAGCAACGAACAAAATCGCGGTGCATCTCTATCTAGTCACGAGAGTTCGCGCCTTTGGGAGTCTCTCTGATCTTAGAAAGGGTACAGAAAAATACACTTTGATGTCTATTCCCAACTGAATGGACAAACTTTTCGATTGTAACCAAAGAGTATTGATTTTGAAATGGACGAAGCTATTTGACTAATGACGTGAGTACTTGATGATTTTAGAGGCATTGATTCTTTTAAGGATTGAATTCACTGTACAAAATTGTTTTCAAAATATCCAGAGAAGTACAGGAAAACAGAAATTATTATGATCAATTTTAGTTGAGAACAGAAGTTACTTCCATAGATGTTTAATTCGAATGTGACCCTATGGGAAAGGAATGTCTTATTTTCAATTTTGGAAACTGAATGGTGAAAAAATAATGGAAATATCAGAAATTATAGTATCAGACAGAAGGTTTCGTAATTTGCCAACAAGACTGGTCACAATTTTAAGGCACCGAACAACGGTCATCTCCAGGGATCAGTTCTAGACAATTTAGTTTATTGAGAAAAACTGATTTCTACTAATGCCTTCGAGCCGTCATGGCAAAGCAATATATAAAAAGGAACAACAATTACGAATAACTATTAATAAATTTACCTTATAATCAGTATCTTGTTGATTGATATTCAAATACAAATCAGATATTTGTGTAAATGATGATATTGCTTAGCACTAATAGCATTTATATACTTTGTATAATATTTTGAGTGCTGATTTGAACATTCAAAGAAATTACGCAATTAATTACCGGAATTGAAAGAAAATTTTTATTTTTAAAGAGAAAATAATGCGGTGAAATTAGATATAGAAGAAGGATAATGAGTTATACCGCAGGAATGTAGAAAATATGGGAAATGGATGGGAGGTACTTACCCACGCGTGTTTCTGCTTATTGACTTCTTCAGGGAAAGGCAACCAAGAAACTAGGATAGGGATGGAAGTGAATAATGAAAAAAAATCCTTGGGTTTTGGTCGCATCAAACAGGTTGCTTATGCTTCCATCGTGGCGATGCTCAGTTAAGCTCCTAAAACCTGAGGTATCTATAGAGTGGAAGCCACAAATTGGAAGCTCGCTCCTATTGTGGTCTTTTTTTAATTATTCATTTCCATCCCTATCCAATTTATTGGTTGCCTTGCCACGAAGAAGTAGAAACACGTGTCAGCAAGTAACTTCTATCGATTTCCCATATTTTCCGCATTCCTGCTGTTTAACCCATTATCCTTCTTCAATTATTATTTTTGCGCGCTTGGGCTTTCGTTTTGAACAAATATCGGTAATATTCGAATATGCAGCCAAAAATTGTATCAATCGATTGGGTTTGACTTCCTGATGGATAATACAGGGTCAAACTTTGTATGTTCCGAAAAAGATGAGCTAGAGTTTTCACATTTTCAAAATTCGTCGACTGTCCAAAATCTCGGCCAAGTTCGTTATTGGGTCTAATCGGTTTAATGATTCAGTAGTTATGAGTATCTGAAATTTGGTTACCTCAATAATTCCTAAAATATCCATCGGATCAAAATTTAACTTGGAAGAAACTTGAATTAGATTGAAAGGAATACTCATGTATGTAGATTTCGCATAAATCGACACGCTAGACTAAGTTTTATAAAAATATTTTTTTCAGTATTTCATACCTCATAAGATATTTGTGAGATCTGAACAGAAGTGCATCATGCATTTGTGGAGGTAATAGATATCTTACACATTCCCAAGTTTCACCATCATAGAACAAAGCAACGAAAACATATGGTTGTTTTTGCGCGCATATTCCATTTATTCCAGGAGTCCCAGAAGAATCGATGGATCTTTATCATTCTATTGGAGGTTGTCACATTCTGTCAAGTTATTTTGAATATTTCCTACCTCTAAGCCATTAAAATTGATGAACTACATATTACAAAGATCAATTAATTTATTATTTATAGTCCATTGAGAAGTACCATTTGCTTTGCATTTTTTAGGGGACTCGCTATTATTTTTGGGACATGTTTGCGGGGTCGCCACCCTTGTTCCTCGGTCACCAATTCAAAAAAAGGGTGAAAATACTTTTTTCGCCATATCTCTGAAACAATGCATACAAAAAAAGTATGAAGACACAATTTGTAGTGAATTGTTTTTCTTACAAATAAATTCATATAACTTTTTGCCCTAAATTCAAAATTAAAGAAATTTTAAGGAAAGAAATGATAAATTTTATAGAAGTTTTCTTTTTTGCTCAGACCAACCTAGAGAATTATCTTTTGAAAGAAATTGTCACTTATAATATGTTTTATTTCATTTATTCTGAATGCTGATACAGCTCTCCAAAGTTGGCCGGATTCGTCAACTCTCAGGAAAATCTGGTCAAAATGAAACGTTCACCTTATTTTTTTCTTTTTTTTAAATGCGAGTATATTCTTACAAAAATTTTTTTAAAATTCGAATAACTTTGCTCATTATAGTATCATCATATTTGTAATTACTAATTAGCTAGTTACTCTAATCGACTTCTCTTTGATGGTCCAGGCTGGAGTTCAAAATCAAAATCAACTCTAAATATAAGTTTGTGGAATTTCATGAATTAAAATTGGAGTCAAAGTTGAAAGGTCATCCTCAATTAAATTTATTTTCTTCCATTATCTTTGATAATTCCATAATGTTAATGCATGTATCACCAGAGCAATGAAGTCATACTGTAGAGCCTTTTCTGGAGCCACACGTGTCTTCACAGTTTCCCTTGCATTCACAAAAAATTAATTTCATGTCCTTGGGGGATGCTGGAGGCTTGGAAGCTCGTATTGGCATCCAAATGTTTGCTTGCTTTTTCCAGCTCAATCTTCAGGATTTTTATGTCGTCCGAGCCACGACTGGACCTGGTTATATGTATACTCGGAGTCTTTGAAATCGAGCAGCATCTTGTGTTGGAGGCTGCAATGATAAATTAAATGAATATTTAGTCACTGTCTTAGCAACACGTTTATTGCTCGGTCCTTTTCTAACTGCTTGAAAATCGATAAGTTCAATTTGGTAAGTTCTCTGGTAAAAAGACAAAATTTGTAAAATATGAATTTTACAGAAAAATTGTAAGAATATATATATAAGATATTAGGAGTATTGTAACAGCATTCTTAATAAATGAATTTAAAAAGAATATTATTTATAATTTTCATTATTTAAGATGGCCTAATGATTGGTTTGAGATAATTTTTCAGTAAAATGTATAATAAAATTTATAGAGAGTCAAAAACAATTTTAATAAAAATCTCATAATTTTTCAGCTTATAACCTATTTAAATTTCAATTCAGGGAAGAAAACATATGCACTTATTTGTAGGAAAATAAATTGCTAGAAATCGTGTCCCTACAAATTGTTTGTAGGATGCATATTTTGCGAGATGCAGCGAAGCATGTGTGTTCACACCTTATTTCAAAATGTCGGCTGAGGGACAAGGATGGCGAACCTACAAACTTGAGTTTAAGCTTCTATCGACCCCCCAAACATATCCCAAAAATAATTCGCGCCCTCTAAAAAATTATTCGGTCTTTAATTTGTTATTTTTCACTAAACTACATTAGGTAACTTCAACAGATGAATGGGAAAATTTTTCCTCAATATTAATTACCAAATTTGTACAACTAGCGACAGTGGATAACAAAGTTTTCTGAGTAGCATTAATTTGGGAATTGTCCAAGTAAGTTTTTCCAAAAATGACTGTCACAATCTTTTGATTATTAATAGTGTAATTCTTCACGTAGGTCGGTTCCCTTCAGCAAGCATATTAGACCTTTGACTTGTTAGCCTGGTAACCTTTAGATGTCTTTTGCGAAAAGCCATTAATTTGTATACATCTTGATATTAATATATTTCTTCAAGCCCAATTCGATTCTTCACATCGAGGTCGAATTCCCTTTTTTATTGAAAATACGCTATCAAAACATTTTCGTTCAGATGAGGAATTCTTTTATGTTCACATTATAAACAGAATTTAAAAAAATATTGTGTGAAGCACGTTGGGAAACATTATTTTTCGTAACTATCGTTTTTTTGTGCAACTCGCTATACTCGTTGAGCAGAAATTTGATCGTTATGAAGAAAAATGGACTCAATCGACTGGGTTCGACTCCCCGATGAAGAATCCGTGGCAAAAGTTGAGTCTGTCCGGCCGGCCGGCCGTATCCTCTCTAACATCCAAAAGAGGTGAGCTAGAGTTTTCATATTTTCAGAATAGGTTAATTGTCCAAATATCTCAATATTGGGCCAAATCCGTTGGATAGTTCAGTAGTTATGAGCATTTGAAATTTTTTTTCCTCAATAACTACTAGAATATCCATACGATCAAGTTGATACTTGAAATATTGTTGAGGGAGGCTGCAACAAAACGGCTCGCAAATTTTCGCAGAAATCGACAAGCTAGAAAATTTTTCAAAATAATCCCAAAAAAAAATTTTCAATCCGCACTATCTCATAATTTTCGGATTTCAATAAAAATTCGTGAATATATTGAGGTGATCGATATCTTACTTATCCTCAAATTTTATTGTAGTAGCTCTTTTCCATCTAAAGATATGATCATTTTTTTCATTTACTCAATAGAAAAGAGAAATGACATACGTCCCGATGATTTTCTTTGAACGATGGCCATCACAGATCGATATTCGATTGACAAATGCCGGGCTCATTAATCAGTGTCAGTTGGCATAAAATTAATCAAAATTTTTTATAACGGGAAATCATAGAGAGAGAATTCAATCTCGATGGCTGAAATAACATACGTTATCAAAATTCAGAAAAGCACTGAGGTCAGTTTTTATGAAAAGGGAATTATAGCTTCGAACAAAACTTGGGGAAAATTATGAATAGTTATTTTTAATTTGAGATATAGGTTTGTTGATGACGAGATATTGTTGATGATGGAGCTCGCGTTGAATGATTGTTTGGGCTATTACCATCATCTATTGTGGATGTAATGTTTTCCGACGTATCGATAGACATCTTCTATCTTTATCAAGGAGAGAAGTAAGAAACCTTTTGAAAATTATCAATTTTCAAAAAGTAAACATTGACAGAAGTCATGAAAGAAAAATGAACGATGTTATATACTCATCTGTGATATGATGATCTTTTTAAGTTGGATCGAACTATCGGCGTCCAAACTTCTGGCAGATCTATAGATGGAGCACTTATGGAATCAGGTGTTATTTTCATAAATGCTGCTTCTTTGATTTTTTTTTCTTCTTGCAAGTGTTTCTTCTTTTTTCGATCCAACTTAAAAAGATCATCATATCACAGATGAGTATATAACATCGTTCATTTTTCTTTCATGACTTCTGTCAATATTTACTTTTTGAAAATTGATAATTTTCAAAAATTTTCACTTTGTTGCTTCGGAGGTATCGTCAGAGTCACATTTCGTCAATTTGATTGTCACAAAAATGGAAAATTATAAAAATAGAAGAACTACAGCTATACCAAATTCTGATTATGGCGTGAACAAAAAGGGATTAATCTTATGAACGAAAAAGTTCTGCTACCGTATTTTCAAGAAAAAAATGAAGAATTCGACCCTGTTTAGTTCATATTCTTTGTTTTGAGAGTAATATTGACATCAAGAAGAATACAACTGAACTGTCATTTTTAAAACGACATTTTGAAGGTTAAAAAGATAAAAGTCTAATATGTTTGCTGAAAGATACGTGGATAATTCCAGGATTGATAAACAAAAGATTGCGATAATTATTCTTGGAGAAAAATACCTTGACAATACCCAAATTAATGTTACACAAAAATTTCGTTGTCCGATAGGATCAATATATCTCTGATGGTGCAAATTTTGTAATTTATATTTATAAATAATTTTCCCATCAACGTGTTAAAGTTACCACAATAATGAATTTATTGATTTTTATAATATGTAGTACATCAATTTTGAAGACTTAGAGGTAAAGAAGTACATAGTTCAAGTAGTTTTATCTTACAATGATTCTGTATTTTTTACAAACGCGAAATTTACTTATCACCAGTTGCGACATATTTAAGTTACGAAATGTAAGACGTTTCAAAATGTCGATTAGATTTGAAAAGCGCCTCTTTATTTGCCAATATTAGATGAAGAAATGTTCGTAACTTACTTTCATACTCATGAATTTATTCATAGACAAACGCGGGCGAATTTCATGTTGCGACCCTGTACATAGATGAATGGTGATTTCTGAACAGGAAGTGACTAGAATAAATTGAGTACTTACGTACACTACAGATACTGAGATTAGAGGAAGATCTATAGATGGATTGAATTTCCTTTGTCAGAACTTGGGAGGCTGTGCCTAATGTCCATTAACATCGTAACTGATAAGAACAGCTGCGCTGGTATTAAAGGTAGTTAGGCAGTGTCTTGATGGGAAAACGAAGCTCAGTATACGCATTAATAACCATCTAATTACTCCCGACTGCTCATTATAACGAACTATCGTTAGTCATGAATTCTCTCCTGAATTACATTTATGTTCTGTTCCCTCATATATCTCCAACTTGCAAATGCTGTCTAAGAATCGTTCTATGAGGAATTATTTTAATTATATTTCGAAGCTATCCCAAATGATCGAAAATTCACAGAGCTGAATAGTGATTTTATGTTCTGAGAAACCAGATATATAACTTTGTACGTATAAGATAGTTTTAATGCAATGTACAGGGTGATTCACGACAATGCCATATTTGACGTGTAGACAAAACTGACTATTTTGAGCACAAAATTTGCATATTGTTTGTGAAAATAATCTCTATCTCTAAAGTATATGAAAACCTATACAACCGAAGCCTTCGTTTGGATTTTATTGAAACGTTATTCAAGTAACGAATTCATTGGGTGAATATTTTGGCAGTTTTCTGATGTCGATAACTGCCGAAGTATGAGTCGGATTTGACCAATAATGAACTAATGCGATAAAGTTAAACAATCAATATATTATGATAATATGTAAATACTAGCCTCATTGCCAAAGGCCGTTTATATTCAAGTTTCACCAATTAATCGAAGAGTCAATCATTTTAGATCCTGTTTTTTGTTCGATATTCGGAAATAATAGACATTTGGGTAATGCGTTTTTCTCAATGAAATATGCGCACTTTAACAATTTTGTATAAGTGCCATTAAAAATACTTTTGTCATTACTAGCTTTCCGAAAATATCTGTTTTCATCTGTATGATCAATAAATTACAAATCATGACAAAGGCTTGCTTTTTTATCCATCCGTTCAGGGTTCCCTACTATATCGAGTGTCCCAATAAGGTGGTTGGCCTGGTAGATTATTATGGAAAAATCTCATTCAAAATATTCATAATTTTGTAAATCAAATAAAGGTTATGTAAGGTATATTTTGAAATCAGATTTCTGGTGTTGCCCAATGTATACGAATTCGATGTCAGCTTTGTTATTTATTCTAAATGATAATCCCTCCTTTTTTATGATTCTCTAAAAAATTGAATTACTTTTTGCCCTGTCTATCTCAGTTTTTGGGTTTATAAATTATTTCTAGAAATTTTCGATAGAAGTTTGGAAGTTACGGAAATTACTTTATTTCGATGAATATTCGAGATTTCAGTTCGAAATCTGGCATGACCTTAGATATTGTTTCATCAGTTTTCAGATCTTCATTGTTTTACGTATAAAAAAATAAAGTTGGGAGGAAAAATTAGGGCTTAGAAAGCCTCTCCTTTGTACAAAATATATCTCAAGTGAAGGTAAAATCAGACACTAATAGTTGGTCTTTCCAAATACGGAATTCGCAGATAGGTAAATATTTTTTTAGATAGGTATGAATAAAAATATGGCTGAAGGCTGAGGGAGACCGATTAGGAATTCATAGAATGGTAAAACCGAATTGCGTAAAATTTGAGTATATGAATACCTATTGCACTTATTTCATCAAATAAATCTCATCAAACCTCAGGCAATACAATCTACAGTCATAAAAATATAACTGATATATGGCCGGTTTCTGAACTCGACAGATAAACGTCAGATAGTTATCCAGCCGTTAACTGTGGTTAATATTTATCGGCTCGATAAACGCCGCACGGGTTTCTGATGTCAAATTTATGCTTCGGTTAGCTATCGATTGGATGACTCCACGGTATCGACAATATAGTTAGTTCATGAAAGTGATAATAGATGTCACTGTAATCAAACCTTGCATATTTTTTAACATTAAATATAATTTCAAAGAGAGACTAATTCACAACTATAAAATAATCATTCTCTTATAATCCTACATGGAAAAAATTCGTATTTACAAATCGTATCGAAAGCAGAACACAGAATCAAGAGATGGATTCATCATTCTGTGATTTTCTTTTGGCATCGAAGATTCTGAATTCAAATTCAAAAACAAACGAAAAAAACAATTACGCAACAAAATGAGTCGACAAAGCGCTATAAATTTCAATATTTCAATATTGTTATTGGTCATAAATAAAGATTTTATTGGTACTGTCAACAATAAAAAGACGAATGCCAGTAATTTGAATTTGAAAAAACAAGCCTTGCAGATTATAGAGTAAAATTTAACACCGCTGGAGACACTGGTCCGCGGAGAGAGAAACAGCTGCGTGCTTCATGTGATAATATAAAGGAACAAACGAAAAAAAAATTTCGCCGACGACAAAGTAGGTAAAATCAAATATCAAATACATAGGTGAACATAAGCAAGAGGATTTTATTGTTTTCATAATTTGTGAAAGTAAAAAGATATAAAACTGGTGGAGGGACCTTTAGACTGAAGGCCACGAAAGTTGATGAGAAAGTAATGGGTTTGTTGCAGCATCACTTCACACCACTAACAAACCCTTACGACTCGTCAGCTGGGTATTATGAATTTAGTGAGTATCTGGATTACACTATAATTATTGCGCCTTCAACGAACTACTGCATATGATAAACTATGTAATTTCGAAAGAACTAAAAAATAACATATTTCAGATTAGGAAGAGAGGGAATCAGCAGGCTCTGCCATTGAGCTACCTCCTGCAAGCTCTGAGATTTGTATCAACATGCCTGCAAACAGCCAGCAGGGTATGGTTCAGTACTTGCAGGAAGAATCATTCTGTAGTGCTACTGAGCAAAGTGAATAATTCTTATATATGTGAGATTCGTAACAATTGAGATATTCCAATCAAGCAGGTAACCATAATACAAAAGGTATTTATTCAACTAAAATACATTGCAGATATGGAACTGAATTTCCCTGAGGAGGTAATTCTCTCACAGGAAGAACTCTCTTCACATAATAGTCCTCTGGTGACTCCAGAAACTCCTAGTAGGCAACCAGGTGAAAGAAGACCAGCATCTAGTTGATTAGGGTTAACTGCAACAAAAAAAAGCCCTCATTACAACAACAAACACAATTATCAAAAGAAAAAATACAAAGCAGGCCAATGAGGACCTATTAACAAAAAAAAAGTTGAGTTGACTTCGAAAATCTGAAAACCAAGAAAGAGGAATTCTATTTGAAAAAGAGGGAACAGTTGATGGAGGCAGAACTTACGTTGAAGTTAATAGAAATAAAAGAGGCGAAATTGTGTTTAGAAGTGATGAAAAAAAACTTATAGGAAAAATAAATAACTTAAATTAAAAGTTCTCTCATTTACCCCTTGATTAAAAACACAGGTATTCTCTTACATATTGCAGAGAGATAGAAAGTTCAGACGTCTATCTCACACAAAGTGAGGTTATCTGAGTTACAAAAACAAGCTTTCAGTTAAGAATTCCCTCGGCTATCACACACGTTTTGCTTTAAAATATGCATATATTATTTCCTATTAATTATGGCATTTCTCCTCATTAATAAAGGTAATAATTTCATACCATTGTACCAATTTGTATATTTGTGTCACAGATGACTTCACAAAATCAGAAGCTTAAATACGAACAAAATTAAGAAATTTGAAGTGAATACCTGTTTCTATACCCTGCCACTCACCTGAAATATTGAATTGCTGTTAATCATCTGAATGCATTTCCTTCGACAATAGCATATATTGACTCAATCAATGCAACCAAGTACATTTGGAAAACCTGCTATGTTATAGAAGCCCGTCTCAGTTTCTAGAATTTCGGTATCATTTTTTAGCATACATATAAATCTTTCAGATAGTATGGCTATTTTCTTGCTCACATTGAAAATAACTCTAGATACCGTTGATTTGTGAACATTGATATCATCACCTATAACAATTTAAAAAGTGCCTGTGGCATAGTATCTTAGAGCAATGCACACCTGTTCTAAAACAGATAATGCCACTTTTCTCTGAGATGTCGGGGACAAAACTGGGTTCAGTTCATCACATAAATATCCCACTGTACTTTTGTTCAGTCGGTATCTTTGCCTAAAAAAATTTGAAGAATCAATGTCATATTACGAGAATATTTCTAATAGAAAACATACACTTTCATAAACAAATAATTAATTTTTAATGTTAGATTTTTGTAAAACTATATTACTGTGTATTTTTAATAGGATGAAAGATCTCAGGTCGATGGCTAATTGCTTACTGATTTTAGAGGCATGAAAGGTTCGGGACACCCTAACTGGTTTTTGACGTGCCATCGATTGGAATTACAAAATAATAGGGATGCCATTTGAAAAAAGTGAGATTTCATAGTTTTATTGAGGCTCACTTTGGGGCTCTTTTTCAGACACCCTGTATAATATTTCCTCTTAAGTTATACAAGAAACAGTATCAGCGTACTTTCTTCTGTTCCACTTTTGCAAAAAGAAATTCTTGTAATGAGTGATTTTGAATATATGGACACTAATTTGTGACAACCCTTTTTTAAAAAAAAAAATAATAATCAGGCTATAATTCCAGGACCGCTTGAATGGTTGCACATATCCTACATCAAATCAGTGTAGAATTGAACGAAGAATTCGACTTTGTATAAATATACAGGGTATTGCATTTGAAATAACGAAGTTACATTCGTTTCCGGTGAAACCGGAAGCAGATTCCTCTTGAAAATATTTTGCAATTAAAGGTCATGTACTATAACGAAAATCCAAAATCTTGAATCTGTATTACAATACCTTCCTCGAAAACGTCTAACAAACACTTAAAAAAAATCACCCTGTTTATTCTTTTGAACCTTTGGCTGACAATATTTAGTTAGCAAACAATAAAGCATATAGATCAGGGGTTAGTGACGGGGTGTCATACGATTCGGCGTAGACATAGCCTAGGGAAAAAAGCCCAGTAAAAAAACCTTGGCTCCCCGTCTAAGTGTGAAAATACAAAAATAAGCTGAAATATATTTTAGGGACTTCTTTCTTCAAGAGTGGTCTTCTATTGATGGAGACAGAGACTTCTTCAAGTTGTTCACATTGAATCTGGAAATAAAAAGACAAATGCAGATAAAAAAACTGAATAACAAAAATACGTATCATATTCGTTTGAAATTTAAAACCTATTCCAAGAAAGAGCGCCAATGTCAACTGATCTCACATCAGTGGTTTCTAAACTTTTAATATCAAAATTGAAAAGTTTTACAAATCTTATATGATATTTATATCAGTCGTGAGGATATTTTATCTGTAACAATTATATCATTAGATTATCTATTTACGATATGTAGATATCACCATTTAATACATCCATCAGGATAATATAAATGTTTGGGACAATATTTATTATGTTTAAGATCACGTACATGTAAATAATTCGGTGATGTGAATATTGTATTCACAAAATAAACTTTTGTATTGGTAACAATGACTTATGTGAATCATGATCTCCAAATTTTCTAGAAGTGTGTCAAATTGTCGTCATGACAATAATACTTAGAATAACGAAAGTGCTCGAATTATGTTGCTGACAGCATTTTGCCGAAAAGCTCCCAATTGTAACTCGCTATGCGTTCTCGAATGCGCATAAATTTTCATTGCTCTAATAAATTGAGAACATCCGAACTGGATATATATTTTCGGTATGATAATAGACTCACTTACGAGATACGACCAGTATATCATTCTGATGTATGGTCCTCCACTCCCTCCTAGGTATAATAATAACTTCAAACTATAAAATACGAACCTCGCCTCAAATTTGAATACAATTATATGGGGGAAATTGAGTTTCGAATGGAATAATAAAAGAATACGGGCGGAATTGCTTCTGGTCGAATTCCTGCAGGGAACGATATTCGAAACGAAAGAAATTTTATGTGATATCTTTTTTCATTCAAACGGAAAGAGATGTACACTTCATCCCTGTCGAACTCTGCGGGACTAAATATCACAAGAGAAAGTTGTGAGAATATTTCGCCCTGATATACAGGTTTAATCTATACTCGATATAAGGTAAATCTTATACCACTGCGTTATTTTTAACCATACGTTTTTGGGATCAAAAGAACGGTTTACCCCTATCCCCTTTTTCCAAATTCAGATGAGTTTAAAAGATGAAAGCATTTTAAGATTTTGAATAGGACATATCCCCTCTGTAGACCAATTAATTTTTGATGAAAATTACCTTCCATATAATCCATAATTGAATATGAATTGTTAGGGAACTTTATTTTCTCTCTTAGAAATGTTTCACTCACTCATGTTTCATCAGATGAGATCCAGATACAAAATTCGAATTTTTTTCTGGTAAAAGAATTTAACACCATTAATATTGATTGTTGATGATCGATCATAGTTTCTGTCTACTACAAAATTACGAGGGCTACCTTTTATAGATAAAAAAATATATTAATCATCGAAGATCGCCTTATTATTTTTCAAAATATTCCCCATTAGGATCTACACACTGTTGCATGCGTTTGAACCAATTTTCGAACGTTGACCTCTCATTTTTTTAAGTAAGGGAATAAAATGAAGTCATTCGGTGCCAAGTCAGGATTATACGGCGGATGACTCATCAAATCGATGTTTTGAGTGCTCAAAACATGCAGTTTTTTGAGCCGATGTATGGTGAAGGGTGATCCGTCTTCGGCTGTTGCTCTTTCTGTTTTTTTGGAGACAACTGGCACATAGATGGTTGTGTACCACTTAGAATTGACTGCTCTGCGTTGTTCTGGTGGTATGATTGCGAGATGTCCTGTTTTTTCGACAAAACAAGCGACCATTTGCTTGAAAATGCTTCGTGCGCTAGAAATTTTTGTTGGATTGGGCTCATCTTGAAATCCACCATTCATCACCTATCACGATGTCATAGACGTGCTTCGAAGCACCAAGATCGTATTTTTGGAGTATTTCTTTCGACCAATCGATTTTTTGAGCGATTGATTCATTGTTTTAGATCAAACGCGAACAAATTTTTTTGACGGTCAAGTATTCATGCAATATTGAATGTATGCTGGTTCCACTATTGCCAAAGGTAGTCTCAATCTCACGATAGGTCACATGACGATCTTGAAATATCTGTTGGCGCTCAGCATCAATGGTTTTCGGAACAACAACTGATTTTAGAGGACCTTTACGAAATTCATCTTGAAGTGAACTATGACCTAGGTTGAATTCACCATACCTTCGATAAACACTGGTCCTGGATCGAGCTTCATCTCCAAAAATTGGTTAATTTCAAAAATTCATGGATGCATTGTTGTTGAGTTAATCTACGTTGAAAGTTGTAAAAAATAATAGCACGAAAATGTTCACGATTAAATTTCATTTTTTGGGCGAGACGAATCTTTTAAGTTACTGTAAACAACTCAAATAGCGCTCGTACGTCAAAACGTTCTGCCTACGTATAACCTCAAAAATGTCGAGCTTCACGATAGAGCTGTGAGTCGGCAGATTCCAACACTAGAGTATTACGAACCCGAAATATAAAAGGTAACCCTCGTATAAGCAATACCTTTCTAGAGACAAATTCATAAAAAATAAAGAATTATTATTTTTCAACATTTGTAATTTTCTCGCTAAAATTTTCAAATCATAGTTCAACAATATTTCGATGAAGACTTCCAACGCGAGAGGTTGTCAAATTGCTGTTTATCACTCAAACCCAGAAAGAATTATCTATGCTTTTCCTAAGACTAATACTTCTGAAGTTTCTTCTCTTTAATAATAATAATAATAATAGGGTCTTTATTTACAAAAACTAGTAAAATAAATACATTAAGGCGGGGTCTAGCCCAAGCTACTCCACTCGACCCCTGACAAATACAAAAAAGAAATCAAATTACAATATTTTTACATAAAAGATAATTAACATAAAAAAAAATTCCATAAGAATATACATCGTAACTGAAAATGAACGGAGCACCAAAAAGAAAAATTACCATAAATTAGAGTTAACTCTGGCTCATAAGCAACTTCATTTTCACTTCCCTCCTCAATGCCCCGACAAAAATTTCCCCACACAAAACCAAAAATTCATTATATAATTTCACCGCACTGAAAGTAAAAGAACGCTGAAACATGCCTGAACCAAATCGAGGTAACATCAGCTTTCCCCCATGCCTTATAGCAACACTGTGAACAACTTACGTCTAAAAACTAACTTCCTTCTCAAATATGGAGGAATACCCGTACCTAAAATTCGATGAACCAGAACACACATATGGAACCGGAAAACATTTTCCACCCTGAGCCACCCCAATCTATTTATACCATCACTAATTCCTCTATCATATCTTCTCAAACCCAAAATAAAACGAACGCACGAATTTTGCATTTTTTGCAGCCTATATTTCTCTACGGAATCAAGACAAGGATAAAAAACTGTCAAACCGTAATTCAACCTTGACAACACAAGGCTATCGCAGAGGTATTTACGTGATGCAAAATCTAAGGAGTGTCTTAGACGATACAAATATCGAAGCACCAGGAAACAACTCCTCAACAGGAACGAAACTTGCTCTCTGAATCTTAGCTGACAGTCGAAAAAAATACCAAGATTGCTGCAGCAGTTGGAGGATGGAATTCTATCATCGCCTATCTTAATATGTAACTCCTCACTGAGCGATCTTGGGAAGAAAGGAATTTAAAAACATTTATTGACATTTATTTTAAGGTTATTCCACGTGCAATAATCCATCACTCTAGAAAAGTCCTCATTGAACCGCTCCACAGCTGCCGAGACAGTATATGGAGGGAAAGAGAGGCGAATCTGAGTGTCATCAAAATAAAAATAGATGACAACAAATCTAACCATTCTATACATATCGGCAATGTACATCAAGAAAAGTAGAGGGCCAAGAATGGAACCCTGCGGAACACCTGAAGTTATTGGGCAGTATTCGGAAAACACATCCCTCAATTTGACACATTGGTATCTTCCAATAAGGTAAGACTTGAAAAATCTCACAGAAGATTCATCAAATCCAAAGTAGCTCAACATAGCACAAAGCAGTTCATGGTCCAAAGTATCGAACGCTTTTGCGAAATCCAATAGAGCAAGAATCGAAGCATGCCCCTCATCCAAGGATTTGAGAATGTCATCAGTTATATTTAAGAGAAGAGTGATAGTGCTGTAACCCCTCCTGAAACCAGACTGATGATCAAAAATATGAAGATCCTATATGTAATCTTCAAAAACATTCAATGATGTTAGTGTCCAAGTGCGTTGATATGATTCATTCAAGATTACCATTTCTGATCCTTCTTTCGCTTGATGATTATCTTCTGTTCTGAATTCCAATAACATTTTACTTTGAATGATTACAAACTCTGACAGATTGAGGAGTACAGTTCCACTAGCTTTGAGAAATCTGAGTTTAATCACATTAATTTGCATTTGGTAAACCAACTAGGTACTTTCAAATAAAAATGACTTACTAAACTTGCGTATGTTTTTGGTTATTAGATATAATTTAGTGAATAATAGCGTTGAAACATAAAAAAGGTTTATTCATAGATGAAGTAAAATTTTAATCTCTAACCATAGAATATTAGATTGATTACACAATATCAGGAGAAAAAATATTAACTGCCAAATTTTTTCTTATATGTATGTAACCATTATCGATATTGTTGTCAGGATAAGTTGAGTGAATTATTGCCATTTCATATGGACCATTATAATTTCATTATTGGGATTTTATTGTTAATGTAGGATTGCCTCAATTATTTTTTTTTTCATAGCATTGATATTATTATTTTTTTTTCTCTATGACGTATTCTATACAGATGTAATCTGTTTCAAAGAATGAATAAATTATTATTATTATTATAACGTCTCTATGGTGGGTAGTAATATAATCGTGTTCTGTGGTTCCTTGTTGTTTTGCTTTTTGATTGGCACTTTTGACAGTTATTATTTGTTCTATTCTCTAAAAAATGTGCACAAGATTTCAAGGATAATTTAGTAATTTGAAATCATCGATTTTAATATGAAATGGAAATGATCAGAAAATGCATTCTAATCTTTCCTGTCAACAGTATACACATTGAATTGGATTGAAGTTTATATCTTCGAGTTTCGATATCGATGGAATTTTAATTGGTGTACATGCATCTTAACAAACATTTAGGTGCTGCACTGATAAAATTATTACAATAAAATCCAAGTTTATTTATTATCTCCTCAGTTTGTAAATCAGGTTCACTCGGTGTAAGAAATAAAGATGCGAAAAAACTCTAAACATCCAAAAAAAAATCTTGGAGACTGATTTTGAAGTTTTTGAAATCATATGAGCTTAATTTGAAGCATTTATATGTTCGAATAGATATAACTTGATGAACTTGAAAATCTGGAGCTATAAGGAATCCGATTTTCAAGTGTTGAATGTAAGAGGTCCTATCAGAAAATACATTATTTATTTCAACGCTCATCACGAAAATATACCAGAGTACCCATGTGAGTTATGGAAATATTTTCTCTATTTAATACGGATTTTTCTTCTGGGCTGAATATTGAACATAATGCTAGACATCACTAATAATCAATAAAACAAATGACAATTTAAAATTTGTGGTGTATGAAAGCCGAATAGTGTGCAGTGGTTAATTTCATGAAATGCTTACTAAGTTCTTCAACAACTTCTATCGAACTATTCAAGAGAGCGAATGCGATTCATGAATTCTGTTTCAGCTGGAAAAACTATATTTGAGCGTTGTGCATTTATTT
Source organism: Micraspis discolor (assembly GCA_030674115.1). Classification (NCBI taxonomy): domain Eukaryota; kingdom Metazoa; phylum Arthropoda; class Insecta; order Coleoptera; family Coccinellidae; genus Micraspis; species Micraspis discolor. The sequence continues at coordinate 2,562,809 of JARTUT010000876.1, read as the reverse complement.
ATTGGACTTCAGATGTTTCATTAGGTTTTGCTCTATATACGTTCTCACAACTAATATAAAACATTTGTTAGTTGAGAACTAACAAATATTATCTATATATACTCAAATGAGAATATGTATTCGAAGCCCGTTGCAAAATGAAATCATAATTGGAACCTCCTCGGAGTACACTTACAATGACATGAGGCAAGTAAGCATCTATCGTTACTGACATGTTCCAAGGGTGCTCAGCAACCTATTTATTATCGAACGCTAATGCTTAGTTACGAAACCCCCAAGGCAGTTGATCGAACCAGGGCAGCACAACATAATGGCTTCTTTTTGCGAAGCAACTTATTAAAAGTAAGTAATGACTCCCATTCTGTACACCGGGGCGCTGCGTGAGAGAGCTCTCAGTTTCCAAATGGTTCAGACAAGACAAAGGGGGTGAAATAACAACGAAATTTGTCGGTGTATTTCGCACGCCTTTGATAGGTTTCACGCTGACTTCAAATTGCGGGATATATCTCGTTCTGTTCGCTATTCAGGAGTATGATCCAGCGTTTTATTTCCCCAAGTTCATTATATAGGGTATTAGTATGATTTTATTATTCCGGCTATGTCTTCAGCGCTCGGAGAAATTCGATTTATTCGGAAGGGCTCTTGAGAAATCAGAGCTGGTTTTTGTTTTCGAAGAGGCTGGGGGGTTTCACTTGGGAAAATGTTGATTCAATTACCATAACGCTCTCAAAAATTACTGCCACTTGAAAATTCAAAACAATTTTTCACCAATCAGAAAAAACCGTCACTTCTCGATTTGATGAATCAATCGTTTGATCAATTATGATGCTTTCAAATTATAAATGTTGTAGACATCGAACACGCACAAGGAAGCTCCTATATTCCATGACAATAGTGAAGTTTGCTTTCTTCTTGCCAGTCTCAATTACCCAAGAAGAGAGACGTTCTATTCTAGGTAGGATAAATGATGATGAATATCTATTCAAATTCTTTTGAGCTTCAAAATTAACCAATGAACCAATTAAAGGTTTATGAAGATCCTCAACAGTTATACTAGTTTTAAAACCAATATATATATATATATATATATTCTTTTGAAATTTTGGCTGACAATATTTAGTTAGCAAACAATAAGGCATATAGATCAGGGGTTAGTGACAGGGTGTCATACAATTCGGCGTATGGCATAAAAGCCTAGGGAAAAAACCCCAGTAAAAAAACCCTGGCTCCCCGTCTAAGTGTGAAAATACAAAAATAAGCTGAAATATATTTCAGGGACTTCTTTCTTCAAGGGTGATCTTCTATTGATGGAGACAGGGACTTCTTCAAGGTGCTCACATTGAATCTGGAAATAAAAAGACAAAAGCAGAAAAAAGAACTGAATAACAAAAATACGTATCATATTCGTTTGAAATTTATAACCCATTCCAAGAAAGAGTTGGAAACATCATGAATAGCCCTAAAACCACCTTGAAATTTATATATGGGACAACTATTGATGAGATGAGGTTTTGTTTTTTATAATAAAACCAATACAAAATAATGATACTACAAGTATTGTGAGAAGTCCAGATGATACTAAAGTACCAACAGTTTCATAACATCATTTCTAATATGATTCCGTCAACGTTCCTTTAAAACCTTAGTGAGTTGCTTGAAAATATTCAAAATGTTTGATACCGTTCTTGAAAACTTCATTAATAGCTTCCTGGGTCAAATATTAATCATTAATTTGGTACCTTACGAATATTTTATAACTTCCATTAAATCCAAATATTTTATAAATACTTAGAGGCAAGTGATAACATTTTCAGAGAAGGCGCTGTTTTTTTCTGAGCCAAACATGTTCCATTATTCTTTTCCCTATTTTTTTGTGGTTTATACAATAAGTAAACGTGTTATAATTCATAGAATCAGGTTTCAATAATAGGTTAAAAACAGGAGCTGCTTTCATTGATATTTATCTTCGGCATATAACACTGTGTGGACAGATTAATTTTCAAACTCTACACCATCTGAAGTGTAGGAAAATTGTAAAATTATTACAAAATATGTTATCTGATAGAAGGTTCGTGTTTTTGTTGACAATAAGAGTAGCAATTTCAAAACATTGAAAAACGGTCTTCCACAAGTATCAGTTCTAGCTTCTTTAATTTTCAATTTATATTTCATCGATTTAACCACGACAGCATCTCAGAAATTTGTTTATTCTGATGATATTGCTATTGCTTACCAGGATTTGGATTTCCATACTCTAGAAAACATACCATCATCTGATTTGAAAATTTTAATGAAATATTTTATTGAGTGGCGATTATTACAGAGGTATCTTGTTTCTATTCGAATAATACTGAAAAATATAGGAAATTAGCTGTAACTTTCAATGATTCTCCTATCGAACATAATTTCTGTCCCAAATCCTTAGGAGTTAAATTAGATTCATCTCTCAATTGCGAGGCTCATTTAGATGATCTGAGCCTAAAACTGGAACCTAGGAATAATATTCTTCAGAAATCAGCTGGATCATCTTGGCTGGATCATCTTGGGGTGCTGATGCTCCCGCTCTCCGCACAGCATCTCTTGCCTTAGTACTTTCTGCAGCTGAGTATTGCTGTTCTGTTTGGTTTAATAAAGCACATACACAAAAAATCGATGCACAATTGAAATCATACATGAGAATAATTACTGGCACCATAAGATCTACACCGGTTTATTGGTTACCAGTTTTGTCGAACATTGTCCCTCCCCATATTCGCAAACAGACTGCAGCTCTGAATTCTTGGAGCAAACATCATGATTTTCAAATTATTATTTCCAATTATTTCATATATTCCACAAAATAGAATTTCTAGATTGCAGTCACGTAAACCATTCTGTTATAATACGTTCTTTGATATGAACTTTAGCGATAAAGAATAATAGAAGATTGAGTAGAACTCTGAAGAAATGTTCAATAAAAATCTCATTTCTGATCCTTCTGAAAAATTTCTGGGTTTTGATCTTCTAAGAAAAACAGTTGTTAATCGTTTGAAAACAGGTCATGGTATTCAGATCGAAATCAGTTCCCAGCGTAAGTTGTGAATGTGGATATGCATAAGAAACATTAACTCATTTCATCAATAATTGTCCCATATATAAATTTCAAGATGGTTTAAGGCTATTCACGATGATTCCGATTCTTCCATGGAATGGGTTGTAAATTTCAAACAAATTTAAGACGTTTATTTTGCATTCAGTTTTTTTTTTCTTTTGTCTTTTTATTTTCAGATTCGATATGTGCATCTTAAAGAATCTCTGTGTTTATCAATAGAAGACTGTCAAATATATTTAAGCTTATTTTTGTACACACAACAATAGTAAGTTTTGGTTGTAATATTTCCTTTCCAACAATAAGAACTCGAAATGTTATGAAAGCTTTATAAATTATTGGCACAGCGAAAGTCGCTTTGTAATGGTATTTGCGCTACAAAATGATGTTTGCAAACTATGATATCGTGGAATTCTAGTGTTGGCAGCCAACAATGTTACGCCAGCCATTACGTTGAATCTTGAATGTCTCCTTGTCCTGTATATACATATAACATAAGCTGTCTTTTTCTGACGAGGCACAGTGTTCATCTAATTACATTGAATTTAGTGATATTTGTGAATTTATGCCGTTGGACGTTGTCGGGAGAAATTAGTGTAACCTAATTCCGACAAACAATCTGTTCCATGTCGATGAAACTTTGAAAGACTGCTCTGAAAGGAAAGGATACCATATGGTGTCTTTTTAGGCCCTCATTTGCGTTGATTGTTGTCTCTGGATATCAACAAAGACTCAATTATATACTTCCGTTTGCTGTTCCGTTTTTTTCCTTAATGATAGCAACCAGGCGTTTCTTGTTTAATGATTCAACAATTTAGACTAGATAGGGTTATGATTGTGAATCGAAGGTGTTTGTTTTCAGAGATTTCGCCAGGATATGAAACGAATTTTCTCTTTGAACTGGTTGTGAATCCGATATATACCGGGTCTTTCACGAGGAACCTCACCCATATTTATACGGGAAACTAGTGAACGTATTTTTATGAAATTCAGCACTTATAAGTATTTCACGATGCTGATGAAATCTAAGATATTTTCAAGCACCTCCGGTTTTTCCGGAAATGACGTCAACTTCCGTTTTTCGAATTACAACACCATTTTTTCATTGCAGAAATAGATTCCTTAGAAAATTTCAAGTTATTTTGATGCAACATTTCTCAGTTTTTGTTGGAACATTCTCTCTGAGCGGGAAAATTCGAAAAAAAAACGAAAATAGAGCTCCGCTGAAACAAGAATAACTTCGAGGTTTTTGGATGGAAAATTTTCATTTTTGGGATTTTTCAAGATGTAAGATTGATGTATCCACTTTAAAAATCCAAATCGCGATTCATGATACAGGGGGTGAAAAAATTGCCTTCAAAGTTAGGGATGACAAAATCGTGAAAAATTAATTTTTTCAAATTAGAACCCCATTTTTTTTTGGCAGATATCGAATCTACGTTAAAAAATAATGTGAGTGTATGCATCACACCCTTGCCCTAAAGTGGATATTTTCAGAGTTATTCACAAAAAACTGTTTTTCGTCTTGAATTTTCAGCTATTTCTTTTCCCTTCACGCCAAAAAGATGAAATTTTCAGTATTAAGTTATAAAATCGATCACTATGCCTAATTTTGCCAATGAAGGTTATTTAAATCTCATTCTACTTCATGGAGAATGTAATAAAGTTGTAGATAGAACTATTTGACTGTTCATTGAGAGGTTTCCTGACCGACCCAGACCAACGAGAGATACCATTAACAGAACCATGACAAACTTGTCGGATCTTTCGTTAAGAAAACTAAATGCACCCATATAAATTCAATAGGGTACAGCATTTGAAGGAAACTGATTTCGTCAGGAGAACATAGTTTTGCGAAGCTATGATGATTCGATTTCAAGAGAATGAAAACTTTTTGGACTGTATAATTTGGACAGATGAATCTAAATTCAAAAAGAATGGTTCTTTCAATAGGCATAACAGTCATTATTGGGATGAAGAGAACAACCACTACTTCAGACAATGGATCTCTCAAGAGACCTGGAGTTTCAATGTTTTTTGAGCCACTAGTACAGAACCATAATGACTTATGGTATCAACAAGATGGCGCGCCTCCACACAATTCACTCAATGTGTCAAATATCCTATACAGGCTATTTGAAGATCGATGGTTGGCGAACAATGGTTCACATCTTAGGCCACCACGTTCTCCCGATTTAACTCCTTTAGACTATTATGTTTGGGGTAGGATAAAAAATATTGTCTACTCAACTCCCCTGAGTGATAAAGAGGACTGCATAGAACGAGTCAGAAATGCGTTCAGATTTGTTTAGATTTTTACATTCATAGTTCATCCAAAAACCTCGAAGTTATTCTTGTTTCAGCGGAGCTCTAATTTCGATTTTTTGTTCGAATTTTCCTGCTCAGAGAGAATTTTCCAACCAAAACTGAAAAATGTTACATGAAAATAACTTGAAATTTTCTAAGGAATCTATTTCTGCAATAAAAAATGGTGTTTTAATTTGAAAAACGGAAGTTGACGTCATTTCCGGAAAAACCGGAGATGCTCATGCCTCGAAAATATTTTAGATTTTATCAGCATCGTGAAATACTCATAAGTGCTGAATTTGATGAAAATACGTCCAGTAGTTTCCCGTATAAATATGGGTGAGGTTCCTCGTGAAAGACCCTGTATTCTTCTATTCTTCATGAAAGATAAACATGGTTATGATGAAGTAGTAATGTAATCGAGTAAATATATTCTGAATGACAAACATACAGTTTCAAAAAAAAAAAAAAATTAGAAAGCACTGATATGAGGTCAGATTGCTTAGGGGCTCTTGTTAAGCTACTTGCGAGTAAATATTCAAACCATAACAACTCTATGAGCACTCTGATCAGGTGAACAATAGTCTTTTCCCGTACTATGGGATAATGTGATGCAAATATGAACGCCTAATGAATGAATAAACCTATATCTCAAATTGAAAATAACAACTCATAATTTTCCCCAAGTTTTGTTCGAAGCTATAATTCCCTTACCCGTAAAACTTACGTCAGTGCTTTTCTGAATTTTAACAGGGTATATTATTTCAGCCACCGAGATTGAATTCTATCTCTATGATTTCCCGTTATAAAAAATTTTGATTAATATAACGGCAACTGACACTGTTTAATGAGCCCGGCATTTGTCAATCGAATTTCGATCAGTGATGGCCATCGTTCAGAGAAAATCACCGACTTTATTTCATTTCTCTTTTCTCTTGATTAAATGAAAAAAATGATCATATCTTTAGATAGAAAAAAGCTACGACAATGAAATTTGAGGATAAGTAAGATATAGATCACCACAATATATTCACGAATTTTTATTGTAATCGGAAAAATATCTTCTGATATAGTGAGTATTGAAAAATTTTTTTTTGGGAATTTTCAAAAAATTTTCTAGGGTGATGATTTCTGCGAAATTTTGCGAGCCATTTTGGTGCAGCCTCCCTCAACAATATTTCAAGTATTAACTTGATCGGATAGATATTCTAGTAGTTATTGAGGAAACAAAATTTCAAATGCTCATAACTACTGAACCATCCGACGGATTTGGCCCAATAACGAACTTGACCGAGATATTTGAACAATTAACCTATTCTGAAAATATGAAAATTCTAGCTCATCTCTTTTGGATGCTAGAGAGGATACGGCCGGCCACCCAGACAGACTCAACTTTCACCATGGATTCTTCATCGGGGAGTCGAACCCAATCGATTGAGAGAGACCATTTTCGGCTCGATATTACAAAATTACAGACATTTGGGCATTCGGGTGAACAAGAGCGCCAAAATGGCGAATATTTGTGCAGACAACGAAGATCAATAGGGTATACCGAATTATGAAACTCATTCAGAAGTATAATTTCCATTATAATAAATTTTTTATCTATCCTAGGGAAGAGATCACCTTTTAATCATACAACCTGTATCTTGGTTAGGCAGTGTTGGGCATCTGAGATAAGAATGAAATCTGGTATATACTTCTCTTATCGAGAAACAATTCCTGGTACATATAAGCCTCAATTTTATAATTTTTAGTCATTGTTTATTCCATTAAGTTCACAAGGGTGAAGCTGTGAAATCTTTTACCTATTTGATTATTAAATAACATATTCCATGTTCAAATGAATTCGTGTGTTTGTATCACTAAGGTTATAAGCGCACAGAATCTCCTGACCTATCGTCATCGCTTTCCAACATTTTTCAGAACGTTTTTATAGTACGAAATTTTTGATTTCCTCTTGGAATCCACAATTTTGGTATGCTCGATAATTGTCGAAATCAACATGAAAGTTAGCCAGGATATCAATATCTTGAGATCATTCCAACCAGAGAGTATTCCAGCTCCGTCGTCACACGATATGGCTTAATGGCGACTAAGTCATTGAGAGCGTGATCGTAATTCCACGAATAAAAAGAGACCCCCTAGGCATTAATGTCCTCCTATTGTGATTCACTCCAAACCAACCGTGATCTCCGTCAGAATAATCAAGTCATCTAATACCGCGACCGACTAGTCGTTGACAATAAAGTAGGAAACGTGAAAAACTGCAGACTCATTCTTCCCCAACGGACAATCGATGGACGTGAAACGAACCTAAATAGCCTACAGCCATAGAATCGCGACAAATGGGGTATATATAGAATGGGGTTGAAATGGAACGAAAATAACATGTCAATCTGTTATTGAAATGATTTAGAATCTCACTTGATATATGATAATATTACATAAATCATTACAACAATACGAAATTGTTGACGAAAAATATTTGATCATAGAAATAGTGTAAAATTATAATTAGGACATTAACTATCATCTTTTGTCGTTTTCAAGGCAAAAAATTACCTATTAAGAAAGCTGACGATTTTATGATTGATTTTCACGGAACATTGAGGAAAACAGTTGGTCAAAAAACTACATTCAACTAATGCCAACGTTTCGTAGATAAATTTCTACTTCTTCATGGCAAAGTCGAATTTATGTTTTACACACAAAAGATCTTAATATAAGCTTGTTGAGCAAATTAGAATCGAACATTTAAAGAAACATAGGACTACTCCGTCTAAACATTTTTTGAGGCAAAATAAAATCATCACAGTAACGTGTTTCATTCAATGGGTGTGCCGAAACTCGGCACACTCATGAAGAAGTAGAAATATATCTACGAAACGTTGGGATTAGTTGAATGTAGTTTATTGACCAACTGCCTTCCTCAAGGTTTCGTGAAAATCAATCATAACATGTCTCTACAAGGAAATGATCCATCAAACCATAAAGCTGACAATATTAGAAAATTTTTCAATTTTCACTAAAAGTGTCAAAATGACAGAAATTCGAAAACTAGATCAAATTAGTCCTTATCTGAGGTTTGAAAACTTCTTCAGGTTTCTTCGAACAATTGGCCTCCAAAATCCGGCAATTCAATTGATGGTACAATAATGGGATTAAAAGCGATATTTATACAAGCAATAACTTTGATTTTGCTTCTTGAAGGCTTGTCTTCTTGTGATATGATAAATGTTTCGTTCCATTTTATCAAATGATTTTCATCCACAACATGTTGAACCAGCTTGGATCTATAGGTGTAATACTTGAGATAGCTATTGATGTCCTTTTCTGCTTCACTTTCTTCGAAATAAGATATTCCGTATTTCCGTGGTATGTCTTATATGCAATTCTTCGTTCTTATATTTTCCTTACAAGGTTTTACTTTTGACCAGTGTGAAAAGAGCGGCCAAAGATAGCGGCCGAAATATTCGAATACACCCGAGCGGCCAATCCATTGGCGTGCGCGTCGGTTCATATTAATTATACGAATTCGGTGCTAAAATTGAATTAATTGGAGAAATAAGAGGGATATCAGTGCCATTGCGATTTTCTACATCTGGTAGATGAATTCTGAGAGAAATGCATTCATCTAAGATACAAATATGTCGAATTGGACTCGTCTGATTTAATTCACTTATATTTCTCGATAACGGAATGGGGCCAATGATATTGCAAAAATACGAGGAATACTGGCAGTAAGGAATTGGATTGGAAAGTATAGTGTATTATTGAAAAAAAAAAATAGACTACACACAGAATTTTTGGGAATAGTTTTTGATAAATGAAATTCGGAGTCGTCCTTCGATGGAAAGGCGGAATTCTTACATCACCAAATTTGAAGCAAATATTCCATAGGACATGGGAAGAAAAAGGCCGAGAAAAAATTCGACTTGCCGAGGGGCTCTGGGGTTGAAATTTCAACCCTTCGAATTTTTTCTCGGCCTTTTCTTCCCCATTACCTAAGAAATATTTGTACCAAATTTGGTGATGCAAGGATCTTTTTCTTATCGGAAAACGACCTTGAATGTTAATTCAATGTTAATTCAAGGTCGTTTTTCGATAAGAAAAAAAGATCCTTGCATCACCAAATTTGGTACAAATATTTCTTAGGTAATGGGGAAGAAAAGGCCGAGAAAAAATTCGACTTGCCTAGGGGCTCTGGGGTTCAAATTGCAACCCTTAAATTTCAAGTTCGTTTTTCGATAGGAGAAAAAGATCCTTGCATCACCAAATTTGGAACAAATATTCCTTAGGACATGGAAAAGAACAAGACGAAAAAAAATTCGACTTGCCTAGGGGCTCTGGGGTTCAAATTGCAACCCTTAACTTTCAAGTTCCTTTTTCGATAAGAAAAAAAGATCCTTGCATCACCCAATTTGGTACAATATTCTTAGGAGATGGGGAAGAACAGGCCGAGAAAAAATTCGACTTGCCTAGGGGCTCTGGGGTTGAGAATGCAACCCTTACCATTCAAGGTCGTTTTTCGATCAGAAAAAAAGATCTTTGCATCACCAAATTTGAAACAAAAATTCCTTAAGACATGGGAAAGAATAAGCCGAAAAAAAATTCGACTTGCGTAGGGGCTCTGGGGTTCAAATTGCAACCCTTAACTTTCAAGTTCGTTTTTCGATAAGAAAAAATGATCCTTGCATCACCAAATTGGAAACAGATATTCCTTAGGACTTGGAGAAGAACAAGACGAAAAAAAATTCGACTTGCCTAGGGGCTCTGGGGTTCAAATTGCAACCCTTAACTTTCAAGTTCGTTTTTCGATAAGAAAAAAAGATCCTTGCATCACCAAATTTGAAACGAATATTCCTTAGGACGTGAAGAAGAATGAAACGAAAAAAAAAATCGACTTGCCTAGGGGCTCTGGGGTTCAAATTGCAACCCTTAACTTTCAAGTTCGTTTTTCGATAAGAAAAAATGATCCTTGCATCACCAAATTGGAAACAGATATTCCTTAGGACTTGGAGAAGAACAGGCCGAGAAAAAATTCGACTTGCCTAGGGGCTCTGGGGTTCAAATTGCAACCCTTAACATTCAAGGTCGTTTTTCGATAAGAAACAAAGATCCTTGCATCACCAAATTTGAAACAAATATTCCTTAGGACTTGGAGAAGAACAAAACGAAAAAAGATTCGACTTGCCTAGGGGCTCTGGGGTTGAAATTGCAACCCTTACCTTTCAAGGTCGTTTTTCGAGAAGAAAAAAAGATCCTTGCATGACCAAATTTGAAACAAATATTCCTTAGGACATAGAGAAGAATAAGCCGAAAAAAATTTCGACTTGCCTGGGGGCTCTGGGGTTGAAATTGCAACTCTTAACATTCAAGTTCGTTTTTCGATAAGAAAAAAAATTCCTTGCATCACCAAATTTGGTACAAATATTTCTTAGGAGATGTGGGAAAATAAGCCGGAAAAAAATTCGACTTGCCTAGGGGCTCTGGGGTTGAAATTGCAACCCTTAACTTTCAAGGTCGTTTTTCGATAAGAAACAAAGATCCTTGCATCACCAAATTTGAAACAAATATCCCTTAGGACTTGGAGAAGAACAGAACGAAAAAAAATTCGACTAGCCTAGGGGCTCTGGGGTTGAAATTGCAACCCTTACCTTTCAAGGTCGTTTTTCGAGAAGAAAAAAAGATCCTTGCATCACCAAATTTGGAACATATATTCCTTAGGATATGGGGTAGAATAAGCCGAAAAAAAATTCGACTTGCCTAGGGGCTCTGGGGTTCAAATTGCAACCCTTAACATTCAAAATCGTTTTTCGATAAGAAAAAAAATTCCTTGCATCACCAAATTTGGTACAAATATTTCTTAGGAGATGTGGAAAAATAAGCCGGAAAAAAATTCGACTTGCCTAGGGGCTCTGGGGTTGAAATTGCAACCCTTATCTTTCAAGTTCGTTTTTCGATAAGAAAAAAAGATCTTTGCATCACCAAATTTGGTACAAATATTTCTTAGTAGATGGGGAAGAACAGGCCGAGAAAAAATTCGACTTGCCGAGGGGCTCTGGGGTTGAAATTGCAACCCTTAACATTCAAGTTCGTTTTTCGATAAGAAAAAAAGACCCTTGCATCACCAAATTTGATACAAATATTTCTTAGGAGATGGGGAAGAATAAGCCGAAAAAAAATTCGACTTGCCTAGGAGCTCTGGGGTTCAAATTGCAACCCTTACCTTTCAAGGTCGTTTTTCGATAAGAAAAAAAGATCCTTGCATCACCAAATTTTCAACAAATATTCCTTAGGACATAGGGAAGAATAAGCCGAAAAAAAATTCGACTTGCCTAGGGGCTCTGGGGTTCAAATTGCAACCCTTAACATTCAAGTTCGTTTTTCGATAAGAATAAAAGACCCTTGCATCACCAAATTTGGTACAAATATTTCTTAGGAGATGGGGAAGAATAAGCCGAAAAAAAATTCGACTTGCCTAGGAGCTCTGGGGTTCAAAATGCAACCCTTACCTTTCAAGGTCGTTTTTCGATAAGAAAAAAAGATCCTTGCATCACCAAATTTTCAACAAATATTCCTTAGGACATAGGGAAGAATAAGCGGAAAAAAAATTCGACTTGCCGAGGGGCTCTGGGGTTGAAATTTCAACCCTTAACATTCAAGGTCGTTTTTCGATCAGAAAAAAAGATCCTTACATCACCAAATTTGAAACAAAAATTCCTTAGGACATGGGAAAGAATGAGCCGAAAAAAAATTCGACTTGCCTAGGGGCTCTGGGGTTCAAATTGCAACCCTTAACTTTCAAGTTCGTTTTTCGATAAGAAAAAAAGATCCTTGCATCATCAAATTTGGTACAAATATTTCTTAGGAGATGTGGGAAAATAAGCCGGAAAAAAATTCGACTTGCCTAGGGGCTCTGGGGTTCAAATTGCAACCCTTAACTTTCAAGTTCGTTTTTCGATAAGAAAAAAAGATCCTTGCATCACCAAATTTGGTACAAATATTTCTTAGGAGATGGAGAAGAACAGGCCGAGAAAAAATTCGACTTGCCTAGGGGCTCTGGGGTTCAAATTGCAACCCTTAACTTTCAAGGTCGTTTTTCGATAAGAAAAAATTTTTTTCGGCTTATTCTTCTCCATGTCCTAAGGATTATTTGTTCCAAATTTGGTGATGCAAGGATCTTTTTTCCTTATCGAAAAACGACCTTGAAAGGTAAGGGTTGCAATTTCAACCCCAGAGCCCCTAGGCAAGTCGAATTTTTTTTCGGCTTATTCTTCCCTATATCCTAAGGAATATTTGATTCAAATTTGGTCATGCAAGGATCTTTTTTTCTTATCGAAAAACGACCTTGAAAGGTATGGGTAGCAATTTCAACCCCAGAGCACCTAGGGAAGTCGAATTTTTTTTCGGCTTATTTTTCCCTATGTCCTAAGGAATATTTGTTAAAAATTTGGTGATGCAAGGATCTTTTTTTCTTATCGAAAAACGACCTTGAAAGGTAAGGGTTGCAATTTCAACCCCAGAGCCCCTAGGCAAGTCGAATTTTTTCTCCGCCTGTTCTTCCCCATCTACCAAGAAATATTTGTACCAAATTGGGTGATGCAAGGATCTTTTTTTCTTATCGAAAAACGAACTTGAAATTTATGGGTTGCAATTTGAACCCCAGAGCCCCTAGGCAACTCGAATTTTTTTTCGTCTTATTCTTCTCCATGTCCCAAGGAATATTTGTTTCAAATTTGGTGATGCAAGGATCTTTTTCTCTTATCGAAAAAGGAACTTGAAATTTAAGGGTTGCAATTTGATCCCCAGAGCCCCTAGGCAAGTCGAATTTTTTTTCGGCTTTTTCTTTCCCATGTCCTAAGGAATTTTTGTTTCAAATTTGGTGATGCAAGGATCTTTTTTTCTTATCGAAAAAAGAACTTGAAAGTTAAGGGTTGCCATTTGAACCCCAGAGCCCCTAGGCAAGTCGAATTTTTTTTCGGCTTATTCTACCCCATGTCCTAAGGAATATTTGTTTCAAACTTGGTGATGCAAGGATCTTTTTTTCTTATCGAAAAATGACCTTGAAAGGAAAGGGTTGCAATTTCAACCCCAGAGCCCCTAGGCAAGTCGAATTTTTTCTCGGCCTTTTCTTCCCCATCTACTAAGAAATATTTGTACCAAATTGGGTGATGCAAGGATCTTTTTTTCTTATCGAGAAACGAACTTGAAAGATAAGGGTTGCAATTTGAACCCCAGAGACCCTAGGCAAGTCGAATTTTTTTTCGGCTTATTCTACTCCATGTTCTAAGGAATATTTGTATCAAATTTGGTGATGCAAGGATCTTTTTTTCTTATCGAAAAACGAACTTGAAAGTTAAGGGTTGCAATTTGAACCCCAGAGCCCCTAGGCAAGTCGAATTTTTTCTCGGCTTATTTTTCCCCATGTCCTAAGGAATATTTGTGTCAAAATTGGTGATGCAAGGATCTTTTTTTCTTATCGAAAAACGAACTTGATAGTTAAGGGTTGCAATTTGAACCCCAGAGCCCCTAGGCAAGTCGAATTTTTTTTCGTCTTGTTCTCCTCCAAGTCCTAAGGAATATTTGTTTCAAATTTGGTGATGCAAGGATCTCTTTTTCTTATCGAAAAACGAACTCGAAAGTTAAGGGTTGCAATTTGAACCCCAGAGCCCCTAGGCAAGTCGAATTTTTTTTCGTCTTGTTCTTCTCCAAGTCCTAAGGAATATTTGTTCCAAATTTGGTGATGCAAGGATCTATTTTTCTTATCGAAAAACGACCTTGAAAGTTAAGGGTTGCAATTTGAACCCCAGAGCTGCTAGGCAAGTCGAATTTTTTTCTCGGCCTGTTCTTCCCCATTTACTAAGAAATATTTGTACCAAATTTGGTGATGCAAGGATCTTTTTTTCTTATGGAAAAACGACCTTGAATGTTAAGGGTTGCAATTTGAACCCCAGAGCCCCTAGGCAAGTCGAGTTTTTTCTCGGCCTTTTCTTCCCCATTACCTAAGAAATATTTGTACCAAATTTGGTGATGCAAGGATCTTTTTTTCTTATCGAAAAACGAACTTGAAAGTTAAGGGTTGCAATTTGAACCCCAGAGCTCCTAGGCAAGTCGAATTTTTTTTCGGCTTATTCTTCCCCATCTCCTAAGAAATATTTGTACCAAATTTGGTGATGCAAGGGTCTTTTTTTCTTATCGAAAAACGAACTTGAAAGTTAAGGGTTGCAATTTGAACCCCAGAGCCCCTAGGCAAGTCGAATTTTTTTTCGGCTTGTTCTTCCCTATGTCCTAAGGAATATTTGTACCAAATTGGGTGATGCAAGGATCTTTTTTTCTTATCGAAAAACGACCTTGAAAGGTAAGGGTTGCAATTTGAACCCCAGAGCTCCTAGGCAAGTCGGATTTTTTTTCGGCTTATTCTTCCCCATCTCCTAAAAAATATTTGTACCAAATTTGGTGATGCAAGGGTCTTTTTTTCTTATAGAAATACGAACTTGGAAGTTAAGGGTTGCAATTTCAACCCCAGAGCCCCTCGGCAAGTCGAATTTTTTCTCGGCCTGTTCTTCCCCATCTACTAAGAAATATTTGTACCAAATTGGGTGATGCAAGGATCTTTTTTTCTTATCGAAAAACGACCCTGAATGTTAAGGGTTGAAATTTCAACCCCAGAGCCCCTCGGCAAGTCAAATTTTTTCTCGGCCTTTTTCTTCCCATGTTCTATGGAATATTTGCTTCAAATTTGGTGATGTAGGAATTCCGCCGTTCCATCGAAGGACGACTCCGAATTTCATTTATTAAAAACTATTCCCAAAAATTCTATGTGTAGTCTATTTTTTTTTTCAATAATACACTATACTTTCCAATCCAATTCCTTATTGCCAGTATTCCTCGTATTTTTCCAATATCATTGGCCCCATTCCGTTATCGAGAAATATAAGTGAATTAAATCAGACGAGTCCAATTCGACATATTTGTATCTTAGATGAATGCATTTCTCTCAGAATTCATCTACCAGATGTAGAAAATCGCAATGGCACTGATATCCCTCTTGTTTCTCCAATTAATTCAATTTTAGCACCGAATTCGTATAATTAATATGAACCGACGCGCACGCCAATGGATTGGCCGCTAGGGTGTATTCGAATATTTCGGCCGCTATCTTTGGCCGCTCTTTTCACACTGTTTTACTTTTGTTGGATTAGTCCTGATGGTATCTTGTGTCTTAAATGCGGTTGTTATGTCATAATTATTTCCAATTCTTCTAATTTTTTTCTGATAAACCTTTCACATGAAAAATGACACCTTTTATGGTTTGTCCACAACTACTTGTGTTGTATCATTAGGGGCTTCAAGCTGATCTTGTGTTGTTTGT
Source organism: Micraspis discolor (assembly GCA_030674115.1). Taxonomy (NCBI): domain Eukaryota; kingdom Metazoa; phylum Arthropoda; class Insecta; order Coleoptera; family Coccinellidae; genus Micraspis; species Micraspis discolor. Next base: position 2,547,036 of record JARTUT010000876.1, on the reverse strand, counting down.
GATGTGGTTTTTTTTCTTCATTTTTTTCATCTTGTCATCTTGTTGGGTAAAGCATATACAGGGTGGCCATTTGAGAACGAAACAGACGAGATTACAGACAAAATTAATTTTTTCGATAGAAATGCTAGGACAAGTCGATTTTTGTTTCGAGGGGGACAACTTAAGATGTAGGTTACGGACACATAGCGCTTCAACCCTTGCTACTACAACCCTCACCCCCAAATTTTGAATAGGGAAGATGGGGTGAGTTATACCTCATTTGAAAGGTATTTTTATACTGATTTCAGCACAGTTATTGCTTTTTATGCATTAGTTCTCGAAATAATCCTAACTAAGTATTTGGAAATAAAGTTGTGTTTTCATTGCACTTGTAGTGTTTTTTCTGTGAAAAATCGACATTTTGAGCTTCAAAACAACTATGACTGTGGCTTCCTTCCTCCAATCCACTGACATAGAAATCTCTAATCAAGATGTCGAACAAACAAAGCGTCAAGTCTCGATTCAAAACTAAGAACCAGTAAGCCAACTTTATGATCTATTCGTAATAAATAAAAAATTATCGATTCTCATTTTTTTGAAAAAGATATGAATTCAATAATCAACAAAATGAAAATATATTGAAGCCAACTGAGAAAATACTTCATAATTAAGTCGGAAATCGTTCCACGAATTGGGGCTGGAATATTTCTGTGGCATCATTAATGATTTGATTTTCTTACCTGGTAATCTGATTAGAGATATGTACGTATTTGGACTTTTTGGAGATTTCTATCGATCAAGTGTTACCGCATGTTATTGGAAATACTGCAAATTATATCGAAGATAATTTAGATTGAGTTTTAGCAAGATTGAGCTCTTTCGCAATACGCTTTGTTTGTTCGACATCTTGATTAAAGATTTCTATGTCCGTGGATTGGAGGAAGGAAGCCACAGTCATGGTTGTTTTGAAGCTCAAAATGTCGATTTTTCACAAAAAAAAACACTACAAGTGCAATGAAAAGACCACTTCATTTTCAAATACTTAGTTAAGATTATTTGGAGAACTAATGCATAAAATGAAAAAACAATTACTGTACTGAAATCAGTATGAAAATACCTTTCAAATGAGGTATCACTTACCCCATCTTCCCTATTCAAAATTTGGGGGTGAGGGTTGTACTAGCAAGGGTTGAAGAGCTATGCGTCCGTAACCTACATCTGAAGTTGTCCCCCTCGAAACAAAAATCGACCTGTCGAAGCATTTCTATCCAAAAAAATTATCTCGTCTGTTCCGTATTCAAATGGCCACCCTGTATAATAATAATAAACCACAATTTACCACTATTCAACTTAAATTCCGATAGTTTTCCAGAAACGTCCAATTGGGCCCTCGCCGTCAATAACCCAGTTTATTTTTCATACAAATTATAATATAATTGCTTTATTCAAGAAAATATGTGTTTTCCTGCGATTTACAGTCCAAGATTCACTCTGTATAGTCTTCCAAGAATTCTGATTAGAACACAAAAATGCCAACTCAACAAAATCGATATACATGAAACGGAATTTGATTGCCTCCATCTATACAATCGTGACATATGCAGGAAATAAGTTGCATCGTTCTCTCCTAGAAACCGTTTAGTATTTTCACCATTCCTGGGGCTCCGGGGAGTAAATGGCTCTTTATCGCATATGGATGGGGCGGAACGACGCGACTAACCACAATATATCGTTGAATTGCAGGGTCGTTATTATATTCCGTTGATATACGTTAGTTGGTGGTTTTAACGAGTTTACTTGTGGTCCCTATTCGTTACCAGGATCTGGATTAATTGGAATTGGTATGATGTATAATTTAGAATGAAACCTCGACAGCAAAATATAGGATTGACGTCCATTATATTGCAACTTTTGATAGAGCAAGGGTTGGAAATTGGTAAAACGACGATTTAACCACAGAGTAGAGGATAAAAGTATATTGAACCGCTACATGACGATCTGTCTATTATTTTTTAGAAGGTTTGCCATGCTTTGACCATTTTTGAGGCCATTTGAAAATCCTGGAGGTATTGAGCAGAATATTACAGAACTTTTTATTCTGATACTTGTGGATTCACCCGAAATTTTTCAAGTTCATGAAACTGGTTTGAAGAAACGACAATTGTATTTGGTGCATCCAATACACACAAGAGGATCAGTGTTCGGTTCTTTTCATCACATATTTCTGGACCTACTAGATTATCCAAAGAAACTCATACTTTTCTATGAGCCCGGAATTGTCTCTGCAAATACAAAATTCGATTGCTGAGTGGATCCGAAAAGAGAATACCAACTTTAAAGCTGCCACACCAAAAGAACGACTGTCACGACTGGTATGAAATTTTTCGAACGGCTTAGTCGTAATCAGTCTTAATAAGTTACTAATTCCAATTCTGAAGCATCCGACTTGACTTGAGTCGACTGGACTGGACTGCCACGACTGGCATTAAAATTTTCGACCTGCTGAGTCGTGATCAGTCTTGACGCGATTGGACTTGACGGGACGAGCCTATTCCAAACTTAAATTACACATTGCATTTGTTTTTAACGATAGGTTAATAATCTCAATGCTGAAGCTTCCGATTTGACTTGACTCGAATGTACTGGACTGGCTTGGTGCGAAGCAGGGTAAAGGGTCATTTTGCACCAAGCCAGTCCAGTTTAGTAGAATCCAGTCAAGTCTTGCCAAGTAATCTCCTGTCAAAATTTGTTTTTGTACTGGTCTCATCACGTCGCGTCAAGCGTCAGTGTCCTGCAGAATTTCTTTCAAGCGGGATGTACTTCTTCAGCCTCCAGATCTATTTAACATGCGACTGCCATGACTGGCATAAAAATTTTCGACTGGTTCAATCTTATCAGTCTTCATAAGTCTTGATGAGATTAGACTTGACGCGACGCGACTAGTGCGAAACCAAATTTCACATTGTATTTGTTTGTAACTATAAGGTAATAATTTCTACTCTGAAGCGTCCAACTTGACTGCATTCAACTGGACTGGACTGGCTTTGTGCGAAACAGGGTTAAAATAGACCTTAGACCAAAAACTTTACTTCAACGAACACACCATCAGTACAGAAAAATATTTATATAATAATCATTTCTTCAGAAATAACTTTGGGGTGCTGATGCTTCCACTCTGCGCATAGCATCTCTAGCCTTAGTCTTTTCTGCAGCTGAGTATTATTGTTGTTTGGTTTAATAGTTCACCTACATAACAAATAGATGTGTAATTGTTTACATCAATGAGAATAATTACTGGCACCATAAGATCTACACCGGTTCATTGGTTACCAGTTTCGAATAACATTGTCCCTCCCCATATGCCCAGACAGACTGCAGCTCTCAATTCTTGGAGCAAATATCATTCTTTTCATAATTTGTTTCCAATTATTTCATACATTCCACAAAATAGAACTGCTTAATTGAAGTCACGTAAACCATTATATTATAGTATAATACGTTCTTTAATATGAACATTATTATTATTATTATAACAAAAACTAGAGTAGAGGAAATTTCCTATAAACTCAATACAAATTAAATTTAATTGTTCCACATTTGAACAGCTCCACCACAAAACAAGTCCAAGGCATTCTTGAACCCATTGACACTTCGAGCATCAACCACAGCACTTGGTAAACGGTTCCACCTCTCAAAGATTCTGTTGGTGAGAAAACTATGCCGCTGGGAAATAGCAAACTTTTCCTTTGCCAATTTGAACTGGTGACCTCTCAGATTATTGGTGTTTAAAGTATATAAGCCACGAATATCCTCACCAAAGTGGCAATGTAAAGACCTGAAAGAAAAAATTAAATCACCTCTGTCGCGCCGCGACTGGAAAGTCGGCAATCCGAAAGTGATGAGCCTGTTCTCGTAGGTGGGACGAATCCTTCCAAAGGGTATACGAATGATCCAGCGCTGGACCGACTCGAGGCAATGCTCATCGGCACTAGTGGAAGGCCACCAAACTGGGCCAGCATATTCTAACAATGGTCTTACGTAGATGGTGAAGAGAAGCTTCAATGTAGCAACATCACATCCGTTGAAGGTCTTTTGGATGGCATAACTCAACTGTCTGGCTCTGGCAGTGATGATGCTTACATGGTTTGACCAGCGAAGATCCTCGGAGACAGTTACACCCAGGTCACAGTGACTTGAAACTTGTTTCAGCCTATCACCGCCGATGAAGTACTCCCTCCTCGGGTTGTTTCTACCAATATGAAGAACACAGCACTTCTCTACATTCAAAGGAAGTAACCATTCACCACACCAAACATTTCATTCATTAAATAAGGGAAAGTTATATATTTTGGTATCATCTGCAAACATAGTGCACGAAGAGTGGAGTAATCTAGGTAAATCAGAGGTGTATAATAAAAATAATATAGGGCCCAGGACGGAACCTTGTGGAACACCAGATAACAAAGGGCTCCCGGGACTGGAGAAGGAACGATCGACCCAGACGTGAAAAAAACGATTAGATAGATAAGCCCAATCCAAGCAAGAACTTTTTCCCCTGATTCCAAGATGAGAGAGCTTAGCAAGCAACCGACGGTGAGGGATCCTATCGAAGGCCCTGGAGAAGTCAAGGTAGATAACATCCACAGGCTCCCCCCGATCCCACGCTTTAGTCCACTCATTGATACACAAAATGAGGTTGGTCATGGTAGAGCGACCAGATAAGAATCCGTGCTGTTCATTAGGGATAACATCGTTTGATAACGCAAATTGGGTGATCTGGTCCGAAACGATCCTTTCCAAGACTTTGGAAGCCGTAGAAAGCAAGCTGATGGGTCTGTAGTTGTGCGGTGATAATTTATCCCCCTTTTTAAAAACGGGTGTTACGGAAGCAGTAAGCCAGTCAGCAGGCAGAATCGAATACTTGAGGGAACTACGGAAAATTCTATAAAGGGGAATAGAGAGAGAACCCGCGCAGCTCCTGAGAAGCTTGGAAGAAAGGCCATCGAGACCTGTAGCAGTATCCCTGAGCTGAGCCAAGTACCCCCGAATCAGCTCCTCATCGATCTTGATATCGGAAATCTCACCAGAAACCCTAGCAAACCTAACCTCTGGAAGAGGTCCGTCGGGCTCCCTCACGAATGCAGAGGAGATAAACGATAAAGAATTATGGAAGATTAAGTGGAACCCTTATAATCGTTTCAATAAGGATCTCATTCATAGTTTTGATCTACCAAGAAAAAATTGGACAGTTCTTAATCGTTTGACAACAGGTCATGATCGTACCAATAGCGTGCTATTCAGATGGAACTCAGTTCCAAGAGCAAGATGTGAATATGGATGTGCATCATCATCATCATCATCAAAGCCTTTTACGTCCACTGCTGGACATAGGCCTCCCTTGTTCTCCTCCATTTCTCCCGATCTCTGGCCTCCTGAAGTCAATTGCCGGCGATCCTCACAATATCATCCTTTCAGCGCATTGGTGGTCGTCCTCGATTGCGCTCATCTGCTCTTGGTCTCCATTCTATCAGCTTGCGTGTCCAGCGTCCATCCCCCAAACGTGCGACATGACCGGCCCAGTTCCACTTCAATTTCGCCATCCTCTCCAACACGTCTGTAATACCTGTTCTTGTTCCTAAGTTTTCATTTGTAACTCGATCTTTTAGAGTAATTCCTAGCATTGACCTTTCCATGCATCTTTGGACTACTCTTAATTTGAGGGCACTTTTTCTTGTTAAGGTGGTTGTTTCACCTCCGTATGTCAAGACTGGGAGTATACACTGGTCAAAAACCTTTCTCTTCATACAAATTGGCGTGGTACGGCTCTTAAATACATCTCTTAATGCACCATACGCTGCCCAGGCTGCGGTTATCCTTCTTTTAATTTCGCAGGTCTGATTGTCTTTTCCGATGGTAATTTCTTGTCCGAGGTAAATGTACTTTCCCACGAGTTCTACATTTTTACATTTTACTGTAAGGTGATCATTAGGTACCAAGTTTGTCATGAATTTGGTTTTCTTAAAATTCAAGTTTAATCCTACCTTCGAACACGCAGTTTCCAACCCTTCCAACATTTCTCCCATTTCATCCATTCTGTCCAATATTATCACGATGTCATCAGCATATCGAAGGTTGTTTAATCTTTCCCCGTCTATAAGAATTTCTTTCTCGTCCCAATTTAACCTTTTAAAAACATATTCCATTACTGTGATGAACAGTTTCGATGATATGGTGTCTCCTTATCGTACACCGCGCTCGATCTTTATCTTTTGGCTATCGTCATGTAATCTAATAGTCACTGTAGCATTCCTATAGATGTTATAAATAAGTCTGCTTTAGTGTCCATCTATCCGACTTTCATTTAAAGCTTCTAATACGCTATCTAATTCGATAGTGTCGAAAGCTTTGTGAAAATCGACAAAAGCTAGGACTAGCGGTCTGTTATATTCCACAGTCTTTTCGATAAGAGTTTTTACAGTTTGGAGATGGTCATTTGTTCCGTAGTTCCTTCGGAACCCTGCCTGTTCCTTCGATTGATAGAAATCAAGATTGTTTTCCAATCTCGTTGTTATTACTCTGGTGAACAGCTTGTACAGTTGGTTTAATAAACTGATAGGGCGGTAATTTTCAAGATCCCTTTTTGTGAAGCAGTATTTTTATAGCACTGTTCCAAGACTCAGGTCTTTTCCCTTAAACACATTAATGAGTTAGGTCTTTTCAGGTGTTCTTTTTTATTCTGACTTCCAATTTTCTCCTCTCGTCTGTCCGACATATGAGACGTCACAATCGTTGCATCCTAGCCTGTAGATGCCACTGCATTGTAATTTTTTCTATCCGATCCTTAGAGTTGCATAAGAAGTTACCTATGGTGAAAGGATTAGAACAAGAGATCTTCACTCCCTCACAGGAAGTCTCAAGGGTGCGTAAATGGTGTTGGAGAAGAATCCCAAATGGGGAAGGGAGAAGTATCTCAAGTTTGAGTCAAGAGGTCCAGAATGATATGCTAATCTCCTGTCTTGTTTTACGCAATATGTTGTTACGGAGTTGGTCAACCAGACCTGGGTCGTATCCATTGCTGAAGGCTATCTGTTTTATAATATTAAATTCTTTCTGTCTGTTTACTGGGAGAGGGGCACATTGAGGGCCCTGTGGTGTATAACAGCAAGGAAGCCAATTTGTGACTATATGGATGGTGAGAGGTGCTGGAATGACATGATCTGTTTGTGTGGGTTTCTATATATTTCCTGAATTCAAGGAAACCATTATCTGGTCTGGTGATGGAGAGGTCAAGAAAATTCAACCTTTTATCGACCTCCACCCGAGGGTGAAAGTGATATCAGGGGTGAATATTAATGAAACTTAGTAAGTTGTGGGCATCATCATTGGAACCGTCCAATATGACAAAATGTCATCAACGTATCTATCCCAGCGAACTATGTTAGTACATCTGTTCATGATAGGTGTCTCGAATTCTTTCTCGAGAAAGAGGTCAGCCAAAAAGGGATGACCAAGGACAGCCCATGGCCAATCCATCGATTTGTCTGTAAAATATCTTGCTGAAGACGAAAAAAATCCTTGAGACAGAGCGAACTTCAGCAAGGGTAAGTATGTCGGTAATATCAGGTTGGGGACACTAAACTCATGAAGAAGGTCAGAGACAAGAGGGATGCAATCATTTCTGGAAACAGAAGTAAACAAATTACAAACCTCAAAGGAAAGTAGAATGTAATTGTCCCTCATATCAACATCGCGCAACTTACTGGCGAGGTCAGCTGAGTTCATGGCAGAATACTTGGGTTTATAGTTAGTTATACTCTTTATAAGGTGGTTCAGAAAGGAAGACAGGTATAAGTTGGGTGTTGGAGAAGGAGACCACTGGTCTGATTAGTATTTCCTGGCTTGTGGATTTTAGGCAACCCATATAATCTAGGCATGGTTGGGTTACAAGGTAAAATATTTTGTTTATTGTGCTGAATGAGAAAGTTCTCACATAAACGCTTATATGTTTTTGTCTTTATTCATGAATTCATTTAGAGGGTTGATGTTAAGTTTTTCGAATCTGTTTGTTTGGAGGAAACTTTCCACTTTGGAGATATAATCTGTTTTGTTCCAAATCACCGAACAATTGCCCTTATCTGCTTTTTTGAAATTATAAAGTCATTTTCTGAAACCTTAATTTTTATGTTTTTAAGCATACGGGAAGTTAAAAAGTTCCTTAATTTCGAGTAGAAGTTGCTGTCCTCCATTCTTTAGGGCCTCAAAAACTATACCGTCCTCACCAAGCGCCCTGTGTAATTTCGTTTTAGACATTGCATGCTCTATTTCGTCTAAAGTTTTCTCTGGCATAAGTTCTGACCCCTGATTTACGATTTGTTTCCTGGGTGATGTCTCCAAGCTTAAATTATCCTCTCTTTTACTTGCATAAAGGTCTTTATAGAATTCCTGTACTGTTATCAATAGCTGCTGTCTGTTGCAAACAAGATCTCCCTCTTTGTCCTTAAGTTTATTTATTTCCTGCTTCCCGTTATTCATTCTTATTCTTAGGACTTCTAGACTTTTATTTTCTTCGATGGTCTGTTCAATTTTATTCATTTTGAATTTTCTTAGATCTTTCCTTATGGCTTTTGACACGGTTTTATTCATTTCTCTAAGTTGTTTATTGTCCGTTTGATTGCTCCTTATGTTTCTTCTTTCCTTTAGTAACTTCTTTGCATCCAAACTTAGCTTTTCCTGTTTGTTGGCATTTAAGCAGTGCTTTTCTTGGCTTCTTCTTACCGCTTCTATTATTCTCTCATTCAAATTATTTGTTGTTTCGAGATATTTATTGATTTCACTTTGATATTCTTCGAGATTTGTGGTCGTCCAAGTTTTCGTTGATTTCTTTTTAATTAATCTGTACCGTTCTTTATTGATCTGTATGTTAATTTTTTGCCCTCACTATCCTGTGGTCACTGCTTGTGGTGAACTTGTTTAGAACCGAAACGTCTTTAAAAATATCTTTTCTGTTACTAATTATGTAGTCAATCTCGTTCCTAGTTTTACCATCTGGACTTTGCCATGTCCACCTCCTTTGTGTTTTCTTGCAGAAGAAAGTATTCATTTGATAGAAGTTATTTTCTAGAAGGAATCCCATCAGTGTTTCTCCTCTTTCATCCCTTCATTCTGTTCCGTAATTACCTTGTGCCACTTATTCATTACTTGTTCTTAACCCTTTTTTGGCGTTAAAATCTCCAATTGTATTGTAAAATGGGTAGGGTTGTCGTTTAATGCCTCTGATATTTCTTCATAGAATTGTTCGATTTCTTCTTCGTCATGATCTGATGTTGGGGCGTAAATTTGTATGACTTTCAAGATGTACTTTGAATTAATTTTCAGAGAGAGATAGGTTACTCTGGTTGATATGCTTTTAACGTAGTTAATACTATCTGAATGTCTTCTATGTACGAAACCCACTCCGCCATAAGAATGCATAGAAAGAATATATTTTCCTTAGATTAGACTATATAAGAATAGACCCCTTTATTTACATTGAAAAGTGTCGCATCTGAAACTTAGAGCTGGTCGATTATAACGTATTGAGCTGATCCACTCAGGTCATAAAAAAATTTTAATGTTGCCAAACAAAGCAAATAGTAGGTTTCTCTATTCTTCTATAATTGTGAACGAAAACTTTTTCTCCAATTTGCATTCGAAACATTGTATAAAATTTTATATTTTGAATTGAAACTGTCTTATCGGATATATTAGCAAGAAGTAAAAGAAAAACTTTAGTTGATTCTGCTATTTTATGTCAGAGACCGCAGATGGAAAGAAATTCAAATGAAAGTCAGGACAACGCTGCCGCATTCTCTGTTTGACAGTTTTAAGGTCACATGATGTTTAGAAGACACACGTTGCCACCTCTGTATCGAAAATAAATACGCGAATTGAGGAAAATTTGTGAGAGTCAGTATTAGGTTTTTCATATTTTCCATTGTTCATTACTTTTCATCGCACTAAAAATGGTTCGTAAGTGTGAAAGTTGTAGTAAATTTCAATCCGAATTTATCGTTCCATAGGGGAGTGTATTGTTAGAAAAGAAGTATTTAGTTATTTACATGTTCAGTAGCGTAGAAAGTTTCAATAAGGAAGTTTTCAATGAGATTATTATAAGATAAAATGAGGTTTTCTTGGGCTAAAGTTCCCAGATGACGATGAAAGAAGAAGAATTTGGGCTTCGCCGTTGGGATGGTCAAGTATTTGTCCAAAGAAATCAATTTCCATTTGTTCAGATCATTTTGAGCCCGAATGATGGTAAGCAATAGTTATGTCATCAACATAAACCAATTTCTGAGATGTCGTGGGTAAATAACTGAGATATAAATTGAAAAGTAAAGGAGCTAGAACTGATCCTTGCAATTGCTACTCTTATTGTCAATAAAGACATGAAACCTTCTATCAGGTAACATATTTTCTAATAATCTCATCATTTTACCACACTTCAGAAGGGTATAGAGTTTGAAAATCAATCCATCTTTCCATATGCCGAAGATAAGTCAATGGAAGCAACTCCTGTTTTCAACCTATTATTGAAGTCTGATTCCATGAAAGTTGTTAGGCTGAGAAGTTGATCTGAACAATTTTTATTTTTCTTAAAGCCTCCCTGGAAATTTTGTAGAGCATTTACTATGGAATATTCAATTGTAAAAGGAATTAACCTTTCTACTATCTTGAAAGGAACACTCAATGAACGGATTCGTCGATAACTATTAGCATCACACGGATTTTTCCTCGCTTCAAAATACCAATCAGTTACTTAAGCCTTACGGAATTCGGAAGAAAAGTTTCCTGAATTCCTTTATTTTTTAAACTTAGCGTACACAACCATCTATTTGATTTCAAACAGGACAAGGTCTTTTTTCCTAAATGTCTGAAGTATTCAAGAAAATTCCGTCGAAACCTGCTGCTTTTCGAGATTTGGTAGATTTAATTGCAGCGCTCAATTCATCTGTATTGAATGGATGCGACATATGTTCAAAAGTAGGAGATGAACTCCTGAAAATAGATGGTATCGAAGTCTATTAAATGAAAGTATAATCTATTCTATATTAATTTAGTCATGGACAGATTATTTATGGTGAAAAGGGACTAATTGAATATCAACCATCAAGATATCCCATCTCGATGATATTACCAGAATTTGTGCTATGTCATTTCAATAACATTTTTCCATCCGAATGAATCGTGTAATGGCATACATCAGATGCCTTGAAGCACTGACATTTATCATATGTACGAACGTCATTCGAGTTATGTAAAAGAATACAATTCAGAGCGAAATTCATGTTGATTGTATTCAAATGCCATTGTCAGCCTCCGTCCTAGTTCAAAGTTCATCGATCCCAGGCTTTGGGATGAGCAAACATGTATACGCCACAGAGTTGCATAAATGGCCTTAGTAGGATCTCATTTGAATATTATGGAAATGGATTTTGCGGTCGTTACGAATATTTCCTAAACTTTACACACTTTTATGCAGTTCCAGACTAAGTTGCCAGGAAATATATCATTCAGGATGCTTGTATTATATTGAGTAAGAATAGTTTCCATGTTATTTAGGTATTGGTATATATATATAGGAGGAATAAGTGCCTTGAGGATGAGAAGCTGGTTTCAATATATTCTTTTTTATATGAAATGAGTTTTCCATTAAAGCAGGTTCTGGAAAATCGGGCGCATCTCCATTTGTGATAACAAACAATCCAAAAAGATAATTCTGATGTAAGAGTTGAAAGTTGAAATTTTATCAACATGAATTAACAATACTTAATATCAATAATTGTCTAAATAAGAAGTTAAATTAGATTCATCTTTCAATCACAAGGCTCATTTAGATGATCTAAGCATGAAACTGAAAACTAGAAATATTATTCTTCAGAAACTAGCTGGATCATTTTTGGATGCTGACACTTCCACTCTTCGCACAGCATCTCTAGCTTGACTCATTTCAGCAGCTGAGTATTGTTGTTATGTTTGGATTAATAGTGCAATAAATCTATGAGAATAATTACTGGCACCATAAAATCTACACCGGTTCATTGGTTACCAGTTTTGTCTAACATTGTCCCTCCCCATACAGACTGCACCTGTGAATTCTTGGAGCAAATATAATTATTTTTCTAATTTATTTCTGATTATTTTATTCGTTCCAAATAATAGAATTCCCAGATTGAAGTCACTCAACCATTATCCGTTCTTCAATATGAACATTAGCGATGAATAATTATGGAAGATTGAGTGGAACTCAATGAAATGAAATAAAATGTTCAATAAAAATCTCATTTCTGATCATTCAGAAAAAATTCCGGGCTTTGCTCTTCCAAGAAAAATTTGGACAGTTCTTAATCGTTTGCAAACAGATCATGGTATTCAGATGGAAATCAGTTTCAAGCGCAAGTTATGAATGTAGATGTGCAGAGGGAACAACACCTTGATCTTCCTAGAAAAATTTGGACAATCCTCAACCGTTTGAGAATAGGTCATGGTTGTACCAATAGCATGCTACTCAGATATAATTCAGTTCCAAGAGCAAGTTGTGAATGTGGATATGCAGAAGAAACGATACCTCATCTCATCAATAATTGTCCCTTTTCAAGATGGTTTTAGGGCTAAACACGTTGTTTTCGATTCTTTCTTGGAATATTTCAAATGGTTTTCAATTGAATTGATATGCCTACTGATGATTGGTTTTTTTTTTTAAATTAAATTCGAGCTTCGAACAAAACTTAAGGAAAACTGTGAGTAGTTATTTTTTGGTTTAGTAATAGGTTTGTTCATTTATCGTGGCATGGTATTAGCATCACATTGTTCCATAGGAGTCTCAAGGAGTCTCATTCTTTGAACTAAAATAGTTAATAGCTTTCATCGAATGTCCTTCAGGAAAAACTCCTCACAGGGTTATTTATTCATCATCTTCAGAGAAGTCAAATGAATATTTCTGTTAGTTTTCATTCTGATCATCTCTCCGCGATATAAAGATCCATTTTATTGTTTTGATGCTAGTTTAAGCACCGATATTTCCTCAATGTTATGGTGATAAAATGGGCTTATTTGAGTTCAATTTATTTTCATCTTATGAAAACTTCCGGAATCGTATAAGCATAGGTTGAAAACAAATTCCTCGTCAGTACCAGTCCATCCCTGTCTTCATTCTTTCATCATCTGTTCCAACTCCCACTGTGTCAAAAAGACAAAAACATCATTACAATTCGGGGAAAGAAACATCGTGATTGTAGAACGAGTAACAACAGATGAACATACTCCGTTTAAAACCAAAGGATAATGTAGCCTACGAAAACAATGGTCCTCGAGGATAATATATCTGTTATTGTGTCCATTGTTGCGATTCGAGAGAAAAGGTTTCTAGAGAGAACTCCAAACGTTCGACTACTCCTATTGTCGTGATCAGATTTCTATCGATTCGTTTTGATTGCTCCAAGTCTTATTGTTGTTGACGAAGTCTGAAAACCAGTTTTCGATCGAAAGAAACGTCGAACCATGCAAGAAAAATTGAATTTTCCTACCATAACAAGGGCGCTTCGAAGAATTGATGTTTGAATCGAGGACCGAGGGGTAAATAAAAGGCCCTAAAATTTTTATTTATTGTCGAAGGCAGTTCGAAGTTACGTCATTTCCTACTGGAAGCATGAAGAGAAGGGCCATTTCCGATTTTGTTTTCATTCCATTAACCCCATGAAATTGCTACAGAAAGCATTTTTTGAGTAACCTTTGTATTGTTGGAGATATTACATTGATACAGTGTGTTCGGAAGAAGGATGTATGTAGAAAGATTTCGTGAGATGATTACGTGTGTCCTTCTGAACATTTTCAAACAGATTTAGTATTAAAATCGCACTGCTATACTGTGAAATAGGACGTTCAAATAAGAAAGTCTTCGGCCAGCCGAACCCCGGATTTGATTAACTTTGACCATCATCAGAGAGTCGAATTTATTTTCAGGCCGTTATTGGCTCGATATTTGAAAATTGAATATGGATGAAACAATATATCTTGCTTCTCTACCAGGAACATTCACTCAAAAAGAATAAAAAGAAAACATGGCAACTCCCTCCCATTATATTCAGATTTTATCAATGGCTTTATCTAACTGGAAATCCTATGGGAACATAGGGTTATCTTGTCGAATATTATTACATCGTATCCACACATCCCTATTATTCTTCTTAATGTCACTCTATCTACCACATAAAGAAATATAATACTTCAGAAGTCTCACATTTCTAAACCATGATGCCTGATGGGTAGCTCCTAGCTTCCAAGCGGTGAAACCTATACACCATAGGATAACAGTAACAAAACTCCTGTCTTTCTTTTCAGGGAATAAAGCTACGATATCAAGAAATTCGATAACTTCGATACTCTCTGTATACTTTTCAGGTACACTTTCAATCTTATACCAGTAGCACGAAATTATTAAATATCAGTCTGGGGTTTCAATTTATATAAGGATACGAGTATGAGTGACAGATGGTTTCTTCGTGACGAATCACAAAATAATACTTAATATATGGAACAGTTGTAACAATCAACGATATTCTTTTAACCAATACAATCTTATTAACTTGTGATACTGATTATATTTCAGAGCTATCAACGTCGAAAAAAAGATTCTTTGAATAAATCGGTTTTTGAATCTATAGATTTATATCGTATTGCAATTGTATTGTATTGCCATTTTCATAGTGTATAAATTTATTCTTTGTTCAAAATGATACAGTTCCTTCAGGGTACTAACTCTGAGGAAAATTTTGAATAAATCGGTACTTCGGATATTTTAAACAATATTTTTCTCAGAAACAGACCTGTCATCCTCTCAACTACTCAATTACTATATCATATAGGTCGTTAAACCCAATCCAATAAAAAAATAGGTTTGCCGAATTTATTAAAATTTATCGGGCTAGGCTTTTTAAAAAAAATCCCTAAACTTTTTTTATACTCCATCTGATAATTTACTTATTCATCAGTGATTCACAAAATTTAGAATGTACATCGAGGTTATTGATACCTAGGACATAAATGATAATTGGTTGTTGAGTTTACCACATTTGAAGATATATACTGATGGACAAAATTAGCGCACCACCTAAAATTTAGTTAAATTTTAACAATTGATATCTTTCCAATCTTTAGTCAGATATCAATGTTTCTTTTCTCCAATCGTAGCTCTGTTATTGTCAAATTCCCTCCGTCCACCAGAAGTCCAAAAAATAAAATCTTCATGTTGTACAGGACGTTTAAATAATGTCATGTTTTTTGATCAAATTTTAACTTCTTCTATGGGCAATGCCAGGTTGCTGAGGCAGATAAAAACAATAAAGCGTTGTGGCCTAGTATCTCTTGAGTATTTTGTTTTCTTGAAAACCAATTTATATTGGAATCATCCAGAGATATTGACCATTTCATCAACTCTTGTATTTTATGCGTTTGCCATGAATATCTTCGCAACCATTTGTCCGATTTGAATGTTTTTTTTTATTTGTAGCTCTTTTATGGGCAAATTTTATACTACAATGAGATGTTCTTAAAAATAAATGCATTATGGTGTACAGGGCGTTTAAACTTTCGAGGTTTTTTCATTACAGTTTACCGCCTTCTGTGGGCAATACCAGATAACAGACGATTTCAAAAACTACTCAGTAATGTAGCCTGATGTTTCCTGAGTATTCTGCTTTTTTAAAAAGCAATTCATCCTGTACCCATCCAGAGATATTCACATTTTCATAACATCTTGCATTTTTTCTGTTTTTCCTGAGTTGTTATCGTATATTTTTGTGTTGAAAGTTTATTCTTATTTATTCTTCTTTAGTCGTTGTCTCCGTAGGTTTATGGAAACGGGCTCCCACGTCAAAAGACCAGATCATGGTAAAAAAACCGCCTATGTATTTTCCAAAATATTACAATTTCATCAAAAACTGTAAGAAGAAGACTCATTGAATCTGGATTGAATGCAAGACACCCCGCAAAATGTTTTCTTTACTTCACTGAAGACGTCAGAGAAAGTTTAAAATCATCCCATGGATTGGTAATTATCTGGAGAAGACATAGCATTTCCATGATTACTCGTATGGATCTTGTAGCGATCCGGGAAGTGGCAATAAATTCTGCGAGATATATAGGCTAAAATTTTTTGCTTATGGACGATAATTTCATATCGTGAATACCTTAACGAGGTAGGGATTCAACATCTACAGTGACCAGCTTGTAGTCCTGACCTGAACGTAATCGAAAACGCTTGGGATCAGCTTAAGCAACATATTCAACGTCGAATGAAAAGAAAACTAAAGTAAAGAAAACTTACGAAATTACCACATTTATTAATTTTTAATGAATTTTATTAATTAGAAAAAATTATGTTTTAATATCGGGTATTGGCCCCTCTGGCTCATATGACTTCTCGCTGACTTGTCTGAATACTATTTAAAAGGGTAGTTATAAATTCTTTGGAAATATAATGGCATTCTTCGATCACTGCATTTTCTAGCTCAGCCAAATTTCCAGGGGCCGGGTTTCGACGCCAAATAGGCCGTTTGAGCTGATCCCAAACGTGCTCAATTATGTTGAGGTCAGTACTACACGCCGGCCACTGTAGACGTTCAATCCCCACGTCGTTAAGGTATTCGCACACGATATGTCGCCTATGTATGGTGCAAAAGGCACAACATGTTCTTGTAAAATCTCTTGAATGTACATCGCAGAATTTAGTGTTCCACCTCGAATCGTTACGAGCATCTGTGCGAGCATCCAAGGAAATGCCCCCACAAAATATTATAGACCCACCATTGAAGGCCAGTTGCGACACCGTACATGTTTCACTAAATCGTTTGCTTTGCCTTCTTCAAACAAATATGCGCCCATCAGACGATTTTAAACCCACTCTTACTTCATTGGTAAATAACACCCTCGTCCAATCGTTTAGCTCCCAATTCAAATGCTCTCGTGCAAACTTGTGGGCTGCGGTCAAAAGAGGGCCTTTTGAGGGGTGTCTTGCACTCAGTTCAGACTCATTGAGTCTTTTTCTTGCAGTTTTTGATGAAATTGCAAACATTTCGGATATTCGAAGGCGATTTTTGACTTCGTTTTTAGTGAGAAACCCATTTCGCAAAAAGTGTTGCGAAAGTTGTATAAAACGGTCAACTATTTGGTTTGTAGATCTTGGACGACCTTGACCTGGTCTTTTAGCTCGGGAGCCAGTTTCCATAAATCTACGGAAACAACGACCAAAAGTCGTATGATGAAAATTATCGAGCCTTTGGGCAATCACGGTGGCTAAACTCTACCTCGCTCAATGTTACAATTTTAACGCAATCATGCTAACTCAGATGGCTTGCTGGAGGCATTTAAATAAGAATAAACTTTCAACACAATAAAAAAGCGAAAAGAAATTTAGAAAAACAGGTCAAATTAAACGCAAAACACTGCAACAATTATTAAATTAATGATTATTGACAATAACAATTTATTTATCGATAGTGACAACTGTAAACCCCATTACTACTTGACTGAAAATATTCATTGTCAACATATTCTATGAAATGCAAGATGTTATAAAAATGTGAATATCTCTGGAAGGGTTCAAGATGTATTGCTTTGCAAAACAGCAGAATACCCAGGAAACATCAGGCTACATCACTGTGTAGTTTAAAAAGCGTCAGGTATTTGGTATTGCCCACAGAAGGCGTTAAACTGTAATGAAAAAACCTCGAAAATTTAAACGCCCTGTACATCTCATTGTAGTATATTTGCCAATAAAAGAGCTAAAAATAAAAAAAAAACATTCAAATCGTACAAATGGTTGCGAAGATATTCACGTCTAACGCATAAAATACAAGAGTTGATTAAAAAACATTAAATTATTTAAACGCCCTGTACAACAAGAAGATTTTATTTTTTGGACTTCTGTTCAATGGAGGAGATTGGACAATAACAGAGCAACAATTGAGAAAAAAAACATTGAAATCCGACTAAAGAAGATATCAATTGTTAAAATTTAACGAAATTTTAGGTGTTGCGCTAATTTTGTCCATCAGTATATATAAATTTTATAACTGACATCCTAGTTGGAGATCGTCGATTGATATTGTTGTTCTCGTTTTCAGTCGTCAAAAGCATCAGAAACTTCCTTCCATCGCAAAAAGATCTCAATATAATTTTCTTTGACGATAAGATTCAGTTGCTAGTACGCCTTTTTGGACATTTGAAATTGAATAATTGAGGTATTTCAAAGGACAATAGCGCATTTGAAGGAACTTATAAACTTCTATTACAATTGAATTATATACAGAAGTTATACCTTCGTTTTGTACGCTTTTAAAAAAAGGGAATTGGCGTTTTAAACGAACCTGAAGGAAAACTGTGATTAGTTATCCTTCATTTATATAATGAGTTTGTTCATTAATTGTGGCGGTTTTTTATTATCACACTGTTCGTTCTATTGTTCGGGTAAAGACTTTAGAACAAGCGCGCAAAAGCCCCTGACCTTACTACTGATTATATGTAACCAACTATTTTTTCGACTACTTGAATACCCTCAAGGGGTCTGAAGAAAAACTAGATATTGGTATCAAAGGAACTCGTATGATAATTCAACCGAATCTGGAGCCTCAAAAGACGACATGTTTAAAATTCACGGATCAAGAACCCAGACACACAGGACAATATTCCTATAATCCGCACACCACGTGCTCAGTGTCATAATGAGCCTTTCGCACAGAGAGAACGATCGTTGATCCATTCCTGTCAAAGGAACAGATAGGAGCTTAGGGCTTCGATGTAACCGTATGAAACTGGAGGCAAACAAATGGGGGCAGAAATGCGATAGAGCGCGCAAGGCTGAAAGGAACCGGTTGGAATTGGCATGATTAGTTTCTTTCAAGCCATGGGATGAGGATTGGGATGATGATGAGGATGGCAGGAGATATTCAATTTGGGAATGAATAGAAGTCGATTACGTGGCTGTCGATTTTATTCAGTTCGGAATTCTTAGATTTCGAATGATTCCGGTTCCTGATAGAGGGTTTTGATGAAATTTCGATATTGCTGAAATTCTTCCGGATTCATTGAAGTTCATGAATAATATGCTGTTTTGTTTTCCTAACCACTTCAGAGAAGCAATTTACTCAAGCACTGTAATAATGTAATGAAAATTATATTTCTCCAGTTCAGTCTCATAATAAGTTCATTTCAGTACTAAAAATAGTGCTGTAATAAGCTCATTACAGCAATATTTTTAGTAAAATTCATTTCATTTTATAGTTGTCAGGACTTGAATTCCTAACAAATTCAGATACACGTCAAATGTCAATTTGAGGAGATAATTCGAAACCATCGATGTTCATTCAGTCACGTCAACTGCCAAGATTCAATATAAAACTGGGGTCTGACTAATTCCTCAAAGGTATTAATTTTAAGTCTGTTACTAATCAGTGCTATGTTAAAATAGTAATGAGCATGGAGTTACTTTGACACAATACTGATTATTCTAATCAAGTGTGACGCCTATGTGTCTGCACTATATGATTTTTACACGTGACGTCTTTTCAAATGACAAAAGCCATTTTGTTTTAAGGTAGTACAGGTTTAACCATGGTCAAGTACACATTGCAACAACGCGTTAACATCATCAAAGTTATTATGAAAATGGGCGTTCTTTGAAAAACACCCATCGCAATATTCGTGATTTTTTTGATGTAAATAATAGGCCAAACCAATCTTCAATTCAAAGATTAGTGAAAAAAATCGAAAAAATTGGTTTTGCTACTGATAATCCAAAGAGTGGAAGACCAAAAACTGTACGCACAAATGAAAATATTGCTGCTGTTAGTAAAATTGTTGAAAATATCTTATGGCTTCTTATAGAGGATTTTGCATAAAGATTTGCATTTACTCTCTTATAAAATTCAATTAACCCAGAAATTGAAAGAAAGAGACCATTTACAACGTCGTGAATTCGCTAGTTGGATTATTGAACAACGAACGACAGATTCATTTGTTTTCAAGCAAAATTTTGTTTAGTGACGAAGCTCATTTCAAAATGGATGGATTCATCAATATGAGGTTTTTTGAAATGTTCAGTGTATGCTCTATATAAATATATATTCTTTTGAAATTTTGGCTTACAATATTCTGTTAGCAAACAATAAAGCATATAGATCAGGGGTTAGTGATGGGGTATCATACAATTCGATGTATCACATAAAAACCTAGGGAAAAAACCCCAGTAAAAAAAAACCTTGGCTCCCCGCCTAAGTGTGAAAGTACAAAAATAAGCTGAAATATTTCTTAGGGACTTCTTTCTTCAAGAGTGGTCTTCTATTGATGGAGACAGAGACTGCTTCAAGTTGCCCACATCGAATCTGGAAATAAAAAGACAAAAGCAGAAAAAAGAACTGAATAACAGAAATACGTATCATATTCGTTTGAAACTTATAACCCATTCTAAGAAAGAATCGGAAACATCATGAATAGCCCTAAAACCATCCTCAAATTTATATATGAGACAACTATTGATAAGATGAGGTATTATTTCTTCTGCTTCTCCACATTCAAAACTTGCGCTAGGAACTGAGTTCCATCTGAATAGCATGCTATTGGTACGACCATGGCCTGTTTTCAAACGATTAAGAACTGTTCAAATCATTCTTAGGAGATCAAAACCAGGAATGTTTTCAGAAGGATCTGAAACGAGATACTTATTGAACATTTCGTGAGAGTTCCACTCAGTCTTCCATAATTCTTTATACTGTTCATATTGAGGAACGTATTATGCCATAATGGTTTACGTGACTTCAATCTGGGAATTAGTGTATGCTTACAAGACAAGACAAGATCTAAAGAACAACATTCAAGTTGGAATTCGTGAAATAACACCAGCAACATGTCGGAAAGTCATTGAAAATTTCGATATTCGAATTGATGCCTGCAGACTCAGTCGTAGTGGACATTTGAATGATATTCTTTTCCACTTATAATTGTAATAGATCATACTTTTAATAAAAAAAACCATCTTGAGAAAATTGCAAATAGTTTGGGTTTTATTTACAAAGTAGCATGTAGGCGCGCTTTTTAGATGACCGGTTATTTTGCATTAAATATAATAGTTTTATGGGCCACCAGTTGGGAAAACTATGATTTTCCGTAATAAGCGTAACGCGTGTTAGGATAGAAGTGTTTTCAAACGTATTTCCTACATTTTTTATTATTTTTTTTTAGTGAATTAACTTTTTTCGGGTAGAAAATGTAATGTTCCAGAGAAAATTAGTGACCATTTCCATCACAAGAAGAAATTACTGTAACCACTGGAGCTTTTGATGGTATAAATTTCAGCGAAATGGTTGAAAAATACGTTATTCTAAGGCCATTAATAAAGAGCATGGCAGATTTAGGGTCAAATATTTGAATGGGGGATGTGAAGTGCAACATGTAGTCATTAACACATTTCTTGACTTTTCAAAACGTTTTTCCAATTGTTTTTTTTAATGATGCGGCCATTTTGGGTGCTCGTGTGGATTTTGTTGAATTCAGTACCTCACATTTAGAACCATTTTCCAAGATGTTACTGTATCATTTAAATGTGTGCTGGTCTGTTTTCACATTTCACAATTTATTTATATTATTGTTGCAGAGCTGAAGGGTCTCATAACTAATTGAATGAGGGGAGGAGTGTTTATTTTTATTCAAAAGTTATGGTGCAATTCAAATGAATATGCATTCACTCATATCGTAAATTATTTTGAAAAATATATATTGAAGAGTATCTGTCAATTTCAGACTATTACTGTAAAATAACTCAAAATATAAAAACTTTGTTTGCTAAAAATATGAATCCACTCGAATTGGTACTTCATTGATATTGTGTCATTACCATGCTCGGTAGGATATATAACTCCTCAATATGTTGTTACAACAAACTTTGAAGAGAATAATGATGGTAATCGATATTCATATACAAAATTGAAGAATCATGTATTTGTCAAGTTTTCGTAAGAGTGTTATTGTTAATTTGAAAAAAAAGCATTAATCCAATACATATGCTAGTAGTCAACAGTAAATTTTTAATAGCATAATTCGAAAGGATCTCCCGTACAAAAAGAGCGGAAAGCGAAAGTGGATATCAAAGAGGAACTCACTCACATGGACCCAACCTGATAACATAATAGCATGTTCCACCACAATACATATCTGTACGTCCACATCGGTTATTGCTTTATCTCAATTCCAATCACCAAATGGGGTATTTATGCTTTATCTATTCATGTTTCTATTGCCACTTTTTCCGTGCCCTATCATACATAGCAAGACTTCCTTTTATTGCTTATTTATTCACATAACGAACATACCGTATGAACAAGCGGATAGTTGGTCATTAAAATAACAGCATAATTCTTCGATTTGAATTGAGTCGTTGATAGATGTTTAACTCAACAAAACCTTGATTGATATGCAACACATAAGGGTATATTATTCTTCAGAATTCCATTATACTTTCAAATTTTTTGAACAACATTATTCAGTAATTGTTTTTCAATGAGCATTTTTTCAATTCATTAATTAGGTAGGTAGATATTCGAAGAATAAAAGTCAGAATAATTCATCCAAGGGTTAATGACGTCAAGGGCGGCTGTCGAAAATCAGACTGTCGCTGAAAGCAGTCTATTTAGAAATTTTGAGGCGTAGAATATGAAAGGAATTAAAAATAACCAGATTGATCAAATAGTTTGTACAAAGATCATTACCGTTCGCAGGATATAATTTCCTCTTATTAGAACAAAGAACGTGAATGATTTGTTTATCAGTGTACATTCTGATTTACAATAATCTTTATAGGAGATTTCAGCTAGTTTTTAGGCGAATTTACTGAATGATTTCCGATAATACATGGAATCCCGGGTGAATTGGAGTTTACAGGGGCCTCTGCTACACTACTGGGGTCCTCCCTGCATGGGGATCATGATCCCCGTTATGATAGGTTAACCCCTTACAAATAAAAACTATAATAGAGGTAGAAGTACGAGGATGTGATGTTTATTGGAATATGGATCAAGAGTTAGTAGAAAACCAGCAGTGCGTTGAAAAATCACCTTTTCTATTATAATGTACTGTGTTAAATCTTTAATTGCCTTTTTTATAATTTACCGCGCATCCTAGTATAACTGTAAAGTATAACTGGCTAATTCAATGAATTAATACAGTGAACGTCGAAATTATGGAACCAATTCATTCTCTCAGAACAAAAATATTTGGCATCAAATACCTGAAACAGGTTAATTTTTGTTTCACTTTTACTCAATCTTTAGACATTTGTGTTCCACCTTATGCCGCCCCATCAACCCTCTGAATTTTTGAGCAGGAAAAGTGGTTCATGTAATTTTTTTGGCAAGGTCTTAGTATCTTCATTATTGGTGTGCAGAAATTTTCACTAAAATTTTTTTTTTCTAATTATTTCAATGAAGTTTTCAATATTTGCACTTAGTCATTGCTCGTTTACTTCGAAACGATGGTAGCTGATGAAATTTGTCACCGAAATAAGTCGACCATCATAGTGTTCATTATGCACAACCTTCAACCCCCTTACGTGAAAATTTTTTTATCTTTATTAAAGGGTTCGTAGAGATTGAGGTTGTGCATGTGATGAATTCGTTCGATGACTAATTTCATTAGATAACATCATCTCGAAGTAAATGAGCAATGACAAAATTTTCTACACGCCTGTAGAGAGGATACAATGAGTTTGCCAAAAAAATACTGCATTACCTACTTTCCCTATCCAAAAAAATTTCAGGATTTATGGAGATTGCACAAAGTGCAACAAAAATCCTTCAAAGATGGAGAAAAATTTGGTGAAGATGAACCAAAAGTTGACCTATTTCAGGATATTGTTGCCAAATATTTTTCTTCCGAGAAAATGATTTTGTTTCATGATTTCGACGCGCACGGTATATTTGGTTATACCGAAAGACATTCACATTCCACCACACCAAAATATCTTTTAAAATAATTCGTTAGGAAAAAAGGGAAATCATCATTTGCACATCTCCACATACTAATGAAAAAAACGTATGGAAGATAGAACCGTTATAATTACATACAAATCAATGCTTTTTTAATTGAATTGGCAGGTAATCAAGAATTTCGATGAGACAGGTAAATATACAGGGTGTAACTAAATATGTGTAAAATATTAAAGGAGGTGATTCCTCATCGAAAAAAAGATAGGATCTTCCATATAAAGAAACTTCATTGGAGCATCCCTTATTAAGATACAGACCCTCAAAGGGAGTATATAAAATGTGTATAACAATTTTTTTCACAAGCACCAAAAATATGATTTCTACTTGTTGTGTGTTTTGTTATAAATAAATTAGTTTTCTTCTATACCATTTAGTCGTTTAATGCAGGTACTAACTACAGAATAATAATAAATCCAGTTCGCATTTTTGACGATGTACCTATCTCTGTAGTTGTTCGTAAAATAATTTTTTTCTGCAAACTGGTTTATTTTGGGCAAAAAACTCATGAGACATTTTTTGTTTAGAATGAAACAGGCTATCGGAAATAAATATTTAAATGGTAATCAAATAATAAGACAAAAAGTTACATTGGAAATAAACTTTAGGGGTTGTGTTTCCCACCCTTACAACCATGGGGTAAACCAAATAAATAACTCGATAAGTGTCTTTTTGCTAGTAGGAAACGTACGGTTAATTTCAATATTGTAACTTTTTTGGTGCTTGTGTAGAAAATTGTTATACAAATTTAATGTACTCCCTTTGAGGGGCTGTATCTTAACAAGGGATGCTCCAATGAAGTTTCTTTATATAAAAGATCCTATCTTTTTTTCGATGCGGAATCACCTCCTGAAATATTTCACACTTATTTACTTACACCCTGTAGATCTATTTGAGAGAAAATATTCCTATGATAACCATCATATTTTGCCCTTAAAAATGGTATAGAACAGAATATAATATGTTTTACGGTAGGTTTCATAAAGAGTTGATTGGCCTATCAAGTGCCTGATCGACAATCAGCCACGGCATTCTATGCTCCATTTCCTAATTTGATAAACGATGAACGATTTGACGGTCCGCTCAAGCAATCAACAATCAACATCCCGTGATCGTCGATCAAAGCTGCTTGATTGCCGATCAAAAAATACGGGTTTCTTTTATTATTTTGATGGTTATCAACCTGGTAACAGGATGTTAATCTACAATCAAGCTGATTGGAAGAATTTGGGTGATCACGAGAATTGTAAATAGTATTTGCCCGATATTATGTTTTGAAAATCGAAATGACATACAATGGTATTTACTATATTGAACAGTTACATACTTTTTTTGCAATAAAAAACTAATATTAGATAGTAAGTATTCAAGAGCAACATGACTTATGTTTCCACATTCATTTTATAAACATTTGTATAGAAACGTTGTTACTGCAACTCATTGTTATTAGTTGCATTCATTCATTTTATTCCAAGTTGCTTGCTCGTTTCGTGCGGCCCACGTATGTTCATTCATTTCCCGATGAGCGCGTAACATATGTTGGAGCATATGACCTATGTCGCTAGAGGGTACGAAATCGGCGTTCATCCATGAGGTACTGAAGCCGCGCTCGTTCGGCAGTGCAACACTTTCTTCGCAATCAATGAATTTCTCAATTTCTACAAATTAGAACTCTGGTGAAAAAGTGACTATTATCGCTCGCGAGTGCATGGACAGGGAATTCAGCCGTACTGTGAAACCAGGTAGGCAGTGCTCCAGCATTCGATTTTCTTTCGAGTCATTTTTTCTTATCAGAATTTCATTGTTAATTTTCTTTCGTTTTCATTTAATTTTCAAAGGCCCTTGTCGTGCCAAACGTAATTATCGACAAATAAAATATTTTCTTGCTTGTTTAATATGTTGGTTTCAATATCCTCTTATTGCTTCCTGAAATATAGAAGGCAAATTAATATATTAGTATTAGATGTTTAACAAGCAACTTTGGATAATCAGACAGATTTTACGCACTACCGAAAGGTCCAACGTCAATACTAAGAGGTTTTGTTTTTAGATGTGTAGAATTTTATTTCATTAATGAATCCTTTCCACTTGTTATTTACTGCATACGAGGCTGCCTTTTATATTTCGGTATTAGAGCACAAAAACAAATATTAATCATTGAAAATCACTTTATTGTTTTTCAAAACATTCTCCATTAAGATCTATACAATTTTGCATGCGTTTGAACCAATGGTCGAAGCATTTTTGCCACTCTGATTGAGGTGTCTTCAAAACATGCATTTTGAACGCATCAACCGCTTCTTCAGGTGTCGAAAAACAATGACCTACCAATTGAATTTATACGTACGGTAATAAAAAGAAGTAAATCGGAGCCAAGTCAGGCCTATACGGCGGATGACTCATCAAATCGAAATTTTGAGTGCTCAAAAATGCAGTTGTTTGAGCCGATGTGTGAGAGCTCGCATTGTAGTTGGTGGAGGGTTATCCCTCTTCGGCGGTTGGTTCTCCTGATTTCTTGGAAGACAACTGGCAAACAAATCGTTTACTACCACTCAGAATTTTCCAAAGTTTTTCCAAAAAAACAGGCGACCCTTTGCTTGGAGGTGCTATCACCAGTCACGATGTCGTAGACGTGCTTCGAAGCACATTGATCGTATTTTGGAGCATTTCTTTTTCTTTATTGGTCAACATAGGTAGGAAGAACTTTTCCTCAGATATGGCCCTTTCCTGTTCATGATCAATGAAATTATGAATTTTTTCAATTATGATTGATAAAACTCTGTGGCTGCTCAAAAATCAAACTGTTTTCAATATTTTCATGAGAAAGAGAATCTCATTTTGTCTGTTCAGTAGATTTCTGGTGATTTCAAAGAGGCAGCACCTTTTTTTCTAACAGAATTTCCAAACTGTTAATTGAGAAATGGCATGAAATATCAAAAATGGTCAAATTGACTTATCAATAAATTGAATAACTGCCAGAGGTGCTTTTTCAACTTTTATTCTTTCCAATGCAGAATAAACTGAAAATATTGATTTTTCTATTTTTCTGATCAAGACGCCCCACTTGAGATGAAGTGAAGGACTAAATTCATGCAAATAATATCGTGATAAATTCAGTTGCAAGCTCTGAGGAGTGGAAATATATGGGAAAACCCTGATTTCAGATTCCATCCACTCAAAGAGCCCTACTACAAACCTTATTATATTACATAGATTCTGCATGCGTTCTCTCTGAGATCTCAAGAGAAAATCAAGCAGTCGTTTTTATCGTTCTTTCGGAAGAGCAGCCCCATGTACTCTCCGAGATGGAATTGAATTAACTGGAAATTCTCCTTTCGTCACTCTTTTTCCTTACAAGGCAACTTTCGACACGATGTTGGAAAATAGCAGTGATTGGTGAAAATGAATCACAACTAACTGAACTCAAACGTTGTTTTCACGATACGTTAATCGTAGGATAATGTTTATCACTTAGTTTTGGATACTTTGGGACTTGATGCTTTGATTTGATCCAGAAGGTTTGATTCTTAGATTAGTGAAAAACACGAAATGGACTTTCGCGAAGAAAACTTATCAGCTTTGAGGTAGTTAAAGAAGATTGTGAAGAACATCTGGCTACATCCAATTTTTTACGGCATGGTTTTCGAGGAGGCATTGGATCAATATAAGTTCAGACCAACGATGGAGATTATTTGTGGTTTGTTTAGAGAAAAGTTTTAAAAATTCCTGTCTACACCATCTAAACAATAAGAAACACCAATTGAAATCGCAATGGGTGTCGAAACAAGTTATCGATTATCTTTTCCCCACATATTTGTTCACACACTAAGTGGAACACCTATGAACACCTTATGCAATACAAACACCAAATTCGGACAGATGTCTGTGTATGAAAGACTAACCAAGATGTTCTCTTTCAGGAGATCGTAATTATCTCATTTATACTATGTTTATTCTGCAATAAACTAGTAGACACGCCGAATCTAACCTTACTATCATCACCAAATTAGGCAGACACATATCTGCATGATAAGGCAACCAAGATATGTTCCAATGCAGCAGAATTCTCCAATTGCACTGAAATCCTTGAGGAAGACTACTAATCTAGAATCAAAAACGGAAACCTATGAAAAAAATTGATCCTACGTTACCTTTAACTTCCATCAGCGGTAGATTAAATATTATTGAGCATTCTAAAACAAATGTACATTCAAAGAAAAGTTTTACTGGGTGAAATCAAGTGTCAAACTAAAAAGGAAGTGTGAATGTAGAATTATTACGAGGGTTGCCATTTATATTTCCGGATTGGACAACCATAGTGTTGCAATCTGCCAACTGATAGCTCTATCGTAAACCTTGACATTTTTGAGGTTATACGAAGTCAGAGTTGTTTGAACTAACTTGAAAGATTCGCCGAAAAAATGGAATTGAATCGTGAACATTTTCATGCAATTATTTCTTACAACTTCCAACTTGGATTAATCCAATAATAATAACAATAATACAAAACGATGAATTTATCAACAACGAGAAAAAATTTTACAGAAGACTCAAGGCCGAGACAGAATCACAAGGAGAGATTGCACAGATACCCAAAACAGAACATATAACCACATACTGGTCATCGATACGGAGCAAAGGTGAACAGTACAATAAATATGCAAAATGGTTAATTAGAGAAGAGAAAGACTATACAAGAGTAAAACCGATGGAGGAACCCAAAATAACAAAAGAAATGGTTAAGAAGTAATCAAGAACACCCATAACTGGAAGAGCCCAGGAAGAGATAATGTACATAACTTCTGGTACAAGAAACTCTCTAGTGTACATGATAAACTGTCAGACTTCATTAACGACTTTCTCGAACACCCCGAAAAAATACTCTATTCATCACAAAGGGCAAAAAATATCTACTTCCTAAAGCAAAGCTAAGCAGTGATCCCTCAAAGTATAGACCGATCACCTGTCTGCAAACTGTATACAAAATCATAACATCATGTATAACTAAAATAATGAACTCTTACATCGAAGATCGCAACATAATGAGCGAAGAACAGAAGGGATGCCGAAATGGTACCAAAGGATGTGAAGAACAACTCATTATTAACTCGACAATACTTAAAGAAGTAAAAAAGAAACAAAGAAAATTAACTTGTTGTTATGTTGACTACCAGAAAGCATACGACAGCGTTCCGCATTCCTGGCTTATACTAGTCCTCCAAATGTAGTAAAGATTCACCCTAGGGTTTCTAATCTCTTATAACATCTCATGCAATCGTGGAGAACAACAATCCATTTGAAAACCATTGAATCAACCATCATAACACCCGAAATCAAGATAAACCGAGGGATCTTCCAAGGACACTCCTTGAGCCCTTCGTGGTTCTGTTTAGCGCTAAACCCGCTTTCAAAAACACTGAACAGAACAAGAATAGGGTACACCCTGACAAATCATCGAGTAAAACATACCATATCATATCAGTTATATATGGATGACCTTAAATTATATGCCCCTTTAACGACAAACTCAAGGAACTCATTAGGCTAGTAGAGCAATTTTCTGACGATATAAGTATGAAATTCGGCCTGGAGAAATGCAGAGTTATAAATATAGAAAAAGGAAAATGCAGAGCAGGAGACGTTCAGCTCGATAGTGGCGGCTTGATTGAGTCCATGAATGAAGGAGATACATATAAATACCTGGGATATGAACAAACCAAATCTATAGAGCACACTAAGATCAAGGAAACCCTCACAAAATAATACCTCACGAGAGTCAGAAAAATATGTCTTACTGAACTTAATAGTAAAAATCTGTTCAAAGCCATCAACACCCTGGCAATACCTGTGTTGACTTACTCTTTTGGAGTAATATCATGGACCGACACAGACCTCGAGGACATCATGAGGAAAACTAGAACTGAGTTGACTATGGAACGCAATCACCACCCCAAATCAAGCACCCTAAGGATGACAATCCCTAGAGGCGAAGGAGGGAGAGCTCTCATAGACATAAAAAATTTAGACAACAGCAAGATCAAACTCATGAGGTCATACTTCCACCAGAGGAGCTCAATATCATCACTCCTCACATAAGGGATATACACCACTCAACTTAGCAAATAGGACAGTACAGAGAACAGAAGAGGTCCGCAACAAGGAGGACAAACACCGAGAATGGCGAGAAAAGACACTTCAAGAGAGACACTCACATGACCTCGATCAATTATGTGTTGACAAAAGTGCGTCGAATGCTTGGCTAAAAAAAGGGGAACTGTTCCCGGAGACAGAAGGATTTACCCTAGCCATACAGGACCAAGTGGTGAATACGAGAAACTATCTGAAACACATTGTTAAAGACCCTAAGGTGAGAGATGACAGGTGTAGAAAATGTAAAGAAAAACCCGAAACAATACAACACGTTACATCAGCATGTAGTCTACTTGCCCAAAATGATTATTTACACCGACACAATCAAATATCTGCAGTAATTCACCATAATATATGTAACAGGCTGGAACTTAATACAGACGAATCTAAGATGCCTTACTATAAATACGTTCCTAAGTCAGTCATTGAAACCAACCAATTCACTGTTTATTGACCGATCGATAATTACCGATTGCAGTGTCCCCTTTAACAAACCTGATATCGTTATGAGAGACAAGCAATCAAGCGAAGCTATTATAGTAGACATCGCAATCCCTAACACCCATAACCTGCTGAATACATTAGCAGAAAAAAAAAAGAAAGTACACTGAGTTAGCAGATGAGAAAAAAGGATGTGGAATCTCAATAAAGTCACCATCGTACCAATTGTACTATCTACTACAGGGGTTATACCATAGGAGTTGCACAATGGCTTGGAGTTCCTAGGATTACACAGAGATATTTACATGCTGCTACAGAAAGTTGTAATTCTAAACACCACAAGAATAGTCCAAAGATTTTTGAGTCAGAATTAACTTATGGAAATGCTTGGCGAAAAACCCGTATCCTATTGAATCAATCAGGACAACCTGAGAAACTAGAGATATAATAATGATAATAATAATAATGTTTATTTTTCAACAATTTACAGATTTCTTAAAACAAACAGAATCAAAATAGAGAAACAAACATGACTAACCACTGAAGCTAGAAGCTTGTGCGTGATTATATCCTAACAAATAATATCCTATCAAACACATAAAAAAATTTTTAAAAAAAGAAGTGCATTCACTCCAATAAAACTTATATGAACGCGTCTAGTTGTGTCCCCTCTAGTTAAGCTGGGTCAGTCTAATCCAGTTTAGTATGACATATTCTAGTAGTATTCACATATTCGTTGTCACCTAGAAGGCGACAGATACATTCATTCTCCAATTTAGTCCACAACATCTGAGTAACACGGGATGAGACAAAGAAAGCATAGATTAACGTAATTCAATTTTTGGCAATGAAGCTCCATCAAGTACTACTGTTTATCGATGGTATAATTGACATTTCCTATATACCTCTATGGTATCTTACAGGATGAATAAATTATTATTATTATTATTATTATTGAGAATTCAAACGAGGTTGTAGTTCTTTCCAAGACGAATTCAGTGAAGGTCCTCCAAAATCAATTTTTGATCCGAAATCCATTGAGGTTGTGCGCCAATTGATATTGCAAGATCATCATGTGACCTATCGTGATATTTAGACAACCTTAAGCATTAATGGGACCAGCATACATTCAATATTGCATGAAAATTTGACTGTCCAAAAAATTTATTCGTTTTAGATCATACACAATCTGTCAATCCCTCAATAGTGTCTATTTGTCGAAAGGAATGCTCCAAAAATACGATCGCGGTGCTTCAAAGCACGTCTATGACATCGTGACAGGTGATGAATCGTAGATTCAGGCGTATGAGCCCGAAAGTATACAGCACTGTAAGGGTGTTTCAAGATGAGCCAAATCCAACAAAAGTTGCTCGCGCACGAAGCATTTCCTACCAAATGGTCATCTGTTTTTTTCAGAAAAACTGGACTAGTCGCAATCGTACCACTAGAATAACGAAGAACAGTCAATTCTGAGTGGTACCCAACCATTTGTTTGCCAGTTGTCTTCCAAGAAATCAGGAAAGCTAAGCGCCGAATACGGATCACTCTTTTCCACCACAATGAGAATACTCAAACATCGGCTCAAACAACTGCATTTTTGAGCACTCAAAACATCGATTTGATGAGTCATCAGCCGTATAGTCCTGACTTGGCACCGAAAGACTTTTTTTTTACTCCCTTACGTAAAAAATAAAATGAGAGTTCAACGTTTATCGACAACTGAAGAAGCGATTGAAGCGTTCAGAATGCATGTTTTTGAGATACTTCAATCAGGGTGGAGTAAGTGCTTCGAAAATTGGTTCAAACGCATGCAAAAGTGTATAAATCCTAATGGGGAATATTTTGAAAAACAATGAAGCAATTTTCGATGATTACTATTCGTTTTTGTTCTCTAATCCGGAATATCAAAATGCGACCCTCGTATTTCTGCAATAACCACCATCTCGTATTGTTCCTGCAACCAACGATTCGACCTTTTATTGTTTTCAATAGGAAAAAATAGCTCTTGAAAAAACAGAAAATATTCGAAAATTCCATAATTTTTATTTGGTTTCAAGATCAATTCTGAGCCTAGATTAAATTTGCTCCTATCTGTAGAATGAAAACTTTTTTTAACTTTTAAACTTCCGGAAACTCAGATGATGGAGTACCTACTTATATAATTAGAAGAGATTTTCATGAATACTGCTTCCATGATTTTTCTTCTTGTGGGTTTCTCTTCTTTGGATATGATATATGTGTCATTCCATTTCATCTCATGATTTTTTATCACAGCATGTTGGACCAACTTCGATCTTTCCTACGTAAGAATTGAGAAAGTTTCATATAAAAGAATATCATAAGCGATTGAAGAACATCGAGAAGCATAAAATTATACCGATCCTCCACGAATACATAATAATATATCTTCTATCCTTCTAGTTTTCTCTTTCTCTTCTTCTAATTATATGGATATTTCGTTCCTCTTGATATTGTTTTTTCAAATATTTTCATCTATTTGAAAAGCCAATTTAGCATTCATAACGATGAATGACGTCTATCATTGATAGCTAGAAAAATAAGGCATGGTGGATATTGCCAAAGTAATGATTCTACATCATCAAAAAATTTTTCATTTATTTGTATTTCGATTATTGTTGTCAGGTTCTAACCGAGTAAGGTTCTCCATGAATGAACATTAGATTTTGAATGCTTAATAACATTGTATCAATCACCAATTTCTTGCCAGATGACATTTTCATGTTATGTTGAAATTTATAATTCTCGTAGGTTCAATTTTTTTTTAAGTCTTTATTGTATTGATTCTGGATAAGTAGTCTCTCTCGAGTGTTTCTGCGGAATTGGAAAATTTCGCAATACGATCTTTTGTACTAGAATACAGACGAGATTACAGACGAATTAAGTTTTTTCGATAGAAATGCTCGGACAAGTCGATTTCTGTTTCGAGGGGGACAACTTAAGATGTAGGTTACGTACGCATAGCGCTTCAACCCTTGCTGCTACAACCCCCACCCCCAATTTTTGAACAGGGAAGATGGGGTGAGTGATACCTCAATTCAAAGGTATTTTCATACTGATTTCAGCACAGTAATTAATTTTTCATTTTATGCATTAGTTCTCGAAATATTCATACGTTAGTTAATTTTATCACTTAAATTAATTTTTTGCGAATAATTGTCATTTCGTGCTTCCGAAACACCCAAAATTTCCGTACTTGTATTTGAAATTGCAAAACATCTACCACTGGGCAAATGAAGTCATACCGTACGTGTTAATGCTACTAGGATCAGATGTTCGACTAGCTGTTTTATTCACTGAAATCATTCTCCAACTGTACGGTATCAGAACGATTTGAAGTATTGATCTAAGAAATAAGACTTTTCAAAGTAAAGTAAATAATTTATCAAAAACTCACATCAATTAATTAAATCTTCAAATTGACCACCATTAGCTTCCATACAATAAAATAAGTTTTGTTCGAAACGATGGCGCTCATTTCGCAGCATTTCTGGAGTGATTTGACGACATTCGTTCACTATACGTCTTCTTAAATCTTCTATGGAATCGGGCTGTGTAGAGTAAATTTTACTCTTCAAGTGGCCCCAAAGAAAGATATCTAGTGGTGACAAATCTGGCTGGCCATTCAGTGGGACCCCTTCTTCCAATCCACCGATTTGGAAACCTTTGATCCAGATATTCTCGAACTGGTAAGGCGTAGTGTGGAGGAGCACCATCCTGCTGAAACACAATCTGATCTT
Organism: Micraspis discolor; assembly: GCA_030674115.1. Lineage (NCBI taxonomy): Eukaryota > Metazoa > Arthropoda > Insecta > Coleoptera > Coccinellidae > Micraspis > Micraspis discolor. The sequence continues at coordinate 2,512,643 of JARTUT010000876.1, read as the reverse complement.
CCACATAATTTCCAGCATTGTTTTCAATAATTTCCGTGAAAATTGGATCAATGTGATTGAGGTCCATCGCAATACGCTTTGTTTGTTCGACATATTGATTAAAGATTTCTATGTCAGTGGATTGGAGGAAGGAAGCCACAGTCATGGTTATTTTGAAGCTCAAAATGTCAATTTTTCACAAAAAAAAAACACTACAAGTGCCATGAAAACACTTTCAAATACTTAGTTAAGAATATTTCGAGAACTAATGCATACAATGAAGAAACAATTACTGTGCTGAAATCAGTATAAAAATACCTTCAAACTGAGGTATAACTCACCCCATCTTCCCTATTCAAAAATTGGGGGTGGGGGTTGTAGCAGCAAGGGTTGAAGAGCTATGCGTCCGTAACCTATATATTAAGTTGTCTTCCTTGACACATAAATCGACCTGTTCGAGAACTTCTATCGAAAAAACTTATTTCGTCTATAATCTCGTCTGTTTCGTTTTCAAATGGCCACCCATCTTGGTTGCTCTATAGTACACACATCTGACTACCTAACCTGGTGAAGATATTATGGTTTGAGTCGATGAGTCTTTTAGTTTATTGCAGATGCTTAACTCAATAAATACATTATAGATGAGATACCCCTAAGATAAGACTAACTGCTATCTGTTGAACATCACTTATAAGGGAAGAAAATAAAATAAAAAGGGATTCTGTACCATCTAGCTGATTCAAATGGACTTCTGTAGAATACATTGTGGGCATTTCCTTTTATATCCAGAAAAATATTTTCCAAGTTTAATTTCCAGAAGGAAATCAGAGCAAGATCCGTGGAAAGTCGTTGATTGATAGTGATTAAAATGATGGGTACCTTCATCTGATTTTGATCTCTCGAAACTGAGAAATGGGAAGCAATAAATAAATTCTCTCTAGACTAAAGAGTAATTAGATTAATTCGAAACGAATGCGATTTTATGATATAAAGATCATTGAAATAATTGCAACTGAAAACTTAATTGGGGACTAATAGCGTTTTTCAGCCTTCCGGTAATTTCAATATGTCTCTGTTCTAGTTTGGTATCCTTCATTTGTTTTGTATCCAATGGAAATAATTTTAAATCGCCTGTGCTCTAGACCGCAATTTTTAAATTTTTCATCGGTAGCTCTGGTATATCTACAAAAATAAACAAAATACAATCTGATGCACTGCCAATTCTATAATGTTGCCAAAAAGTAAACAAGTTTGTGTTATCGCCGCCCTTGTTTCGATTTATATCGTATAATGTAACCTTCTCGCATCTTGATTTCCGAACCCCTTCAACACAACACCTCCATAGATTAATTTGATGGAACTTTGTTTACTTAGTCTATGCAAAACACGGTTTTGCTTAAGATGTTATGTTCCTGACATATTGGTTAATATGAAGAAATAAATAAATGAGTTCAGTGAATTTGTCATCATTTTGGAATTTCAAATATGACAAAGAGATATCATCGAATTCAAAATTTTTCTGGTAGTACTGTTTAACTTAGATAGATGGCACGAAATGTACGTAAGAACCACCTATTTTATCAAGTAAATCTATTTTTAAATTTGTATTCTTAGATTTTTCACTTTTTTAGTGAACTAAAAAATCCAACATAGTTAACCAGTAGTTGGCCTCGTTTACTAACAAATTTATTTATAACTGAGGTCCAAGGTTTTTTGGAGGTATTTTTGTGGAAGGAGGTAAATTAAGTTGTTGTAAGATTAGGTTGAAGCTATCATTGTGGATTCCCTTATATTCATTGAGTAGGTTGTTTTTATTAAGTGCGGTGAAAGGGTCGGTACTTTTTTTAAAATCTGTATACAACCTTGGAGTTTATTGAAGCAATAACTTGATGGAAGTTAAGCGAAGTGTAATTATTAAAATTTTGAAGACAAAACCTTCTGCCAGAAAGACGATAAATAAATAAAATTGTGAAGAGTACACCCAAGTTTCTCATTATTATTAAAGAATTCAAGGCGAAATGACAAGAATTTTTTCTTGCTAACATAAATACTTCCTTCAGCGAATTTCGCACCCTTCCCTAAGAGGATTATTTACCGGTTCTGAAAACGCTCCCCATAAATTTTAATCAATGACAGGATGTTAGGGGAGAGATGAACCAACTGGGGGGATTTTAATGCAGGAGTATTCTTTCCTCACTCTTATTTAACACTTAATCCAGATTAACTCGGACATCAGGACCTCTAGTTAACCCATAAGTCACAATAAGCCGCATTTGGCGAAATTATAAATACATAATTAAAGGGCGGGTTGAAGGTTGAATTATACTTGGTAAAGCGAAAATTTACGGAGAGGATATTGCAGAAGTTATAGAAAAAAGCTTCTAGTCTGCTATAAGAATTTTATAATCTCCATATACAGTGCTGCAATAGTGCGAAGTATTTCTCTAGCTTCCGACCTAATCAACAATCATTTTCAATGTACAGGTGCTCAAGAAAATAGTCTCCGATAACGATGAGATTTATTTAGATGGATCATCCTGTATAGGAGCATCAATTTTGTATGACCAATTCAGATTCTTCCATTGTTATGTTTCTAAGAAATTTCTAAGAACAAAGCTTATTATGTACAGTAATCATCTAAAAAATCCGGATATTTTGCCCTCTTGTTTTGTAATAGAATATAATATATTTTTATTTCCCAAATCTACGACATAATGAAATAAAAAATAAAAGAAAACAAGTCAATGTTAGAAATAACAATTGTACAAATACCCCATGATTTACAACTTAACATCATGATGTATCACAGTAATCTTTGAATTCTGTAATTGTATATGGCTCATATTCAGCTATAATTATAAAGATCGAATTTTGAAATCACTCGTTGTCCTTACCATTTTCGGCAAATAGCCTCATGCTCATATATAAGGTGTTTTCTCAGTCACTGAATACTTGTGAAAAGGAAAAAAAATAATGATTAATCCTACGGATGGCTTTAGTATTCATAAGGTGCAGAATATACGGTTTGTTTTTATAGAAAAACAATAGTACCCTATATATGTACAAACCCACCATCTTAGGAATAATTTTTATAATCTTACTATAGACTCTGGAACAGTGTAATACTACAATAACCGCCACAACGAATGAAGGAAGTTGATTTCTTTTTTCCTTTGACATACCTTATTCATCCATCTCCAGATTACAAAAATCTCGCTAACTAACAACTAAAGGTGATAACATTTCGAAAGTCGTAGTAATTATTATTGAGTTCATCTTAAGGAGGATGGAAATTCTCGTTTATTTTGACAAACAAATGCATAGAAATACCGATCAATGGCATCAATTGAGGCTGCCAATGATAACAATTTTTATGGTACGAGATTTTCAAAAATGGAAAACTCCTAGCATCTCATGATAAAATGTTTTTTTGCTGGAATTTAAATATTTTCTGAATATCTTATGATATCTTACGTCCTCGATAAACCGTGTCTTCAATCGCATGTAGCCCAATGCATGGGCTAAGGCCCAAAGTATTGCAGAAAGCCCAGGTTTCTCATTTCCTTATTGCTCTTTAGAAAACACGATTTCTTTGGGACGTAATTGTATGGTAACGAATTCGACAACGTTTATCTTCGAAACAACGGCTCATCGTGTCCTGCCGTTTAAATGCAAAGAAGCAGGAACAAATTTTCGGACGGTCTCATTTCTCGAAAAAGTGATCCCAATTTGCTACAAATACCTCGAGATTTGTTCTTTTAGGGCGTGAAAGATAAGGCTTGCGCCAACAATTTAAAGGTGGGATTCCTGAAGATATTGAAGGCATCGCTTTCGATTAGGTGATGGAAATCCTCATGAAAGGGATACTGTCCTGTAAGCGTAGCCTCAGCGGACATTTTGTTGAGTTTGTTTACTATTATAAATGGCATACCTACCTTCTCCTAAACAATGACTGAATATCCGAGCATTCGAGCAGTTAATGCAATTTTGTTCAGTATCAAAATAACACCTTTGATAGAACACTTATCGAAAATAAAAATAAGTTTAATAGTTTTTTAGAGCTGAAAGAACTTTTTCTCAGATCTAATACTCTATAGTTTCAAACATATTTTTCGATACTTACAAATTAAGGTGATTAATTAACCAGAAACCATAACAGAATTTAGGAGTCTTTGTCATATGGTTGATTCATTAATGAATTTCCATATTTGTGATATTAAAATCTGATAATATTCAATCAGCTATTTTATTCGTTCGTACATCTCTTTTTTACGCATCGTATTATTCTCATACTCTAATAAAATTTCATCAAGTTCAATAAAAAATAGGTATAATTATTCCTGTTAATCAACCAATTCTATCCTTTTTTTTCTAATAATGATAATGATGTTTATTGATCGTTAAAACTCATCCATAGTTTCCATTGATAGATCTGATCTTCAATTATTATCAAGATTCAGGAATTTGTGGTGATACAGCTGTGGGGTGTCCATTGGATCCAGCAAAATTTTGAAACTGGTCTATGACACAAAAAAAGCTTGGGTACTACACTAAATCGACGTGTCTAATCGTCGATTATAATCTCTGTTGATTTCTGATTTTTGCAGCGCCGATCAAAATCGTGGTGACTAGAATTGTAGTGTATGGGCATCAGTGTCCGAATCGACGAGTTTAAAGCCAGCGCCGCCCAAAGCGAATAATTATTTGAAGAGTGTAATATTCGTTTTGTGAAATTTTCAATAAATAGCGATAAATAGAGGATTAATATAAGAATTAATTGAAGATCCCTGTTTATGGAAAATAAAATCTGAAGATGTTGTTCAAATCAAAGGATATTGGTTCTGTGGCGACTATACATATAGTGAAGAACAATAATTGAATCATTGCGTGGGAATTTTCGCAAAAAATTTATAAAAATCGAAGACTCTCACATGTCTGGGACAGGACCAGACGATACTTACATCAAACATTCATGATATTTCAACGTATTACTATTTTTAGAGGACGATGAAACACCTCGTCGAAGCATTTGCATTTGAAGTATAAATATGATCCTGTTCCGAACTTTAAATCTTTCAACAAATTAAGTGGAGGCAAAATATTACTTCGAATACCAGTCTCTGGTCTAGCATATACGTTTTTGTCTACGCCACTGCTGACTTATATATCTTTTTTCTGCCGAAATCGAGAAGAAGCAACTGCCACTAAAACACAAAGTGTATGACAAAAAATCGTGGACGATTAGACTCGACGTACTTGATCTTGACGATTAAAATCGACGCAAAATAAAGGAAGGATGGGGGCTGAAGATACCTACCTATCAACGAACTGCACCAAAATATTTAAACAATAGCATTTCTTAAAAGTAAGGGAAACTCAACCATCTCCGCGAAATTTTCATGAGGGAATCCAAACGGATCATTTGGGACCATTTTCGGCACGAAATTCGACTATTAGAAACATCTGGGCAAAACGTTGGCTCCCTTTTACATTTGTAACAAGTGCGTAAAAATGGGCTGAGCGTTGTTGACTATAAAAATACCATTTCAACAACTGAGAATATAAACAACTTCTCTTGGAATCCTTAAATACCTCTACATTTCGCACCGAAGTATAAACCAACATAAAACAGATGTGAAGTGTTAAACGGTGTTGACGTTACCATTTCCGTCCTGGATATTTGATAATGGAAATAACAGATCCATTAATCTGTGTCATACTAATGAAACATCTGACATATTTATTATCTAGGAGATAAGGATTTTCTGAATTGGATCCCGGCAATTGGATTAATTAAACAATTCTTCAGATACAACAGTGACGTTGATTACTATCAGGATGGATCTTAGTGTGAGTGATGAGATTCGCACTGGATGAAAGTGGAAATGTCGGACTTGGCCGATTAATTGAAAAAAAATCAAATAGTATCTATTGCTATGAAATTCGTCGGTTCTAATGGACATAGATCTGCATTCAAGTTATCTCTACAAGTAGAAATGTGATCTTTTATTGTTGAAAAGCGATCCGACAGAGTGTCCATTAGGGTGCTTTATATACTCCTGTGAAGGGTTCATTGCAGTATGAAATTGCCAGTGAAAAATGTAGAAAATACTGACGTGGACGTGAGTGCAAGTTACAAATTGACCGGATGGGTATTCTAGGAATTATTTAGGAAATCAAAATGCAAATTCACATAACTGCTGTAGTATTAGATGGCTTTGGCTTAATGATAAGATTAACCGAAATATTTTGACAACTAACCTATTCAGAAAACATGAAAGCTCTAGCTCATCTCCCTCGTACGTTAGAATGTATTTAAAAAATTAACAGACAAAGGTCAATATCTGCATTTTAATTCCAAACATCCAGCTAAATATTCAATTGGAATGAGCGAAATATTTGTATGGCGATGCAACAGATACAAATATGCTCTACTCAAATATATGCAAATGGAGAAATAAGTAATATCTCGAAAACACTCTGGAGTCATGACTCTTCCAAACAGATAGAACGAGCGGAAACAAATAAGAAAAAATCAACTTGAACCCCATGATGATACAAAACGAGCAAGCAAATATGGTGAAATTTGAAATGTTCATCAGAAAAAATGGAAAGTATTCGAAATAATTATGATATGACAACCGCATCCAAGACAAAACACTGAAAAGTTAAATTTAATAATGAAAACCAAAGAACGAAGAATACAGGAGATCTTCCATCGGAGAAAGCATAAAAGAATATCAGAAGCTTTCTCAAGTGTTAGTCAGCCTCCGAAAAATCGATTTTAGCCTATCATGATGTGAATGAGAATAATCTGATTAATTGAAGAAGAGAAATATACGAGAAGAAAAATTAGGAAAGCATAATTTGAGAAAATCGTTTTCGTTCTGATTCGTTCTGATCATTTGAGTTGGCGGAAATATGGAAGCGATCTTGAATAAGTCTTTAAACCACAGATAAGTACAAATTATATCAAATTATGTCAATCTTGACTATACATGAAAATTGAAGAATTTTCGAATATTTTCAACTTCTTGCGCGATTGTTCTAGTATAAAAGCATGCTATCGATTCGCCCAAATGCCTGGTAATTTTCGAATATAGATTTGAAAATGGACTCCATCGATTTGGTTCGACTGCCCAATGAACAATCCAGGGTCTATCGGATTCCGTCTATCCGACTTTGTACTATCTATCTTCCGAAAGAGATGAGCTAGAGTTTTCGTGATTTCAGAATAAGTTATGAGTCCGAATAGCTTAGCCAAGTTCATTATTGGGCCAGATCCGTCAAATTGTGCAGGAGTTTTTTTAAGAATTTGAAATTTGTCATGGTCGTACCAATGGCATGGCTATTTAAATGGAACTCAGTTCCTAGCGCAAGTTGTGAATGTGGAGAAGCAAAAGAAACAATACCTCATCTCATCAATAGTTGTCCAATATATAAATTTCAAGATGATTTTAGGGCTATTCATGATGTTTCCGACTCTTATAAATTTCAAATGAATATGATACGTATTTTTGTTATTCAGTTCTTTTTTCTGCTTTTGTTTTTTTATTTCCGGATTCAATGTGAGCACCTTGAAGAAGTCTCTGTCTCCATCAATCGAAGACCACTCTTGAAGAAAGAAGTCCCTGAAATATATTTCAGCTTATTTTTGTATTTTCATACTTAGACGGGGAGCCAGGGTTTTTTTTACTGGGTTTTTTTCCCTAGGCTTTTATGTGTTACGCCGAATTGTATGACACCCCGTCACTAACCTCTGATCTATATGCTTTATTGTTTACTAACTAAATATTGTCAGCCAAAAGTTCAAAAGAATATACAGGGTGTCTCAAGTTCGAGTGTCTATTAGACGTTTCTGGAGAACTACACATATTTGAAATCTGAAAATTGGGATTATGATATTGTTCGAAGTTCTCTACAGAGGTAAAGTATTTTCGAAACCCAAAAATTTCCGATTATACAGGAAGTGAAAATAATTTCGACGAAAAAATTTTTTTTTTCAAGTTTTCCATTCCTGGTATGAACGAGTATAGAATAGTGAATACTTTTCTGTTAAAACCGTTGTATTTAATCGAATAGTTTTCAAAATATCCAAAAAAATGTGGAAAAAAAGTCAAATATGTTCAGTCAGTAATATGTTCATTATTCTTATTTTAAATATCCTGAGCGTGAACAGTTTTACAACATCGAAGAGGAAGGATGTGAAAAGGTCATGCATCTTTTGGATTTCAAAATATCATTACAGGGTGTTTCAAATTTTGCGTTGAAAATTGTGATCTTAAATTGGCCATAACTTCTGTTTTTCAAATTAGAACTCTAGTTTTTTATAATTTTGTTGGATTCTGCGGTCAAAAATAATCATAGTTTTCTCACATGATTATGCTCCTAAATTCAATAATTTCTGAGTTATTTGAGATTTTCTGGATTTATGTAGTACGTAGAGTCAAATTCATAAGGATATTCTGTGAGCATAGAAGATAAATCATCCCATTTATAATTCCAAAGTGTCAGACAGGTCTTATTGTTAGTCGTTATGAAATTTTTGATTTCACCAAATGAATCGTTGCTATTCTAATAATGAGATTCTGGATTTATTTCTTATATTTTATTTTTTCAATTGTATACGCAATACACATTTAAATGCACTTAATGATATTGTTTATTTCAAATGGTGGATGACACAAAATGTTGAGTATCCAATGAGAAGTATCCCCATTTTTTTTCACAATTTCTGAAAAGATGTTTCAAACTTTCCAAATTTTGGAATGTAAGAGCCCCTAAAGAATACAAAAAAGGGCAGTTGATGAATTAGTATTTCGACTTATTTCGAAGCGAGTGAGAATTCATCTCTCAATAGGAAACACATTAGATAGATTCGCTACTTCAGTACACCGAATTATGATTATAAATAAATTATGATAATAGAAATAAAAATACGTTTCAAAACTCAAATTAACAAAATAAATGATCAGGTAAGAGTCTCAATATGGTACCCATTTTGTTCCATACACTTTCGAATACGTCTTGAAACACCTCGGTTAGTCGCTCAATTTCCTCCCCCTTTAGAGAGTGGAAAGCATCCTCCACACGCCGTATCAAATCTTCTTTGCTTTTAATAGGAGATTCATAGACTATGTTTTTTATTTTACCCCATAAATAAAAATCTAAGAGAGTAAGATCGGGAGATCTGGGGACCAAAATAGTGAAGAACGGCGTCCGATCCACCGATTACCAAACATTGCATTCAATTCTTCAGACACCTCGTGCGAACTATGTGCCGGTCGACATACTCAACGGCAGTTCATCCAAGAACTCAGAAACAAAATTTCTCAGGATTTCCAGAAATTTTTCTTCATAAATGTAGTACCGCACTTTATTGTTCATCAAAAGAGCAAACACATTAAAACTAAATTTTTTCTGGGGGTTTCTTTGTCTTTTTCTATGAGGATTTTCACTTCTCCAAATGTGGCAATACTTTCTATAAAATAGTCCTTCATTATTGAAACGTGCTTCGTCTGTCCAAATGATCTTTTTCAAAAAATTTTCATCATTTGCAAGTTTTTCTAATATTTCTCTACAAAAATTTAACCTTTTTATGTAGTCACCTGGTTCTAATGCATGAACTTTCCCTTATTTGTAGTCATGCATGTTGTGTTTTTTCAAAATTCGGTGCACTGAATTTCTGTCTAAGTCGATTTCATGAGCTGCACTTCGAATAGATGCATTTTCATTCACTTCGAAATAAGTCAAAACACTAATTTCATTTTCCTCATCATCAACTACCCTTCTTTTGTATTCTTTAGGGGCTCTTACACATCCAAAACTTTGAAAGTTTGAAACATATTTTCTAAAGATCTTCTCCGTCATGGAAGGTAAATGGGGATACCTACTTCTCGTTAAAGGCCCGGCAGGTTCTACTAATAACTCTGTCACATTCACCATGTATATAATATAGATCCAGAATTTCGTAATTAGAATAACGGTTCATTTTGTTCGAGAAATGAAGAAATCCAGAAAATCCCAAATAACTCAGAAATTATTGAATTTAGGAGCATAATCATGTGAGAAAACTATCATTATTTTTGACCGCAGAATCCAACAAAATTATAAAAAAATAGTTCTAATTTGAAAAACAGAAGTTATGGCCAATTTAAGATCACAATTTTCAACACAAAATTTGAAACACCCTGTGATGATATTTTTGAAATCCAAAAGATGCATGACCTTTTCACATCCTTCCTCTTCGATGTTGTAAAAACGGTTTACGCTCAGGATATTTAAAATAAGAATAATGAACATATTGCTGCCTTTTTTTCCAGTTTTTTTGGTATTTTGAAAACTATTCGATTTAATGGTTTTAACAGAAATGTATTCACTATTGAATACTCGTTCATACCAGGAATAGAAAACTTGAAAAAAAAATTTTTCGAATTTATTTTCACACCCTGTATAACCGGAAGTTTTTGGGCTTCTAAAATATTTTAGCTCTGTAGAGAACTTTGAACAATATCATAACCCCAATTTCCAGATTTCAAATATGTCTAGTTCTCAAGAAACGTCTAATAGGCACTCGAACTTGAGACACCCTGTTTATATATATATTTGGTTTCTTCAATAGAACTCCTAGAATATCCATCAGATCAGGTTGTAGCTTAGAAGTTTGAGGCTGAGAATGAAAGACTAGCAGAAATCGACAAGACAGAAAAATTTGAAAACATAACAAAAGAATATTTTTTAATACTTTGAATCTCATAAAATACTCTTTGTATTTGAAAAAAAAATTGGTACATGTATGAATGTTAGTGGTATCATAGTCTCAAATTTCAATGATATAGCTTTGTTCCACCTGATGATATAATTTTTTCTTTATTTATTTAAAGGCAAGCAATCACAGAATCTGAAGTTAATGGGAGGTTATCAGAATTCACAAGACAACAAGCCAAAATTGTGCTCTGAAAAAGTTCGATGTAGTCCTCGTAGACCTTGTTTACTGGTAGAGCAATTTTCCTGATTGTGTTGGCATATGAATTAAAAGTGATTCAACTGCTTATATTATGAAGTAGAACAGGATTGTAGCTGAAATGAAACTAGAGGAAAGTTTAGTTATTTTCTATTCAGGATATTTGTTATTCGATTTTATGAGGAGAGCTCACTGGTAAAAAGATTTTCTATAAGGTTTTCGATGGAATTGATTTGCCTATCTCTGATTGGCTTTTAGAAGGGATTTGGCTTCCAAAAAAGCTGAAGACAAACTGAGTAGTTATTCTTAATTTGAGATATAGGTTTGATCATTGAAAACTCTAGCGCAAAGGCTGCTGGAATTATGTCAGTGCTTTTCCAAATATTTTAAAGTAATGTGCGTCGGAAAAAACAATAAGAGATGGTAGAAAAATAAAATAACATAATCCGAGCAGTTCAGCCATACATCATTTCAGTGCTTTCGCAAACCCATCGTTCAGAGCAATTAATCCTGATTCCATCTCGATCACGGTCTGGAACACTAATAGTGCTCCTTAATATATAAAATATCAACATCTTCCTGAAATTTAAATGTTTGTTACATTTCTTTAACATATTCGGCAATCTATTAGCATCTACAGCATATCAAACGTCCAATCAAAGTAGAACCCATTGTTAATTCGGTATTGAATGTATCGACATTAAAACTATTCTGATTCCTGGTATCATACTGATGAATCTCAGAAACATATTTTATCCTCTCAGATAAATAATCTGGTAACATTTTATGTTCAATTTTGTATATCAGATCCAATGTTTTGAAATAAATTTTCTGTCTGACATTCATCAAATTTAGTGTCTCCAACATTGACTTGATTGGTGTTCTTTTATTACTTTTTAAAACCATTCTCATGCCTCTATTCAGAACTATTTATAGTCTACTGATGAGATTCGATTTCAAACCAAATAAGAGAGAGACCAAATGTGGCAGAACAATTGATTTAAACAAAAAATATCTTATTTTCATCTCAAATTTATTACTTATCTTTGAGATGTATTGGATTCTTTGTGCAATTTTTTTTGTCAAGTGATCGGAATAAAGTTTAAAATTTAGATTTTCATCAAGTATAACTCCCAGATATTTGATCGAGTGAAGTTTCTGTAAAACGTGGTTTTCAACTCTAATTATAACTTCGTTCAAAGATTTCAACGCACAATCTTTACCGAAAATCATATAACCTTATTTATTGATATTAATTTTCAACTAGTTATCGACTAACCAATCATTCAACAATTCAAAATCTTCAGTTAATAACGAACACATAACATCGATGTCATTCCCAACTATGTAAATCATAGTATCATCGGCGAAAAGTCTCAATTTACAATTTCTAAGATTTTTTTTTATATCATTCAAGTAAATCAAAAACAATATAGGCCCCAGCGTTGTGGTACACAATGTATAGTTTCTTTACTAGAAGATACTTTATGCCGAAATTTCACTTTTTGTGATCGATCAGATAAATATGAAGTGAACCATTGTCACGTAATTTTCTCCTGACTATTTGATGTTAAAAAAAGGACACTAAGCGTACGGCAGCTGTTGGCCGGAGAACATTTATGGGCGTAGGTTCATTTGACTTAAATAAAAATTTGTGATCTTTTCTTTGTGTGATAATACGGGCGCCAATTAGTTTAGACAGAATTTTGATTTCTATTCGTATAAAAACTAATGAACATACGAATGTGATCTCAGGATGACGGTGTACGAAATTGAAGAAGTAATCTCACTCTGGTAAACAATCTCTTTATTCAGGAAGGCGATAAACTTCAACATACAGGTACTCACTTTTCTTCAAATGATGTTAGTTGTTGAGAAAACTTCGGTGATAGTATCTGGAGTGGTTGTTGAATCGAAGAGTCGAGAAATCTGGGATTATATGAAACGAAGAATTTAAGGAGACGAGAATAAAAGAATCTAAGAATACGATAATACAGGAATCCCTAAAAAATATACTTAAATCAGCAAAACAATTCGCTTAATTATTTTGAACTCATCTTCTAGAAAGGGATACACGAAAAGAATATTATAAAATTCCTTGGATAATATGTAAACGTGAATTAACGAATTCTCAATCGAGAGATAATGTCTGCATACTATCAGTTTCAAAGATGGAATGAATTAATTCGCGATAACAACATCCAATTCCAGACGACCCCACCGAAAATTTCAATGAACAGATTTCTATAAAGAATAATACCTTATGTACAGGAAATTACATTATTCAACAATAGATGGTATAGCAAATTAATTTGAAATAAAATATTTTCAAATAGATCAAGAGACGATAGAATCTGAATAAATTTTGGGATTGTAATTTCAAAAATGTTACACCATGACAAAACAGTACCTTTAACTCCTATTTTATTCAACTTTTCTAACAACAGGTTCCTATCAATCGTCTCAAATGCTCTTTTAAAATCAATAAACGCTGCTAGTACAATATTGTTTTTGTCCAGCTCCTTCAACCATCCATCCCAAATATAAACTATGACAGTTTCACAAGATTGTTTGGCTCTAAAACACGATTGATCATCAATAAGAAAGTTATCTTTATTCAAATACTCCAATAGTTGATCTTTAACTACCAATTCGAGGACTTTTTTATAGACTGGCATTGTATGAATGCCCCTAAATTCTCCACAGTTACTAGCATTGGACACTTTTTCAATTGGTATAACCGTAGAGACGCCTCGGGAAATATACCACCCTCAAGTGACTCATTAAACTACATCGAGAAAACGATTTCCCGCCAAATTAAATGCATCCCCAAAAATGTTTGTTGTGATATCATCTGGGCCACAAGCATTATTAACTTTTTTAATACAACCTTTCATTTGTCTCATTGTGATCTTAGTGAACGTAGAAAATTCAGTTTTTTCATTTATTTTCGATAAATAATATAAACAATCATTTATTTTCATGCCATGGGATATAATGTCGTCAATATTATCAACAAAAAACTCATTGAATTCCCCTGAAATCTCAGAAGCATCTGTTAAAATTTTATTCTTGAATTTAACGTTAGAAACAGCACCGTTTATTTTATTAGGAAACATGATTTTTAAGTTTTTCCAAATATTTTGATTAGAACAATCCTTTATTTTATCATAATAATATTTTTTTTCATTTATAGTCTTACACTTCTTGAAAGTATCAATGATGCCTTTATTTCTTCTAGAAAACACTGTTTTCTTTGATGAATGAAAGAGTTTTTCATTCTTTTCATTACATCAAACAATTAAAAAAAAACTACAAAATAATCAATCCAAAAATGAAATAAAATACACATCCTCAATTCTTATATTTGAGGATAGTTTTTAGAATATTAACTGATTTCAAAGTAACATGTTCATTTGTCCGAGTGCAGCATCTCACAAGTAATTGGTTAAATTATTGTTAATCGAATATAAATGCCTGATGAGAGAAAAGTTTTATACACAAATCTCGAAACATATCTGTCGTATTCTATTTCATTTTTTGATTGATTTTTCTGTTTTTTTTTTTAATTACTTGATGTTAGGATGAGAATAAAAAACTCCTTTATTCATCAAACAAAACAGTGTTTTCTTTAATAAATAAAGGTACCATTGATACTTTCAAAAAGTGTAGGACTATAATTGTCTAGTTTAGATATTTTTGGTTTATTTACACTTTCAAGGATAGACTTATTCGATTAAATAATTTGAAATACAAAGTGTTGGTATTTGAATTTTTCTCAAATTTTATTCTCATAGTATTTTTTTAACTTTACTATTCACAACACAAACGTTCAATAATTTGATGTGTCAAATCTGGCGCTGAATTCATTCTCCGCAGCTTACGAACTTGCCTTCTTAATATAATTTGAAGGATCGTTCAAATTTTTTTTTTCGGAATCGGTGACAGATACGAGCAAATTAAAAGAAACCGAAAGGTTAATTTAAACAACAAAGATATGTTTTTATTTCATTAATCAACAGTTGCTCAACAATAAAAGTTCTGGAGAAAAACAGGACAGTGTTCCACAAAAAATATCACCCAATAGATCTGCATCCGAAATGGCTATGTCACTGGTTGAGATGAATTTTCGTCAGTTTCATTTTCGACGACCACTCCAAAGTTTTAAGTCTGGAGTCGACAAGCAACATAACTCTCAACGTAATCACATAATCAACCAACTACTACTTGTGAGACCATCAGTAAATGAAAACATAATCATAGCTTCCTCAGAAGCTATGACAGTATGTAAGTATGTAAAATATCCACAACATCAGCACATGCACTGACTTTAGTTCAAATCCGACGAATATCTTATTTGGTATAAAATATCAGGAATTTGCGAATTTTCAAGCGTATCGATTCCTTAGAGATTTTGCAATCGTATTTATTTCAATCTTATTCACATGTCTTCCAACTCACTACTCGATCCGTTTGATCATTTAGGGGTTATAGAAAAACCAAATTTAGTATGCTCAAACTCCTTAACCATTGGGCGGATTTGGTCCAATAATAACGAACTTGACCAAGTTATTTGGACATTTAACTCATTCTTAAAATATGGAACCTCTAGCTAATCCCTAATTGGGTGAAGGCCTAACGGACATATAGTACTCAAGTTTTACCCAGTATTCTTCATCAGGAAGCCAAACCTAATCTATTGAGATCATTTTCGGCTTGATATTAGACAATTATAGACATTTGGTATGTCTGAAGTGTAGATGATATATAAAAGTGGTGGCAAAATTCTTCCTTATGAGACTCTCATATGTCATCAGCATAGAAATGGAAAACCACTCAAGAAAATATCATAAAAAGCTACAAAGATATGTCAACCAACTGATGGACCAACTGACATAAGATGCATTCAACTCACGAAGGTTGAAAGGACGTTAGCAAGCCCCCTAACTGGCCTTTAACACATATCATACTTTTGATAGCAAATATTCATTTTGATAACAATAACAATAACAATTTTTATTCAATTCATAGTACATACTAATTGTAAGTACAAGAAAAAATGTCCTAGTATGTTATCATACTTCAGAATTCGAAATACAGGGTGATTCCGAAGGAGACCGTCAGATTTTAGGTGAAGTATACAGTAGTCAATATAGTTTCAGAACAATGGTGGGTTTATGGTTCGGGGCTTTCATTGAGAGTCTACAGGGTGATTTGTCCGATTCGACCGATTTTTCTTTTATTCGTAACTTTGGTATGGCTTGATCAATCTTGATGAAATTTTCAGTGTAGAACAATATAATTATCTTCTTTGAATAATTCCAAATGGGAATTATGATAAGTTCAGATTAAGTATGCAGGTTGAAAAAACACCCTGTACATTCCGTTTTCAGAAATTTTCTACTTGCTTCAGATTCTACCATAAGTTTACATTACTGGAGCGTTTTTATTTTATTTGGCACACGTCCATTTTTCCTAGAAAAATTTTTCAAAGAAGAACAATATCGTTTTTTCGCTGCAAGGCATTGAGAATATTCTGAACTAGATCGTAAAACTGTATCGTCCAATAATAAGCTCTTCCTGAGTCCTAAAATAAATTTTCCAAATTCGAAATTCATTTTTGATCCCTCATATTTAGATGTATAAAATCATTTAATTCAAAAAACTACATACTACTACTACAAATACAGAATATACATTCGAAACATATGAAAGGCAAAATTATGGATCAACATAAAATTGAGTCATTATTCAGGTGATTTTCGGCACACTTCCGGTTTCCTATGAAGCGAATATTCCTAAAACATAGTAGTTTCGTTCAAAAATGTATTCACTTATGGCCTCATGGTATGTAAAATATTGAATCACGAATGTATGATAAATAGTTTTAATGAAATTGAAAATTCTCCATGAAAATTAAATCTCTATTTAAATCAAGTTCTTTAAGATCCATGGATACCATCACAGTGAACCATAGAATGAGAATATTTAATAAATAATCTGTCACAAGAAGTGTATTTCAACATGCCTCAATTAGTTACTCATGCGGAATATGCGGATATGATTTTTGTTTATGGTTTTTGTAACGGAAATGGAAATGAAGCCAAAATGGAATACCATAGACGATTTCCCAACCGACGTCAACCAAATAAATGTATTTTCGGACGAGTATTCCATTATTCTAAAGAACATGGGCAATATCCTAGTAAGGCAGAGCACATTGATAGGCCTACTCAAAATGAAATTTCGATTCAAATTGTTGAACGGGTGGAGGAGGAACCGTCTATTAGTACACGTCAAATTAGTACGGAATTAGGAATTTCGCAGAGCAAAGTGAGCAAGACTTTGAAGATAGAACAATTCTACCCATACCACTACCAAAAGGTGCAAAAACTGTTGCCACAAGATCTGCCCCAACGATTACAATTTTGTCGCTGGGTCATTAGTCACCAACGAACTATTTTTCGTATTCTATTCAGCGACGAGGCTATGTTCACTAAGAATGGAATTTTTAATATCCACAATTCCTACGAATGGGCAAGAGACAACCCGCATTTGAAGAAGAGTCATAATGCACAACACAGATTTTCTGCCAATATTTGGCTTGGAACAATAGACGGAAATTTAGTTGGCCCTCACATTTTTACGGAAAGATTAAATGGTGGAATTTACCTAGATTTTTCGGAAAATAATTTACCAAATGTACATATCCGCTCCATATACTTTCAGCATGATGGAGCACCAACTCACTTTGCATTGAATGTGAGAAATCACCTGGATGTAAATTATCCGAACAGATGGATTGGTCGTGGAGGCCCTATTGCTTGGCCACAAAGATTTGAACCCTTTAGACTATTTTGTGTGGGGATATCTGAAAACAAGAGTTTATAAGGTTGAAATTAGAAGTAGGGAACACCTAGTTGAAAGGATTTTCGAGGAATATAATATCTTGAAGCAAAATCAATCGCTCATTAGAAATTGGAAATTAATAAAAAGGTCTCGAAAATGTATTCAAAAAAGGGGAAATCATTTCGAACATTCTATGTAAATTTTGTGTTAATCCTTAGTTTTGCCGTTCATGATATGTTTCGAATGTTTATTCTGCATAAGTTGTAGATTTTTTGGTTTAAGTAGGTAGGTATAAAAATATTTTCTGGATTAAATGATTTTATACATCAGAATATGAGTGATTAAAAATGAATTTCCAATTTGGAAGAACTACTTTAGGACTCAGGAAGAGCTTTGTATCATTGGACGACACCGGTTCACATTCTAGTTCAGAATATCCTCACTGCCTTGGAACGAAATAACGATATTGTTCATCCTTGAAAAATTTTACTAGGAAAACTGGATGTGTGCCAAAAAAAAATAAAAACGCTCCAGTAATGTAAACTTATGATAGAATTTGAAGCATGTAGAAAATTTTTGAAAACGGAATGTACAGGGTGTTTTTTCAACCTGCAAACTTAATCTGAACTTATCATAATTCCAACCCTGTATTTTTGAGGAAGTATTGAAATTATTGAAAGAAGATAATCATATTGTTCTACACTGAAAATTTCATCAAGATTGATCAAGCCATACCAAAGTTATGAATAAAAGAAACATCGGATGAATCGGACAAATCACCCTATAGACTCTCATTAAAGGCCCCCAACCATAAACCAAACATTGTTTCGAGACTGCCTTGACTAGTGTATACTTCACCTAAAATCTGACGCTCTCCTCCGGAATCACCCTGTATATTTTAGCCTAATCACATATTTTTGTGTATTCTTCAGTAATCTAAATATTCTCCTACATTATATGGTTCACAAACATTGATAAATGGGAAAAGTCTTTTATTGAATTATTTTACATTGTCCATAACATGAAATTGCCTTGGCAAAATATTGTACAGTTTAATACACATATATCTTGAATTTTTGTCAGTTATGCTAAGTGAGTGAAGTGGATAGTAGTATCGATCCATTTGCCTAGTTTTTTCATTTTTATATTTATATTTTCGAATAATTCCTTACGTTCTACCAAAAACTTAACGCAATTATATACATATATATGCCAGTTAATGTCAGAATATTGTTCGCTCTAAAAACACCTCTACAAGTCTGATTATATTTCATTATAAATAAAGATCTTATGGCCATTTTTGTTTCACAAATAAGCTATCACTACTGGAACTATTTCCACAGCACACAATTCCGCATGACAATAGTGACTGGAAGTTGGCAAAGTGAACCACTTTCAGTGTGGATGTATCTACTGATTTTTTTTTAAATATTCATTGCATATGAATTGGAGTTCAGTCTTCTATTTTGGTATTCAATATGATTTTTCCACGTCAGATTAGCATCAACATGCACACCTAAAATCTTAGTAGAGTCCGCTATCTTAACTTGAGACTCATCTATTAATATTATCTCTGGTAGCTCAATATTTGACCTAGATGTATGAAAAATTACACATTCTGTTTTTTTCATTCAATTTTATTTTCACTTCTGAGAAAGCTGCATTCAGATGTTGTATTGAATTCAACATATTCTGCAGCCTTTTTATTATGTTTTTATCGTCAACATACATTATGAGATCTAAATTTGATCAATATTATTGGACAAATCATTTATGTACACAACAAAAAAAAGTGACCCGAGTATACTACCTTGTGGTACTCCTCGATTTACTGTTTGATCATCGGAAATGAAAGTTTCCATGTTTATTTTAATACGTACTTTTTGTTTCCTTCCATTTAAATAACTACGAATAAGTTTTAGTTGTTGGTCTAGTATACCATAATTTTCCAGCTTCTTTAATAATGTGTCATGATTCACACAATCGAAAGCCTTTGACAAATCAAGAAACAACCCTACAGGAATTTCACCCTTTTCAATAGCCTCTATGACAAAATTTGTAAGCTCAAAAATTGCTGTAGTTGTATTTTTTTATTCATATATCCATGTTGTGCTCTACTGAAAATTTTATGTTTCCTTAAACAACTGATTAGACGGTTAGCTAAAATGTTTTCAAATATTTTCACATGAAAGTTTTCAACAGATTTATTGGTCGATAATTACTTATATCATTTGTAGGTCCGGATTGATATATTGATAATTGAGTAGTAGCATTCGAAATGATATTGATTTTCAAAATACATTTCAAGATAAAAATAAATCATTATGAGGTTTTTGTGGATGGTAAAAAAATTCTTCTATATAACCTATAATTTTTGAACGCTTTCTTACTATGGGATAACGGAATAATTATTTGAAGAGTTGATTTGATAATTCTCCTGGAATATCGAACAGAGAATCTTTCTTGACCTGATTCAAAAAACAAATGTAAGACACTTCAGTGTACCTGTTTTCTCAGCATACTTCTTAGAAAAATAAAGCATAGAGAACTTTGATGAGAAAAGATCTTAACAAGTGTCACTGTTAAAAACGTTGATGATTTAAGTAAATATTTCGAGGTAAACCAATTGAAAAGATGCATAGAATAGGAAGTATAATATCATTAATGTTGCAATTATTTACGGATTATATGAAGCTACTCGACTTGATTTTTCAGCAAAAAATATCAGAAAACTACTGCTACTAACATACTCCGGGACAGAGTGCTTGTAAGACAACCGCCACAATGAATGAAAAACCAATATCTCAAATTGAAGATAACCACTCACTGTTTTTCTTCAGTTTTGTTCGAAGCTCTAAAAAACCAACCAAAAGTGGGCATACTTTGTTACAGTTTGTCAGAAAAGTCACAGAACCATAAACTATAATATGAAATAAGTATTTGCACCCTATTCAATTTGTTCACACCTCTAAAACAAGAGCGCATAAAGAAAATCGTACATCTTCTAGTGAATTAACTCAATGGAGATGAAATTTCAGAGTAAATAAAGCAATAACCTCCATGAATGCACAATTTTTTGATGAGGTTCGGCGAATATCTGATGAATAAATTTGGTAAAATTAAACAGAAGTTGACCTGATTCAAATGTTGCCAAATATTTTTGCTCTAAGAAAATTAATTTGTTCCATAACTTTAAATCGCACTGTAAATTAATGGTATTGGTGCTCACTTGACGGAGTTTATGCTCAATAAATAATTAGATTGAAATTTCCATAGATTTCTATTGATTTTCACAACAATTGTATCTTCTTCAAATTTGAAAGATATATCCGGAAGAGATCACAGTATTTAGCGAAAGAATTGTTGTGAAAAATAATAAAAACATGTGGAAATTTCAAGCAAATTATTTGTTTGATACATGATTAAAAGGTCTCGAAAAGAAAAAAATAAAATTTCTAGGGAAATACTCTACCATTTTTCACAAAATGTATATTTATATGAATGTTCATGAGATAACGAAAAACTGAAATTTCTTGCGGGAAAATAAAAGCCAGACGAAATTCGTTTTCAATTATCATTTTCAAGATTCTGGGGATACTGACAGCAGCTCTTAGGTTCTCTCAACTCCTCAAAACTGATGATGGTATTCATAAGATTTTAATTAAAGAAAATAAAAGTTCTTTCCCACCGCAATACTTCAAAATCAAAAAGTAAAAATTGAATAAGTTCTCTCCAGAAATTCATTATCTACAAAATGAATTTCCGGATAATCAGAACCGAAGCTCTTTTAGAAAACATCGATCTCGAATAACTGAGGCCCCAGGCTCCATAGAACTGAAACCCTCTTATTTCTTCATGATCCATAGCCGAAATGATTAAATGGATTCTTTTCTTCTCCCCAGCAATCCGGAGAATAATCGAACTCCCATCAATACCCGACACCTTGCAGCTCGCCCGTCTCGACAAGGATCCTTTTGACACGTTTATCGATGAATAGGAATCTTTCACTGGTGCACGTCTATGCTCCAGCAGAGGCTGCTTTCACCGGGACACATTTGATTTGTTACGGTCTGAAGGAGGAATTCGACGGCTGCCGCGCCCTGATAGTGCTATTTGCGTTTACAAATGTTATGTACAGGGCCCTTTGTAAAGGGTATGCGAGAGAGAAAGAGATGTAGGGCATAAATCAGAAGGAACTTGGATGTAAATAAACTAGCTGCTCTGGTGCCGCATCTAAGCCAATATGCGGTCGGTTTTGAAAGGGCGTTCCTCGAAAATCTGTGTTCTCGGTGGCCAGAAGCTGCTTTGTCCTTCCACTTCAAAGAACTTCAAACCCTTTATTCAATTGAAGGTTCAATGCGAATTTTCCATCCTGAATTCAATCATGAAAATAGAAATTGGCTGTGACGAGGTTCAATACCTCACAACTGACAACATAATGAAAGCATTCCTTCATTGAAAATTAGGCAGTTGTTATTAAAAATTTGACAGATCTTATATTTCAAAAAATTTAGAAAGCACTGACGTGAGGTCAGATTGCTTTGGCGCTCTTGTTGAGCTACTTGCGAGTAAATATTCAAACCTTAACAAATCTATAAGCTCTCTGATCGGGTGAAAAATAGTCTTTTTCCGTACTATGGGACAATGTGATGTAAATATGAAAGCCTAATGAATAAACAAACCTTTATCTCAATTTGAAAATAACTCATAATTTTCACCAAATTTTGTTCTATTCTTCTCCTAAAAACTTACGTCATTGCTTTTCTGAGTTTTGACAACGCCATCAAATTCTTTCTCCATGATAAAAAATTTTTTGATTAATATTACGTCGGTGCTTTTCTGAATTTTGACAACGTCATCGACATCGATTTCTACCTCTATGAATTCTATGAAAATTTTGATTGATAATACGCCAACTGACACTGATATCTAGGTCCGCAAGTTGTCAAACGAATATCGATCTATGATGGCAAATCTTTCAATGACAAAGCTCGGACTTCATGACATTTCTATTTTTCTCTTGAGTAAATGAAAAAAATGATCATATTTTCAGAAGGGGAAAAGCTACGACAATGAAATTAGAGGATGAGTAAGATATCGGTAACCTCAATATATATACGGATTTTTATTTGAATCTAAATGAAGTCTTAGGAGATATTGAGTATTGAAAATTTTTTTTTTGGGAATTTTTTAAAAATTTTCTAGAGTGATGATTTCTGCGAAATTTTGCAAACCATTTCGTTTCAGCCTCCCTCAATAACATTCCAAGTATCAACTTGATCGGATGGATATTCTAGTAGTTATTGAGGAAACAAAATTTCAGATGCTCATAACTACTGAACCATCCGACGGATTTGGCCCAATAACGAACTTCACCGAGATATTTGGACAATTAACCTATTCTGAAAATTTGAAAACTCTAGCTGATTCCTTTTGGATGCTAGAGAGGATATGGCCAGCCGGCCGGACGGCCGGACAGACTCAACTTTCGCCACGAATTCTTCATCAGGGAGTCGAACCCAATCGATTGAGACCATTTTCGGCTCGATATTCCAAAATTACAGACATTCGGGCAAAATGATAGGCACTCTGTTCGGGTGAACAAGAGCGCCAAAAATACTTTCTCTATTTCAATATTGTTCAACTACGTTAATTTTAACTAGTGATTCTTGAAGCGAAAAAAATCACTTCATTCCTTCATCACTTTTTCCATTTCTGGAACAAATTTTTGGTCCAACTTCAACACTACTGGGGATTGATTATAAAATTCAGATTATCATCATATTTCTACATGAATAATTTTTTTCAAAACTTCATTAAAAACCTTCGAAAATTAAAAAAACTTCAATGTGTATGTAGTTTATTCATTACACCTGTACATCAGATTAAGGTAATAAAGTTGGCTTTAATTTTTCTCTGTAGATGAATTTCATAAGGAATATATTGCGATTGAAAACAGCGTTTCAAAGCATTAGGGATCAAATGTTATTTTTTTAAATTATCTCTGCGATTATCGGATCAGTTCCGCCATATTGGTACGCGATTTCAGTCAAACTTCGACATTTGATTAATTTTTCATAGGCTTTGTATAACTCAATAAAATACTGATCATATGAATGCAGTCGAATTCCACCCATTCCCTTAAAATATTTTTTAAATATGCCCATTAACCATAGCAGACAATTCGATTAGAAGTTAACATAGTCCGAACCTAATTTTTTCGGCATATTGGTGCTACTTTTATGTCAAAGGAAAGGTGCCATTTTATTCTTGCTCGATTGCATGTCATGTCATCTCCTTTTTATAATATTTCGATGAATTGAACTAATATATTTCAAGACGATATGTGCACGCTCATAATAGATACTTTCTTGTTGGTGAATAATTTCATATACTCGTAATCTTATATAATTTGTTTAGGTCTTCAGTCAATATAGAATTGATTAGCTGCTCTATAGATTAATAGTTCAATTATGTGCTGCTCTGTATATTAAGAATTAATTTAAATTATATCCGGATTTTGGTAACAAATTTGGGGGACAATACATTACAGCCGTACAACAATTCCAATAGTGCAGAGTTAATTGCCTGGCAGGGCCGTTTATATCCATAAATTATGGAACAAGGGAGATATGGAGAATAACTCCAAATTACAGACGTTGAGATGAAATACTATTATGCCTATAAATATATTGTAGGATCGTTATGCATCGGTTGATGGTGAATGAGTATGATTAAAATGAATTTTGCACGTAAATTCTCTGAGAATTAAGGTTAATATAATGGATCCTTAATTTCTATCAGAGATCCAATACTATTTTGATTCTGAATTATTTAATTTCGAGACCTATCAGTCAGCTTTTGAATGAAAGCAATTTTATGTTTCCTGATTTGTTCGAAAGGCAAATTGGCATTGGAAAATCATGCACAGAATTGATTTTAAAGGCGTGAAAGTGCTGAAAGTAGAAAGAATTGCTATTGTCCATTTATTGAACTCATTATAAATAGGAGAAACGTCCAATGATGTGTTGAATTCAGAACTGTCTTTCAGCTAGTACGCTTGTAGACGCTTGTTGTGTTGTTTCCAAATAAAGTCAATTTTTAAAAATCAACGTTTTTCCTTAAAAATTATAATTATATGTATATATACATTTATCATTTCTATTTAAAAACCAGAACCTAATGTTTCTACAGGAATTAATCGAAAATTAGCATAAACTGCCACAAATAACATTTTTTGGATAAAACTGTTTGAACTCAAATCCTCATGATTCTTCACTTCGAAAGCCACAAGCTCGAAACCATAAAAATTAATATATTCCATCACTCAGCACTTACAAAGCAGTTTCGTAAATGGAAAAAAAGATGAGAGAAATTTATCAACCCATATTTCTCTTCCATCCATAAATTGTTGACATCAAAGGCCAGCATGCCCATGAAAGCTTTCATATTGACAATATAAAATAATCTATAAAAGAAAATGACTAGCAATAATAATTTTATGATGTTTTTATTCTCTCTCTAGTAGAGTTCTACGCATAACACATTCTTGTATTCTCGAAATAGGATTAGGGAATTTTTATGATGCAGCTTATATCGCGAAAACTATTAAAGAAGTTCGGTTTGATGAACGACTGTAATAGACTACTGGAGAATGTTCGGTTTTTGTTGGGAAAATATCAATAACAGTAGAAATAAATGCATCCTCGTGTTAATATAATGGGATTAAAAATATTTTTCGGAACTTATCTCAAATCACGTTGCGAAACATTTGGGAAAATAAAAATCATTTGGTTCTGATCATAGATTAATTATTTAGTTACACATTTATTCATTTGTTATGGGGCTCTACAATATTTGTCAAACAATTTTACCTGTGTACCTTTGTAAGTACAAGATATGAGTAGACATACAAGGAATTAAAAAAAAACACAAATTACTAGCAGCTTTCGCTTTCTTGTTGAATAACTTGCAAGTAATTATTCAAACTATTTTTGTATGTAAACTATGTTTAATAATTTCTTCGGTAAAGGTTTAAAGAATTTACCTATGTCTTTTCTCATAGTAGGCATTTGAATATTTTTCATTGCTACGTGATAATCTTGGATATTGTTCCGAAAAATTAAACAGCTTGGTGAAGTTAGACAAAAAAGCTTGAAAGTTGGAATTTTTTTTTTCAGTATGTTACTTAAACATTCAACTCCGATTTAAAATTACAAACAGGAGTTTCTGTAGCTTCTGGCTAAGTTCAAAAACTCCATATGGTTCAAACTACCAAAATATTGAGATAAAATAATACTAAATCAACCTATTTTTGTTATAATTGGCCCTCGACGGCATTCAAGTTACTGCTTGATCTGATGGATATTTTACAATTCAATAGGGGTGAAACAAATAGGATTGTACCATTTCGCTCTTATAGACACGTTAGCAATCACAGAAGTTAAAATTTATGTAGATTAATAACGTGACACGACGGAAGACGTAGAAGAAAAAGTAAATAATAAAAATAGTACTTGGAATGAATACTCAAAGTAAAGATCTCGAAAAAATTTTGAGAGAGACAAAGATCAGCGTGGTATAGCAAATAAGAAAGTGAAAGAAAACAAAAAAGAAAGCTGGAAAAAATTTGGAGAGAAGTTGGATAAAAACGCAAACGATAATCAGAAGTTTTTTTGTAGGGTTCTGAAAATTATGGGGAAAGGTACATCAATCACTATACATACGAATTATAAGGAAACAGAAAACTTAAATATTATTTGGAGGAAGGGAAATTATGGAAAGATGGAAGAAACATTTCACGGAATTGTTTTATGAAAAAGAAACAGAGAAAGAGTTGAATAAATACGAGCATGTTGACTCAGATGATGAACTACATAACGAAGAGCAAGTAAAGATAGAATAGATGAGGGAAGCTATTAGAAAACCTAAAAATGGAAAATTGATGAAATAACGCTAGAAATGAGGAAGGATATGGGGAACCAAGGATTTAAAATGTCAAAAGAAATATGTCAAAGACCATAGAGCACGATGCAAATTCCTTATGATTGGAAAAAGCGATTATAGTGCCAATTAATAAAAGTGAAGATACTATAGACTGCACGAATTACAAGAAAATAAACTTTTTCAGAACTCCAATTAAGGTATATGAGGCAATTTTGGAGAATAGACAGAGAAAAAATATGGAAACAACACTGGACGGAAAGCAGAGGACGGAAGGAGAGTGTACAGTACTGTATATCCATCATCAAGAATATAATTGAAAAGGCGCAAAAACGTAAAAAAAATGTTGACTTCATCCTCATAGATCTGGTAAAAGGATTTGACCGAGTGAAAAACAAAAATGTGGGAAATATTGTGAAAGAGACAGCTGAACCAGGAACTTCAACAAGCCATAGAGAGTTCTTATCGTCAGAATATAAATTATGTTATCCACAGAAATATGGTATCAACATCATTTTGAACATCCCAAAAGATGCGAAAGAGTTGGCGACTAACAGGGCAGAATGGAAAAAATTTATCAGAAGCCAATGATTTACTGCATATCACAGAGAGAAGGCCCTGATGGGTCTTTGACCAAACTCCTTAGTGAAGGTACTCCTTGAAGATCCCTAACATGCCACAGGATGTTGTGTGATTATACCAGGTATACCGGTATGAAGTGAGATACAAGATACAAGATACAAATGTCCTGATAGGGAACATTTGTTGTGGAAGAGCCTTTATATTTTTGTTTGTTTGCTATGACATCTGTGGAACATATTAAGTATACATCATAGATAAATAAAAGTATATAGATCGGAAACTCTCGCAGATTTTGGTGACAACGCGACACTGTGACATTTGTGTAGTCAGCCGAAGAAGGCCGAAGTAAAAGCGAAGGGGAGGTGAAATTTAGGTGGGGGTAAATGAGGGGTATTGACAGGCTGTTCGAAATTAAGAAATTCCAATTGCATTCTTCTCTGAACGTGAATTAATGGAAACCATTTAATTTCCAACCTGATTGGAATTAACCAAGTTGGAAATAAAAGTTTCCAATAATTCAAGATCAGAGAAAATGCAATTAGAATGACTTCCTGAAATTATTTTGTCACAGGGAAAAAAGAAAACTAGTTAATTGTGAATTTAATTAGTTTGAGCGAAATTTCTGGGATTACAATCACAATAAGATTACAGTGAATAACTCTGAAAGTATGAATGATATACAATGTTGAAAGTAGAATTTCGGTTGAAGAAACCAATAAAAAATTCTTCGATCTGGAGCTATGTTTCGAAGTCTATTTATCGTCTTCTTCAGGACAAGATCAATACATTAAAATTGAATTTTTATTGTCATATCGTCTAATAATAAAAACATAAAACAATACATAAGTATATATTTCATACGATTGAATTGTTGACTCTAATATTTGCAACGTAGATATTCAAGGAAAACTGAAAAAATCCATGTTGTCATATACTCAACCAGTTGAATATGAACTAATACAATGTATTCAAAACACAGTGAATGTTATAGATTCCAAATATGATACTTTCATCCTTATAGTAATATGTATATTGGCATGTCCATTTAGTAAATAAATAAATAAATCATGATATGGTTACCTTACATTTATCATAATATGAAAAAAAAATTGGCATATACAAATATGAAATAACAAAAACCTTTCCTCCAAACTGTTACAATGTAAGGATTAATAATTCACAATAAATTGCAATTCATCATCATCATATAAATAATCTTATTTAGCTTGGTTGGAACAAAATTTTTTTATCGAAACAAAAATTAATTTCCAAAAATAATATTTCAAATTAATTGATTATCTTTCAAGGATCTGGGACATAAAACAATAACCTGGCTAGATAAAACACTAATTGCTAATAAAAATATATACCT
This sequence comes from Micraspis discolor, assembly GCA_030674115.1. Taxonomy (NCBI): domain Eukaryota; kingdom Metazoa; phylum Arthropoda; class Insecta; order Coleoptera; family Coccinellidae; genus Micraspis; species Micraspis discolor. Next base: position 2,483,955 of record JARTUT010000876.1, on the reverse strand, counting down.
CAAAGAATTATGAAAAGAAGGATTCGTGTACAAATTAGGAAACAAATTTTGGTAGGCCTAAGATCCCCAAACCTTCATTTTCTTGACCTATATTTCTCATGTTTATCTAATTTTTTACTGGCTATCTGTTTTTGTAGCCTCTGTAATTTCCTTGAAAGTTAGCAAGCTTTTTCGTAAAAGTTTTTTGCAGTAGGCGAAAGATCCCTAACTCTGTATAATCCAGGTAGGCCCAAATTACCAAAAGGTTTTCTTCGACCTAAAAATATAAACCAAGTCAGAACTCCCATGTTTCCACTTTAATCAAAACATACAGTAATACATTAAGGAAAACATCAGAAGTACAGAATTGTCAATAACAAGAACTGTAAGGGTACCTTACAACGATTTAAGAAACATTGTGGACGTTTCACAATACTACAACAATTCATCTATAAAATATTCTCATATAATGAGGTTGAAACTATTTATGATATAGCTAAGTAAGATCTTTGAGTATTAAAATTTGCAAATTATAAAACAAGAAGCGTACCTAACTTCCCAACATCATGGTTCAGAAATAAGCTGGTTCAGCGTCAGCTTCAAGAAGACTTCCTGCTTTATTATTGAAAGGAACAAAATCCTCAGGCCCGAAATGTTTATCAGAAATCCTGTAATTGTCGTAAATATCTCTTTGGGATTTCGCCTTCAAATCTTCTCTTCCAATTTTTTTCAACCACGTCTCCGATAACTCCAAGTTTAAGTTTATTAATATAAACAGTTTGTAATTATTTGTTACACTCACCTCCCTACTTAGTGGAAATCTACGGAAATGCAAACTACACTTTTTCCCACATTTCGATGATCATCCTGGAACACATTTGTAACCCATTTCAGAATTTGAAATTCAGTGCTGAAGTTTCAAAAGATTCACTCTGCTATAACTCTGAAGCCAAAAAGACCGATATTTTGTGAAAGTTCGTATTTGTAGCCATGATGCACAAATTATTAACAATAAGTTTAATAGCTTCCGCTTCATGCTTTGTTATCCGCCATGACAGCCATTATGTCAGAAATTCCTTTGTTCCCTTTCATACTTTTGCATTCTGTTTTCTGATTGGTTCATCTCAATTGTCACATTTGTTACTTGTTATTATTGGCCAAAACATTGTCACGCTGTTTAATAAGGAACTTTCCAGCCCCTGGTATACATCAAGTCATTGAACAGACAACAACATGCAGAAGATGGTTACAACGGTTCAGAAATAATGATGATGTGAGAATTGAAGGACGTGGAAGGCCACCAGAAAAGTTTGAAAACGCCGAATTGCGACGGTATTGGATGGAGATGACACTTTGAATAAGAAGAAATGACAGAAATGTCAAATGTTGCACAGCAAACAATTACTGACCGTTTAAAAGCTATGGGAAAGATCCAAAAGTGTGGAAAATGGGTGCCATATGAATTGAATGAAAGACAGATGGAAAAACGAGAAAACCACTTGTGAAATTTTTCGGTTTTGCATCGAATTGTTACTGGCGATGAAAAATGGATTTATTTCAAGAATTCTAAAAGGAAAAAATCATGGGTTTATCCGGGACAACCATCAACATCACCTGCAAAACCATATCGATTCGGCAAGAAGACAATGCTGTTTGTTTGGTGGGACCAGTGAGGTGTGGTGTACCACGAGCTCCTAAAACCTGCTAAAACAGTTAATGCTGATCACTACCGACAACAAATGATCAATTTGAACCATGCAATGATCGAGAAATTATCAGAATCAGCCAGAAGACTCGGCAAGGTAATTTTGGTCCATGACAATGCACCTGCAGACAAAGCAAAACTGGTTCAGGATACAATCGAAGCACTTGTCTGAGAGCTGCTACCACACCCGCCGTATTCACCAGACTTGGCTCCTTCCGACTTCCATTTGTTTTCATCGATGGGACACTCATTGCCTGGGCAGCACTTTCATTCCTACGAGGAGGTCGAAAATTGGGTGTCTGGTTGGTTTATTTTAGAAAACGAACAATTTTATTGGCGTGGTATTCTCAAATTGCAAGAAAAGTGGTCAGAATGTGTAGAAAATAATGGTCAATACTTTGAATGCAATGTTTTTAGTTTCCCATTAATAATTAGTGTTTAATTTTTACAAAAAAAATTTAGAAAGCACTGACGTGAGGTCAGATTGCTTTGGCGCTCTTGTTGAGCTACTTGCGAGTAAATATTCAAACATAACAAATCTATAAGCTCTCTGATCGGGCGAACAATAGCCGTTTCGTTTCAGCGTCCCTCAATAACATTCCAAGTATCAACTCGATCGGATGGATATTCTAGTAGTTATTGAGGAAACAAAATTTCAGATGCTCATAACTACTGAACCATCCGACGGATTTGGCCCAATAACGAACTCGACCGAGATATTTGGACAATTAACCTATTCTGAAAATATGAAAACTCTAGCTGATTCCTTTTGCTCAACTTTCGCCAAGAATTCTTCATCAGGGAGTCGAACCCAATCGATTGAGACCATTTTCGGCTCGATATTCCAAAATTACAGACATTCGGGCAAAATGATAGGCACTCTATTCGGGTGAACAAGAGCGCCAAAAAACGCTTATTTCTTTTAATTTCCACCCACCACTCAATAACTGTATTTATATCATTGATAAATTCCAATAAATATATAGCCTAGAATTACTCATTCCATTCAATATGCACCCTCGTATCTAAATTAATAAAATAGACATTAAAATTTCATTCGAGTACGTTGAACTGAAACAACCATGAACCTTCAAAATATCTCTGGTAGGTGAATGCGTAAAAATTTGGAATACAAATAATCACTTATACATACCCCGAATAAATATTTAATAAGGTCTGGAGTAATCGTGTAAATATTTATCTCTGAGCCCGATTTATTTTCGTGTATGATGGTGATGACGGTGAGACACATATTCAACATTTCATTCATCACGTCTCGATCAAAAAACAATGAATGCTTTTGACTGGATTTTATTCTTACGAATTTTTTTCTATCAATGTTGAAGTTTGTGAAATTTTCAGTCTGGTGAAGCTTTATTTTCATGATCAATAAATACATTTTCCACTCATGAGTTTGTTCAGAGATGAAACATCGAAGTTTATAGATTAATATTTTATTATTCCTTCATACTTTTCTCAAGTAAGATGCAGATTACTCTCTACATAAACTCCATGGAAAAGTAAAAATTTTCTCAAGCTCAAATTTACGCTTATGCATGTGCTTTTATGCTCTTGATTTCAAAGTTATACAATCATAACTTGAAATTTTATGAGCATCGAAGAATTCATACAGGTTGTTTTAGGTTTTCAACATGAAATGAACCACCGGAAGTATTTCATATTATTTGTTATATCATAGTAATTTAAAAATTTCCTGAAACATGTCAAATGAATTTATTTGTAGACATGTTTTGCCTTCTCCGTAAGAGGGGCATCTTCAACCACTCTGAATTGAGTGAAAAAACTTGAGAAAGCACTGACATGAAGCTAGGAGCTTTTGATCGCATGTTCCAGAGTATTTCCCAGTACTCTAGAACAGTGTAATACTAATTCACTCTCGAGGAATTAACAAACCTACCTCAAAAGAAAAATAATCACAGTTTTTCTTCAGTTTTATTCAAAGCTCAAATTTCTTTCTCTCAAAACCACTTCAGAATATAGGCTTATCAGTTCCATCGACAACCCATTAGGATATCTTACATGTTGTAAGCTCTTGTAATTAAAAATTATTTTCATATATTGAAGCCTAAATCACAAATATCTTGAAATGGAAATAATCAAAACAACAATTTCCCTTTGAATTCATTTCAGCCGCAATCCTGTTTCACTTAAAAGTGAATTATTTCATGATACAAGGTGTCCAGAAAAGGAATAAGGTATTTGTAAGTTCAATTAAACAAAAAACATAAGTGACCAATAAAAATTTTTTATTCATTATTAATATATGAATTGGAGAGTTATTAGGAAACGATGAAGTAATCCAAATGATGACCGTTGCGTTGCAGGCACTCTTCTAAACGGTAATGAAGATTAGGGATAACACGTTGACACATAGCTATTGATATTACTGCCATTTCGGCATGATGTTTTTTCAACTGGGTTAGATTCGTCGGATTATTTTGATATACCTTACTTTTAAGGTACAGCCATGCAAAATAGTCAGGCGGGCTAAGGTCGGGGCTTCTGGGAGGCCAGTTGATGTTACCCCTTCGCGAAATGACTTTATTAGGGATTAATTCGTTAACAACTTCCATTGAATCATTTGAGGAATGGCAAGTGGCCCCATCTTGCTGAAATCACGTTCTTGAGTTGAAACCTGCAAACTCCTGGAACTGTGAGTCTAAAAAATTTCGCAACAGATCGCAATAACGGTCACTAATCACATTTATTGCTCGGCCTCATTGATCTTCATGAAACTAAAGACCAATTATGCCTTTAGCAGACAAGAGTTACAGAAGCATTCTTCAAACATGAATCAGAATAAATCTTTTAGGCTTGGATGTGACTATTCGATGTTGGATAAAATAAAGATCCCGAAACTTGGTCAGAAAACATAATCATTCGACCCTTCCATTTTTTCGTGGCACCCGGGTGGAGAGGCAGGTAAATTTCAATAAACGAACCGGTAAAATTTTCAATATTTTGAACTATAATATTGAATCACTGCGCAATAAAATAGATCAACTGAATTTACAAGTCGATGAACACGATATTCACATAATTTGTCTCACAGAAACATGGTTAAAGGATGAACAATTAGATTTCATGAATTTTCATGGTCTAAAATTGGGAGCACACTATTGTAGACATATCAGGAACATGGAGGTGTTTTGATAGCAATAAAAAAATTATGAATGTACTTCTTTAGAAAATTAACTAAATTATCTATAGAGAGAGATGCCAAATTTGCTGGTGTATATTTGGCAAATATTGGCGCAGTGATTATTGGGTTATACAGATCACCAAAGGGTTCACTGGATGTTTTTTTTGATCGTTTAACTGAGGTACTAAATTACATTTCCAATAACTTCTGTAATAAGAAGATTATCTTTACTGGGACTTCAACATAGACTTCCTTGTGATTTCAAGACAGAGCAATTCTATTATAGACCTATTTAGCTCGTATGGTCTGAATAAAGTTTTTAATGAACCATCAAGAATTTGTGATACTACTGAAACTTGCATTGACAACGTATTTCTGAACACCAATTATCAGAATTGTAAAACAATAGAACTTCATATGTCTGACCATAGAGCACAGTTAATAAGTCTGTTCGCAGCACATGAGTTTTCTGAAAATAAAAAACAATTATTAAGAGAGTAACTGCGACACAAGAGGATTATGTTTCCTTGAAAAAAAGTTGTCTGAGGTGTCCTGGGATGACTTTTTCCATGAAAAAATGCACAGCAATCGTATTCGGCGTTCCACGAACACTTTATGCATATCATTGATTGTCAGTTGCCTATAGAAGAAAAAAAAAATAGGTAAAGGGACCAAAAAAATCCTATTTGGAGAAATGAACGAATTGTGCAGATAAAAACAAATTAGATGCTTTGGACACAATTGCGAAGGTCAAAAAGATCCAGTGACCTTATCAAATTATAAATCTTTAAAGAAAGTATACATCGAGGAAATAAATAAAGCTATAAAGGAAGCCAATGAAAAATACGTAAATAATGCCGAAAATAAATTAAAAGCATTATGGAAGGTAATAAAACATCAAAATTCAAAGCCAAAGGGTGAACTGGTTGAAGTGGATATCGACGCAGACATCATTAATTATTACTTTGCAAATATTGGCAGGAAAATTAATCAAGAACTGAAAACACCTCAGGAAAACAAGTTCATAACTAAACACTTGAGTCCAGACAATGAAAAATCATGCTTTTTTTCGATAGTGACGCAAATGAAATCAAACGAATAATAACATCTATAAAATCGAAAGAATCAACAGATATATATGAGGTCAATATGGAAAGTTTGAGTTACTTAGTGACGAAATTAGCCATCCAATTTCTGTCATTGTCAATAAATGTTTGCAAGAAGGATGTTTTCAGATGAATTAAAAATAGCCAAAATTATCCCTATATATAAGAAAGAAGGAGTGAAAAATGATTGCGATAACTATAGGCCGATTGCAATCTTGCCTTGCATATCGAAAATTTTTGAAATGATCATTAAAGTAAGAATGTTGAAATGGATGGAAAAAAGAACTTTTGGAACAAAACCAGCACGGGTATAGAAAAGGTCGAAATACTACTACTGCTCTTATAGACATCATCACGAAACTTATACAGGCAATAGACAGGGGTGATGTAGTATAGATGCTTAATTTTGATTTGAGCAAGGCTTTTGATGTGGTTTCACATGAGATCCTATTTGGGAAGCTAATGTCGTTGTGGTTTCAGGGAACTGTGCTCAAATTAATTAAGTCTTATTTGGAGAACAGATACCAACAGGTTAATTGGAGGGAGTAAGACATCTTCTCGGAAGAAGATCGACTGTGGTGTTCCCAGGGGTCAATTTTGGGACCCGTACTTTTTTTGATTTACATAAATGATATAGGATTTCGGCATTGCGACGGTTTATGTATTTATTGTGATGACACTTCTGTAATCATTGTATCAAAATGTATGGAGGCCCTTGTACGAAAGAAGGAACTGGTTCTAACAGAGGTAGAAGAATGGTTTTCAGGAAATCTTTTGAAGTTGAACACGAAAAAACAACAAGTTTGGTATTTGGCACTAGACAATGTCGAGAGTATGAGAATTTTTTGGGTATGGTTCTGGACAACATGTTATGGACCTCCCATGTAGAACTTGTATGTTCCAGGTTATCAAAGATTCTCTATTTATTGAAAGACTGAAAAAATGTGGCACCTATGAGATGGTGAGAACTGCCTATTTTTGCAAACTTCCAAAATGTATTGCAGTATGGGATACTTTTATGGGGCAAAGCCTCTGAAACCTCAGAGTACACATCCTGCAGAAGAAAGGCCATTAGAATCATGCATGATATCAAAAGAAGAGAATCATGTAGACCAGTCTATGTTAAATATGGAATACTCACCTTTCCATCACTCTATATAAAAGAGTGTTTGACATATATCCATTCCAGAAAAAACCATCTTGATGCACAATGGATCATGGCATTCGTTTAACACTAGGTATAAAAACGACCTATTAACTCCTTTGCATAAACGGAAGTACACACAGAATTTCTCGACTTACTGGGGAATCAAGATGTACAATAGTTTGCCTATGGAAGTGAGGAATCTCCTAGAAAAGCAATTCATGAAAAAAATTAAAGAAACATTGATGAAAAATGCTTTCTATTCAGTAGAAGAGTTTTAAGTTATAATTGGTCTTGTTAGAATTTAAGTTTGACTATCCATGTAAATTATTGATGGAAATAAATTACTCATTACTCATAGCGGCCCAAACCACGACCTTTGGGCTAGGCAGGGAAGCGTCCCCGAGTACTGTCGAATTGTCCAATGTATATGGCAACATAATCAGGAAATTTGATCTATCGGTAAACAAGATCTTCTTTTATCATCATACCAGAATTTTGGACAGGCAAACACTTGTCCTCTGAAGTACTTTATAATCTAATCTACATTACACAAAGCAATGATTCTTTGGAATCGAATCATCAGGACCCTCAGGAGCGGTACATTAAACTTTTCCAAAGCACGACTTCACATAACCAGTGGCGTAACTATAGGGTGGCAAGTCGGCAAAATGCCGCGGGTCCCCAGCCCGAAGGGGCCCCGATCAAAGAAATCTCAACTCCTAGGTACATTTATTATTACACTTAAGTAAAAAAAAAAAATTTTGTCTTTAATTTATTTGTCACCTCCTTAGTTGCTTACACAAGTAAAAAGAATATAGGTATTATAATATTTCAATAAATTAGTAAAAAGATTTAACCCAGTTTAGAAAGAATGGTTAAATCCAATTAATAATTTCAAAACATGCATGGACAAACATACCTCTAAAATGTGTATATTTGTTTACATTTATATTCACTCGGCATGTCCACAGACCAGTAATCTATAGACGTTTCACGCAGGTTGCTGACCTTGAAATTAAATTGTAGTACCGATACGAATCTTAAGATGTCGCTATATCCAGAATAATTGACAATTTCAATCTAAAAAAATGCTATTATTGTTGGTCCAGCTTTTTATATATTGGGAGATGGGAGGGCCGGGGCCCATCCGATGAATTTGCCACGGGCCTCGGACGGTATAGTTACGCCACTGCACATAACTATTACCTCCTGTACATCAAATTCTTCAGATCACGACTTTAGATTGTCAATTTTGACAACCTCCAATTATCGTGAACCCGTAACCACAGACGTGAATAATTTGTCATCCGGAAACAGACTTGTAGATATGTTATATATGTATTGTATTATCCCAAAACTCCAGAATTTTTAACTCTCTCGGCATTATTATTCAAACTTCGAATCTTTAATGTCCCCTCGTTAAAGAAGATCAAGGTTGATGTATTCAATAAATACACTCATATGGATAAGAAGGGGTTGATTATCAATGATATTTGAGAATGGTTTCATTTTTATAACGTATGTAAGAGAAGCAATGAAGTTTGGTTTTATTTCTAGTTTTATATCAAAATACAGGTGTGAATAAATATAAAACAAAGATTTTATTGATAAATATACATATATAATACTTTGTATAACTGCAATACACATTTTTCTCATTTTTTCGGTTAAACATGTCTATTCAGGTCCTCAGAAATCTATATTTCTCATTTGCAGGAGATTTTGCCTCTTCTGTCATCTCATCTTTATCTGGGAAAATTTCCTACACCTATTATGAGTCGTGTTCACTGGGAACAAATCATCGTCAAAGTGAATGTTACTTCTGTCACTATCAATTTCTGCAGCTCAATTCAGCACCGATTCTTCAAAATTCTTATATATATATATATATATATTTATCTAACAGACGTCTGTTCAGTCCCGTCGTGTACATGCAACAGACTACCTGAGACCAGACGTGTTCAGTCCCGATCCAGATGGTTTCCAGATGGTTTTTATGTGTATATATGTGGAAAACCTGCTTCAGGGAAATATAACTCCTCAGGCAACTTTAGAGGGGAAAAACTTTTTCATTCAAAAAAGTGATATACTTGATTCACGTTTTGAAGCCCGACATCCTAAACCGACTTTTCATTCCCACATATACGCTGACGGGATGTCCTCCAAACCTTTTCAGTCCCTGCGGTGTTGTCAGATCGTTGGGACTGACCGCGTCGGTTAGTTATAACTCTAATTGCATATCTTATGTTGAGAAGTGACTGACGAGGATCTTTAACTTTTTTCAGTAGAAGGTCACATGAAATGTCTCCACTGAATTCTCCCAAAATCTATCGCTTCTAACAACTTATACACTCCCAATAGAGAGAACCGTCGTATAAAAGATTGCTTTATTTAATTCTTCGAACCGGACCGATAATCAAATAAATCATCTTCACTGGTATTTAAATCTTCAACAGAATCATCATTGAAATTCATAAAAATCAACATTTGTTCATCGTCAGACAGTATGTGAGAAATTTTCCGCATAAAAAAGTTTTTTTCGATAACAACTGACATATGAATCATATTTGAATATCTATTACAATAGAAATTTCAATCTATCTCTAAAGGTTTTTGTTAAGGAAAATTTTCAATATTTTACGACATAATAATAATATAAAACTTTTCATTATTGAAAAACAAAAATTATGAGTAATATTTTTTACAATTTTTGGCTCAATATTTGAAACAAACTGTGATGTGTCTGAAAATTTCAGTAATTGAGAAATATTTGCAGTTTTTCAGTTTTTTTCCGATATTTTGTAAAAAACTTTGACGAATGCCGATATTAAACTAGATCTTTAAGATATCATTTACGAAGAAAACATCAGAGAGATAACTCCTTCAAACTACTAATTTTTTACCTGGATAAATAGAAGTATTCGGGCTTCAAGAAAATTCATCAGGTGTTAAAGTTTTTAATGTTCAATGTTTCAAATAATTTAAGTTCTTCAGAAGTGCTTTATAGGCACTCGGAATGCCCTATTCCAAAGCTGTATCGGCAAAAATTATTTCATTGGGATAAAATCAAATGACCTTATTTATATCTTCATAAACCCAATTGATTGGAAATATTTTTGACTCGCTAGTCGAAAAGTTTATCTATTTTGGCAGAACAATAGCTTGCTGTTCTACTTGAAACAACCAAGCAAAAGTAATAAACCCAAATCTCATTAATATCCTGAAACCAAATGCAATGACCGTCGCAATTCTTTTAGGATTTATTAGGAAGATCGCATCAAACCGTTTGAAATTTGCACATCCTATGGGGATATTTCACTCTACCGAGACCAAGAAAGTTGTCATAAATGTGAAATTGTATTAAAAAAACAGAAATGGTTTAACATCTCATAATGATACCGTTGGTTTTTGTGACCAGCATGTCATATTGAATTTTAAAACTTCTCGTTACAGGCTAGAGCGCTGACCCTTGGACCCTGAGTAGGTAGATGATTAACAAGGGATAAATAGAGTTCAGTTTCACTCGTATTCATTCAAAATTTGAAAAATTATATTTCGGAAACTATTAGTTTGTCAAAGTCGAAAACGGTATAGGTGTATACGCCTGATAAAATTGCACCATAAAAAATTTTTATTTGGAAAATTTTATTTTGTAACTTCGGAACTATTCTACCGATTTATCCAAATAACGAACTCAGCCGAGATATTTATAACTCAAATCTACTCTGAAAATTTAAACTCTAGCTCTATCGTATTCAGGGATGTATTTGATATTCAAGATTGACGGAGTCTATCCTCCTAGAGGATGTGATAATAATTATCTTTATCAGCGACTGAATTATCCAAGTTTAAGTCTAAGAATAACTTTAGGATCAGATATGGTTCTGTACAAAATCTCAAATAATAAAATCGACTGTGCCAAAATTCTCAGTAAATTAAATTTCCACCTACCATGTTTCAATTCGAGAAATGCTTCAGTTTTAAAATGTGAAAGAGCTAGAACGAATGTCCTGCGTAAGGTTCCAATAAATTTAATGTGTAATAATTATATTATAGTAGCTGTACCTGTTGTCATATTTTTTCGTGCTCTCAACAAACTTTTATGAAAATTGCACTTGAACATCTATCCGATTCATAGTAAAATTTTGATTTTGTGTAATATATGTATGTAGGTGGTTATGGAGCAGTTATTCTTAATAGTAACATTTATATCCCTGTATACTGACTTGTCCTGTAAATGGATTTTCTGTTGGACAATAAAGCTATTATTATTATTATTAGAAATTTGGTTTTCAATATTAAAACCAGATTGAATTATGTGGGAAAAAAGTGATAAAAATCAGTATTTACTGAAGAAAAAAATTGTAGTTAAGATTTGAAGATGACGAATGAGGAAAGCATTCAATTTCTAAAATCAATTTAGCTATAGTTTGTTCAAATATCTGTAACTTACGAATCTCGATAGATTGTCCATTGTCCAAAAATCTGGGCCAAAAACGTCGGATAGTTCTGCATTAATTATGCATTTGGAATTTCGTTTCCTCAACATTTCCTAACATACTAACATATCCACCAGATAAACTTGTAACTAGAAAGATGTTCGGATAGCGTTTAAACAAAGAAGTTCGTCAAATTTCATAGAAACCGTTTCTAAATACTTGATATCTCGTAAGATATTCATCAGCATTAAGAATAAGCACGCTGATGCTCATGACCTCACGTCAGTGCTTTTCTAAATTCTTTAAGATCCATACAATATTCTTGTACATTTCTCAATTAAGATTTTGTCCAGATTCATTTCATTTCGGTGAACATAAAAAAAGTTCGGAAAAGTCAAATTCAGAAAAATATCGAAAATTTTCCGTAACGACTCCCTATAAAGGCTGATTGAAATTTCCACGACTCTTATGAATATAATTCGTAAGTCAGTTCTTATTCAAAGAATGATAATAAAATTTTCATGCGAAAAATTTCCCAGGTAGTTTTCTTCTAACGACGAGCTATTGTACCCCATTTTTATGACTTTCAACTATACTCGTTTGAAAAATGAAATATCAGTGAGATGAGATCATAATTTTTGGTCCACTTGGAAGAAATGGCTAAACTATCTTCTGGAGGACGGTCCCCTATATCGGGTTTGTATAAGATGTGGAAGAATGAGAATTTCGGGTTTATACACAAGGCACAGCGTTGCCAGATTTAGGGATTGGAGACGTTGATCGAGTATACCGTTTACATACAGCAAGACGAGTTCGCCGGAAGCGCCCTCGCACTGGCCGTTCCCGAAGTATTTCTGTATAAAATATGATGTTTCACCGACTTTTCTATATATATATATATATATATATATATATATTTGTCCCACTATATTTAGGTCCTCCATCAACACCCGATTTACATATCATAGGTCCTCCGGGGTCGATAGGTCTTCCGTATATGGAGGACCTAACACAATCAATGCTAAACGCTTACAAACATCACCCTGAGTCTACCATAAAATTTTCAGATGGACGACTGAAAACTGGAATTTCGCATTTTTATATAATTTAGTTCAGCGCTTTGCACACTCGCTCATTGGTGGCGCTCTCGCTCGCGTATACCCTTATGAGTATATGCAATTTACATTTTACGGTGGATCACTCCTCCATGTATACGTCAGAACTAACTTACAGTGGATAGGTCCTCCGTAGAATTGACAACGTTGCATTCACCAAGAATGAATCCAAATTAAATGAGAATATCGCCTATTCTGCAAGTTTGGCGTGAGCTTGGAGAGATCGCCGAGTAGAAAGAAGTGCGTTCACGATATTTGTCCGACTTTCTTCTTCATAAGCGTAAAGATACTTTACTCTATTGAATAAATAATAAATAATTGAATAAATGTATAGTTGTATAGGTTATGTTGGTCGCATGTGTTTTTGTTAGGTCGCAAGGGGTTATAAGAATGATTCATTTCGTCATAATTCCTAATCTACTGATGATACATAAAAACTAATAACAGATTAGGAATCCACGCCCTCGATCTGGTAAATAACGAGATCCACGTTTTCTTGAACAAAACATTGTAGTTTTCCAATTGGTAGTGAAACTCGAGAAACGTTTTTGTCAATTGACAAATTATCTAATTTCCCCATATCTCTCAAAAAGATAGGGATGCAGAAAACCTAAACACATAAAAATCAACAACGGGCTCTGACTAGTAATCAAGGAAAAATCGTTAATCGAGAAATATAAATTGTAGATTTCCGTCTAGGGAGTTTTTTCGCTAATTTTCGGGTCCGAAGTGTCGAGTCGAAAAAATTTTTTCACTTTATATCGATGCAGGTCTCGTCATTTACTAAATCGAGGGCGTAGATTTCGAATATAGTTTTTTCGTGTTTTCAGCAATTTGGGAAATAATCCACTTTTAGTGAAAAATTTGTCAAAAATTGGTCAAATTTGATCAAACACACAGCTCAGATGAAGCTAAGTAGAAAGATGCTGATTTTTTGGATTCACATCGTTTCTTCATCTATCAAATAATTCTGAAAACGACACCTCTGGTCGGTACCTACCGTTCGAAAGTTACGGTTTTTTCCCAAAGGTCTTTTTCTCGGATAATTCAGATCGCGATAATTTCCTGGATTAATTATTGAAAAAATTAGAAAAGCACTGACTTGAGGTCAGGACTACTGATTAAACGAGAGTAATTTTGCTCTGAGTTCAGTTCAGTACCCACATAAATATTTGCTAAATAATAATAATAATATTTATCTTTATTGATCCATTAAGACTACAAAAGTATAGGACAGATCGGCAAACCAAGGTATAAAGAGATACAGATAAAATAATCTCATATCACAAATCCAACATGGCGTCATTCGTGAATTCCGCCACCGAATTTTAACATCCATCATACAATAGGTGCTTTATTGCCTTCTTGAAATGAAGTTCACCCAATATCTTAATTTTTGTTGGAAGATGATTGAAAAGACGTATGCTCTGATATAAAGGAGAGCGCTCTTATTTAGATTTTGCATGAACTGGCACTTCCGAAACACTGTTATGTCTTGTAGAATAATGATGACGACTCGATAATTTGTGCATAAAGCTTTCATTATTCCTAACATAAAGGAGACACTTATATATACAAGGTGTTCATAAATTGAACGTACAAACGGAAAGGGGAGATTCCTTAAGTGATTTTAAGAATAAAAAGTCCTGTAAACATGGGGTCGCAAACGTTTCGTTTTCGAGATACAAAGTGTTGAAGTTTGAATTTTTTCAAGTTTTTTCTCATAGTATCTACACTTCACGAGATATTCAACTGATATTTGGCATAGATATTACATTTGAGAGTTCTCACCACGTGAGATGGCAATTTCGATAGATAATCTACAGGGTGATATTTATTCTGGAACACTGCCACCTGTTCTTCTGCAGAACTTTTTTTTGGTGAGCAACTGTTAATTTGAAAAAATGTTAAAAGAAGCTTTGTTCTTATACTAAACTTTTCAGTCTCATGTAGTTTTGTCATATATACGAACGATTTCGAGAAAAAATTTTTGATCGATTCTCTCGAAATCCTCGTGAAAATCCAAATTATGATCGAAAGGTCAGTTTGTAAGCTGTGGTCAATGAATTCAGTGTCAGTTTTTATGGAAATTTTCCTGATCTGTATCGATGATTCATAAAGATTCGATAAACTCGTATAATCAACACAAGAAATGTATTACAACAGGAAACGTAAAACTAAAAAAAATCATAACAAGACACCTCATCAAGTAACCGCAAAAGACTGAACTACAGCAATTGTTGAAAATGTCCTCTCCCAACTGTTATACAAGTTTCTGATCTTCGTCTCATAGACGACCGAACTCTTTCAAACACTCCCGGAATATTCCTAACTGTATCAAATGCGCCTATTTTCTCAGTTCTTCTACGGTGTTCACGGGTGTCGAGTATAGTAGAGATTTCAGGTGGCCCCATAAAAAGTAATCTAAACATTTAAGTCTGGGGATCTGGCGGGCCATGACTGAGGACTACCCCGTCCAATCCACCTGTTTTCATAATTTTCGTCCAAATACTTTCTTGCCAAAACTGAAAAATGAGCAGGAGCACCGTCATGCATGAACCACATTTCTCGTCGTAGCATAAGAGGTATCTTCCAATAACAAGGCCAAATCGTTTTCTAAAAAATGTCTTTTTGATTGACCTGTTAGTCGACCTGGCAAGAAGAAAGGACCAATCAAATCATCACCAATATTACCACCCCACACATTTTGTGAAAATTGCTCTTGAAAAAGGGTTTCTACTTATCCATGCGGATTCTCCTCAGCTCATACGTATTCATTATGAAAATTGATAATTGAAGTCCTTGAGAAACAGGCTTCATCAGTGAAAAGAATTTGGCAATCAAAATAAGGATTTATGAATAGTCTACTGACGTACCACTGACAAAAACTAACCCTCGGATGAAAATCTCGAGGCAGAAGAGCTTGCACCCTCTGAATGTGATAAGGATATAGCAGAGAATCCAGCAAGATCCGCCAAACAACTTGATGACGTGCATTCAAAAGTGCACCAATTTTTCTTGTACTAGTTCTTGGATGTTGTTCTATTTCGTTCATAACTGCCTCGAGTTGTGGTGTTCTCACACTGCGTGGTCTCCCAGCATTAATTCTTTCCGTGGAAAAAGATCCAGCTTCTGAAAGACGCCTATGAATATCAGAGAACATTCGATGATTTGGTATCACTCTATTGGGATAGCGTTCCATGTAAAGACGCCTAGCTTCTCTTGCATTTCCATTTGCAAAACCATACATGAAATGCATATCAGTCATTTCGGAATTCGTGAAATTCGGCATGTTTTGGTATTGAAATGTGTAAAGGTTCTAATTTCTGATCAAATTATTGTTGTAACAGTCATAAAAATCGTAATGAAAATAGTAGTCTAACTACATTCAAAAAATAAATAGCTACAAATGCAACCACCTTCACTTTAAAAAAAAAACAAACGCTCAATAATTTGATGTGTCAAAACTGGCACTGAATTCATTCACCACAGACTACAAACTGGCCTACCAATCATAGTTACGAGAATTTCGATGGAATCGTTCAACATTTTTTTCTCAAAATCGTTGGTAGATACGACAAAACTAAATGAAACCGAAAAGTTTAGTATAAGAACAAAGCTTCTATTCACATCTTTTAAAGTTAACAGTTTTTCACAAAAAAAAGTTCTGCAGAAGAACAGGTGGCAGTGTTCCAGAAAAGATTTCACCCTGTAGATCTTCTATCGAAATTGCCATGTCACGTAGTGAGAACTCTCAAATGTAATATGTATGCCAAATTTCAATTGAATATCTCGTGAAGTGTAAATACTATGAGAAAAAATTGAATAAAATTCAAACTTCAACACTCTGTATCTCGAAAACGAAACGTTTGCGACCCCATGTTTATGGGACTTTTTTCTTAAACTCACTTAAGGAATCTTCCTTTTCGTTTGTACGTTCAATTTAGGAACGCCCTGTATAAATACATGACATGTCAGAATATTATTTGCTATATAATATGGTCGACAAGAAGGTAAATGTGACAAATTGAAAATTACTGGGATTATCCTCTTTTGACAAATCAACACCCTTTCCAGTTCGGTAGATCCTCCCAGATAAGAACATTATATGCCATGTGTGGATAAGCTATACAATAATACACATTCAAGAGTGAATGCAGGGAAAACAAATTTTTGATCTTATTTATGGCAAAATATGAGTTGTTCAGTTATTTACAAACCGAATCAATATGGTGGTTCCATCGTAAGTATTCGTCAATTTGTACTCCAAGAAATCTAGGGGAGCCACTTGTAGTTACTGACGAGTTTTCACAAGTGAAGACAGATCGTTTTCCACCGAAATTTGTCAGTTTGAAGTGAATGCATACTATTTTTTTCTGTGTTAACAATCAAATTATTCCTACGCCACCAAGTGGTAAACGTTTGAAGTAGTAGGGCTATCAGGTCCTCAAGCTCCCCAAAGCTCCCGCAGTTACCAAAAATGATGAATCATCCGCGAAAAGTATGATCAAATGAGCAAGAACATAATCCGGCAAATCATTTATAAACATAAACGTGCCTAAAGAAGTTTTCACTTCAAAAAGAGTTCACAACTCCCAATTCAATAGTATGCTGATCATCTAATGAACGAGTGGGACTCCACGTCAGTGCATGTGGCATTCAAATGATATTCGAAGTTGAAAAAATTGGTCTTGGTTCATGTGATTTCTGATTGCCTTTGGACGAGAGCTATTGGCTTCAAGTGTCAACAATTTTCAATCAATTCAAGTTCCAGTGATTTATCAGTGATTTAGATATTGGGATGGGGATCAGAGTGACAATATGTTGGCGCTTTTCATATTGAAATAGAGGTGAAAAATATCAGTTGAAACCGTTTATTGAAGTAGATTGTTTTTGACAGTACGTCATTTCTATCGAATTTTAATATTTTCCCACTCTTCCGGGTTCGAACCTCACTCTCGAACTGAATTTTTCATTCAATAAATAACCAATAATCTATTATTATTTGTAACTGGAAATATTTTTTCAACTCTTCTTTATTTGCTGCCAAACTTCTTGCATCTTCCTGCGGCGTAGCACTCTCGCCTTCCAAATCTGCCTATCAGCTCTCTTCCTCCATTCTACGGTTCCTCTTAGATATTGCTTTCTGTATAACTCTCATCAAGGTAAATTTTGGTGGAAAAGACACTTCACTGTAGCTGTTGGGTACATGGTTTTAACGAAACGTTCATAATCACCTGTGATGGGTCCTACGATGACTGAAAAGAGCTTTGCCACATTCTGAACATTCGAAATTAGTGCTGAAGGGTTTCTACGTCTGATTGATATAGCCAAAAGAAGCACGCCCTTCCCGCAGCATTGGCTACAGGCGTGACATTTGGTTTATCCATGGCACAGAAGGTCTGCGACGATGAGCCTCTTGTCAGGCCTTGGGTAGCCTGGAGTCTTATTACTTATACTCCCTTCATGAGCTCTTGGGTTTGTTCACGGCAGAGCCTCGTTTTTTGGATAAATGTGCACCACTTGAAAGTGAAGTTAGTATTTCGGTAGCAGGGGCTTGAGTTCGTATATTTACCCCTTGCTCTGGCAAAGTAGAAATTTAAATTCTCAGTGGACAATTAATAACTTCACTCATTATAAAAACTTAGCTTAAAATTAATACTACCATCACAGATACTTATAGATGATCACAGTGGTGTGAATCCATGGAGAAATATAATCTGTAACATCATTTTTAGAAAATCTCTTATATCTTCTGGAAATTGAACGCTATGATGATGAAACTTCAACATATGCTAAGTACCTATTTTGTTCATAAACCCAAAATTTTGTTGTCTGTTCTGACTAATAACTGATGAGGTAACGAGTATTGAGAAAAATATTTTGGGATTTTTAAAAAATGTTCTATCGAGCCGATTCCTTCGAAACTCAACACACTCCTTTCTGCCAACGTTATGTAAACATTTTTTGAGTTTGAAATTGATTAGAGGAATATTCAAGGAATTATTACATGAACCAAATTTCAACGAACTCAACCGAGATATTTAGACAATCAACCTATTCTGAAAATATAAAAACTCTAGGTCCCTTCGTTCGGAAGATAGAAAGTACGCGACCGGCCGGAGGACCAGGAACACTCAAATTTTATCATGGATTCTTCATAAGGAAGTCAAACCCAATCGATTGAGAATATTTTCAACTCGATATTCGAAAATTAAAGACATTTGGACAAAACGATAGCTCGCTGTTTCACTAGAAACAATGTAACCAAAAATGTAACCTGGTACCATATTTCACGATGTTTCTTCATAACTCAAATCTGCATAAAACATTTAACAACATTTGAAAGTAATTTCCTACTTGGAATCTTTCAGAGCTGCACCATACACTGACCATAGTTAACTGAATGATGTTTATAGGGCGACTATCAAGAGCCGAAACGTAGAATAACGATAAAATAGCGCGCCAAATTGTCGTGATCACAACATCATATGATTGAAAAGATGGCAACCATGTCGGTTGACCTAACCACTGTAAGGTGGATAATATTTACCCTCCGGAGGACCAACGGTTTGCAGTGTAGTAATGGAAGTATACTCGAGGTGGACCTACATACTGTAGTTTGAATGGTTGACCTATGGATAGGAATTCTGAAGGAAAATGAATAAAAAAAGTCACTGATATTTCGTTGGATTCGTATTAAGGACATCAAATTATGTAATATACTTTGAGAATATTCTGCCTATACGCTTTCTTTCTGGTGGAGGATATATGTCTGCGTTTTAGGATGAGGACCTAAATATAGCGGGATGTAAATATATATATATATATATATATATACAGCGTTCAAAAAAACATAACCCGAAATGCACCCATCAAACGAGACCTTTCCTCTCTTATACCGTGAAATATGCATCATGAGCAGGGATTTTATAGCACCGTATGGAACAACATAACCGGGTTATGTTGTTGTTTCAAACTACGTCCGCCCCATATCCAGTCGGGAATCCATTACCGAGGGTCTCTTTCGCTCTTGCCAGAGGGTCAATATAAAACCCTCCTGCCCTCAACCGAATTACTCTGAAAGCAAGAAAGAATTGAGTTTGTGATGGCTCGTATTAAAACCGATATTGGCGCTCAGCTCAGGGTGAGATAAGGGAAGGGGAAAAGGTTTGAGGTCACTATAATATAAATCAGAATGAAAGGATGAAGATAGGTATTAGACGTAAAAAAAAAGTTCTGATAAGCAAACGAAGATAGTTGTAGAAAACTTCTTTTTCTCAATTTTCAAATCCGATTTCGGGAACAACTGAAGCATTGACACAAGAAAGCATAAGACTGTCTGTATGAATATAAATTGATTGGAACAAATAGACTCCCAGAATTTCGCAGAAATCGAAACTCTAGAAAATACTAAAAAATTCCTAAGATTTTTTTAATACAAAGTGACCAGAAAGCGAATCAAGCATCCCCAAACTGGAGGATGGGTTCGTGGAGTCAGTCATTTTGTGGGGTTTTAGTCACGATGCAACAGTACTCGAAGACGTATCGAGTATTTTGCGTACGAGCGTATTATTGTAATGGAGATTCAATTGTGACTGCTCAACATCTCTATCGTGCGGATTATCGTACACGCCACGCTCCAAGTGACGATAGCATTAGGAAATGCATCAGGATGTACAGGTGCCTCAATTGGAATTCAAAACTCTGGTCGTTCTCGTTCAGTTCGCGATGAAGAAAAAATTCAAAATGTTGAGGCTTCGGTTCGTCAAAATCCGTCTTTATCCATCTGAAAGCGTATCCAAAGGTTGAACATCAAAAAATTGTCTTTACATTCGATTTTAAAGAAAGACTAACATCTGAAAACCTATAAAATTCAATTGGCTCAAGAATTGAAGGTTGCGGACTATGCTTATCGACTGAATTTTGCGAACGAAATGTTTCAGTGATTAACAACTTTAATAACACACTGTTTAGTGACGAAGCAAATTTTCGCCTGAATGGTCATGTCAATAAGCAGAATTGTCTGTACTGGGCAGTGGAGAATCCGAGGCGAAAGCATGAACGTCCTCTGCATAGCCCTAAGGTCGTGGTTTGGGCCGCTATGTCTGCTAAAGGCATAATTGGTCTTTATTTTGATGAAGATCAACGAGACCGCGCAATAAATGTGATTAGTCTCCGTTATTGCGATATGTTGCGGAATTTTTTGTTCCAAGAGTTGCAGGAGAAACTAAGAACGTATTTCCAAGATGGGGCCACTAATAAAGATCATTTCGAATTATTCGATAAAGATTTCGGATGAAACATCAACTGACTTCCCAGAAGCCCCGATCTAAGCCCGCTTGACTATTTTGCATGGGGATACCTTGAAAGTAAGGTTTATCAAAATAATCCGACGAATCTAACCCAGTTGAAGCAAAACATCAGGTCAGAAATGGCAGAAATATCAATAGCTATGTGTCAACGTGTTATCTCCAATCTTCGATCCCGTTTAGAAGAGTGCCTGTAACGCATAGGTCATCATTTGGATTACATCATCTTTTCCTGATAACTCTCCAATTCATACATTAATAATAAACAATAAATTTTTTTATTGGTCACTTATGTTTTTTGTTTTATTGAACTTACAAATATCCGATTCTCTTTCTGGGCACTATATACTTCATAAGATATTAGTCGCATTCAAACCAAAATTTGTGCATGGATATTTTTCAAATTCTCAACTTCATTATTGAAGTTTCTTCCACCAGGAGATATAACTATTCTTTCATTTATTTAAGGGCAACTAATCACAAGAGTTGAAGGTTATGTCAAATAATTACGCTGACGTGTCGATTCAAAGCTAATTTAAACTTTGAGGCGGTCGTCGTAAACAAAACAACAGGAAATTCCTCATCTTCCAGATGCTCCCAAGCAAATTTCTATGCTCAATGCTTCCACAGATATACATGTTCGATCAGTAGGACTTATTAATTTCGTTTCAGTCAGTGGAAAATTTATCAAAATGGATTGCTTACGGTGATATAATAGATGGTGTTAAAATACACAAGCAAAATTCGTGTTTTATATATTAATATATTTTTTTGAAATTTTAGCTTGAAAAAAAATTTAACGTGATGATCGTAAAAATAATTCGGAGGTTTCAGTAGATTCGATTTCGAAGCAACATCTCTTTTGTGTAATTTGGATTCGAATATATCAAAGACAATTGTTTACCTTGTAGTGATCTCGTCCAATAATAGCGTTTCGGTGGCCGAGAGGCCAGCGCTCAGAGCTCATACCAACTAGGTGACTGGTTCAACTCCCCCATTCTCAAGAATTTCTAATATCTTCTGCGTCTATGGCATGGCTCATACAAGCCATACTGATGAGTCCAAATAGGTGCTCTAGGGACGAATAGCGTAAGTAGGGGCAACATATTCGATCCTACAACCTGTGTACGAAATTCTGATATGACAATGAAGGACAAGAAAGATCTTGTTCACCGATAGATAAATTTTCCTGCTGATGTTGCCATATGCATTCTGATGATTCGAGCGATCATTTTTTGAGGTAGTACAGTTTTAAGTAAGTTCAAGTTGTGGTTGAAATGAATCTGAAGGAAAACTGTTAGTTTGGCTTTTATAATTCAAGGAATTTGAAGTTTGGTCTTGAATATGACAAAAGCTTAGTGTAAGAAAGTTTCTTTTCAAGTAGATCAAAATTTGTTAATATATACTTTTTCCTGTATTTTTTTTTGACTTGTCTCATACAATTAATGTCTAAGGGGACGAATAAAGATTATTATTATCATTATTATTATTATTACTTTTGATTGACAAGGCAGGACAAGGGTATTAGGGTTTCGAAGAAATCTTAATGAAAACTGTGACTAGTTATTTTTAATTTGACGTACAGGTTTGTTCTTTCATCGTGGCAGTTATATTAGTATCACACTTTCCAGAGTACGGGAAAAGACTCTAAAACAACAGGAAAGACTCCTCCTCCTACATCAGTGCTTTTCTGGATCATCTTGGGGTCCTGATGCTTCCACTCTTCGCACACCATTTCTAGCCTTAGTTTTTTCTGCAGCTGAGTATTGTTGCTCTGTTTGGTTTAATAGTGCACATACACAAAAAATCGATACACAATTGAATACATCCATGAGAATTATTACTGGCACTATAACCGGTTCATTGGTGACCAGTTTTGTCTAACATTGTCCCTCCCCATATTTGCAGACAGACTGCAGCTCTGAATTCTTGGAGCAAATATCATTCTTTTCCTAATTTATTTCAAATTATTTCATACATTCCACAAAATAGAATTTCAAGATTGACGTCATGTAAATCATTATAATACGTTCTTCAAAATGAACTTTAGCGATAAAGAATTATGGAAGATTGAGTGGAACTATTATGAAATGTTCAAAAAAAGTCTCATTTCTGATCCTTCTGAAAAAGTTCCGGGTTTTGATTTTCCAAGAAGAATCTGGACAATTCTTAATCGTTTGAAAAAACGTCATGGTCGTACCAATAGCATGCTATACAGATGGAACTCAGTTCCAAGCTCAAGTTGTGAATGTGGAGAAGCAGAAGAAACAATTCCTCATCTCATCAATAGTTGTCCCATATATAAATTTCAAGACGGTTTTAGGGCTATTCCCAAAATATTTACGGACAATACTTGGGCCGAATTTTATGGTACAATCTTTCGAAAGATTCCGTGTCTTTCAAAAGATTCGTATTTTAGCGTTGCAACGGTGACGTCACACACAAAATCTTTCGAAAGATCTTTCAATCTTTTGAAAGTTCATTTTTGGGTAGTTGGAATGTTTTGTAAATATATGAAATGTCAATTATGGCGGATAATTTGAATTTTGCTTATGATTCTAATTTGTAATATTGCATTGAAAAAAGCTAAGCGCACGTTTATAATTATTGTTGAAGTAATGGCGAAATAAATAAGAAAGTGATTATTTACAATAATTCTGTGATTCAAGAAATGGGGTTTGCCATGCTTTGCAAGATATCTGCCTTTTTTCGTTTTAGTATTTCTGAAAGTAGTCATTTTATTGAATCAAAACTTCTAGATATTTTAATTATGTATCACATACAAATTGGTTTCGGCTTCTAACTGGATGAGGATATGTGATACGTTGTCAATAACAGAAATAACTGCATCCTCCATTTTAATGAGGATTAATTCTTGAACATTAAAAATGTAAATTAAATTCTCTATACAGTTTCTAACAATCGCAATGTACTCTTAAAGCACTAATAACGAACTACTCCTATCAGAGATAACCACTGCAATGGGTATTGAAAAACTAACCTAAAATCTACAACACAGATTTTAAATTTCGCTGCTTCTATGTCACCAGTTCGAAAGATACCGTTTTAGCGAGTATTGAACCCATTACGTCACAGCAAAAATCTTTTGAAAGATCTTTCGAAAGATTGCACCGCCAAAATTCGGCCTTGGTTTGGCAACCTGAATCCTGTTCATTGGGCGGCAATATCCTCAGATCTCACGATTCTAGATTTTTACCTACCCTTTTGGGGAAGAAATGAAGGACCTGATTCTCGGAAAGCGATTGAAGCAGCAGTGTGACATCGCCTTTCGTTCAATACCTGCGATAGAATTTAATTAGAATTTAAGAAGCGAAGTCAATTGTGTTTTGATTTAAATGGTGCTCAATTTGAACACATGTTGTAAATTGTTTGAAAATATTGTTGTTCTTGTTATTCTATTTCTTGTATTTTTTGATTAAATTCACGAGTTTATACTGAGGCGGTACTAATTATTATTTTCAACAGCTACTATCTAGAACGATTTTGTTTCGTATTTAGGTATGGTAATCCAGATTTTGAAAGTACATCCAAAATAATTCGACAATAACAGCCATAAAATCTCTCGAAGAGAAATAGCAACTATTATGAATATTTAAATAGGGAATTTCATTTCAAACACGAATATGTAAAAAAATAAAAATCATCATCGGAATTCTTTGAACAAAGTACCTGTCCAGAAATATTCAAAATTGAAAAAAATGGTGTCCAAGTGTACTTGTATTTTTTTTAAAGGGCACTTTGCGTTTGGTCATTCATACATGTCAAAAGATTCATTAGTTCAATAAATTTCCTGAAATACGAGTATGAAATAAGATAATCCTTCGTTCTCAAGTGTTCACCGTTTGAATATATCAGAGAATCGCATGCCCTTTTACATCAGGTGGAACATCACGTCCGAAGGTTCCCCCAATTTCGATACATGCCACAAAAATTTACGACCGCCGTCCCTGTTAACTTCACCCTCCTTCGTCCTTGTTTATCTGGGTTGACGTTTTTATACACACAATGAGTCAACGTGAACCAGCTTACCTGTCATCCTGTCACTTGTGCTCCATCCCATCCATAATAATTATTTCGTATTGTGTTTTCCTTTCTCTCCCCGTAATGTAGGATATGCAGCCTGCTAAAGAATACACAAACAGATCCTGTTACTACCACGTATTTGCCAGGAACGATATGGTGCGAATATGTGACTTATTAGTTTAAATGAACGAAATAACAGAAATAACTCAAATTCGTTTAAAAACACTATAAATAGGCGGCAGCCTTTGGAAAGTCAACACCTATTGTAATGGGTAAAGCTTTTTACCAACAGACA
Organism: Micraspis discolor; assembly: GCA_030674115.1. Classification (NCBI taxonomy): domain Eukaryota; kingdom Metazoa; phylum Arthropoda; class Insecta; order Coleoptera; family Coccinellidae; genus Micraspis; species Micraspis discolor. Next base: position 2,458,650 of record JARTUT010000876.1, on the reverse strand, counting down.
GACCCAGGCTACAAGAAATGAACAAAAAACCATAAACTAAAAATATGCATATAATCAATACTAATAAGTATTTTACATAATCGTTAAATTATACAAGGTATCTCTAATTATAAGCGATGAACTTTGCGAAATTATTTCTTGGTGAAAATTAATGGGGTGCATCCCCTAAAATTTTATCGAAATCGCATTTCTTTCCAAATTACAGAATCCTCAGAATTGGTCGATGAATTTTCGGTTCTGAATTATTATTACTGGTAATGAGAATCGAATAGTAATGAAATTCCATGCATTTGATTTACTGCATAGTTCGTATTTTCAAGGACTTCTTCAATTTCCTTTGTAACGGGCGAATTTCCCGATTGCGATTATTTCGGAAATTTGATTTCTGTGTTTTTGTTTAACGCGCATGGGGCAGATGTGGGGTTGACTTCGATCGACCTTCTTCGATTCTAGATCATTTTCTCTCGAGTGAAGATGCTAGAAGGTGCATTTATCTGCTTTTTCTTGAATTGAAATCAAGTTTCAAATCTAGTTTGTCGTGATGAACAGTTTTAATAACTTTCGATAAGTCCTGTTTTTGATCAGACAAAGTTTATTGAATTCAAAATTGTCGTATTCAATTGTTTTATGACCAGGAGATAGTAAAAGACTCGTGTGTATTGTTTTTCAGACCTCCAAATTTAGTTCTCCAAGTGTCTTTCGGATAGATATCTGAATAATCAAGTTACCTTCCTAATTGTTTAAATATTCGTGCTCTCACTTTTATCGAATTTTCTGTACCATTGTGTTCTTTCTTTTTTGAACATATGGATATTTTTTCTTCTCTCTAATTATTGGATATCGTCCTGTCCAGAAATATTCAAAATTGAAAAAAATGGTGTCCAAGTGTACTTGTATTTTTTTTAAAGGGCACTTTGCGTTTGGTCATTCATACATGTCAAAAGATTCATTAGTTCAATAAATTTCCTGAAATACGAGTATGAAATAAGATAATCCTTCGTTCTCAAGTGTTCACCGTTTGAATATATCAGAGAATCGCATGCCCTTTTACATCAGGTGGAACATCACGTCCGAAGGTTCCCCCAATTTCGATACATGCCACAAAAATTTACGACCGCCGTCCCTGTTAACTTCACCCTCCTTCGTCCTTGTTTATCTGGGTTGACGTTTTTATACACACAATGAGTCAACGTGAACCAGCTTACCTGTCATCCTGTCACTTGTGCTCCATCCCATCCATAATAATTATTTCGTATTGTGTTTTCCTTTCTCTCCCCGTAATGTAGGATATGCAGCCTACTAAAGAATACACAAACAGATCCTGTTACTACCACGTATTTGCGAGGAACGATATGGTGCGACAATGTGACTTATTACTTTAAATGAATGAAATAACAGAAATAACTCAAATTCGTTTTAAAACACTATAAATAGGTGGCAGTCTTGGGAAAATCAACACCTTGTGTAATGGGTAAAGCTTTTTATCAACAGACAGACCCAGGCTACAAGAAATCAACAAAAAACAATAAAATAAAAATATGCATAAAATCAACACTAATAAGTAATTCACCTCATCGTTAAATTATACAATGTATCTCTAATTATATGCGAAGAACTTTGCGAAATTATTTCCTGGTGAAAATTAATGAGGTACATCCTATAAAATTTTATCGAAATCGCATTTCTATACAAATTACAGAATCCTCAGAATTGGTCCATGAATTTTCGGTTTTGAATTATTATTACTGGTAATCAGAATCGAATAGTAATGAAATTCCATGCATATTATTTACTACATGATTCGTATTTTCAAGGAGTTTTTCAATTCCCTTTGTAACGGGCGAATTTCCCGATTGCGATCATTTCGGAAATCTCCGTGATGTGACCTCTGTGTTTGTGGGGTTGACTTTGATCGACCTTCTTCGATTCTGGATCATTTTCTCTAGAGTAAAGATGCTAGAAGGTGTATTTATCTGTTTTTTCTTGAATTGAAATCAAATTTCAAATAGAGTTTGTCGTGATGAACAGTTTCAATAACGATCGGTAAGTCCTGCTTTTGATCAGACAAGGTTAACTCAATTTTGAATTGTCGTATTCAATTGTTTTATGACCAGGAGATGGTAAAAGTCTCGTGCATTCTTTTTCAGACCGCCATATTTAGTTCCCCAAGTGTCTTTCGGATAGATATCTGAATAATCAAGTTACCTTCCTAATTGTTTCAATATTCGTACTATACTTTGTTGCTCAGTGATTATTTTTGGCGCTCTTTTTCACCCGAACAGAGTGCCTATCATTTTGCCCAAATGTCTGTAATTTTGGAATATCGAGCCGAAGATGGTCTCAATCGATTGGGTTCGACTCCCTGATGAAGGATCCGTTCAGAAAGTTGAGTCTGTCCGGCCGGCCGGCCGTATCCTCTCTAGCATTCAAAAGAGATGAGCTAGAGTTTTCATATTTTCAGAATAGGTTAATTGTCCAAAAATCTCGGTCAAGTTCGTTATTGGGCCAAATCCGTAGGATGGTTCAGTAGTTATGAGCATCTGAAATTTTGTTTCTTCAATAACTACTAGAATATGCATCCGATTAAGTTGATACTTGAAATATTGTTGAGGGAGGCTGCAATAAAACGGCTAGCAAAATTTCGCAGAAATCATCAAGCTAGAAAATTGTCTAAAAATTCCCAAAAAAAGATTTTTCAATACTCACTATCTCGCAAGATATTTTTTCGATTTCAATAAAAATTCGTGAATATATTGAGGTAATCGATATCTTACTCATCCTCAAATTTCATTGTCATAGCTCCTTTCCATCAAAAGATATGATCATTTTTTTCTTTTACTCAAGAGAGAAGAGAAATGACATGAAGTCCCGTGATTTTCTCTAAACTATGGCCATCACAGATCGATATTCCATTGACAAATGCCGGGCTCATTAATCAGTGTCAGTTGGCGTAATATTAATCAAAATTTTTCATAAGGGGAAATGATATAAATAGAATTCAATCTCGGTGGCTGGAATAATATACGTTGTCAAAATTCAAAAAAGCACTGACGTAAGTTTTTAGGGGAAGTGAATTATAGCTGCGAACAAAACTAGGGGAAAATTATTAGAAGTTATTTTTAATTTGAGATATAGCTTTATTCATTCATAAGGTATTCATATTTGCATCACATTGTCCCATAGTACGAGAAAAGACTATTGTTCACCTGATCAGAGTGCTTATAGATTTGTTATGGTTTGAATATTTACTCGCAAGTAGCTCAACAAGAGCGCCAAAGCAATCTGACCTCATGTCAGTGCTTGCTAAATTTTTTTTTCCTTTCTCAATTTCTAGATTTGCCTGAAGAATTTTTTATCGAATTATCTGTACCATTGTGTTCTTTCTTTTTTGAACATATGGATATTTTTTTCTTCTCTCAAATTATTAGATATCGTTTTGTGAGTCAACAGATTCAGGGATCGCTGGAAACTGTGGAACATTATCGTTTTGAGAACTTATGAAATTGATTTTCACAGCCATAACCAAGCGGAGTGTAAATTTCACCGAAGAACTGAAGAAAATTTGCCGGAATTGAAAAATTACCGAATTTGACATACTTTGCCGAGGCTGAACAAATTTGCAGAAGTTGAATTTCACGACGTATTAATAGATGTTTCTCTGGGGACTAGAGAACTGAGAAAAGAAATAGTTTTTGTTGAAAAGTTTGTCTACCGGGTGAAGACCTAAGACCCATTTTCGACACCGGACTCATCTCGAACAACCAGGATGGTTGTATAGTCCTGTTATCGCATGAATTGGAACTCAAGGCAGACAAGATAAGTTTCAGCAACAATCGTAGACATTACCTGATTTTTTATAGCCACAAATTAATCTTGTCCTTTTGCAACTTTTGATTTGGAAAATTTAATCTTTGTACATACTGTGAATATCTAGTATTTGTAAAAGGGTGGAATAAATTTCGATTGTTCGAGTATTGACAATAATTTACTAGGGTGGAAGCATCTATTTAAACTCTCTTATGGTAAATGTGAGATGGTTTGTGCTCTAGCTGGCTGGATTAGTATTTCTAGAATAAATTTAATTATATTAAATAAATATTTTTGTTATCGTTACACCTTACTTTATTATTAGGGGTTGAATATAGAAACTTCTATTACTTTACTCCTTTTTCTGTTTTTGTGCTCATCAGATTTTGAAAATTTTATCCTCCCTTCAAACCTTGCTCACACTAAAAAAAGGCCCAATGAAAAATTTTGAAATAAGCGATTCTATTGCCAGAATAAATTAAATTTTTGAATAAGAGCTTAACTGAATTACATTCAACTTCACAGAATGATTGGTGATTGAATTGAATAGCCACTGATTTTGTGCATAAATGAAATGCATTTTCTGTGATATCTTCCTGTCACTTTAATTATTTGAAGAATTAAATTGTGTTAACATTCTTGAATCAAGAAACAACAAAATAATTCGAAAACTTCACGATTTATTACAATATAACTAACAAAAAATTGAATTATACTGATTGTCTAATGTGAATCCTGAAATAAATATAAAGTTTACATTCAAATCAGATGTTGGAAATGACCACCTCTAGCTAAAACATATGGGTCATTGACCACTATATTCTGTCAAATATCCCTGGTGGTTTTAGGATATAAATACATGAAGCAACAATTCGATTTCTCAAATCAATGATATCGATGATTGGGGTTGTCTTCACTAAATCTCTAAAATAAATGAATGAACAAAAATCTAATGGATTGAGGGCAGTTGTCCGAGGAGTTCAAGCCTGAGGACTGACTCGACCTATCCAGCGATCTTGATATATAGCGTTTTATTATCCCCTCACGTTGACACCTAAGTGGGCTGGATCTCCATCATGCATGAAATATGATGTTTGTCGCCTTAGCAGTAGAAAAATATCGTCTAAAAGAAAGATATTTCTCTTTTAGCATTTAATAGGGTCAGTAATAAGAAATTACCAAACAAAGTATTTACCAACACACCTAGCCATACGTTTAGGGAAAATTGTTCCTGGTGTCTACTTTCCACGATCTCGTGAGTATTTTTCGCTGCCCAAACATCATGATTATGAAAATTCATAGCATTTCTTGAAGACCTGGCCTTGCCATCGAAAACGACTAACTTCAAAGATATCGGATTTTGGCGAATCATTTGCAAAACCATATTTCAAAAATTGCGAGGTATCAATGCTAGTACTCACTGGTTATGAAAGGGGTATAGTAAATTTTACTTCAATATAAACCAAACTACGTCCTTGCACGTTGAATCCTTCAGCAATAATCCTGATAGTGTATTGCGGATGGTCTTCCATGAAATCCAATACAGCTTCTTCTACTACTGCTGCTTTTTTAACACCTCATTTCTATCAGCATCAGACATTCGTTTCTGGAAAGTTCCTTGTTCTCCTAGGCGCTGGTGTATCATTTCAAACAAGCCCTAATGAGGCAACTGTCTATTACAGAAAATGTATTCCATCGATGTACGAAATCAGAGACAACTCAACTCAATCGCCTATTATTGTGATTTCATTCAAGAACAACTTCCACTGTTGGCTTCGTCGTGGGTGATGTGTGTCCGTGGATGAGATATGATTTGGAAGGACTGTTTATTTTGTATATTTTTGAAGCGTCATCTCTTACTGTATAACCAGGAACCATTTGTTATTACCTGTTCAAGGGATTGTAAAATTTTTGTGGGTTCATTGGCATGTCATGGCTTCAACAACAATTAACTGTATAATGATAATAACAATTATAATATTCTGTGAACTTAAATGTAATTTGAATAAGCACTTATTCGAAATTTCATTCATTTTGGGAAAAGAATCGATTAAATAAAAATTTTCAAAATTGCGCCAAACTTCAAGGAAAGAAAAAATTTCAGAATCTTGTGATCACAAAAAAAATATGGTATTTACTAATAGGATAAGAGGGTTGAAAAACAATCGTTGAAAAATATAACTATGCCTATAATCCAATGTCTGGAAATTTATTACCTTTCGATTCTACGAACCAGTAAAATAATTTAAATCCGCGAATTTATCGACCGCATCTGAGAGGTGTAACTTGAAAAGGAAAGCGATTAAAAAAAAATTTGAGAATATATCTCTATTCATTTTCACTAAGGAATCATTTACCGAAGTTCTTTTCAATAATTTACTGCCACCTTATATTTCAATAGGTAATTAACAATCCACCCAAAAACATTAAATGGCCTATCCAAGTGGGTGGTCATGATTTTCTCTCTGGATGGGATAGCCCAAACTTGGACATTATAGGTTCTTCTCATCTTGCGAAGGGACAGATGTAGGTCCTCAGCTACCCACCATTTATATGACCCGCCGACAAGAAACCTGGATCCACCGCTGCACTTGTAACATTAGTTACCATTATAACAAAAAATCTGTATCTACATCTGTTCTTAAAAATGATTATTCTACAAATTACGGAGAATTTGACAAGACAAGATGGGACACTTGATTGAATGGGCTGCGCTTGGAATTTTTCTGATTTGAATGAATTAGGAAATTATTATGAAACTTTCAGAAACATGTTGATCAACAACCCATAATAATATTTTTGTAGTTCTCCGATCGGAGAATGAGAAAAGAAAAACCATAATTGAGCGTGACTGCTTGAATATTCTCCTGTTTTGTCATCCACATAATACAGAATACAGAATATTTGTGATTGTTCATAGAAAATAACAGAATCAATAAATAAATTGGGAATTTCGAGTTGATGATATCTAATGAAGTTCCTACCGGATAATCTTGGTGATTACTCGAGGCAAAGCAAAAAACAACAGAAAAGCATGGACGTGAGGTCTTAACATTTTTCGCTATAGTTCTAAAGACATTTTCGCATACAGGAACAGTGTGATACTAAACGTGCCCGCTACTAAAGATGTAAAAGAAACAATAAACGAATATTTACAAAAAAAAATTAAATTGTTTTTCAAATTTACTAACATGTCGATTATCACAAAATTTAGTAGACTCCTTTCTTTCATCGTTATTGAATTTATTTCAAAGTTTCGATTTGATGAGATGAAAAGAAGAAAGTTATTGAGGAAACCAAATTTCAGATACCAGAGCCAAAGCTATTTCGTTATATAACTATATAACTAATGGAAAAGAACCTTTCCATACCTCGGAAAAAAGGGGAGTTCATCGTTTTACAATCTTGACAATCTATGGATGAACTCAAAGAAGTATTCAAAGAATACTCATCTTGTTTATGTTCAATCATCGTTATGAATAAAATTTAGTAGAAACTGACTTGAGGAAGTTGCTTGGGCGCAGTTTTTGGTAGTTATAAAAACTTTCAAGAATATCACGTCTCTAGTACATTCGTCAGTGTTGACTAAGATGTCAGATGAAAAACGTTCACAAAAAACTGTCTCATAATGAAATTTTTTCGAAAATTAAAGAAGACAATGTTATTTTGCTCCATGACAAAGCACCTGCACACAAAGCAAAACCGGTTCAGAATACAATCAAAACACTTGGCTGGGAGCTGCTATCCCACCCTCCGTATTCACCAGACTTGGCTTCTTTCGACTACCGTTTGTTATCATCGATAGGACACGCATTGTCTGAGCAACACTTTGATTCCTACGAGGAGGTCGAAAATTAGGTATTTGCTTGGTTTGCTTTAAAAGACAAACAATTTTATTCGCGTAGTATCCACAAATTGCCAGAAAGGTGATCAAAATATGTAGAAAACTGTGGCCAAAAATTTGAATGAAATGTTCTTTACTTTTTCATTAATATTTAGTGTTTTATTAAAAAAAAAAAAACCTCATTTCATACCAGTATACCTGATATGTCAAAACCTAATTTATTGAACATTATAAATTATGTAATACGGTCGAAGCACTTGAAAAATAATTCAGGCACTGAAACTTGAAACACCTTGTTCAAATACTAAAAGTCGTGATAGGTCATAATGAAATGTTTTCGAGGCACCAGCTATAGCGACCAATATTACCATCCAACTGAAAAGTACAAGTTTTAGATATTTGGATTGTCCTCACCGCTCATAAAATATTGATAAATTGTTCCACTAAAGAACGACAGACGCCAATAATAGCTATTTGTCTCTGACATGCATTGCGGTTCACGAAACAAGCAATATCTGACGTCCCTTTTTCACGGAATACGCAATAGTATTGATCATTTCCATAAAAATTTCAGAAATAGCTAAAAAAGAACGGCGCAAGTATAAAGCTTTGACGTAATTTAATAACGCAAAGTGTTTACGTGAATTGCACTTTTCTTTCACGTCTCATTGAGTTCAGGAAACGCCGTCAGGTTCTGATTGAGGGGGAGAATCTGCTCATGAGCGCTTTGATGTAAGAGCCTGAAATGGGGCGACAAGATTCATTTTTTCGCGGGAAAATAATTTTAGGCTTCATGACGTTCAAAACGTTTTGACGTAATAGGAAACGAGGCTTCACTATAATTCTGTTCGATGAATATTTCGAAATATCATTCGAAGTGGCATTCGCAAAATTATTATTATCTCCATTTTCACAACAGTTGCGTGAAATTAAATTATTGATTTTTTCCATTTCCAGGCTTCAAAAATAAATCGAGAAGCACTGACGAGAGGTCAGGGGCTTTTACGAGCTTTTTATCTAACTCTCGGAAGTAATAGATATCTCTAAACAATATTGGAATAAGTGAAACCAGTTAAACAAATCCAGCTTAAACCTCATAATGAAACAACACAAACAGACATAGGAAAACCATAAATTTTTCATATGAAACGTTTATGAAATAAAATGAGAATAAGAAACGATTAACAGCCGCATTCACAACACAAGATTACAACAAATGAACCTGAACTATAATTTTTAATTCATTAGAAAAAAAATGAAAAAGGGCATATATTTCAAAAAAATTAAGAAAAGAACTGAAGTAAGATCAAGAGCTTTAGTGCACACGTTCTAGAGTCTTTTCCCGTACTCAGGAACAGTGTGATACTAATACAACCGCCAGGTTGAATGCACAAACTGAAATTTCAAATTAAAAATAAGATCAACTCCATCATAAACCATTCAGAATAAACTCTTATCAATAAGCTCTTGTTCGTTGAAATACTCCATATATTCAAGACAAAATTACAAATATCTCAAATTAGTAATAACCAATCGAACATCTTTTCTTCAATTTCATTTCAGCCAAAATCATCTTCCACATAAAACTGTACCTACTTCAATATGAAATCACTCGAATGCATATCGCAAAATAATCATTTGAATGATCTGAGCCTAAAACTAGAAACTAGGAATGATATTCTTCATAAATTAGCTGGATCATCTTGAGGTGCTGATGCTCCCACTCTACGCTCAGCATCTCTAGCCCTTGTCTTTTCTGAAGCTGAGTATTGTTGCTCTGTTTGGTTTAATAGTGCACATACACAAAAAATTGATGCACAATTGAATACATCCATGAGAATAATTACTGGCACCATAAGATCTACACCGGTTCATTGGTTAATAAGTATCTCGTTTCTGATCCTTCTGAAAAACTTCTCTTGTTTTTGATTTTCCAAGAAAAATTTGGACAGTTCTTAATCGTTTGAGAACAGGTCATGGTGGTACCAATAGCATGCTATTCAGATGGAACTCAGTTCCAAGCGCAACTTGTGAATGTGGAGAAGCAGAAGACACAATACCTCATCTCATCAATAGTTGTCCCATATATAAATTTCAAGATATTCTAGGGCTTTTCATGATGTCTCCGATTATTTCTTGGACTGGGTTATAAATTTCAAACGAATTTTTGTTATTTAGTTCTTTTTTCTGCTTTTGTCTTTTTATTTCCAGATTCGATGTAGGCAACTTGAAGAAGTCTCTGTTTCCATCAATAGAAGACCACTCTGGAAGAAAGAAGTCCCTAAAATATATTTTAGCTTATTTTTGGACTTTCACACTTAGGCGGGGAGCTAGGGTTTTTTTACTGGAGTTTTTTCCCTAGACTTTAATGTGATTCGCCGAATTGTATGACACCCCTTCACTTACCCTTGATCTATATGCTTTATTGTTTGCTAATTAAATATTGTAAGCGAAAAGTTCAAAATGATATATCAGAAAAATTTATCTTTGGGTTAACAATCATCGTCAAACCAGAATTTTGAATGGATAAACACTTGTCCTTTGAGATATCTTATACATATATTGACATCCAAATTACACAAAAAGGATGAATCTTCAGAATAGAATCTACTTAAATCTTTGAATGAATTTTACGGGCAGTATAGTAAAAAGTTTCCGAACCCTAATACGTATCTGTGAAAGCAATGAGCATTGAAATTTTTGACGGACTCTATGAAATTTTTTGTTCCGATTTTACTACAAATTCCGCTTTTTCTATTAGCTAGTGGAGAATATTTCCTGTAGTTTCGTTATCGACAGCAACCCAAAAGTTTCAATGAACCAAGAATCGACACGAAACATTAATAGCAACGTTATTAATTATCTTTAACTTCGGTGATTACTTGCCCTTGAGTGAATGTAAAAATAATTAAATCTACTGGTGGATGAAAGCTAAGACAATCTAGTGTTTGGTACGTATGCGCTATTTTATAGTATTCGTCATAGATCAATTAAACTTGTTGGTTTTCTTTATGGTATCCATTTCCCAAGCTGTATATGAATGTGATAAATGTCAAAATATCATCGCTGAAATAGTTACTTACTGCATATTTGATCTTTGATATGCCTTTCGATCTGTTTCGTCATAACCATGTGACAATGTGAATACTAATTTTTGCGGCAAATTGAAATATTGGGCTCTTATGGAATACTGATTTTCAGAAATTACATCAAAAGGTGGTCATTTGATGACTATATTCATCACTATCAAGGCCATTCATTTATTGCAATCTGAAAACACAACCTGACACGGTCCTGTCCCATAGAAAACAAACATACGAGGGACAGCTGCTAGAGTGGGTACGACAGGCACCGATCGACCCGCACACCGTACACACTGGGGTGAATTAGTTACGACCTGCTGGCCACAGGTGAGTCCGATTGTGCGGCATCCAAGGGAAACAAGAGCACTGATTTCCTTCGTAAGAAATCCGACACTATTTGGACTTGAGGGAATCCCTGACGTGATGTGGTGTTAGGACGGACAGGAAATTGGGAACAGCTGGTTCACGGGATGGATCTCTTGGTCGTTTGAGCATTATGTACCAGGAAGTATTCGGGGTGTGAATTAATAGGGTCATGTTCTGCGGATGAGGGATCTGAACTGTGTGACAAGATAATGTATGTGTGAGTCGTTACCGATTGTAATTCAATTTGAGTACTTGAAATGTGGGACCAGTTGGTCGGATAGATTTAATGATGTTTCTAAATTTTAATGTGGTGCTAGACGAAAATATTTCAAATGAAATCAGCTCTATAGATTCATGAATTAAGATATTTATATTTTATAACCTAGGGTTCTAATAATCTGAACACATTATCCTTATTTAAAAAAAAGATATGAAAGGAGTTATTACTGCAGTGATTTCAAATCACACTATAAATCTTAGAGCTCAGGCTACATGATCCCAATAATTTTGGAAAAATTTAATCAATTTCACATCAGGTTTGATTACCAATCTGACCCCCGTACAATATCAAATTTAATCAATACCACCTCATAAATACGAAAGAAAAAAATCAACTCAATTCACCTCTCTGTACTCTTCTTGTCTGTGGTTTTCTTAACCTAAAACTATTCGTAATAAATCACGTTCCTTTAATTCTTTTCACTATTGAGTTCCATTACAAAAGGTAGTGAGTTCAAAGGAACGAAACCCATAACCGTTAAAATAGGATGTTTCCCAATCCTTAGATTTAGATGTAAGTAGAATAATGTTTGCTTTTATCAAACCTCGACTAATTGTTGAGCTATATTTTTGTTACTGTAATTTGTAGCCCATATAATTTGATTTCCCTGACAATTTTAGCATCCTGATGAAGTGACCAAGCCAGTACAGATGGTTGTTTGATTCCAATAGCATTTAATTGCCAAGTTTCCACTAAATTCTCTTGAAGTTTATCAAAATCGGCAACTCTCTTTATTCGCTTTAATTATAAAGCAATTTTCATAATAACATAACCTTATTTATTGCCTGAAAAAGTGAAGTGGTGAAAGAAAATTCGATTAAATTTATCAGAAAACAATAGCTTAATCTTTCAGAGTCAATACAAAGTATAAAAATCTTTTCCATAATTACAATTGATCGAATACCCCATCTCATTCGGTTTGAACTGGATCGTAATCCCACGTAATCACACAATTTCCAGAAATGGAAAAGACGAACTCAAAGTCGAACAAGTCACTCGTTTATTTACACAAGTATTTCCTGTGCAAATTAACTATTACAGTTGAGCTGGTACCAGATAAATAGATAAATACAGGGTGAGTCTTTGACCACTGCGTTAATTTTAACCATGGATTCTTGACGTCAAAAGAAACATTTTCTTCCTATAACATTTTCCAAATGTGGCCCTGTTCAAAGAATGGGGTGTTAAAATTTCATAAAAAAAGTTGCTTTTTCAGCTGTAATATTCAAACTGCAATATCAATTGAAATGATCTCTTGTAGTAGATTTTTGTTAACACTCATGCATGAGATTGGTTAAATTGCATGAAAAACAAATATCACTTGAATTAAAGGTCCGTATCTTGTATTTTTTGGAATCATAAGTCTTTTTTACAGATAAAATCATTCTGCTTCTTTTTTCCTAAATTGCACATTCTTGAGATATTTGAAGTTGAATGGAATTAAATCGATATAATTTTGAATATTGAAAGAAAACAATTATTTTCACAAAATAAATGAGTCATCAATTCATTCTATTACGATATAATTTTGTCCAAATTTTCTGATTTTCCCAAACCCAACTCTGTGCTGAAATGATTCAATAATCAGATTTGTTCAATGTTGCCATATTTTATGTCATTATGAAATAAAGACCAGCTCACTGGTCGATAGTCATGAAAGTCTGTCAAGGAGAAGAAACTTCAGAAATATCAGTGTTTGGAAAATTAAAGATGATTTTTTCTGGCTTTGAGTGAAAAAAAAGCAATGTGACAACCTCATGCCTTGGAAGTTATCATAGAAATGTTGGTTTTCATGATTTGGAAATCTTAAGAAGAAAATTACAAATGTATGATGATAACATCCAATAATTCTGAGGTTTTTTTGGAAATTCTCATTAGAAAAGGATGGTTTATAATCTTGAAGTAGAAAGAAATTATGGAAGAAGAACAAAAATCTATGTTTATGGTGTTGAATTTTTTTTAACAAAAAATTAGTATTTTGTATTTTACTTCTGAATATGGACCTCATCTGATAAAACATGATTGAATGAATCATTTTTTAGAGGGAGAATAATGTTCTTAAACAATTCAGATTCATTAGATGATGCTGTGGAAGGTATTTTTCATTCAAACTAAACTGGACTACAGAGGGGTATTTGCCCAATGTGAAAACTTTAAATGCTTATAACTTTTTAACGCAGCTAAATATAGAAAAACCGTAATGGAAAAAGTATTTCTTTTGATCTCAAGAACATATAGTTATAATTAACGCAGTGGTCAAATACTCACCCTGTATTTACAGATATTAATAATAATTTAAGGAAATATCATATATACAAGTATATCCAAGTTTTTTTTACAATTTTATTTCCCTGTTATAATGAGGTGTCGAACGTTACAAAAGGGAAATTCGAATGAATATTTGGATTTAGCTTTATGGCCCTTATAAATAACACAGGATCATTTTTTTTTTGTTTCAGTTTGTTTTGAAGTCCCGCCATCCCGGCTCCGACATTGCTGGGGAAGTTCTCAATTATGACTACTGTGTTATGTGTATAAATTAGTACATTCTAAGTGTTGAAGAATGGCCTCCTATTCCAACATGAATGCCAAATTCGAGCGACGAAGTTTTAGGGTATTATTTCTTCCACATCAGAAAGATTTTGTGAAAAAATGCTCGAATTGTATATCGTATTGTACATCCTAGGGACGTTTGTATTGATTCTTGGCAGTTGAAGTGATCGACAAATTACCAAGTTTGAATTTGAATCGAACCCCTTGAACACCGATAGTTTGTAATTATAATCTTCTATTGACATTTGACGTATGATTAATTAGGAACTTAAGTGCCGACAACCATAAAACGGAATATATTGGAAGAACAACGTTGTAATCAGCTCCTCAAAGCACTGTTTTTAGAAATATAATGAAACTATAACGATACTGAAGTAGAGATGTTACATTCAGTGATTTCATCCACAGAAATAAAAATGTTAATTCGACGAGCTCATCGTTAAATACCGTTTTCTACAGTTATATTATTAATTATAATATACCGACAAAGGTGGTTCAGTTCGTACAAAGGTTGCCTTTTGTATTTCGGGATTGGACTACCCTAGTGTTGCAATCTGCCAACTGAAAGCTCTATCGTAAAGATTGACATTTTAGAGGTTAAACGTAGTCAAAACATGTTGACATACGAGCGCTATTTGTATTGTTTACATAACTTAAAAAAAGAATCATCTCACCCAAAAAATGGAATTAAATCGCGAACATTTTCGTGCGATTATTTTCTACTATTTTCAACTTTCGATGTGGATTAACTCAACAATAGTGCATCCATAAACTTAATTCAATTTTTGAAGCTGAAGCTAGATCAAGGAGCAGTGTTTATCGATGGAATGGTGAATTCAACCGAGGTCGTTCAGAATCAGTTGTCGTTTCGAAAACCATTGATGCTGTGCGACAACTGATATTGCAAGATCGTCATGAGACCTATCGTGAGATTGAGACAACTTTAGGCACTAGTGGGACAAGCTTACATTCAATATTGCAAGAATATTTGACCGTCAAAAAAATTTGTTCGCGTTAGATCCCATTAAATTTGTCAATCGCTCCTAAAAAAGCTCGTGTCGCTTAGTCGAAAGAAATGCTCCAAAAATACGATCACGGTGCTTCGAAGCCCATCTATGACATCGTGACAGGTGATGAATCGTGGATTCACGCGTATAAGCCCGAAAGTGAAGTAGTTGACTGTATGGGTGTTTCAAGCCAAATTAAACAAAAGTTGCTCGCGCACAAAGCACTTCCAAACAAATGTTTTTTCGGAAAAACTGGACATGAAGCAATCATACCACCAGAACAACGCAGAGCAGTCAATTCTAAGTGGTACACAACCATTTATGTCCCAGTTGTCTTCCAAGAAATCGGTAAAGCCAACGACCGAAGACGAATCAAGTTCAAGAGCATGCAGAAGTGTATAGATCTTAATGAGGAATATTTGGAAAAACAATAAAGCGATTTTCGATGATCAATATTTGTTAATGTTCTCCTGAAATATAAAGGCAACCCTAGTAATATACAGGGTGAGTCTTTGACCACTGCGTTAATTTTAACCATAGGTTCTTGAGATCAAAAGAGACACTTTTTCCATTACGGTTTTTTCAGATTCAGCTGCGTTAAAAAGTTATGAGCATTTTAAATTTTCACATTGGGCAAATACTCCTCTGTAGTGCAGTTTAGTTTGAATGGAAAATACCTTCCACAGCATCCACTATTGAATCTGAATTGTTTAAAACATTATTTTCCTTCTACAAAATGATTCACTCACTCATGTTTCATCCGATGAGGTCCATATCCAGAAGGAAGATACAAAATACTAATGTTCTGATAAAAAAATTCAACACCATAAACATAGATTTTTGTTGTCCTACTATAATTTCTCTCTACTTTAAGATTTTAAACCATCCCTTTCTAGTGAGAAATTTCAAAAAAACCTCAGATATATTGGATGTTATCATACATTTGTAATTTTCTTCTTAAAATTTCCAAATCATGAAAACCATCATTTCTATGAAAACTTCCAAGGTAAGAGGTTGTCACTGTGCTATTTTTTTCACTCAAAGCCAGAAAAAATCATCTATGATTTTCCAAACACTGATATTTCTGAAGTTTCTTCTCCTTGACAGAGACCAGTGAACAGGTCTATGAGGTCTCTTGATATCATACTGTTAAAAATATGAAAATCTTTTTCGAAATCTTCCACAAATGAATGATGTCACTACGAATAATTATTTTAAAGTGATGTTACTTTGCATGATGATTATTTTCTGTACTGACCCAATAACAATTTACCTGGATAGATTACAAGTATTTCCAGATTTAAGTGTGCAATTATACTTGCTTGTGTTTGATCACCTAAATTTGATTTTGAAAAATCAACTAGGTGTTCTTTAATAAAAAAAAATTTGTTAAATCATAAATATGAATCTATTCTGTTTACACTATAATTACTGATTACTGAACATGCGTAAATTATTGGTTTTTATAATCAGAGTATCTGTTTTAATTACGTAAACAAGATCATAGATATTGAATAATGGTTATTCATAGATTATGTCAAATTTTAATACCTTACCATAGAATATTAATTTATTACCGAACCCCAGGAGAGAAAAAATTAATAATTGCAATGTTTTTTTAAATGAAAGATAATATCCATAACTATTATTGATCTTTAGTTATAATTTTCCTCAGAATAACTTGAGTGAATTATTATCACATTAAAATATTATAACATCTCTGTGGTGGGTAGTTCCCAATAAAAAAGTGTTCTGTGGTTCCTTGTTGTTTTGATTCTGTTTGAAACTGTCAACAGTTATTTGCAGCTTTCCTTCTAAAAAATGTGGAAAATATTGGAAGGATAATATCGATTGTTTGAAATTATTTAATTCAGTATGAAATGGTTATGGTCAGGAAATGCATTCTATTTTAATCTTTCTTGTTTATGAGCTTATAGCTTCCAGTTTCAATATTGATTGAATTTTAATTAACCATGCATCATAACAAACATTCAGAAATATTAAAACTGAGTCAAATTCTATTATCTCCTAAGTTTGTGAACCAGGTTGAATTGGTGTATGAAATAAATATAATAAAGATACAAAACAAATCTAGGAGACTGGGTTGTAAGTTTTTAAAACTCATATATATAGAGGTAGTGTGGGTGTTAGAGTGTTCAAGACCAGATGTTTACGTACTTTAGAATATGAAACTCTCTCGGAATATTTGTCACTTACTCCTTTTGATGATTTATTATACATTTCTGATGTTGAGGAAAAGGTTGCATATTTTACGCGATTGATGATTGGTCTTTACGATGAGTTAGCTGGGTGCACATGTCAAAACTGCCGCAAAGACAACCCCGCCTACTTTGGATAAACCAGAGGATTTGAACCATTTTTTTCTTGAATTTTCACAAACCTTGATTGCTAATCAGGTCTACGATGCAATTAGTTATTATTCATCATCTAGTTTCGCCCCTTTTGAAGAAAGGTTGCATTTCACCTTAACAGATGAAGATGAAATTTATGACATTATTAAGTCCATTAATTCTGGGGCTATTGGACCTGACGGTTTGAACGTTGAAATGCTTTTGCTCTGCTGTCCACATATACTCAAACATCTTGTTAACATTTGCAATAGTTGTATAATAGAGGCCAAATTTCCTGACTCCTGGAAAGTTTCCTAGGTGATTCCGATACCGAAAGTTAGCAATCCCACAGGTTTTAATGACATCCGCCCCATTTCCATTTTGTCTCCTTGCTCGAAGGTATTGGATAAAATCTTAGCAGTCAGAATAAGATCTCACTTGGATAAATTCAACATCATGCCGCCGCGCCAGTCAGGCTTCAGGATGGGTTTTGGTTGCTGTACAGCTCTGCGGGATATAGTGGATACCATTATTCGGAACGTTGACACTGGTAAAAGCTGTGTTTTGCTGCTTTTGGATTACTCCAAGGCTTTTGATAGAGTTAATCATCAACTGATGACTGCAATACTGAGGCATATAGGATTATCCGATGTAGCCGTCGAGCTTATAAGTAGTTATCTGCAAAATAGGTATCAGTATGTGGAGATATTGACAGGTAGTTCGGAATTGGGACCAGTCGGGAGTGGTGTTCCGCAGGGCTCAGTTCTTGCTCCAATTTTGTTCTGCATTTATACATTTTTCATCACCGATGGACTGCAGTACTGTGTGGACTTTGAGTACGCTGATGACACACAGCTACTTTTCACTTTTGAGTCGTCATCGTTGCATCAGGCAACCAGGGTGATCAATGTGGATGTTGCTCGGTTGTTGAGGGTTTCGAGTGATCATCAGCTTTCCTTGAATCCGAATAAAACAAAGATTCTTGTATTTGGAAAAGACAGCAAAAGTTTGGAGTCTCAATCGGACGTCAGAGTTGATGGTGTCAGGATTCCTGTGGTTAAATCTACACGAAATTTGGGGGTTATTCTAGATACTGAGCTCCGATTTACTGAACACGTAACATCTTGTATTCAGCGAGCGTATTCAGCACTGAAAAAGTTATACGGTAGTAGACGTCATCTCCCTCAAAAGGCTAAAATTTTACTGACCGACTGTCTGGTTTTGAGCCATTTCAACTATTGTTATGTTGTTTAAGGTCCATGCTTGCGGGTTGTTGATAAGACAAGGATACAGAGAGTGCAGCGTTCTTGCCTAAGGTTCATTTATGGCATAAGAAAATTTGAACCAGTTATCCATAAGTTGGAGTGCTGTCGGTGGTTGAGCATGGATAGGCGAAGGGAGCTGCATGCCGTGGTTTTGTTCCACTCTATCATCTGTTTCCGAACGCCTTCTTATCTGTACAATAAGATTAGGTTTAGGTCGGACGTTCACAACATAAATGTTAGATTTATAGGATTAATTTCACCACCTGCTCATAGAACATCTTTATTCCGCAGGTCATTCTCATTTTCGATATATTTTCTATACAACCGCATTTCTGCCCCTCTGAGGTTGAGTAATCCATCGCGGTTTAAGAGTAAGTATCGAAGACTGTTGCTGAACACAACGAACTGAGAAGTTTGTGCCTTATTCTTTTTTTTTATTCCTCTGGGTGTGCGCATTCTGGGAGCTTATGGTGTGAAGTGTGGGAATGAATGACTGGTTTTTTTTTTTTGTTGGCTTCTCAGGGCTTACAATAATAACAGTATCACTGACGTAAGTCCTTTTGCAGTAATATTTCTCTGTTTAATGTTTTCTAAAATTGTATGATTACACTGCAATAAATCTATTATTATTATTATTATTATTATATGAGCTTAATTTGAAGCATTCCTTTGTTAGAATAGATATAATTTGATGAACCCTGAAAGTCTGAAGCTATAAAGAACCAGCTCTTCATAAAGACAAGTCTTCAATTTAACAGGTCCTGACAGAAAATACATTACCTATATCAACGCTTATTACGACAATATACTGAATGAATGATGGAAAACTTTTTCTCTATTTATAATGAAATATTACTCTGGATTAAATATTAAACAAGGTGCTAGACATCTTTAACAATGAATACAGCAAATGGCAATTTAGATTTTGTGGTGAATGTAAGACAAAAATTGTTCAGTGGTTAATTTCATCTATAGTGTTTAGTGGTGGAACCATAGACTGGAAAGATTTCCCCAACCTTTTGTAAAAATATTTAATAAAGACATAAAATATGGCAACATTGAACAAATCTGATTATTGAAACATTTCAGCACAGAGTTGGATTTGGGAAAATCAGAAAATTTGAACAAAATTATATCGATTCAATTCCTTTCAACTTCAAATATCTCAAGAATGGTGCAATTTGGAGAAAAGATGAGGAATGATTTTATCTGCAGAAAAGACTATTGATTCCAGGAGGTACGAGATACGGACCTTTAGTTCAAGCGATATTTGTTTTTCATGCAATTTAATCAATCTGTTGAGTAGTAGTGAGAAACCCACAAGAAATGGAATAAATCTAATGATGCCAAAATATGCATGACTGTTATCAAAAACCTTCTACAAGAGATCATTTTAATTGATATTGTTGTTTGAATATAACAGGTGAAAATGCAATTTTTTTATGAAATTTCAACACCCTATATCTTTTGAACGGGGCAAAATTTGGAAAAATGTTATAGGAAGAAAATGTTTCTTATGACGTCAAGAATCTATGGTTAATATTCACGCAGTGGTCAAAGACTCACCCTGTATTGATCTGGGCGCTTACTAGTGAGGATAGTCATCGTAGTTCACAGAGTATTCAAATTAACATTCCTCCATAATTTATTAATTCTATTCGTGAAATTCGAGCGATATGTGAGCGGCGGACGATATAAACACACCGGATGGGTTATTCTCGTCAGCCAATCTGGCCAACATCCTATTTCACTTCCGGAAAATGTTTACCTTATCGCGCTTTTGGGGCATCGAAGTTTGTCCTATCAGAACTTAAGGTTTGCTTTGGATATTGCTGAACGATTGCTTCAATATCAACCGCCAGACGTTATTATGCGCAGGAAATGGTTTCGGGTCCCTTCCTACCGCAACGAATTGGTTCATTAGGGGGCCCCGAAAATGGGAATTGCGATATAAGTGTGACATTCGGGAATATATATCTTGAAAATGGGTTATGCGATACCAACTATCGATGCGGATGCGTCATTTTTATTTATTCGGATGTATGTACAGGGACGTATCTATTGCAAATCCAAATTCTAGAACCAAGCCACATACTGGCCGGAATATAAAAACTTTTTCGATGGAGATGAGCCTGGATTTTCATATTTACAGAAAAAGTTGATAGTCGAACAAGTTAGCAATGTTGGGCATTATGAATTTGGATTTCTCAACAACTGTTAAAAGATCGATCCCATTAATTCCTCACTTGGAAAAAACTAGAAAAGCACTGACGTGAAGTGAGATCACAGTTCTTCATCGTATATCAGCAAGAACTCTTGAGTTCAGGGCCCCCGCAAGGGCTACTGGCGCCTGTGTGCAAAACAGGATTTTGGCGCCCCTTACGGCATTTCGGAATATCTTCTTTATGGTAGGTAGGTACTTGAAATAAAGCAAATAACTGAACTTTAAAAGTCATTTATTTGTAGACTAAACTATGAAAATGAAATAATAATAATAAATCCTTGTTCACACTCATTTTAAAGCATTTATGTACTTAACTAATGGGGTACATACACGTTGTTCATAAATAGTAGAAAATAAGCTAAAACAAAAAATTACAATTTTTTAGGAACAAATAACAGAGATGTTGCCTCATGTCTACATATACAACGTTTTAATGAGAAAGCGCAACACCTGAAATTAGTTCAGAATCGTGAGTAGAATCGATTCCA
Source organism: Micraspis discolor (assembly GCA_030674115.1). Classification (NCBI taxonomy): domain Eukaryota; kingdom Metazoa; phylum Arthropoda; class Insecta; order Coleoptera; family Coccinellidae; genus Micraspis; species Micraspis discolor. Next base: position 2,437,382 of record JARTUT010000876.1, on the reverse strand, counting down.
CTAATAAAAAATAGGGGTTAAATTTGAATAAAAATAATATTCGTAATTCTTTTACAATAAAAATAGGTTGAGGTGTCTGAGGTTTTGCGCTTTTTCACTAACACGTATATAAGTACTACTTTCTACTAAAATATTTCATAAATATGCGGATACTTCTAATAACAAATACCTAGGTAACTTCGTTATAAAATCAAAATTGATATCTAGGTACAATAGAAAAATTGAAAAATGCTGTTGTAGTAGCGTCGCTCATATAATACTGTCGCTATATGGAGCCCCCTACCTACACTTTTTTGATACCCATATCACAGCAGTACATAAGAAGCGTGTTAAAAAGGAGGGTTTCAAACAAGCAAACAAACATACAAGTGAAACTTATATAAAGATGTTTTCGTAAAAATAATATAACCAGTATCCTATAAAGGGATAATGTTAGTAGTATAAAGTAGTGAACACTTACCATTTTATGTTGTATCGTTGAAATTGCAGTCACAAGGTATATAGCACTTAATTTTTTATAAAAAATATGATTAACAAAATTTTGTATTATACAAAAAAACACTTGACAAAATATATATACACTTTTTCCCGGTCCAGTAAACTAACAAGTTTGAAACGCCTCTGGTGTTGCATCGCTTTTATAGCTCCCGCCATTATTCATGTCTGAACAGGAAAAATCAAGAAACTACCGCCTGACATGCTCTTGCTAGTATCCGCCCACTTCGCGGTGCATCCCGCAAAACGATATTATTTTATATCTAGGGATATAGTACGCAAAACGTAAAAAGAAAGCTGGAAGAAAGTGTCTCGCACCAAAGTTATGTGTTAATTATTTTATTTTGAACTAGGCTTTCTCTCGCGAGTCGTGGCTTCGTACCTACATATTTTTAGCGAATTTTCCCTAATGGAAAATACGCTATTCTCCGCACTTTGTCCGTCCGTCCGTCTGTCAGTCAAACTAGTCCTACAGTTCTTAACCGATTTTAATCGTATCTTTTGCATTCGATAGTGTAAGGTCTAGGGATGCCGAGAACGAAAGGATGTTAAATCAGGGCCCCCCTAGTAGGCGTAGCGGGGGACTCTTTTTTATTTCTCAACCGAATTTGAACGGACTTTTTTTTATTTAATAGAGTATAGTCTAAGGATCACAAACATTCCTGTGTGCCTGCTTTTTGAAAATCCGCTCAAGTCAGTTAGGGTCACATAATGACTTTTATCACTTGTTCATTATATGTATTGACTATTTTTGTTTTTTTGGGCCCTTGGTTTTGGCGCCCCTAAAGGATGGCGCCCGTGTGCATTGCACACTTTGCACATATGGTAGCGGGGGCCCTGCTTGAGTTGATCGAGGACTCTATTTCCGAATAACTCCCGTACCTGCTTAATCTTTCAATTTCAACCGAAGATTTCCGTCAATTTTGCAGGATAACCAAAATGTAGAAAGATTTGTGTAAATTGCACTTTCATCATGAAGCTACATGGAAGAAACACAATTGATGAATTCAATCATCATCTAAACAATGAAAAAGCATCCGTTAAGTGCACAATTATAATCGAGAAAGACTAACATCTTCCATTTTTAGATGTACTAATACTTAATCATTATGGAATCCTATGAACCAGTGTGTATAAAAAACCAAGGATTACAAGACAATATCAACATTTCAATCTTAAAAACACTAAATTGGAAAAAGCATTTTGTTTTCGTGGTAAAGCATTAAATATATGCTCTGCCTAAAAACAAAAATGAGAAATGCATAACATTATAAAAACGGTCAGAAGTTATATAATATATATCAAAAAGATCATAACAAATTAAACAAAATCAGTTTGAACCTCCCCAAGTAACACACATACATAATTGAGATGTATGTGTATGTTCACCAAGTCATGTAATGACAGTCATATTTCAAAATATTTGTTTCATCAAAACGATATCTAAATGTCCATCTAATTTATGTATTTCTCATAATTTTTTCAGATGCTAGATAGAGGTCATTTGATAGAGGGAATCTAAAATTATGACGAATATTCATGTTTAATAAACGTTCAATCATTGGTATAATGAATGTCTGATATACGTGTTTTTAATACTGTTATTTATGTAATGGGAAAACGTTTTTTCATCAGTTTTTATAGATATCTAATAGCGAAAATATTCCTTGATAAAATGTATATCGAAATTGCGTTTTATAAACACTCTAGTTTATGTAATGAAGAAACGTTTTTTGATCTGTCTCTATAGATCTATCTAAACGAGTGGATATATTCATTGTCATAATGAATGTATGAAATTCTTTAAAACTCAATTTATATCATGATCAAATTAATTTTAAACATTTTCTATACATGTCAAATTGAGGTTATATTCTCAGTATCCTTGTTTCCACTAGATCTCAACATTTGACGTAAATCTTTTTTGAATATTTTCTTAGCATTTTCTTTTTCCAGAGTCAGTGAAGTGAGTTCATAAAGACAAATAAATTTTCATGAAGTTGTTTATTTCATGATCATTTTTCGACATTGTTGCCTTTTCAACGTCGAATAGGCACAAAAATATTAACTCTTAATTTACGTCCCATAAAACACTGTTAAAAACTTAGAATGGATATCAATCTAAATCATGTCTAGGAAATGACATATTCTGTATGCTGTTTATTAGGCTAAGATGTTTTTAGATCTCAATAGACGTTTACTTTATGTGACTTAGACGAGTGTGTTTTGCTTGGGTCATAATGATACAATACAAATTGGCATATGACAAAGCATAAAAACCGTTATTTCTTATGTCAAAAGTTCATAAGAAAATTCGTCATGGCTTTGACGATCTTGTTGAGCTATTTGCGAGTCAATAATCAAACTAAAACAATTCTTTAAGCACACTGTTCAGACGAACAAGAGTCTTTTCTCGAACTCAGGAACTATATGATATAAATACAAACGCCACAAAGAATAAACAAAATTATATCTCAAACTAAATACAAACTCATCATTATTTTCCATAAGTAATGTTGGAAGCATTAATTCCCTTCTCCTAAAAACCCAAGTCAGCGCTTTTCTAAATTTTGACAATGTACATTATTTCTCCTTAATGAAAAATTTCCATTGATTTTCCCCGAGTTGACACTAACTAATAGGTCCACCAATGTCAATCAAATACCTATCTGTGAAAGCATCGATCGGAGATACCTACATCTGACAGACTTTTTGTCATTTTTCCATATACAAGGTGTCCAGAAAAGGTATCGGGGATTTGTTTTCGCGCCATATTCTGAACGGGGCATCTAAAAGCAGCGGGGAGGAGTTCATGGCGTCCGTAATTTTGTGGAGTTTTAGTCACGATGAAACAGTACTCGGGGACGCAACGAGCATTTTGCATAGGAGCGTATTATCGTAAAGAAGTTGAGACGTCGGCTCATCAAAATCTGTCTTTATCCATCCGAAAGCAAAACGTTGAACATCAAAAAGTCGTCATTACGTTCGATTTTAAAGAAAGACTTACATATAAAATCCTATAAAATTCCATTGGTTCAAGAATTGAAGGATGCGGATTATGCTAATCGACTGAATTCAGCGTACGAAATGCTGCAGCGATTCAACAACTTTAACAACATACTGTTTAGTGACGAAGCAAATTTTCACCTAGATTTTCATGTTAATAAGCCAGAATTGTCGGTTCTGGATAGTGGAGAATCCGGGACGAGAGCATGAATTACCCCTGCATAGCCCAAAGGTCGTAGTTTGGGCGCTATGTCTGCTGAAGGTATAATTGGTCCTTATTTTCATGAAGATCAACGAGGCTGAGCAATTAATGTGAATAGGGACCGTTGTTGCGATATTTTGCGGAATTTTTTGGTCCCAAAGTTGCAGGAGTTTGCAGGTTTCAACTCAAGAATGGGGTTTTAGCAGGATGGAGCCACTCGCCATACCTCAAATTATTCAATGAAAATTGTTGAGGAATTATTCCCTACTAAAGTCATTTCGCAATGGGTAACATCGACTGGCCTCCCAGAAACCCCGACCTTAGCCCGCTTGACTATTTCGCATTGGGATATCTTAAAAGTAAGGTTTATCAAAATAATCCGACGAATCTAATCCAGTTGAAGCAATATCAATATCTATGTGTCAACATGTTATCGCCAATCTTCCTTCCCGTTTAGAAGAGTGCCAGCAACGCAACGACCATCAATTGGATAACATCATCTGTTCCAAATAATTTTCCAATTCATATGTTAATAATAAACAACTTTTTTATTGCTCATCAATATTTTTTGTTTTATTGAACTTACAAATACCCGATATCGTTTCTGGACCCCTTATATAAATCCGCTGAAATAGGAGATAGTGTTGACCCATGGCCTTTCCAAATTCTTATTGATATTAAGTTTCTTCAAATTAGTTGTATCAATCCAAAAAAAGCATTTTTTTTACGATCTTTCTTTCATGACACTTCTCAGGTTCTCACAGGTTTCAAGCTCTGATTAATCGATGTAGATGGAGTCTTTTCCTTATCAATGACTAGTCCTATTAGAGACTCCTACTTCATACAGGAAGTTTTACTCTGAGACATTTCGGTGTGAAGTTTCAATCTCTGTCGAGATGAAAATTATTTGGTGCTTGCATTCCTTTGAGAATTTGATGGAGAGTCTTTCGTAAGTTTTGAAATTTTGAAATGATTGGGACCCATACCTACCGAACTTCTAGTGGTTCTAGTTCTAGTAGTGGAAGACTTGATTCATTAAACGTATTTCAAGTTTCAAATTGATCCTGAGATAATTCTTTCAGATTATCGTGAAAACCAAATTTCATATACTCTTTTCAGAATCATTGAATGGATTTTTCCCAGTTACGAACTTGACAGAAATATTTGGAAACTCAATCAATTGGTTCGATATACGATAAAATAGATAATTGGACAAAACGATAGCTCGCTCTCTACTACAATCAACCAAGATGACCTCACGTACTTGTTTTTCAATAATTTCATCCACATCGAATTTCGGAGTACATTAGTGATCTCACTCTGTAACAAAATGATTAAATTTCTCTTAGTTCTCCATTGCTCAATATAAGTGAAACAAGTAATAATAAGGGTTGAGCCCTAGTGGGGTAGGAAATCGATAACCAATCGTATATTTTGTCATAAACAAGCCGCGGTGGTCCACTTTTATTGGCCTGTAATTTTCTCCCAGACATCAACTCTGACGGTAAAACAGTAGAACACGTCATAACCAGAAACAGCTGACGATGCGGCCTGTAATTTACATTTACAATTTATGTAGTCTCCCACTGTCTACTTCCAGTTTCTCAATTTATACTCTCCGGGGAAGAATGCGACTAACATCTGCAATAAATCTGAAGTTCTCTCTCCATTCGGAATGCCTGCTTCTACTGACACATTTATTAAGGAAAATTGCTATTGCAACTCATTCATTAATCATTGCCTAATAGCAGATGGTATTTCAATGTCTTATTTGATTATGAGATTCTTTTGTGGCTTGTGTTTGATGGATCAAAGATGTATCTGAATAATGCAACAAAATTTAATCATACTGTTTGTTCTACCTGAATAAAATTCGAAAAAAATCTGTATACAGTGTGTCACTGTAATAAAAATTCTCAGAATACTTTCAAGATGATATCATATCGAAGAATCTTTTATATACTAGAAGATCCATTGTACATGATTGTTTGAGGTGCAAAATTTTTTGGACTCCGTGGAAATATTGGATGTTGCCCTTGAATTCAGGATCTTCACTGCAAATGTCGGCTTTTGTCGTGCCTTGAAAACTTGAAATTTTTTTCTACCAAGTGTTTTTCATTGTTACACATTTACTACTCACCGGGTCAAAGGCCCGAAACACGTTTCTGCCAGTATGAAAAAGTCTTAGAGAGATATATCAAATAAATCTTCTCGTTTATTGTATGGAATGATATCGATCTTCCATGGTAAAACCCGAAAAAAATGAGGAGGAAATCAGTTATAACTGTGATCTTCTTCATTCACATGAAAATAAACTTGAAGTAATTTATTCAAGAATAATATCAGTCTTTGAATTATTTGCTGGGTGAACGGTTTCTGGATGATATAAATGTTGCACCAGTTTTAGAAAATAATTACGTGAGAGCGTCGAAAATATTTGCTTCACAAGTAAATGAAATCTACTAAATAATTCGGAAACCAACACTGAAGACCATTTCATATTATGAATGAATAAAAAGTAAGATAATCAAAAAATAAGCAAGTAAAGCATTAAAAAAAAATTTGCAGATTACAACTCAAAGATCTGGAAGAAGTAAATTAGTAGAATATATCATGAATATGTACTAACAACGATATTAAAAATTTCTTTCACATCATAGACTAGCAATTTTATATTAACTAGAGCATTCAAATGAACTAATGATATAGACACAAATAAGTACTTTCAATACGATTCAGTAGTATTTTTGGCAGTTACCAACTAGATATATTAATTCAAGGTATCGATACGAAAAGTACCTGATATCGGAAAGAAAGTATCTAATATGTACTTGTAATAACTCATTTCCTTTTGACCAAAAAACAATTGAATTTGAAATACGGTGTCAAAAACTTCAATGAAAAGTCGGGTTTTAAAATCTGATGAGTAACCAAAAAAAAATTAAGACAGGAGTATTATGAAACATCATTTTTCACGAGGGAGTCATTTCTGTCATAGCATGAACATTAATGTCCGTTTAAAAAAAAAATTTCGTTCACAAGAATTTACAATTTCAAATAATATTGTTATACATTATCTTATTGTCATTTAGATCAGAATTCTTGTCAATATGACTTTTATCATCATATATATCCTATATCTTCTCGTGGGTGTAACCTACGGCGATGAAATTTCGGTAAATGCAAAACATCAATAACCTCTAATATGTGCAAATTTTTGTTTAAATCCGATGAACATCTTATGGGTATTCTAATACTTTCAGAAAAACTTTCAGAATATTCTTGAAATCTTCTATCCCTGAGATTTCCTTAGAATTTGATGTATCTACTTCTTTCTTTCAAAGTTATTCAAATGATTCTCAAATTCTGAATTGATCGGATATATAGAGATATTGTAGGAGTAATGGAAGAAACCCAATTCAGATGCTCATAACTGCTGAACTATTGAAGGGATTAGTAGTAGTATTAGTTAGTAGTATTACACTGTTCCAAAGTATGGGAAAAGACACTAGAAGAACAACGCAAAAACTCCTGACCTCACGTCAGTGTTGTTTTGAATTTTTTGATATCTGTATATACAAATTCGATCTGTTGTTTTGGTATCTAGCTAGTATCGCATGTTAGTATGTCACAAGATTTGTCGTGACTGATCTGATTTGAATAAATCCATGTTGTTCATCATAAATGAATGTTTTATGTACGGTGAAATCTTGTTAGCTATTAGGGGTCAAGTAGTTTCGATATATTATAAGTTGATTTGCAAATAGGTCGGTAATTTTTAATGTCGCGGTTATCACCTGATTTGAATATAGGGATTAATGAAGTTATTTTCAATTGACTAGGGAATTTAAACGATCCCAAAGATAAATTGACAACGCATCGAAAATATTGAGGAATCTGATCGGGATCTCCGCAATTTTTTTCCAGAAGACCACAAAGATTATTCAAATCTTGTGATGCAGTTCTAACATTTATAATAAAAAATTTTGATAATCTGAAGCAAAAAGTCTCATAGTTATCAACAACTTAGCTTTGTGCCGCGGTTATGTCACTTGGCATTTTCTCTTAATGTCCTCGATTCAATACCGGACAGAACCAATTTTCAATTCTATTATGTTGAGGGTGCGAATTGCAGTGATTTGATTTTTAAAGTTTGAATAATTAATCTCAAGTAGTTTAACAAAAGCGCCATAGTCACCTGCCTCACGTCAATGCTTTTTGAGTATTTCCTAAATAATTTGGCTGTTTCCGGTGATTCATCATTTGAGTATATAAGGTTAGGGAGAGTGTTGCTTTCTTTTGAGTAGTTAACATATTTCCAGAAAAAATTGGGTTTGACGCCAATAGACTCTTTATAGATTTTATATAATCTGCTTAAAGCCCAAGTAACAGTTATATCAGTCGTTTTGTAAGGACTCGCTAATGAAGAATTCGTGGTGAAAATCGGTTTTGTCCGTCCGTGGGCACGATTACGTCCAAACGGAATGAGATAGAGAGCTGAAATTTTCGAGCAAAATCCGTCAAATGATTCAGGAGTTATGAGCATCTGAAAATTAGTTTCCTCTATATCTCCCAGAATATCCATCGGATCAAGTTGTAACTTGAAAGATATGTTGATTAGGTGGAAACATATAGGCTGCTCGCAAAATTTCGCAGCAATCGAAAGGCTAGAAAATTTTTTAAAAATTCCAACAGCAAAATTTTTCAATACTTTATACCTAATAACCGGGCGTATTCAAATAAAAATTTGTAGTTATATGGATGTTAATGCTATCTCATATATTCTCTAATATCATTGTCCTTGCTTCTTATCAATTAATGCGTTTCAATCTAATTAAGAGAAAAGAGAAATGTCAAGATGTCCCTCATTATTTTCAATAGTGATATTTTTTTATGTTGATTATTTTTAATGCTCGATGCTATCACAGATAAGTATAGGATTGATATGGATCGGAATAATTAATCAGTATCACTCGGCGGAAAATTAATTTATATTATTCGTTGTCATAATTTAGAAAAACACGGACGTTGGTTTCAAAGAGAATGGAATTGAGGCTTCGAACTAAACTTAGAGAAAACCATAAAGAGTTATTTTTGATTTGGGATATAGGTTTGCTCACTAATCGTGGTGTTTGTATTAGTATCACATTGTTGCAGAGTAGGGAAAAAGACTCTTGTTCACCTGAACAGAGTGCTTATAGATTTGTTATAGTTTGAAGATTTACTGTCAAGTAGCTCAACAAGAGCGGCAAAGCCATCTTGACTTCAAGTCAGTGTTTTCTAAAGCAACTTTCAGTTTCCTTTTTACACTTCCTCTATTACTGTCCATGTTGTCTGTTTTCGTTAGTTAAGTTCAATCTTAAATTCTTCTTCGAATAAAGAGTTTTTTTTGTGGAGGATATTTACTGGACAAAATGAACGCGACAGTTCAGCCTTATATACTGGGTGAATGTGAATGGAACGTACCAACGAAAAGGAGAAATTCCTTTAGTAGGTATAAGAAAAATAATCCCAGAAACTTGGGGTTTCAATTTTTTTCAGGTTTTTTTTCTAATAGTATCTAGAGTTTATAAGAGATTCGACTGAAGTTTTGCATATATACAATATTATATTTGAGAGTTCCCACCACGTGACAGGGCAATTTCGATAGCAAGTCTACAGGGTGATAGTTTTTGTGGGACACTTTCACATATTTTCCTCCAGCAAATGATGATTTGAAATCATGTGAAAATGAGCTTCATTGTTATACTGAACTTTTTGGTCTCTTGTTGTTTCGTCGTATATTCCACCGATTTTGTGAAACAAATTCTGAAAATCCAAATTATCGATAAGAAGGCTAGTTTGTAAGCTGTGGTGAATCAATTCAGTGTCAATTTGGACACATCTTATAATTGCAGTTTATGTTTTGAAGAGCAAAGTGGTTATATTCGAGGCTTATGATTTTTTTGGATATAAACCACTCTTTTCTTCACGATTTTTATGAATGCCATAGCAATATTTGATCATGAAATATGAATTTTTATTCATTTTAATATTCAAGCATGACAAATTACACGAATTCCAAAATGCTGACATGCATTTTCATGTATGTTAAGCTTATTTACATTTAACAGCACCCAAATCATCGAATGTTATCTGATTTTCGTAGGATTCTATCAGAATCTTTTTCCACGATAAAAATTCATGCCGGTAGACCCCGTAGTAGAAGAACAGTAAAACGCAGTTATCAACGAAATAGTACAACATCCAAGAACTACTACAAAAAATTTAGAAAGCACTGACCTGAGGTCAGATTGCTTTGGCGCTCTTGTTGAGCTACCTGCGAGTAAATACTCAAACCTTAACAAATCTATAAACTCTCTGATCGGATGAACAATAGTCTTTTTCTGTACTATGAGACAATGTGATGCAAATATGAAAGCCTATTGAATAAACAAACCTTTATCTCAATTTGAAAATAACTACTCATATTTTTCAACAAATTTTGTTCTATGCTTCTCCTAAAAACTTACCTCATTGCTTTTCTGAGTTCTGACAACGCCATCAAATTCTTTCTCTATGATAAAAAAATTTTTTATTAATATTACGTCTATGCTTTTCTGAATTTTGACAACGTCATCGACATCGAATTCTACCTCTATGAATTCTATAAAAATTTTGATTGATATTACACCAACTGACACTGATATCTAGGTCCGCAAGTTGTCAAACGAATATCGATCTGTGATGGCAAATCTTTCAATGACAAAGCTCGGACTTCATGACATTTCTATTTTTCTCTTGAGTAAATGAAAAAAATGATCATATCTTCAGAAGGGGGAAAGCTACGACAATGAAATTAGAGGATGAGTAAGATATCGGTAACCTCAATATATATACGGATTTTTATTTGAATCTAAATGAAGTCTTAGGAGATATTGAGTATTGAAAATTTTTTTTTGGGAATTTTTTAAAAATTTTCTAGCGTGACGATTTCTGCGAAATTTTGCAAACCGTTTCGTTTCAGCCTCCCTCAATAACATTCCAAGTATCAACTTGATCGGATGGATATTCTAGTAGTTATTGAGGAAACAAAATTTCAGATGCTCATAACTACTGAACCATCCGACGGATTTGGCCCAATAACGAACTTGACCGAGATATTTATACCTCAAACCTATTCTGAAAGTTTCAACTCTCTAACTTCATCCGTTCGAGAGTTATCGTGTTCACGGAACGGACGGACGGACGGACAGAATCGATTTTGACCACGGATTATTCATCAGTAGGTCCAAACAAAACGATTGATACCACTTTTGCCCAAAAATTCGAAAGTCACAGACATTTGGGCAAATTGATTAAGCACTCTGTTCAGGTGAACAAGAGCGCCAAAAAATCAGTGTAGTTTTGAATACATTTTATCAAGATGTTTAGCGGATCTTGCGGAATTTTCTGCTTTATTCTCATCGCATTCAGAAGGCGCAAGCTCATTTACCCTGGGATTTTCATCCAAGGATTAATTTTTGTCAGTGGTACTTTAATAGACTATTGAAGAATCCTTCTCTTAATATCTTAATTCTATTCACTGATAAAGCCTGTTATTCAAGGAATTAATTCAATTATAAATTATCATTAATGAACACATATGGGCTGAGGAGAATCCGAATGGATACGAATCCATTTTCAAAAGCAATTTTCTCAAAATGTGATAATATTGGCTCTCATTTAATTGGTCCTTTCTTCTTGCCAGGTTGACTCGCTGGGTCAATGATACAAACGACGCTAGTGAACACCGTAGAAGAACTGAAAAACCGTGTACCCTGTTAGGAATTCTCCGAGAATATCTGAAAGGTTTCACTCGCCTATGACACTAAAGAAGCTTGTATATGAGTTGGAGAAAACATTTTCAACATTTACTGTAGTTCAGTCATTTAAAGTTACCTTGTTTTCTTGTTATGATTCATTTTTGAGTTTCACATTTCTTGTAGTAATACATTTTTGTCATGATTATGTCATGATTATCGATTCTTCATGAATCATCGATATAGATCAGGAAATTTTCCAAAAAAAATATAATGAATTCATTTACCATAGCTTATCATAATTTGGATTCTTCTCAGGATTTCGAGATATTCATTAAATTTATTTTTCTCGGAATCACTAGCAGATACGACAAAAATACATGAAACTTTATTGATTACAATTAGGGATTATCTTCGTTTGAAGAGTCTGACCTGGATAATAACATCAACTCATCAAAACATCACTAATTATCACAGAAGTACACGATTCTTCCCCTCGGATACGGTATTCGAACATAGCAGCCTCCCCGCAGTAAAAGCCAAGATAAATTCGTTGCAGCAGCGGTCCAAACTGTAAGAACCTCACGATCTCTCGAGACAATAGGGCAGTTCACGGGGTATTAAACTGCTTGATATCTGTGCACCAGCGGAAATGTGTCTTCTATCTGAAAACCGAACCGTGAACAGGAACATTATACATGCCTCAGGCATAGAAAAACCAAGATTGTATTCCACCAGAAACGTGATACTGGCGGAATGATAAATTTAACCGTGAAGAGCGGAAAACCGCATTGTTGCCGCATGCAGAAATGTAAATTTCATAGAATGGTTACGACATAATGGTATTGTTTAGTCCGGACGAAATATATAATTAACCGATGGAAAGAAGGATGTGGAACATCGTGAAAAGAATGGAAAGGATTCACTGCATACTTCATTGAAAATGCGTAAAATGATTAGAGAAGTGTGTGTCAGAAATACATCGAAACCTACTTAATTTGTATTGAAATATAGCACTGCTGTGAGGACAGGCTGTAACATCCTAGTATTATGAAGCTCCAAAATTCAAATTCAATTTTACCCTAGGATTGATACGCCTCTGCTTTATTTTTCGATCATTCCTTTATATCACGAACCACGCCAAGTTGTTCTGTTTGGATGTCCTTTTGCGCAGACGGACGTACAAGTCAGAAAAATGTATTATTTTGTTGTGAGGCTCCATTATTATAAGATTAAAAGCTAATGTGGAGAGAAGAACAAACTTGTTTAGTTTTGGGTAGTTTAAGATGGTGGAAGGATCTTTAGAAGTCCGTTGAAAATAGTTTGAATAGTGAATGATCGTTAATCTGGTTAGCTTGTTGATTACGGCCTATCTAGATATTCTGATAGAAGAATAATCAAATGTTGTATCCATTCACCTGAATGAGTTGTTTAACTTAAATCCATTGTAAACAATATCAACCTTATTTCTGCATGCATTGTTGTTATATTGTTCCCTGTGAGTTTAATTGTATTTGCCCCTTATAGGTAGAACTCCATTGATAAAGAATTGTTTGGTTTACATCTCAAGTATTTCATGTATGTAACATCATATATTGAAATAACATCCACTGTATATCACTGGTTGATTGTTCATAAAAGAAGATAAAGCTCATTGCTATGCCTCTGGAAATATTCAAGAAGGTATGTAGATTTTTGAGGACTAATACAAGATCAGATGGTATTAGTACTTAGAGAAAAAATTAAATTATCCTTGTAGATACCTTGAGTTATCGAGTGTCTTCAAGTTTGTTCTACTAGGTAGGAGAAATAAAATCCTGATATCTAGCCATGTGATTATATTCAGCTTTCCTTCGATGTCCTCGTCCCAGCTTGAATTAAATAATATTGCTATCCTTTCACCTATAAATTAATTTGTGGTAGACAAGTCCATAGTACTTATACTTCACATTGCAGCATAACTTGTCGGAGCCTCTGAAGACCAGGATATATCGTTCAATGATAGGTACACATTAGTTGTTAAACTTCAGAATAGTCAATATGCTTCATAGCGAGTAATGTATTGAGCCTATAATAAGTTTGTGGAACTTTATTATTACATCAAGTGATGAGAAAGCTTTTGTTTAGTTATCTCTGTTTTCTGGTTACCATTATATATAATTCTTACTGTCGATTATGTATATTTCTGACTGTCATTCATGCTCATGTTCCATACGGTTATCCTGATTCACTTTACTATTATATCAAGTGGTGAGAGATCATTTGTTCATTTTGTTCACTTTTCTAGTAATGTTTGTAATAGTTGTGCCTTATTATTATTCATCTTTGTTTCCTTGCTGCTATTTATGTTAATGTTTCCTTACTCTTGATTTTTGCTTATATTTTACTGTTTCATCAGGTGATGAGAGCATTTTCGTTATTTATTTCTATGGTTTATACTGCTATCTATTCATCTATAGCGTTGTACAATATGATATTTGTATTTTGAGGTCTCGGGATTGAGAACCATTCCAATATTGTTATATGAGATTTTTTAGCTTCCTGGATCGAAGTCCATGAATGCCGGTACTGGTCCGCACTATTCATGGCTATAAGGCATGAGAGAATATACTTTTTTCGACGCTGGTACTTCCTTTCATTTTTTCAGAGACACCGCTGGAACTCCATGACCTTACCTGTGTTCCATTTCCTTAGCTCACACAATCTTTCTAGCTATATTCACATAACTTGGGGCCGTGACCATGACGATGGTCATAATTACTCCTTTGCATATACTATTTTATTGAAGTTACCATAATTGCCCTGACTATTCTTCCTATTGTATTATTGAAGTTGCCATAATTATTATTCCTGATGTATAAGGTGTTCAGAAAGGTTCGTGGCGTCCACCATTTTGTGGAGTTTTAGTTAGTCACGATGAAACAGTATTCGGGGACGCAACGCGCATCTTGCGTATGAGCGTATTATCGTAATGGTGATTCAATAGTGACTGCTCAACGTCTTTATCGTGCGAAATTTCGTACACGCCACGCGCCAAGTGGCGATATTGGAAATCAGTATGTTCGCGAATACAGGTGCGACAGTAGAAATTCAAAACTCTGGTCGTCCTCGTTCAGTTTCGACAATGTTTTACTATGGAAAAACTCTATAGATACTCATAGGGGGTTCATCATGCAAAAAAGAATTTCACGATTAATTTCAATTCAACCGATGGATACCTGCAGAAATATTTTCATGGTGAATAATATACTCATTTTGCCGTCTCTGTTCATACTTAGGTGCTTGGTCTACTCACGTCAAAAAATGATCATTTGATGGTAAAGTTCTGTAGCTTCCACACATACTCTACAAGGAATGATACCACATTTAGCATTCCTTATCATAAAACATCGAAATATGAAGCAAGCCTTGTCTATCAGGCAATTGTATTGTGCAACCACCTTCCTCAAAGTATTAGGAGGTTGAACTAAAACAAGTTAAAGAATGTGTTAAAACCAAATCCATCTTGTAAAGGCTATTATTATGTTGGGGAATTCTTAAGGGATGTTAATTTTTGTGTAAATTTGTTTCATTTTTTCATTATTGACCTGTCCTATACATTTTTGTATGCCTCAAAGTATCAATGATTTAGTTTCTATTTTATTCTATTGAAATAACTCCTTTATCTTCTCGAGGGTACAGTTTACGGAAACGAGCTCGCAGAATATGCTTGATATTTTGATATAGCGACAAATTTTTGTTGAAACTTAAGTAATCGGACATTTAAACAATTTTTTTACAGAATTGAGAAAAAGAAATTACCCCGACGATATCAGCCATATGGGACTCCTTCCTTCATCATTCAAATGATTTCCAAGTTTCGTATCGATCAGATGGATATTCTAGAATTTATGGGGGAAATCAAATTTCAGATCTTCTGCTAAGCTTTTCGACGGATTTCGGTAATAACGTACCTGACCGAGGTAATCGAAAAATAAACCAATCCTGGAAAAAATGAGTGCCTAATGTATCTCCTTCCGAAAATAGAGAGTATATAGCCGGCCTGTCAGATTTACGCAACCATTTTCGCCTCGATATTGGAAAATTACAGATATTTCGGCCAATTGATAACACGCTATTTTAGTTTTTTAAACTAAACAATCGCGTAAAAAGATAATTCAAAGAAAACTGTAAGAATTTGGTCATACGTGCCAAATGCCATAGATAGAATGAGCTACTGATAACATGTTAGTGATTTCATTTTTTTTGTCGCTCTTGTTCATCCAAACTGAATTCTTATCAGACCGAATCGTGAACTGGTGTCAATTTTATTTTTTTTTTTGACTCACTGATGAAGAATCTGTTCGACCACAAATTTTAAGAATCTATCTGTCACTCCTTGAGTATCAACTATTACTCACGAATGGAATGAGCTAGAGAGCTGAAATTTTAACTGTAGGTAGAGTTCAAGAATGAATTTCTCGAATATGTTCGATATTCAGGAAAATTCCCATAGTTTCGGGGGAATATTTTCTGAATATATGGTTTAACAAGAGCGTAAAAGCCTTTTGATCTAACATTATAGCTTTCTAAATTTCATTATTTCATATTGAAGTATTTTGGAGTTCCCGGACAGACCTTCACGAGTATGTAGTATGCTCTTTTTAATTGAGATAACTCTGCTTTCTGAAAGTGCTATGATCAATGCAACACCTTCTTCCCCTTTTTTCATGTAGAGGCTTATTGTTTTTTTTCAAATTGAAGTTGAATGAAATTCATTTTCCGTCAAATGAAGAAGCTATTCTTATCGTGAAAAAATAATTTTCAAACCTTCCAAAAATCTTTACAAAGACGGCATAGAATTATAGGAAGAACGTTGTATTCAATTTTCAGGAGTTTGTACAGATATATCGATCGATTTTATAGACTGTCCGCTAACTTATTAACTTACCATAAATTTTCACTTTTGGATGATTTATTGTTCTTAATCCCAACAATAATTCATCCATTTCTTGTCGAAAATTGATAAGATCCTAACAGATTTCCACTCTAGATATGAATAGTAGAAGCACATTTATATTTCTTCACTGCAAATTATTTTCCTCAAAATTCACAAGATACGAACCGTAAATAATAGCTTCCTAGCGGAAAAAGTAATATTATTGAAGATATACCTCTACTAGCAACATTCGCTGTTAATAATCATTTGAATGATATAAGTTTATAGGAATGATATTTCAATTAAGATGATCTATATAGCTGTTATACGCAATGGATGATACAACTGTACGTGGCGAAAATGATTTATGTCTCTAGATTTCTGGATTATTATTGTAATAAATCACGGAGATTGTGTAGTTGCAGTTTCTGTAATCCGGGAATGTCTGAGAAGCGTAAATGAAAAGTGACTCACATGGATCATCTAATTGTTTATGGCAGACTGGAATTTCAATCACGAGGGCAACGATAAATATTTCTCATTCTAGAATATGCATAAAATAATTTCTTCGCATTTGTGTTCGTCACAAAAAACATATAATTTTCTCCATGCATTCTGAGAATACATATAATAGAGGGATAGGAGATAATCCTCCTTATTTTAGAATCGTTTCATGTTTCCAACATGGAAAGAAATTAAAAAGTGTCAGAAAATGATTTTCTGTATACATATATATAATATATGAATCAAATACTTTTCTAGGCCCTTTGGCTTCTTGTCCACCAATATCGCGTCTTAATTATTCTGCAGAAGCTAGTTTTTTTTGTTTCGTTTGGTAGACGGTTGTATAATATTAGGTATCTACATTCTACTTGTTTAGTTGTATTCAGTCTTTATTTGCGATAATTATATTTTGTGTTTTTTTTCGTATGTATACTTGTTTCAAGTTTTTGAATTGTGCCAAAGACGCCTATTCTTTTAAAGAAAGAGTAAGCATTTTTATATAAAACAAACTGTCCCCCAAAACGTTGTTTTGCCATATGAATAATTTTCAAGTAATTTCTAGTGTAGACAAAAAATAGCTTACTTATTGTAAGTGTACAAGATTGTGGTATATGCTTGAAATAGGCATGGAGCGCTGTGAACGATGTGGGAAAAGTTACAAGAGGCAAACATTATTTTAAGTCATTATAATTTTTTCCTTAAAATTATATATAATTAATTAATCAATTTCGACAGTAACACTAACAAACAATATCAATCTTTCAATACTATGACGTGAACAATATTTTTGTTAGATCATCTTTAGCTAACACAAAAAACTGGATGGTTCACCCACTGGAAAGCATTCCACATATACTTGTCCGTGTGAAAAACATGGTGTTCTCAAAACTAAGCCACAAGTATACATTGTTTGACCTTGGGATTTGTTGATTTTGATTGTAAATTCCAATCTAATCAGAAATTGAATACGTTTGAATTGAATTGGCACATCTGTAGGTATATTAGGAATCCATGGTAATAATATATTTTCACCTTATTACATTTTTAAATGAAATTGAATTAAAATTACATTTTTATAATATTAAATATATTTACCGTAATGTCGAAAACCCGAAAAGCCGTCAATCCCGGCTTGGCCACTGTTTGGGACGATTCACCGGCCTTCAACGACGACCGTTTTCGCTTGATATGGTCGCATGTGATCCATTTCTCGTCGCCAGTCACCAACCGCTTCAAGAATAGGTCGAGTTCGTTTCGTTTCAGCCCCATATCGTAGGCGTTGTTTCAGTACAGAAGGTATTTTTGCGTCAAATATTGCGGCACTCAAACATCAAGCTCTTTTTGTATCCAGCCTTCTGCAGATGGTTTAAAATGGTTTGGTGACTAACTCCCATCTCCTGGGTGATGTCACGAGATACCACATGTTGGTTTAACTCGAAAGTTTCATGATTTGATCGGATTTTGTCGTCACAGGTCTTCCGCCGGCTGGCCTATCCATGGTGTCCTTTTCACCGGCTCTGACGGCCAGTTTCTGAAAGGATGATCAAATCTCATGTCAACTAACACAACGATCATCTTGACAGAGATGTCAAATCAATTTGAGTTTCCGAAAGGATGTTCAGTGCATATTTGACTAATCTATGATCATTTTCAGTTGACATGAGGCGACCCTGTTGCCAGACTGTCCAACCACAGATTCTCCGATAAAAACTAATATTCT
The DNA here is from genome assembly GCA_030674115.1 of Micraspis discolor. NCBI lineage: Eukaryota > Metazoa > Arthropoda > Insecta > Coleoptera > Coccinellidae > Micraspis > Micraspis discolor. The sequence goes on along the minus strand of JARTUT010000876.1, from coordinate 2,418,756 downwards.
GTGATTAAAGAGGTTAAGATATCAGTGTTTTGTGGTTAAGATTTTAAAATTATCCGATAACTGATGTTTAAATTTTAACACCCTTATAATTTTCCTCAAGTGACCATAAAAAAATATCTGGTTGAACTTGCTTACAACTGTTTCTTACGATAGATTGCATTTATGAATCGTTTAGCGGCTAAACTGTACCTGTGTATTAAGTCGTATCTGGTGTATTAAAATACAGATGCTGTTTTTCAACTGAAAAATTTATCATCAATAGGTCAATAAAATGAAAAATATCGTTTTAATTTGAAGTATTCAAAATAATTGAGCAAACAACCTCGTTCATACATCATCCAATTTTATTATTTTATCACAGTACACAGAAGTAAAAACAATGAAATGAAATTTGGTGTAATTGGATTTATAGAATGTTTTCAGTCTATAAATAAGAGTAGATTAGAATATAAATTTATTTGAGCTATTATAACAACTGTTCCTCAACGCACTACTTTTACTTCATAGGATTTTTGTGACGGATTGTATGACCTTTGATCCGAGTCTTCTTCCACAATTATTATTGAACATTGAAATGTGTTGATACTAACAAAGATCTGACTGATATATTTTCATCATTTGTAGAAATATTTGGGGGATCATCTGGGAAGTTCTCTCCGATATCAAAGTCTGCTACGTCTTCATTATGAACTAATGCCAAATTGTGCAGAACACAACATGCCACTATGATATTCATGGTTGTCTCCATTTTCAGCCTAATTCCCATAGACAAACAAGGAAAACGTCTCTTCAAGACACCAAATGTTCTTTCAACAGTATTCCTCGTTTTGATCTGTGCTCTGTTGTACGCTTGCTCACCGGGAGTTGATGGCCTCAGAAATGGAGTCAATAAATATGAGCGACAAGGGTAGCCACTGTCCTCCAATAAATAATCCCTGCGGGATCACAAATCACCTGAACATTAAGAGAAAAGTATCCCTTTATATTTCTGAAAAGCTCACCTTGTGGACCTCCAGGTGACTGTATTTTTATATGTGTGCAGTCTACACATCCAATCACGTTCGTAAATGAACTTATAGAATAAAATTCTGATTTGATTCTATTCCGTTCATCCTCTGTTCTTGGCATAGATATGAACTGGGGTCGAAGTTCAGATACTTTTTTAATTATTCTACATGCTGTAGTTTTATGGACCCTTATATGGTCAGCTACTGTTATTTGGAATGCTCCTGTTGCAAAATAGCTTATTGTTAGAAGTACTTGTTCCAAGGCAGTAACTAATTTGTTCCTTGATGTTAAGGGCTTTATTTTATCCTCTATCATATTCAGAAGTAATGTTATAATATCCTTGGACAGTCTATACCTATGTTTGAATTCCACATCATTGTAGAAATCAAAAGAGTTCATTCTTCTCCTAAGAGTTCGTGGCCTTGGGTTCTCATCTTCGCTAGAATTACTAGACATGCTTATATCCAAGCTGATATCCATAATTATTATCTACAATAAAAAATAGATTCACCAATTGTTGCAAAAATGCTTGTTTTTTCAGAGAAAACTAAATTATTAACGAAAACATATTACATCGCAAAATTGGAAAAAAATAAAGCCTTTTCATAAAAAAATTATATATTAAAGACTGTTAAATTATTTTCATACATACCGATAAAATTAAGATTTCCTTGGAAAATACATAGATTTCATTCATAAACAAGATTTCTTTCAAGTTAATTCGCCAAACAACACCGATTAGTTGACAAGTTCTTTGACACTAGTTTGACCACTGATTTAGCCTTAATTTGCGTTTCGGAAACTCAATATGACGATTGACATACAATTTACCTGAAATATTTGACCACTGTGTCAACTGACAGCGTGGTCAAATCAACCTAGTTGACTATCCTTTCAGCAACTCAAATGGCAGTTGACCATAGATTTAACAGCTGATTAGTTGATTTCTATGATGATCATCGTTTCAGAAACCGGCCGTGAATCTTCGAAACCATTCCTCCGCGGTTCGAACTGATAGAGTACCATCCCCCAAAACACCATTAATCTCACGGAACGTTTCTCTAGCGGATTTGCCTTTAACGAAGGAATGTTGAATTAAAAAATAGAAAACCATATCTTAAAATTGTTTCTATCATGGCATAACAGACAGTTTTTGTTTTTTCAGGAGTAAGATTTTAGCTGTTACTTTGAATGGATATGGTGATGATGCCAATTCATCTTCCTGTTTCGTTAAATGTATTTTCCATTTCATATCCATATCGATATTTATACCTCAAACTTTCGTATTTGCTGATATTTTCTATTCTGTGTTTCTGATTGATTTGTCCAGGATTTTCTATATTGAAATTCATTGAATGGAATAATATCAGATTGGTTTTCGTTTTATTAAGTACTTAGTTGATATTTTCTTACCACTGTTCTGCATAGCTTATTTTATTCTCTGTGGAATTTTTTAGATCAGCTCATCATGATGACTGTCTCGTTAGTAGGTTTATATCTAGTTACTGAATATTGGTTATCTCTTTCCGGTACTAAGCCATACTTATTGTCATGGAGTATATTTTGTTGAGTCATTTTAAAGAAGTCTTGTCACATTTGATTTCACAGTTAGTTTGTTTGTTTGAAATTGTTTAATAGAGTGGATTAGATTTTTTGTAGATTTTTTATATCTACCTTATCATTAAACTGCATTCTCATGCTGCTTCATGAGAATCATCTAGGGGAACTCTCAAGGATTTTTATTTGATTATTGGTCCAACAATCTGGTTTCGTCAAAATAGGAGGTGTGATTATTGATGATTTTGTAACGGGAAACGGACATCAGTATTTTACAGTAGTTATCTCCTTTCAATCTGTTCTTTAATTTTTATACCAACTGTCCTATGTATTCATCCTTACAATCAATATGTTCTCTCGTTCGGTGATGTCGGAGTTTCAGTTTACCATACAAGAGTATGTTTGGTGTATAGTATCATGAAATATTCCACAGACTACACATGCAAATTAGCAACTTATATAGTAAACTGAAATATCCGACACCACTGAACGGAACATCATATATGTGGTATATGGAATCAATTGTAATAATTGTAAGGGTGTATATTTAGGACCGACGGAACAAAAATTGAAGAACAGATTAAAAGGACACAAATACTGTAAAATATCGACGACCCTGTAATAGCACATAATCACGAATAAACACACATCACGAATCAATATTGTTGGACTGTGAATCAAATGAAAAATAGATCATGAGATCTATTCCAATTTATTGAATATTTTCAAACATACCAAACAAAGACCAAAGAGAAAAACTCAAATTTGACATTACATATTACTTACTTAACAACATATCCTTCATGATTTTCACTAAACTGTGTGTGAAGATGCCTAAAAACGACTAAAAGTATAATAAATTCTGTGGTAATACGGAAACTAGATCTCTAGCCAGCATTCAAGATTTTTCAATTCATTATGCATGTAAATTGAATGTTTGTTTGAATTGTTAGATCGGGTGTCCCCAATGGGGACACCCTATATATCGTAACGATAGCAAAGAGTAGAAACAAGAGGGTGCACTCTGTCAAATAAGTACTGAAAATTTTGTTCACGTTTTTAGAAGTGAAACTACAGAATCGCATAAAACGATTCCTCCCTTGACTCAAAATCCCATAACCCAATGTAAATCGAGGCAACACCAATGAAATCACATTTCGTTATCACTTGCAATCGGTTCCTTGTTCCTGTAGCAGGAATCTTAACAGAAAAGAATTTTAATCGACATGAAGATGAATTTGGAAAAATCATTTTTTATTTATTAGGAAATATGAAAGCACTTTTCTTTCATCACAAGTGTTTCTGAACGATTTACTTCAGGAACCAATACGCAATTTCGTGAGTAGCATTATTTCCACTGTTAATTTGTATTTTGATCATTTGCAATCTATTTTAATTTATTACTAAAATATCTTATAATTTAAAGCTACAAAAATTCAACTGAGAAAATTGTAAAAGTTCGCACCTTTTAAAATTTTAGGTCATTGCCATACAACTTTGAGGAAGAGTTCAATAACAGAACATTTATTTCCTGTGGAATATGTGTGAAGACCAGAGAGAATTCATAAGAAACAAGAAAATATCATTTGACACAATGGACGAATTAAATAGTAATGTTACCCTCATATAGTTCAACTAATACTGCAGTTTTGTAAACAAACGAATAAGAAATATCCTTTTTCAAAATCGTATGAGAAGAAGAAATTTTCTTTTAATTGATCTTATTATATGTGGATGAAATTTGTTTGATAAGCATTTCTTAAAAATTTTTAAGTATTTCCTAATGCATGAATGTAAGAATAATGTATAATATATTTTCATCAAAATTTTAATGGAACCATTATATTATGTTTGCAAGTTAGAGGTCCTTTGATTACTGATGACAAACTTCTTACGAAGAAGTTAATTTCTGTCTTATGAATTGTTTCACCAATTTCAAAGTTACACAAAATAAGCTGACGAATAATTGTAATCATAAAAGTTTGTGAATTTTGCTGATCAAATTTTTTACCAATTCCAGACAATAATATCACTGTCATGTATTGAATGTCTAAATAATGGACTAAAACAAGAGTGCAACAAATAAAAAGAAATTTTCTTTATAATTCATTTAATATAGTTACATCAAAAGTTAAAGAAATTCATTGAAAATTTGTAGTCAAGTTTTCTTCAGCATTATCAATCTTTGTCATATAATTATCTCGGTTCCATCTTGAGCATTCTCAGAACATAAAAAAACAATTTCGTATTCTATAAAAATATTCATACATACAAAGGGATCAGATCCCTGAACTTGATATCCAGTTGAACGGCTACTTTTGGAAGAAAACACTGAGAAATATTAACTTACATCATTTGTGCTGCAGTATATTAAGGATTCTAATTTTTTTATTTTTCCTTTTGTTACATTCATCACCCTGTAAATTTTGATTTGCATACTTCATTATGTAAAAAATTCTGATTTTTAAAAACAAATTAAGCATACATATATTTGTAGGGAAACTGAGCAAGGGATAGTTCTCAGCTTTTGGATTAGCAGTTGATGAGGAGATGTAGTGGCAGCGGCTTTCATGTTTTGTGATGTTAGCACATTGCAGTTTACTATTATTGTGGAACATGTTTGAGTTCCCTCATTGATTCCTATTCCATCGGTTTGTGTACCTATATCAAAGCTTTTCGGTCTCTTAAACAGGTTCAAAGTAGGATCAGCCGTTTTATTTAAGTAGCGGCCAGTCATTAAATAAGGTTCGAAGTGATCACTGCAAATCCTGTTTCCTCAGAATTGTCGCATCGCTGCAGGCCAATTTCCATTGCAGGGCTTGTTGAGGGTTATCTGAACTGGGAAATCTAAAGAATCTCACACCCGAAACATTCGAACATTACTTAACTGAACATATTCTCTTGGTTTCACTCATTTTATCTACAAACCAGACTTCTCTGCAGAGCTATGAAAAAGCTTCCAAATATGAAAACCCGTGCGGAATGAAATTCTAGATTTCCTATACAAAATTAGCGATAACTTTTACTCCATATATCACACTATCATTAAAAATTTTCGAATGGAGGGAAAAGAATTCATAGACAAGTTATATAAAATATGCCATTTAATTCAAAGGTTTTTATTAAATTAAGGATCTGCTATGATTTTCAGAAATACCCGGTGAATTGTTTAGCGGTTTAAATTCGAACTCTTATTAGTCCCGCCCCTTTTTTCAACGATAGAATTCTAAAGGTCATTGAATCGTTGACGAGAAAAAGGCCGGAGTGCTCCATCTTTGTAAGTTAATCTTTGACGATACCGAATAGGACCTGGCTGGTGCGCATCGACGAAGATAAGATGCAATAAAATACATCGCGCATGATTCCACCGTCCTTAATCATAAGCTACCCAGCTGCTTACATTCAACGAAATATTTTACGATTCGTATACAGCATTTTCAATATAAGTAATATTTGTTCTTCCATAAACTGTTGATGGCCATTGCCTGTGATACACTCTGTAGTTGCAACTTTAATATCACAATGATTGTTTAACGCATTCGCAATTCCTCTCTATCATATGATATGCGTCAACTCAATGAATATCCGATGATCACTCACTCTAATAATCGTTATCTATTTCCTGAGACCAGAATTATCCTCGAAATAGCAATAAAATTTAATGAGGCCAGACAGATAACAGCAAATTGATTTTTCTCGAGATCTCCGTTGGGACACGCTACCAATTAGTAGAAGAAGTGGAATAAATGGAATATTTTACTCGTAAATTTCACTCGGGCTCGAACGAGAGTCATGGGGAAATTCAGGAATCTGGAATGAAGGGAAACAACTTCATTATATCAGGTCCTATTAAAAGCAGGATATTGACGTGAATATATTCCATTAGAATTATATAAACATCTGGCGGGAACGCAGGATTCTGATTGCTAGGATAGAACGCAAGTGGAATTGTATTTATTTAATATCTACCCTCTGTCTGATAACAGACAGGAGAGAGAAGAGAATATTAGAAGAGCTCAACCGTTTTTTAGTTAGCCCAGTGGAAAGAAATTTAGACTTAACTTTCAGTAGTCTTATCAAGTAATTGAATTAAATTTCCAAGAAGCAAAGACCGAATTCATCAAATTTATCGTAATATCTGGAATTCACGAATTATTTTCAATTTGTATATTCCAGAATTACTTTAAATTCGAGTCTGAATTATATTTTCAAAATCAAGGGATCGCCTTTGAGTCCATTACATTCAGAACTATTTTTAAACTATCTGGAAAATTAATATATAAAAATGTAGTAAAAAAGTGACGGCAGGTCAGGAGATTTTGCGCATCTGTTTGAAGTCTTTTCCCTGTCTGTAGAACAGTGCGATACAAAATAAACGGAGATAGATAATATGAAAGAATCACCGAACAAAAATATTGAACCAACAATACCCAAGCTTACAGTTTTTCTTCATTTTTACTTTAATCACAATTCTCTTCTTTCAATTAGGCAATTTTACGGACTACCCTCACACAGGATCAAGACATATCGTTTTCATCTATTTTGATGAATCCTCAAACCAGATATTCAGACATAATATTATACGACTGAATCATAACATATTCTCAGAAGAAATAACATATTTATTCACATTGTTTAGTGCGGTATTGTTCCTTTTAAAATACATGAATAATGGTTTAAGCGACGACAATCAAATTTTGTCAAATAAATATCAATAAAACAAAAGTACACCTTTCCAAGTCATTCAAACCCCGGTCAATAATTTAAAACATTTACAAAAAGCAATAAAAAATCCTCAAAATTAGATTAAATTAGGTGAATGAATTGTGCTAAGCTTGTTTCTAGTCGTTATCAATCAATGTAGATTGTATTGATCACTAGTTTGATTTGCTTTTTGGAAGAAATAAACTAAACTGAATAATGTGATTATATGATTAGAAAGGTTTGAAATAAGCATTTATAAGTAGAGAATAATTCGTTAAAGACGTTGGTGCTAAATCAATGAATATTAGTATTTTTTTCTCAAAAGAAATGTTCATAGTTAGAACTAATGAACCACAAACATCAATGAATTCCCTTTTAGTATATACCATTTATCATCCTTATAAGTACCAAGAACATCCTTCCCTTTTGTTTCATGAAATTTTTTGATTTTCTCATATAAATGTTAAAATTCCTTCGTCACTATCTCGTGATAAAATGCTGATGAAATTTCAGAATATGCCAGGTATCAAAAACCACCACATATGCACATACAGATCGCGTCAAAATTATGGTACATATCCATTTTCTCTGAAGAATATTTGGCAATAAAATCCGGAAACAGGTTAATTTTTGTCTCACTTATACCAAATTTTTATGCATTTTTGAAGGGATTTTGTTGCACCATATGCCATCCTCATCAGCCCTCTAAATTTGTTGAAAAAGGTCATGTGGTACTTCTTTGAGAAGGTTTTTGTATCTTCTTTTCAGGTTTGCAGAAATTTCCAAGAAAAAGTTTTTTTTTTTTGAAAAAGTAGTTAGTTCAACGAGGTTTTCAGTATGTGAACCATACCATGACTCATTTAGGTAGCGTTCAAGTATTACGTAACGCAATTTGGGGGAGGGGGTTCTCGTATAACGTTACGATGCGTTACAGGGGCGGGAGGGGGCTCTCGTATAACGTTACGATATGTTATAGGGGCGGGAGGGGGTCTTTCTAACACGTATTAGGTAACATTGTTTCTTCCTTTGAATAAAAAAGTTAGGGAATTAAAATTCCCAAATTGGCAACCATTTTCGTTTACGATTTACAGGGAATCCCTCGATTATATTAGTATGGTCGTCATTATTAATTTGTTCTCTCAAGTTGGCAAATCGTTTCGTTCATATTTCACGGGGAATCCCTAGATTGTATTATATGTCATTTAATATTGTTTTCATTGTTAGTATTCGTTAGTGATCATGCAGAAGCACATTGCTGTAGTCGGTGTTATTAAAGTGAGTTCATAGTGTTCATACTGTGATGTCCTCAAAAGAGGAAGAATTGTATCATCAGCTGTTCTTGGCCTATAAAAGCTCTCATGCTGATTTGCCAGCGCAACTGTGTCAGAGAAATGCCATTGAAATTTGGAAAACGGCTAAAGAAAAACTTAAAAAGAAGGAAAAGTTTATACGACGTATAAATGATGTTATGCGAGAGTTAAAGGTGAAGGCCACGAAGAAGAAAGCAACAATGCGTAGTTATTTTACACAGGTAAGTTTACTGCTACAATGTAATAATGACATAAGTATTATAATATGTAATTCAAACCTTGATTTTTCATAAAAGAAGTGGTCATACGTATTGTATTATATATTTCTAGCTACCTAGGAAAACATCAAGCACGCCAGCAACACTAAGGCCCAATGTTCCCTCGACTTCGAGTGCATATGCTTGTATATGGGTTATTCCATGTCAAATCACCGAATTCTAAAAATCGTATTTTATGATCGAGTTGAATTTTTTATGTTTTTGTACGTGTCATAGAGACAACTAACTCTAAATTTTATATATATTAATTAATTAATTTTTTATTTAATAAAAAAAAAATATGATTTTTAGAACTCTGTGATTTAACATGGAATAACCCCTATATCTTGTATATATTGTACTTTTTTATTGCATGTGTCGTTATGAAACATCATCTGAGGATGCTGACTGGCTCGACGAAGACGAAGTTGATGCAAGTGGATTAACCATTCCAGAACCGTCTTCGTCTGCACTCCAGGTGCCAGTGATGAAAGAATCTGAGTGGCTAGCAAACCAGTGGACAGATGAGCAGTGATTTCAAACGAATTGTTTTTACAGTCCTACTTAAATGCTTGGTTAATAGTTGAATATCTTTTAATTTTGTTAAGAGTACAATTTTATTTCGAGTAAAATGTTTAATTTCAGTTGGGTTTCTGTTTACAAGTGCATTGCCAAATATAAAAATAGATAGGTTATTTTATTTTTAATTCACAAGTTAAAAAAGTTTGAATACTTAGGAGAATAAAAGAGAAAAACAATAGTGTGTAAAGCCAAAAATTTTTTAAAAATTAACAAAATACGCAGTTGCGTGTTGCGGATTAACAATCTCTTGTTTTATTCAGTATTAATACCGTAAAAGTAATTAAAACTATACCAAGGATAAAAACTATAACATATTTTTTGCGACTTCAGGGTAAAAATGATCTCTTGAGTGTTACCTGACGTTTATAGAGGGAGAGGGTATAGAAAAACGTTACGGTGCGTTACAGAAGGGGAGGGGGGGGTCAAAAATCTTCAAAAATTATGTTACGTAATACTTGAATGCTCCGTTACTTTGAGACGAAGTTGTCACCGAATAAAAGTCGATAATTAAACTAAAGGCAAAACGGAGTGATATTGGAAATTTAATTCGGCATTGAAGTACCCCAGGGTACTTTATGTGCATTACAAGATAAGCTAAATTGTTTGTTCAAAATGACCACCATCAGTATGCAATAATCAGAGCGCATACTCAAAACCTTTTTGAGCAGTTTTATAGTTTTTCTTGATAATTTCTGCACACTTGTGAAGAGGATACAATGATCTTGCCAGAAAAGTACCACATTACCCACTTTTCCAATGCAAAAAAAAATTGATGGAGATGGCAATTCTTCAAAAATGCAATAGATTTTTATCAAAGTGAATCAAAAATTGACTTATAAAGGGATTTTGCTGCCAAAAATATTTCTTTCGATTAAATGAATCTGTTTCAGAATTTTGGAGCTCACTTTATATTTATCATGATCCGGAGACTATCTTATGAGATATTGAGTAGTTGTGAAAAGGAAGTTTGAAATTTTTTTTTGAGATAGAGAGCCACATTTTCCAAGAAATTTCGCATACCTCATTCTTTCAATCTTATTCAAACATCTTTGAAGTTACAACTTGATCGGATGTATATCCTAAGAATTATTGAGTTAACTGAATTCTAGATACTCATAACTGCTGTACTTTTTGACTGATTCAGCCAACGAACTTTTTTTTTGAAAAAAAAAAAATTTGAAAAATTAAGCATACTCCTGTTTGACAATGGATTCTTCATAAGGAGGTCGAATCCAGTCGTTCGAGACCATCTTCGGCTCGATATTCGATAATTACTCGTACAAACAATTGGGCAAAACGAAACCACGTTGTTGCACTAGTTGTATACTGATGATTAATTATTTTGGCTATAATGAGTTACACATACAGGGTGGTCATTTGAAAACGAAACAGACGAGATTACTGACGAAATAAGTTTTTTCGATAGAAACGCTCGAACAAGTCGATTTCTGTTTCGAGGGGACAACTTGAGATGTAGGTTACAGACGCATAGCGCTTCAACCCTTGCTGCTATAACCCCCACCCCCAATTTTTGAATTAGGGAGATGGGGTGAGTGATACCTCAATTCAAAGGTATTTTTATACTGATTTCAGCACAGTAATTGTTTTTTCATTTTATGCATTACTTCTAGAAATATTCATGCGTTAGTTGATTTTATCACTTAAATTCATTTTTTGCGAATAATTGACATTTCGTGTTTCCGAAACACCAAAATTTCCGTACTTGCATTTGAAATTGCAAAACATCTACCACTGGGCAAATGAAGTCTTACCGTACGTGTTAATGCTACCAGGGTCAGATGTTCGACTAGCTGTTTTATTCACTAAAACCATTCTCCAGCTGTACGGTATCAGAACGATTTGAAGTATTGATCTAAGAAAGTAAAGTAAATAATTTATCAAAAACTCACATCAATTAATTAAATATTCAAATTGTTCACCATTAGCTTCTATACAATGATATAAGTTTTGTTCGAAACGATGGCGCACATTTTGCAGCATTTCTGGAGTGATTTGACGACATTCGTTCACTATACGTCTTCTTAAATCCTCTATGGAATCGGGCTGTGTAGAGTAAATTTTACTCTTCAAGTGGCCCCAAAAGAAAGATATCTAATGGTGACAGATCTGGCGATCTGGCTGGCCATTCAGTGGGACCCCTTCTTCCAATCCACCGATTTGGATATCTTTGATCCAGATATTCTCGAACTAGTAAGGCGTAGTGTGGAGGAGGTCCATCCTGCTGAAACACAATCTGATCTTCCACATAATTTCCAGCATTGTTTTCAATAATTTCCGTCAAAATTGGATCAATGTGATTTTCCAATAAGTCCAAATACATATCTCCGGTAAGATTACCGGGTAAAAAAAACGGGCCGACAATGATGTCACCAAATATTCCAGCCCCAACATTGAGTTTTTCTGGTTGTTTGGAGATTTCTATCGATCAAGTGTTACCGCATGTTATTGGAAATACTGCAAATTATATCGAAGATAATTTAGATTGAGTTTCAGCAAGATTGAGCTCCTTCGCAATACGCTTTGTTTGTTCGACATCTTGATTAAAGATTTCTATGTCGGTGGATTAGAGGAAAGAAGCCACAGTCATGGTTGTTTTGAAGCTCAAAATGTCGATTTTTCACAAAAATATAAATTTATAAATCTTCGAATATCCATCGGATCAAGTTGTTTGAGAGATATCTGAATTCGGTTTGAGCTAATAGATTTGCAAAATTTCGTGAAAATCGACACTCTGAATACTTATACCTCATAAGATATCGGACGTATTAAAAAAAAATATACATGTATGTTTACTCAAGAGTGAAGAGAAATGACAAAAAGTCCTTCAGAAGTATCAATGTTCAATCATATCATAGATACTTATTTGATTGACATAGGTAGGACTTCTTAAGCAGTTTCAGTTAGGAGTTAGTTAATCGAAACGTTGCATTTTGTTGAAAAAATGTAGGCGTCAAAAATTTAGGAAAGCATTGGCGTAGGTTTTCAGGAGAAGGGAATATAGCTTGCTGAACTTAGTGAAAACAGTCAGTAGTTATTTTATTATAATTTTAGATAAATATTTGTTCATTCCTCGTGTCGTTTGTATTTGTGGCACATTGTTCTAGAGTACGAGCGCAGGAAAAGACTCTCGTTCACATAAACAGAGTGCTTATAGATTTGTTATAGTTTGAAGGTTTACCTACTCGCAAGTAGGTAAACACTCAACAAGCGCGCCCAAGCCATCTGACCTCATATCAGAGCTTTATACTTTTTTTTCCACCCCACAATAAAAAATGCATCGATTGTAAATTTCACTAAATTTCTTTAAATAATACACGTAAATATAATCAGTGTCGTATTTACCATTTCGACTAACACTTTTTCGTCAGGTATTCTATTGATTTATTTCTCCTTATTACCCTCAATAAAATTAACTATTTCGGCTTGCTTGTTAACTAGAAGAAGTATACGTCTCTCATATTCAAATATTTCGGAGATATGGTTTCTCAAAGTTTGAATAATTATTCGCAAGTAGTTCAACAAAAGTGAGAGAGCCATATGACCTTACGTCAGAGCATTCTGAGTATTTCGAACCAAAACTCGTCAACCTCATTTTATTCCATTTGATCGCAATACGCTTGATATGCAGTTTGCATTGGTAGCAACTGTTATTTCAGAGTGGATCCAGAACATAAATTCTCTGAGCAAAATATCCTCAAGGGTTTCTGATAATTACCATACAAAAAATAAATTGAGAATGGGATAGTGAAAGCATCATTCAGACGTAAATTATATCTCCATTCATGCCATCACGTCATGAAGAGGTTAACTCGGGTAACAGATAATTGAACCTTATGACGCACGTAGTTCATTCTTTACAATTGGTGAAAAATAGAAAGACGACAACAGAACTATCCTATGATTAGTGCTTTTGTGTCAGTATAATGGATATTTCGGAAAGAGCTCATTCATTGTTGTAGCTTCCAATTAAGACTGAAAAGAAATGCATGATGCATGACAAAATGGATTTAGATTATGCTCGAATGAAATTTTTACAGCTTCGATAGACCGTTAATGATATTTCGATCATTTGAAGAAGCTCTAATTGAATGAAATGGAAATTAAGTGAAATTATACCAAGAAGAGCTCCATTAGTGCATCCTAATGTTATTTTTTATTATGTTCTTGAAATGAATCGATAAAACTATGATGATACGTAATGAATTTTTATTCCTGATAAAATGAAACTACATGACTATCAAGTCTTTAGTAAATGAGTTAATATTTTAATCTATTTTTGCTCTATGCTCTCATAATAATGTACATTAACGAAATTTAGAAGAACACTATAATGTAGGTAGAAGATATAAATTTGAACTTGAAACAAAACTTAAGCAATACATTGAGTATAAATTTAGATTAATACTCAATGGCAATACTATGAGTAGTCATTTTTTATGTGTTTTGTCACTCTTCGTGGCGGTTGTATTTGTTCCACATTGTTCCAGAGTAATAGAGATGATCCAGAACAAACGCGCAAAACCTCACGTCAGTGATATTCTGAATTCTTACGATTACGATTGGATGACTTTTGTTTCTATATTTAGTGAATTTGTACTCAATTTTGTGAGAAAAGTACTGTTCCATCATTGGAAAATTAACCTAAAATTTCTATAGTGTATCATGAACATTATCTTGGTACCAAAAGACATGAGCTCAATAGACAACAGTTCAATACTGAGAAAATGTCAAAATCTTTGTTCAACAAAATTTAGCAGTTGGAAATCTAATATTATAAAAAACTTTCAAATTATAAATTTTTAACAGCAAATTGAAAGTATGAATTAGTCACATTTTATTTCTACACTTTCTACTATTTTTCAAGTGATATCTTTTACTCATTTGGTACTATAGTGGATGAGCGAGCTATCTTTCTGCCTATAAATATTTGCCTACTTGAAAATGACCCCAATTTGGAATCGAATTCCTAATGAAGAATCTATGGTCAAACTTCAGTATGACCGGCCTTAGGCCAGTCCTACATTGGAAGCGGATTTGGTCTGGCCAGCCAACCCGACCCGATTTGATTCTCTTCAGAGCAGATCGAACACTGCCTCCAATGTAGGAGGAAAATACGTTTTCTTTGTTTTTGTTTCCTCCAGACCCAGCCAGACCCGTCCAGACCCTCCAGACTGTCTGGTCTGGAGAAATTCCGCTTCCAATGTAGGACCGGCCTTAAGCTGGGCAGCCCGTCCGGTTGTATACTCTTTCTCGTCAGAATAGGTTAATCATCCAAAAATCTGCATTTAGTTAGTTATTGAGTCAAGTCCGTTTAATATTTCAGTCTCTGAAATTTAGTTTTCTCAATACCTCCCGGTCTATTCTATCAATCTGTAACTGGAAAATCTTTCGAAACGTGGAAAGAAAGGAGACTGCAAAATTTCGTAAAATTGGTTCAACTAGAAAATTCAAGAATCTATGGTGGGAAAGATTATAGAATCCGTTTTCTGGGGCACTGAAGAAATAATTATGATCGAATACTTAGAAAAGGGATGCCTCTATCATTCTTGTAAGCAGATCAAATGTGAAGATTACGGAAGACCATTTAAAACTATGTGAAGGCACTGTCGTGAGGTCAGGAGCTTTTGTGCGCTTGTTCTAAAGCTTTTTGCGGACTTTGGAATACTGTATTACTAATACAACCGCCACAACCCATATCTTAAATTAAATTTTTGTTTAGAAAAACAATGACGTAAGGTCAGGAGCTTTTACGCGGTTGTTCTTAAGTCTTTTTCCCTACTCTAGAAAAGTTTTACACAATAACCACCACGATAAATGAACCAAGCTGAATCTCGAATCAAGAATAACACAGTTTTGTTCGAAGCTCAAATTCACGTGTTTCAAAAATCAATAGGCATTTCAACTCCATCGAAAAGCATTTGGAATATTTTTCTTCCAATGAGCTGCTCTTGCTCTTTGAAATTACTTACATATTCAGGTCCGAAGTACACGAAATTACACGATAATTCTACTGAATCCCATCTTCTGAAAGCTTCATAGGATCCAAATAGTCTGGCCAATTCAGACCAAAAAATGAGAGTGAAGGGACATAATTTTCCAACAAGCTGAAAATAAGTAAAATTGTTCAAAACATAATTATAAACAAAACCAGAATGTAACCCATTATTCCCGTGAAAGGAAAAAATTTTATCAACGGTCAAAGGTCAAAATAAAGAGTTTTTCGCAATTTTCCGCAACGGTAAGTTGTATCTTTTATAAAAATACCCCAGACAAAACTTGTCTAAATTATCTATGAATAATGTATCAATAGTTTTTTTTTCCTACGAGCCATCGTTTCTGAGATATACCGATTCAAAAAGTTTTTATCGTCATAACATAACAACTTATTTGATGAACTTATGGCAGGTCCAACCAGTCAACAGAAATTTGTTAAATCTTGAATGGTTGAGATCCTCACTTGATGGAAATCCATTTTCATTTAGTTTGAATATGATTAAATAAAAACTTATTTAATAAAGTTTCCACATTTATTGTGTTTTAACAATATGTAACACTACATTTGCAACAATTGTTTCGCCAAATTCTTGGCTTCTTCAGGCGAATTCGATGTTAAACTACTCCAAAAATTTTTGAGTCTTCCTTATATATTTCTCAAGATGGAAGAGGGGACCGGTATTCTAAATGCTTCTGGGATTTTTTATGGCATGTTCATCAATGGTGATCTGTTGACATCCGTTTGGTCATTGAGTAAGATATTTTGCTTGTTATATCTGTTAATTTCCATTGTTTCTAGGATATTAAGCCTTCTGCTTTTGTTTTCTATGTGCAGAATTTTATAGTTTGGATCAAACATATGTCCCTCGTCTAAAAGATGGGTCGCATAAGTTGAGTTCTGTTTTTTATTCAGGAAACTACTCAAATGTTCTTTAATCCTCTTCTCGAAGTTCGAAGTTTACTGCTGGAAATATATTGGTAAAACAAGCAAATAGTACGGCTGATATGTTAATTATTGAAACAGCAATACAGTAAGTCAATTTGACAAATACAACTATTGCTGTTTGTGATAATGTTGACTTACTCGTATTACTAATTGCTAGAACCTCAACTGAAATCAGAGTTTTTTCTTGAAACCAGGAAAAGCTCAACATCAATTAGATATACAGTGTGAGGCAAAAGTCAGTTTACATGGTCTGGTATTCGCGCATGCGCGTATTCCCTGCCAGTGTCGTACCTTGAGTTGTCCGCGTGTAGTATTATTGTGTACTTTTACAGTGCGTTCGTTGCCATGGCTGCGCGTGTAAACTACACGAATGAAGAACGTATTTGTTTTCTCACTTCTTACCTGAAACTTGACGGAGATTATGCTGAAATTTTCGAAGAATTTTGCAAGCGCTTTCCATTTAAGTTCCCACCAGACGAATGGTCCATAAACTGTATCGTAAATTCGTGAGGACTGGCTCCGTAATCGACGAGCCGCGTTCAGGTCGCCCTGCTAATTTTTTCGCAAAATTTGTTTCAGAGAGTTGAAGAGGGGGGAAACAATTCGAACATAAAATTTGAGGCCACAAGTAATTATTGATGTGTTATTTTTCTCGAAAATAAATTTATTTCCAATCATTTTTGCTTTTTTTCCCTTTTATGCAAAACGGTAAACTTTTGTTTATTTTCTGAAAATTAACTTGGTTGCAAGGGATTTGAGGCCAGGAGCCTACTTGGATCGACAAAGATTTAAACTAGGAACCGGAAAACGAATTTGTGAATTTTCATGTCATGCATTGTCATTAATTATACTGGTATTTGAACATATGTGACTATTTCTCATATAATATATGAAGATGGGTTTTTATGTTCCAATAAAACGTTTATTCAATTCGGACCCAATGATTATCGACGGTTTTGTTTGAATTTTCACAATGAATCTCAAAGTTTTTCGCACGTTGAATGACCATTTCCCAGCTGAAAATATTCTAATAATTTAAACACAATGATGGATGAATACAAAAACACTTTCAGTCCCAAATTAATGAAAGATACCTCTCAACAAACTAAACTTTATCGTTGATCCTAGATTCTCAGTTTACGCCACCTTAATTAGACCTCTACCAAATTGCACTCCTTTTACAAACCCTTCTCCCCAATGAAATATTGTCTCGGTTGAATAGCCGTGGAAATTACAACGTCTGGTATAGTGCCTCTGTTGCCTCGGATCTGAAAGGCTATGGCATTTGTAGTTTATTGTTCGCAAAAGATAGGGGTCGCTATTGTTATTTTCAAATGTCTCGGAAATAGGAATCCCATTCCATGGGTTGTGAAAAATAATGGGGCCGGCCATTTAAATAATTACAGTGGAGAGAGATATTGGACAGCCGGGAGTATAGGACGGCATTAAGTGTATAATCTTGTTCGGATGATTGTTAAATTCATGACTCGGCGTTCTTACATGGCTCGTTTCCAATTGTTAATGTCGAACAGGAAAGAGATAAGACGAGGATAGGGCTGTCGGCTCCACGAATTATGCAAATCATTGCGATTCGTCTTGGTTGCCAGGATGACAGGATGAAGGGTGGATTTATATTAGAGTGAATCGGGATTTTGTTATCTGAAGTTTTTGATCCCTAGAGAGAATCAGGATGACATCAAAGAAGTTCTCTTTCAGTTCATTGCCTACTTTTAAGATTGGAAATGAGCTCGTTAGATATTGCAAAACCTTGTATGTTCTCTCTATGGAGTCAAAACAATCAAACGATAAAAAATGCAGAAAAGCACTGATTTATGGTCAAAAGCTTTGGCGCGCATCTTCGTGAGGGCTCGCTTATACTGACCGTACCGTTACCGGTTTAACCATAGGCATTCTATGCTTTCGTTCATACTCTTCATAAAGTAATTACATACATATTAATTTATCATGCTAATCCGTAACTTTTTCCGGTACCTGTAAAGTGTTCAACTTCTAAGGACAAATTCATTGAAATATAAATTCATGGAATTATTCGAACATATTATATATATATATATATATATATAAATTAGACAATTAGATTAGATTATCTTATAAGTATATGAGACTATCTTATAAGAGATTTGCTTATGGTATATGGCAAATGTTGAAAGTCACAGGTGAAGTTGTCGATAATCATCTGACATTTATTTCAACTAATTTGATAATCATTTCACAGGGGTGTAAGTGATCGATTTGGAGTTTCCAAGTGGACTTGTTGGTCAAGCTGCAATTTAATTTTCAGTTTACTTTCCAAACTTAATCGTCAAAGTGGAATCATATCCTTCCCCTCTGGTCGGAGAGCTCTTCAAATAATCAA